>CM055964.1:12267500-12902500 GCA_029531755.1 Holothuria leucospilota
TATTCAGTATGTAGATGCGTTATATTAAGACAAAGAACTATTGTTTTTGGTGGAGGTTAAAGTCATGTGGGGTTACCGGGGGTCAAACCCTGAAAACCTTGTTAACAAGATATCTCAAGGCAGGAACCTTGAAAAAATCTCATACTTAATATGCTGATGCTTTATGGTGAGAGAAAGAACCCTTTTGCTTTTGGCCATCTGGGGTCACCAGGGGTCAAAATCTGAAAACATTGTTTACATGATATCTCGAGGTAGGAAGTTTGGATAAATTCCATAGTTAGTATGTAGATGCCTTGTGGTAAGAGAAGTACCTTATTGTTTTTGGTGGAGGTCAAAGGTCGTTTGGGGTCAACGGACGTCAAACTCTGAAAACAGTGTTGACACGATATCTCAAGATAGGAAGCTTGGATAAATTTCATACTTAGTATGTAGATGCCTTATGGTTAGAGATGAAAGGCTATTGCTTTTGGTGGGGGTCAAAGATCATCTGGGGTCACCAGGGGGTCAAACTCTGAAAACTTTGTTAACACGATAGCTCAAGGAAGGAAGCTTGAGTAAATTGCATACTAAATATGTAGATGCCTTATAGTGAGAGGAAGAACTTCATTGCTTTATAGTGGAGGTCAAAGGTCATCTTGGGGTCACCAGAGGTCCAAAAGCAAAGTTTCCCAAGAATTCCCAAAATCTCTGTCTGGGGTACCACCTTGGTCAAAAAGCAAAATTTCCCAAGAATTCCCGAGATCGTTATCTGGGATCATCACAGATCACAAAACAAAATTTCCCAGGAATTTCCAAGATCTTTCTCTGGGGTCACAAGAGGTGAAAAAGCGAAACTCACCAAGATCCTTATCTGGGTCAAGAGATCAAAAAGTGAAATTTCCCAAGGATTCCCAAGATTGTCATTTGGGGTCATCACAGGTCAAAAGCAAACCTTCCCTCGAAGGTCGTCATCTGGGCCCCAGGGGTCAAAATACAAAATTTCCCAAGAATTCCCAAGATCAGATATGAACCCAAAACTATTTTTCAAACACGTTTAGATAGCATTTGAACTGAAAGAAATGGGACAATATGGCATTATTTGGAATAAAACATAAATCATCGAAACCTCAATGCATTTTTGCATTCTGGTCTGTTATCGCACTAGGGAGTAGAGCACTTCGTCAAACCCGCGAGGGTTTCCTTTTGTTCTACTTCCTTGACATTCACATTGATGTTAGTATTATATATATATATATATATATATATATATATATATATATATATATATATATATATATATATATATATATATAGGTAAAAATGAAGTAGTAAATAGTGCTAAAAGTTTGTGAAAAATTCCACGACGTTTCGGGTTTAAACCCTTCATCAGGTGGCAAAAATGCAACTGATCGTTGACACGGCCAAACGTACAATTTAAAAAAAAATACACAATAAAATTGGGCACGGTAAACCTCGGCTAGGAAAACAGACAGTGTTAAGTGGTTACCACAAGTCAAAATAATGCAGGAATTGCTGCGTTATAACAGTTCAAGTCTAACGTTCAGACCATGTGGGGACAGGGTTCCAAGTTTCATGATTAGGCGGTTTTCGGCAGCTAGGCGGTCATGATCGGAACCTCGACACGAGATGGCCGCCGAAACCATCAAGTCACGGATCGAGCATGTTGACGGGGGATTGAAGTGGGTGGCTACCGGGAACCCTGGGAGGTTCTGTTTGATTGATCTCAGGTGCTCGGTGACTCGGTCAGCAAGACGACGTTTTGTTTCTCCCACGTACAGTATATTACAGCGTTTACATACGAGAACGTAAACAACATTGGCTGAAGTACAGGTAAAATGCTGATGAACGTTAAACCGGTTGTTGTTGGGACCTACAATGGAAAGGTTTTTGTCATAACTGACCACCGGGCAAGTATTGCATCTCCCACGGTTGCAAGGAAAAGTTCCTGGGGTGTCAGGCACTACTGCTTGAGGTTGAGAGGAACGGACCAAGTGCTTAGATATGTTCTTTTCAATTCTGAATGCCGTGATGGGGGGATCAGGGAAATGGTCACGGGTGGATGGGTCATGACGGAGGGTCTCTACATTCCTGTAAATGGCACGTACAATGGGGGTTACAGATGGGTGAAAGGATAGGACCAACGGGATACGTCTGGTGGGTGTATGGTCAGTTTTGGGGGCAAGGGCAGAGGCTCTATCAATTCCTTGTATGCGTTTCAGGGCATTAGAGAGCACTCTTTGTGGATACTGGCGTTGTTCAAAGAAAGAAATAATCTGTTTGGAAACTTTAGCGAAATCCTGGTCGTCGGAACAAATCCAATACCTACCTACTTCATAAGTGCTACGCAGTACTTTGACCTTATATATATATATATATATATATATATATATATATATATATATATATATATATATATATATATATATATATATATTGAAACAGATATCCACGTATGCTCCATAAATTATATAGGCGATGATAAATAGTGTGGTACACCGGGATGACATAATAAGAGCACGATACATATATGTATACAGGTATATACGTGTATATTTCAGGCACGCCTGTGCCCTTCTTCAGGAACTTTTCCTTGCAACCGTGGGAGATGCAATACTTGCCCGGTGGTCAGTTATGACAAAAACCTTTCCATTGTAGGTCCCAACAACAACCGTTTTAACGTTCATCAGCATTTTACCTGTACTTCAGCCAATGTTGTTTACGTTCTCGTATGTAAACGCTGTAATATACTGTACGTGGGAGAAACAAAACGTCGTCTTGCTGACCGAGTCACCGAGCACCTGAGATCAATCAAACAGAACCTCCCAGGGTTCCCGGTAGCCACCCACTTCAATCCCCCGTCAACATGCTCGATCCGTGACTTGATGGTTTCGGGGGCCATCTCGTGTCGAGGTTCCGATCATGACCGCCTAGCTGCCGAAAACCGCCTAATCATGAAACTTGGAACCCTGTCCCCACATGGTCTGAACGTTAGACTTGAACTGTTATAACGCAGTAATTCCTGCATTTTTTTGACTTGTGGTAACCACTTAACACTGTCTGTTTTCCTAGCCGAGGTTTACCGTGCCCAATTGTATTGTGTATTTTTTTTAAATTGTACGTTTGGCCGTGTCAACGATCAGTTGCATTTTTGCCACCTGATGAAGGGTTTAAACCCGAAACGTCGTGGAATTTTTCACAAACTTTTAGCACTATTTACTACTTCATTTTTACCTATATATATATATATATATATATGTATATATATACACACATATAAATTCGTTTTCCCCGAGGTTTTTCGCGGGGAAAGATGACTCAGCTGACCCTCCCCCTAGAAAAATGTATCCCGTACTAATATGGCTTGAATCAAGGACACGGTTGTCAGTCTAGAATGATCTCAGTCCTTTTGGGCATGTCTTACACTATATGCAGAACCCTTACTACATGTATAAGATAACTTCAAGGCAGGGGGCAAATCTCTGTTCGAGTTTAGAGGGCCAAAACTTACAAAAGACCAAAGGGCAAAGCGCTCTTTCATTCGGCGTGGAGCTTGGCCAGCTGCACGACTTATAGCCTACGACATGGTTAAGGTATCCCACGATGTCTGACCACTCCGTTCACGATATAAAAAAGTTGCACAGTATGCAAGAGTATGTCGTGAGAAGTCTTGTGGTTTCTTGGGAAGTAACATCGAAGTTGCCCGCTTTTGAACAGTGCTTAAATTTTTTTGCGGATTCCGCATCCATGTCTTGAGATGTCGTGAGAAATCGCGAGCGAACCACTGAAAGACTAGGAAATGGGTAGGTTGCAGCCATGCTTGAAATGTCATAACTAGCATAACTTGTCACAATTCCCACGAATACCATAATATTGAAGATTTGGCAGAGGATGTCGTAATCAATAGTGTCAAATGCTTTTGATAATTCGAGAAAGATGCCGGCTGATGTTAAATTTTGACTCATTAGTTTTCTTAGTTTTTTAACTGTATGAGAAAGAGCCGTTTCTTAAGATAGTCTCAAAGCCAAAATCATACTGATATTTGAAAAAGAATATAGATTTTATCAAGGAATTTCAAAACAGGGTTACATATAAGGCGTTCAAGGGGTTATGTGTGGAGCACGTTAAGACCGAGATCGGAAGAGAATTGGTAAATGTAGGCTATTTGGGTCACCTTTTTTGAAGCCTGGAATTACTTTTGCCATTTCTAGGTAGTCAGGAAATTTAGCGAAATTAAGCAGATAAAGAAATATAAAAAGACATGGGAAAGAGGCATCATAATGTACGGGAATGCCTTACTCACAACAGAAGGTTAATATCATCATAACCGGCAGATTTGCTAGCTTAAGACACACTTATGCTACTTCGACTACTTCTTCTTCAGTAATAGAAACGAAGGCTGACGAATCCGTGTCATGGTTCTAGAGTTGTGCAAAAGTCTAAGAAATACAAGGAGGAATTATGATTCTGGGCAAAAATGGGGTCAGCATTGACGAAGTAATCATTTATAGGCCATTGGCAATATGGGTAATACCCACTAAACCGAAGGCTCGCCAGATCGAAGGTTTGCTGGACCTAAGATCCGCTTGACCAAAAGTCTGCTGCCGCTGGTTATAGGTAGGGTAAGGATTCAGGTTAGACAGGTTAAGGTTTAGGGCCAGAATAAGGATTTTCCTCACAAAGAATAAGGTTGGGTTAGGATTAGAGTTAAGATTAAGATAGAGTTTAGAGTTAAGATGTTCGGTCAAGTGAACCTTCTATCTAGTGAACTCTGCGAGACATTACCACCTTGATCAGTAAGCTTACTGCAATTGCTTACATAATAGTCAGGACAAATCGACCATTTCTTATTATTATTGATAACATCATTACTAGAGGACCATGTCTTCCTAAGATCATTTTTGTAATTAGTGAATCCTACACTATATTCAACTTATGAAGAAAAATAGTAGGACATGAACCGCTTATTATACAAGACAAAGAAGTAGGACAGGTGGGTGAATATAAATACTTTATGCTGGCATTACACTAGGCAAGAACCACGATTATTAATACACTTGATTGGACGTAGAATATACTCAAGCTCTGCATAAAAAAGGTAATCAAAGATTGTATTCTCTAAGAACATTGAACTATCTCCATGTAGGTAAGGAATTTTAGGTTCTGGCTCATCAGGTTTTAATTCAAAGTGTCTTGATTTTCAACTTAGTTTGTTATTATGAAAATGGTACGCAAGTAAATAGGGATCGTATGGACGACCGTATCCGACGGTTGGTACCGTACGCATCATTGGAGAAGACCTGCCTCCAATTAGTTTTCTATTGATTTTTTGATGAAAGAGTCCTGCTTAAATCGGGAAAATTAGGAAGGATCAAGGCCATCCACTAAATAAGCACTACTTTTACAATCAATTTGGGATCAGACTGTGTGTACCTCGCACAAATCGTTCCCGTTTCCATTAGTCCTTTATTCAAGATTCCATTCATACCGTTAATCAACTTGTAAGGACGGATTACATGCCAATGTTATAACAGGAATTCGGCACTAGTAGGATCTACATAAAATGTAATTGTGAAACTTTTTCCTTATGGATGTATTAATTGTGCCATATGTTTAAGTGATAAATCGCATTTGACGGACAATTACTGGTGAATAAACCGTCGAGACTCCAAATTTGACGAAATAAAGGACGAGGCGTCATTTTGGAGGAAAACAATGAAGCAAACGTGCACGCACGGCGTAGTTTTTGCACGCGCGTTACCCCCGGTGCACAAACAGTTATCTGCATTTGCTGGTGAAAGTTGCAATGATACACGATTTCCTCCATTGGAGGGCCCACTTTTGTTCAGTGACGTCATGTGCATAAGGTCTTTGACATCAGAATTACTAAAACACAAACAAACAACAGCGCTAACTCTTAAAAATTTCTTCAAAGTTCTGTCTAACAATTTCAAAGGATTTATTAAGGTCGACCAAATTTCAGCTAAGTCGATGGAGAAAGGCGAATCGGCAGCCATTCATATACACAATACAGAGAGGTGACCGATATTTGGCAGTCGCGTATGATAACAATAGCTCATTTGTCAAACTGTGACAGTAAAAGGGTTAGTGTATTATTAAAGTAATCACATATACGTGGGTGTATAGATATTTTTCGAAGGGGAGGGGGATGTCAGAGGCCTAGTCTTTTTGGTCTCCGAAACCACGAACTGCCCGATAAACTTGTCGAATGTTTCCCAAAAATCTGCCAAACGAATAAACAAATAAAAACACAAAACAGATGGATCTTCCTACGAAACCTTTTATTTATAAAGTACACCAACATTTAATTTCCACCCTGTGTACAAAAGTGTATTCTGCTACTTGGTGATTCCACAGCTTTCCTTAGTTTAGAACTTACACTTGAGCAATATTTCGTGGCCATTTTAATTGAATACTGACGGTATATATTACATGCACTGTACATGGGGGTCAATCCAGAATAAAGGCGTAAGGGGTATACGCCTATTATCCAGAGGGTGTGGTATGCAACTGTCGACAGGAGATAGGGACGTAGCCAGGAATTCGTCAAGGGGGGGGGGGTGAAACCCATAGACAGACTCTCAGCGCTTTGCGCCTCCATAGTTTGGCGCAAAGCGCAAGGAAGTTTGGCCCAAATACCTCTCAGACCGCTGGAAATGGCACTTGCCAGGCCTATTTACCGCATATGAATTGGGTAAACACTAGCAATATTGTAAAAATAAACATTAAAAAATATGCTCATGGGGGGGGGGGCGGCTGTCCCCTTCGCCCCCGGGCTACGCGCCTGACAGGAGGATATCGTCGATGCAGCTGTCAGCTGTAACCCATCGCCTTGAAAATTCAGGAAAGAACAATTGTAGCTTTCTCCAATCACAGAGAAAAATGATTATATGTGTTTTTTTTTTTTGTTTTCTTTCATCTCAATGTACTAGATAAATAATGGTTTGTTTTAATTATTGATCTGTTTACAATGATGACCAATTCGTGCAGTGTATATAGGAATGTGCATCAATAAAACCATGCATCACATATACTTATATTAACGTAAGAACTTAACAATTAGTACTTAATGGTTCACCATACAAAAAACTCTTAACAAATTTTCTCTTCCCCTACACTCTAAAAACGTCCGGTTCCAATGGGCCGAAATGGGCTGAACCGAAATCTAGTCAAATATTTGAACAGAAATCTGAATAGCATGTTTTTAAAATGAGGTACCATGCCCAATCTTGCTTCTTCTAACTCAATTATTTTACACCAATTTCGAACAACTAAGTTGCTTTCTTCACATATCATAACTGCTTTAACTTATGCGTGTATGTGTTAATGAGGTTTGAAATATAAAAATGTGTAGTAATGGCGTATTCACGGGAAAGGGTGCCCCCCATGAACCCTGAGTACCAGTTTCCACAACACTGACACCCCATATATGCATGGTCGATGTGGAGCTGTAGTGACACATTTGTTTCTACGAGAGTGGTTTCCTGCAATCAAGGGCATTCGGAATGCTAAAACATTCCGACCTCAGTACCAACCATGGTAGAGCTTTGGCTGAATTTTGTCCCGGAGAGCGTCATTCTATACACTTTGAAACATCATATTCAGATTTGCACCGAATCTGTTCAAATGGGCACTGAACCGAAATCTATTCAAATATTTGACTAGATTTGGTTCATTTTTGAACAGAACATGTTTAGTTTTGAACCGAAACTAGTCAAATATTTGAATAGATTTCAGTTCAGTGCCCATTTGAACCGTTTTTAGAGTGTACAAACCGCTCTCACCCCCTTCATAAGAAATATCCGTGTACCGGTTTCTTGATATTTTGATGTACTATGATAAGCTTAAAATTAGGAATACTTGTAAACCGTGATGGTTCACGTAGAGAATTAGGTGTCATTCCAATGCAACGCTATGCCTGATCCCATTCCCACCTAGAATAAATCTACGCCGCTCAGGGGCATACATATTCCAACTTTTAAGGAGTTTCGACTGACAAACTGTTTTCAAACCGTATGCCACTGGTGTAGTCAAAGGGTACGAAAGTTGGGTGGCTCCTAAGTGGTGGCGTGTTGCGGGATATGACGAACGGCTCTCTCCACAAGGTAAAGGGGGACCCATGATGGGGACTTTATGACATTGTACGTACTACAATGAATAAAGCACTCAAATATCATCAGATGACGTAAGATACACCCTGTACATAACACAAGGCTTGCGACAGTTGGGGGGGGGGGGGAGTGAAAGATGCCGCATATTTCTTTGGAACAATTATTCCATTCAAGCTTCCTACATAATATTATGTTAATAACAAGAAGGCTTTGCAGGATATGTACGCAAAAAGGCAATTTTTTAGACATTTTTGAAATGTTCTGCATCATAGTATCAAACTTCCTCCTATTTTCTGTCTCCCTGTCTTTTCATTATCTTTTGGAGGTAGAATTGCTGACAGAACAACTTTTTCCTTTCGTGCAGGAGAGAGCATCTCCCGTGTGCACGTCCCTGACACCATTAACTGACCCCATAGAATGAGAACGAAAACGATTTTAATGTTACCACAGTTATAACACAAAAGGTGGGAGGTTACCATAAAACATAAAGATTAAGATTATGTAAAGCATGAGGAAAAATTTGCCAAGAAACAAGAAATAAATAGATTTACAGGTTGTTTAAGGAGGGACAACCTTCAAGTCGTATTCTTTCACAGAAGATTGGCCAGCATAATCTGAACCATCTCAGGAGTCCTCAGTTTTAGCGGCAGCTTCAACTGTACAGCAGATACCTTTCCTGATTTCAAAATATACTCTTGGAGATCTTGGAACGCCTTGTCCTTGACCAAAAATACTTCAGGAGATGAAAATCGGTTCATTTTTCTGTCCTTTTTGAAACAGCTATGACGACTACCAATTCCTTCATCTATCCTCTAAAGCAAAACAGGAGAAGAAAACTGAGAATAAGACGAAAAATTAGCCAACTTTGCGCCTTACCGGAAGACAAATCCTCAATTTCTTGTTCCCAAGGAAGGCCGAGCCTTCGCTACCCAAGGGACTTGTTAAGTAGGCTTGGACGACTCCGATATTTTTGGAGTCGGGAACTCGCGGCATGAATAGTCGCGACTCTAAAGCTAGTCGGGACTTCTACTTGGTGTTGGTTTCAGTGACGTCATGACTGTCACCTACACATATATAATGTTACATTTTCGGCAGGAGTTATCGTATAGACAATGTAGGGCCCCAAATAATGTCGGTGGGTTAGAACTGGGCTTCTCGCTAATAATCTTAGTTGTCAGATATGGGCTAGGCCTAATCGGGAAACAAAAAAAATATAAAAAAGTCGTAATAGATTTGTTTAAAGGATTCAAAATTACAAATGTTTAACACAAAAAAGCAATCTATATGAATGGTTTTTATAGTGTTAAAAATTCCATGGGAGTAGTGACTCCAACGAAAGTGGAATCGAGTCGCGACTGCCGGACAAGAATTGCGACTCTGAAGAAAAGTCAATTAGAGTCAAAAAGTAATGTTGGTCAAGTCAGTTTCAAGTCAACATTGAATCTAGTGATAATCTTCGCTGTGCGAAAGTGCAGGAAGCTGTTCTTAGTTCGAGGAGGGGATTAACATTTGAGACCACCGTCCTGGAGGAGGGGTCTAAGAGGAGGAAGTGTCGACCTCACGTTGCAAAGTTTTAGAATATTTGAACGTCCTTAAATGTCGTTTGATGCTTCACTTTTTGTAGTTTTCCAAGTGTATTAATTGAAAAAGTTTAACAAAATTTAGAGAAGCATCAAGTAAGGGATTTCGACCTTTACAAAGTGGGGCAGAGGCATCCTTTTGCCCCAACCTTCTTCCACTCCCTTCATCGATGTTTACAGGGACCTAACTAGGCCATCGCTGTATCTCATTACAATCATTTGTGTCATTAATGTATTGCAATGTTTAATCCATAATATAGTGTCTTCATGTTTCAATAGTTCATTCTGCAAAAGATACTCAGGAGGAGCTGGTAGTAACGTTGTAAAGAATTTTAATTAAATTTGCCGCTCGCATAACTAGTGAGTAACAAGTCAAATAAAAAATTAGTAAGCTGGATTATGCAAACATTTTGTGGAAGATATTTTGGTTTTCCTTGTTGATTTTGTAATTTGTAAGGGCAAGTTGAACTGAAGAAGGCACGAACATTCGGAACTTTATCAAACAATGTTTGTTTGATCACTGTTATTGCATGTAGTGAATTCGTATGTCGGACTGAAATGGTTAACTTGACTTCAGATGCTATAGAATATGATTACCTGAAGAATGATGTTGTCTTTCCTTGTTAGGTTTTTAATTTGTAAGGTCAATTGACATAACGAAGGCACAGCCATTCAGAAATAATAATTTTGTTGAGAATTGTTAGCGTACTGCATATATTGCATGCTTATGTCGGATTGAAATCACTAACTTGACCATAGAATGCCATAGAATCATAATGTAGATAACTCATTTACCGGCTTTTCGAAACGTCAAGTTATGAATTCCATGGCATTGTATGTAACTTTTGACACACACAATCCAACAAAGATTAGAACTACTAATCACAGTATTAATAATACAACGAAAATATCCAGGTATTCCTCTGAAGTTTCCATCGTGAAGCTGAATCATAAGTTAGGTCTCTTAAACCTGGACTTTCTCAACAGCCATTTGTTTGGCCTGCCGAAAAGACAAATTCAAGAGTTCAGAGAAGTCAAAATGTTGCTGCTAGAATGATAAGTCATATCGATTTTGTCCAACAAATTACCACTACTTTAAAAGTGTGCACTTATTACCTGTTGAATTGAGAATTAAATTTAAACGTGTACAAATCTTTTGGACAAAGTCCTCATCTTCACTATATGTTTAAAGGTTAAGCCCTCTCCATGTAACTTCAGGAGGTCCAATTATCAGAGATGGTAGAAAGTCAATTTTTGCAAGTCTTAGGTCAAGTCACAAGTTATTTTTGCAAGACCAAGTCAATTCAAGTCACCAGTCATTTGCTTCACTTTACAAATCAAGTTAAGTAACAAACTTTGCAAATCATTTCACAAGTCATTTACTAGATTTCAGCAGAAATAAAACAAAATAAGTCTTTTTTTCCAAGTATTAACGGGGACTAGTCATTTTGGCAGACAGCATTTTCAATGGATATGACTCGAGTTATCTCAGTGTTTATCTAGATATTGACGGCATGTAGAATAATGTCTTTCAGAAAGTAGAAGTTTAAATCTACCAGGGGTTGAGCCAGGATTCGCTCGACCGGGGGGCTAACCCGGCTAAGCTCTGGGGTATGTGCGCAGCAACTCCGAGCCCTGAAAATCCTACAGGTGCCGAAAGGTATCTGACTCAAATTTCCGACACGATTTGCGCAGAAAATTTGGGGTTTCTGTTATAGAAAATTTGAAAATTGTGGGCCTTTACTAAAGAACACTTGAAAAAATTGTGGTTTCAGTTAGGAAAGTTGGGGTATCTAATGAAGACGCCCTACATCAGAGCAGAAAAAGTAAATCGTCGGAGCCACTGGCCGTCGTCGGAGACTTCGCATTATCGTACCCATTAAGGCTCCCTGAAGATGTAAAATTTCCTCGAAGGGGGGACTACCTTCTCCGACGGGGGTTAGGTACCCTTAATACCCTCACCTGGCTCCACCTCTGCTCATTATTTTTCCCATGAGATCCTGATATAAAGCTGTTGAATTTTTCCGTACGCCTCCCTGAAAAGGAAAAAATGCGACCACCAGTAACCTCTACAAAGAAGAGTCGCAGATTCCTCCAGCTATTCGAATACATTTGTCAATTAACGCCTGCCTAACACAAAGTAGCATTTTAAACTTGAAGGAAGACAAAAGATTACATTTCTAAAACAAATTTATGATATGCTTTCTTGGCCAGTTGTATTTGGGTATTCTATTAAAGTTGCTCTGCACAATGACCCGACTCTACCCGACTCTACCCGACTACTCCTGGCAGGGGTCGTATGCAACAACATGTTGCTGGGATCACGATTCAAGAGTAATGTTCAGTGTTGTCAAATATGCACAAGGACCATATTTTGTTGGTAGTTTTGTGTGTTCAGCTTCTGATGCAGGCTTTTACAAGGTAAGCCTATTGCAGTACAGCTGGTTTTTAATCTTTTCCTTCACAGGATTTCCCTCTTTGGTAGACCACTCTGTACAAATCTCCGACTCTTGCAGATTAGTTCCTCAACCTTCAAGACGCCTGTACTATATGACCCACTTGAAGACTACCAGTAGTAATTGACAGTTCAAAGGTGTTATGGAATATGCTCCTGCGTCAGTCTTCACATCATTGCTGGAGACGCAGACTTCACAGTCTCGAATAGCCTGATAGGGCTGCGGATACCCCACTCTAAAAATATTGTTGCACAAGCCTGCTTCCGTGACCGTTTTCCAGAATGTTGGGGTAACTTGAGTCAATATGTGAGTTCTAAACGCTAATATGCCAAGTAGGCGCAATGTGATTCAAACGTAAGTAGCACCTGAAATAGGCCTAAATATTTATTTTTTTTTCGAAAGATATATTTTAACTACCACCAAAAGTTTGCAAACATTTTAATTCAACCAAAATGAGAGCGTGACTGTCTTGAGCAAAACTTCCATTCAAAACTTTATGTTTTTTTAAAAATAATAATTCTCGACTTTGGGCGAATAACAGTCTTTGGGCTGCTCTTTAACCGTCGTGATCGACTCAAAGCCCTCCACCAGGATTATGGAATTTCAACTGGGTCGGCTTGTTAGATATTCCTTCCGAGCACAACCAAGGTATTACAGAAAACACATTACAGAATATTCTTGGAGAGTGTAATCCAGCTTACTTCATGTTTTCGTTATCGGGCCCATCAAAATGCTTGTCAAATGATCAACTCATGATAGCACATGTGCACTTGCAAAAGTAAAAGATGGTCTCCACTCGTAAAGCTATGCTGGGTCGTGCGAAAAACACTTTCTGTTACTGAATAAGGGCGCTTTTTACAATTTATCCCGTTCAGAATCGACGACCTGTAACCGAATCCCGATTTTGAATTTTTAGGACACAATCTCCATGATCCACGCAATGCGTCAATGCATTTTTTTTTTAAGTTAATACGAAAACTCAGCTAGCTTATGACTTGCGGTAGTCACAAGTCAGTTGTTGCAAGACTAAGTCAAGTCGCAATTCAATGCTAGAATTTGCAAGTCACAAGTCACAAAAATAATCACTCGAGTCCAAATGGAATCCAAGTTGCACCACACGAGTCCACAACTTTGCCACTTATAAGCATTAAGTTGTCCCGAGAATAGCTTCGGCTGTTCCGCCTGTGAAACCCATATTAATTTGGGGATAAGGGTGTTTTCTTATCGTACCATGTTATAGAACTCCCTCCTTACAAACTTAGAGAATCTGATTTTCTCGCGCTTTTTCAGGTAATTTGAAAGCCTTCCTTAACTCGACTTTTCCTTAAGTCTTTCCCTAAGTTTTCCTTAAGACTTTTCCTTAAATTGGCGATGATGACGGCTGCAACGGCGACGACGACGAGATGACGACTGTGATGATGATTAAAGAGGTATGCCTGATTCACGCTATTGTTCCGTATCTACATGGCTTTTAAACGTACGGTCCCTTTCCAGTTACAAAATATAAAGTGTTTACCAACCTATCTGTTGATGAATATTCATGAACTAATCAACACCTAAATGATGTAAGGTGGATAATACTATAGGTTGGATAGGATGTCCATCAACATCTAAATGATGTTAGCTGGTACCCTAGGTTGGACAGGATGTCGTCAACACCTAAATGATGTAAGCTGGATAATACTTTAGGTTGGACAGAATGTCCATCAACACCCAAATGATGTAAACTGGATAATACTCTAGGGTTGGATAGGATGTCCATCAACACCTAAATGATGTAAGCTGGATATAATACTCAAGGTTGGATAGGATGTCCATGTGGTATTTTTTATGTATACCAGTTATGTGTATTTTAACGATAATTCGTATACCAGTTATGTGTATTTTAACACTAAATCGGGGTAAAGAGCTTAGGGCAGGGATGGGAAACCTCCGGCCCGCCTCATTTTTTTCCCACGAGGTTATGGGCAAATTTGCTTTTCAAAATTTTTCAAATGTTTCAAAATCATGTTTAGGGTTAGGGTTACGTGGGCTGGGGGTAATTTGGCCTGTTCTTTCATAATCCGGTGTCAGAATTGCAATAGAAAGGTCGAAAAGCTGTCATTTTGGAACTAGGGGTGTGGCCTATTTCCAAGAAGCTGATTGGTCCATTGGCATGATTTGCCCATAACCTCGTGGGAAAAAATCTCGCCTCCGGCCCGCATGCTGTATGCTGCCAGGGAATCCATTTGATCCGGCCCATGAGGAATTTCAAAATATTATTTCAGAAACTCATAAACATGTTATAAAAATACATTTACCCACCACTCAACAAGCTTTCCATTTTCTATATAGCCCTTTTACCTCCACGAAAATACGATCCGTAATAATGTGATAGCACAGTACTATTCCCCTCAACTTAGCATGTATTGGATAGCGTGATGGTACGAGTAAACTGCAGGTGAAAAAGTCCATCCCAAGTCCTCGTGGAAGAGCTCCGGTTGGCGAATGTTTTTTTTTTTTTTTTGTGATATCCATGGGACCCTTGACAACAAAATGGTTCAGAGTCCCCCATCCCTTTCTGGGGGGGGGGGGGGACTCTGTACCTTCATGCACAGAAGGCATTTTATCTCGATGACAGCCATGATTATATTTTTAAACTTCGTAAGTCTTTAACAGCAGTACAGAAACAGATCGACATGGCTTAGTATATCTAACTATCTGCTAACCAACGTTATATCTTGACGATTTACCGGCTGATTTTTCTCAATCTGATAAGGAGGTCTTTATCTAACGACTCGCTTATACCCACGTGAACTCAGGGCAAGTTGTCTGCTAAAGAACATAGCTTTGTAAATAGTTCTGCCCCTTTTAATCTATGAGATGGTGTTGTTCCTGTCCTAAACTGTTTCAATACGATGGCAATCAAGTGGTTAAAAACAAGCACATGACTTGAAACAAGCCTCGTGGTTTTTGCTGTATTAAACGAAGTTGTCAAAGTCTTTTTTGCCTTGGATTATTCATTTACTTGACAAAAGAAAGATTACAAGGAAGACCTACTCGACGGCCATTTTAGCGCAGACTTTGACAGCAGAATAAGTCTACCAAGGAAAGGAATGTCTGGCTTTATTCTTAAACTCACGTTCATAAACTTATGTCCAAGTTTTAAAGAAGTCAGATTGCGTTTCAGAAACACTAAATCACTTACTTATTGTACACAACAAATTAGCCACGCTACTTCTGCGAAGTCGCAAGGTTGCATGTTGCGTTAGCGGCAAGAAGGCGGTTATACTTGTATGTAGTAATATGAAGGCGGTTATACTTGTATGTAGTAATATGAGTTGTAACTAGAACTCCTTACAGTAGCACACACTACAGCTAGACAACCACCCAAATCTTAACTTATTTGTGGTAGCAGTATTAACTGAGTAACAATACTTTGAAATGCCTAAGGGTAAAGAAATTATACCATCTCGATTCTGTGACTAATTGTTAGCTTTACATATCTGTAAGTATTAAAAAATCGAGTGCGAGTATGTGTATTTTAACATTCGAGTACGTGTACCGACTAACGAGTACAAAAACTTCAACATTCGAATACAAGAACGAGTACTTCACAACAATAATCGAGGACTACAACACTGCCAGATATTCTAGGGAGGTTGCACCGGGGTTGTCTTGTCGCAGATCAAAGATCAAACCTAAACTACAACATGTTTAACAAGGGACAAGCCTTCTTTATTGAATAGTGTATTGTATATTGAATAAATATAAAGTACTTGAAAAGTACTCGAGAACAACTAGGGTAAAGCCCTACTCGTACTGGGTACTCGGATTAAAAAACTGTACTCGGACCCCGGTACTTGATACGCGGGTTCCAAAACGCTGTACTCGGACCGTGGTACTACTTTGTACGTGGAACCGTATACGTGGAAGTTCTTGGTACTTGAATGAAAGTACTTGACTCCAACAATGCTATCTGAATGCCCTAGAGACGGTATTTGCTAGCACGGAATGCGCAGAAGCTTTTTTTCAGCTGCACAGTCTACACCAAAGAGTAGGGGGGGGGGGGAGAAATCCCCTCAGTTCCTAGTGAGACTCTAGAGGATGCTAAAGATGGTAATTTGGAAAGGAGGGTTGTAACCTGTCCTGTCCTCCTGTAAGACTTCGGCGTTTCATCCAAATTACGTTGTGGCAATGGCTCCCCGTCCAATTACAGGCAGTGGCCTTCCGACACCCAGCCCCAATTTTGATTTTAGATGTGGAGAGTAAGGGCATATCAACCCATTTCGTCACAAATTAGAAGATTTGAAAACTGTGGCAAGGAACCTATCAAATTTCTTTTGGGAAACTCCAGCGGAGCACCACAGGAGACTGTCGGACTTCCGATCAATTGTAACCAGTCTCCACCATGCCCTACCAAATGATGGGTCAAGTATTCCAAGGGTTTAGAGAGAAATTCCACGTCGCATGTTTCATCTCTACTTCACCTATGTTACATGGTTTGACCAGCCACAGTGTCGTCAGGAAGTTTGCCAAAAATTCGAAATAATCCAAACCTTTTAAGTCGTTGTTTTCTTTTGTTTATAGTATGTGCTTCCTTTTCGTTTGGGTCTATGCCGTTGGGGAATGTTTGGGGACTCTTCACATGACGTTTTAAGTAATCCGACTCAATTCCTGCACATCCACTTTATGTAATTTCTTGTTAATTTCAGTTTGAAACTTTGTTAAGTGTTCTTTAATGATAGAGAGGGTATACCGCTTACCTCAAAAAAGTGCCATAATAATTTCAAGTGGAAACTGATGATAAGAAAGCACAAGGATTAATTATGGAGTGAAAGATTGGTAAGGTTGTAGGAGGACAGTCAATAGACCCTTTTCCAAATAAAAATTACAAAGGATTGTGGGGTAAAGCTTTTGTATGCACCATTTTTGTCAATGGCATTTTACTGTAGTCAAGAACGGCGCACACCAAAACTGTATCCCACAATCCTTTGGGATTGATATTTGGAAAAGGGTCTATTGTGTCTGAATCATAATATGGTTCTCTTCGGTAGGTGGAACAGAATTATTTTGATTTCTTTTACTTATCTAACAAAAGGCATATTGGGAAGTCCATTAACCTAAAGAAGGATATCTTCTGCCATAAAGCATATTTAGTGACGTCTAGGTTACGTTGCCATTTCTATGGAGAGATATAGACCTTATGCAATGGCGTCAAGTCGACGTCAATATGGAGGAAAACAATGAAGCACGCGTACAGGAACGGCGTAGATTACAAACTCGCGTGTAGCAGACATAGACGCGTATACGATGGTTGACAAATCAGCTGTCTGCATTTGTTGGTTTATTTGTAATGATAAGCGCTTTTCCTCCAAACGAGGGAGCACTTTCTGTTCTGTGACATCATATACATAAGGTCTATAGGATAAGTGTTTACCTTTGTCAAGACTTCAACATCAACCTTTTGCAGGTCGCTCCTTTTTTCTGCCTTTAGTTGAAGGAAAAAGACATAGTGAAGGGGTGAAGCCTCCCTCTCTACGAGAAAAGAGAAATCGGAAACTTTATTCTAATGTACTTTCAGGCTGCAGCATAGAAATTACAGCATCAAAATACAACAGAAAGAGGAAGGATGAAGTGGCTTTTGTCTAGTGAAAGTAGAAGTTTGTGTATTGCATTGCATTAGAACAGATGCTCTAATAAGTAATGACAAGGTGTCTTAGGTCAGATTTTATCAGTTCTGCTGCTCAGGTATTGAACGGCACAAGTGATAATGTGTGGAACAAATAATACTGAAAAATGTTTTTGGAAGAGTTGTTTTGAAATGTTGACTGTAAATGTTACGAGGTAAGTAGAATTGTTAGGGATGCTAGTAATTCCCTGCACGAGACAGTAGTTTCAACTAAGCCTTAAAGTCCGTACTAGCTGTTCCCAAGGAAAACCTTTTCAGTTTTTGTGTATGCCATGAAGGTGACTGCTCACATTTGGTACGGGTATGCAAATGGAGAAGAACATTTACTTACCTATGCAAACCCTTAGCTAGCTATGCAAATGGGAATGGTTGGGAATATAGTTTGCCCATTCATTATCAGAAGAACATTTCACTCGTTTCAAATAGAGTTAATAAACCCATGTGAGAAATGGGCTAAGCCATTGGTGTAATGTTAAACCTTCTGCATACAAATTCGAAGGAATGTGAGCTGTTTTCATGACTTTTACGGTTATACAATCCTCCAAGCAAATTGTAAATTGGGTAAATCTTAGAAAGTCAGTCTCACAGAACCTCCTCAAGCCTAAATTTTCAATGACATCTGTTTTTAAAATTTGAGAGGTATACTTATTTGATGCGTCTGAGAGCTTGGCCTTGTGGAAGACTTGAACGACAGAAATAATATTGAAGTAAAGAGTTGGGTACAGGTCCTCATGCCAGAACAGGAACGGGTTCGCCCCCCTCCCAACGGAACATCTGCATTTATCAAAACCTCGGCATATTTGGAGATATAAAATTGTTCATACTTAGTACGCCTGTTTACTCTGGTCCAGGCGCTTATTGGTGAAGTCATTTCACCGTCCTGTGGTCCACTTCAGTTTTCAGTTTTTGATTATACTATTACATTAATATTTTCACCAAATCCCTCTAGCACCTTCTACATCGATCACACAGTTCTCGTAACGTCATACAAAAATATACTTAATTACTACGGATGGTAGTAATTTCCTTACAAGAGCTAATAGATACAATTGCGGATAAAAGTTTCTACCAGTTGTCAGCAAGAAAAACCACTAAGTTTTTGTGTAAGGCATGACAGTTTCTGCAGACATATCTTGAAGGTAAATCCTATTACTAATGCCAATAAAGCAAAGCCTGTAAGTCAACTAGCCCTCTTTAGGAAGTTTCAGTTCGGTGCTAAACCGACTTCACTGGAAGGGCAACCAATTTTGCAGAATGATGTGTAATATAAAATATATGTACCTCGAGCGGGGGCTCGAACTCATGCACTTGTGAAACCCATTGACGCATGGTAGAGTAAATCACTCTGCCTTCCGAAGACCTTCTCTCTCCTAACCATAACATACCTTTAGCATTCAAGACTCGAGGCATCAGAGGGCTCTCGACGACGCAGTAGCGTTCTAACATTAATCCAGGCCATATGGTCAAAGCGTCTTTCAAAGAGTCGGCAACGATTGGCTGGCTAACTTTTTCTCCATCAATATTTAAAAGCATTGCTCTCCTGAGAATTAAAAACAAAATAAGAGGAGGCCGAACCAACATTTTAAAATGTTCAACACGTCTCTAAAGGAATTCGACCCAGGAAGGGAAGCACTTATTTTCTGATATGTTCGGCAAGGTAAATTCAAAAAAGAGTTAAGAGTGGAAATACTCTATGTTTGATGGGAGTCGAGTGTGCAAGTGTGAAACACAATCAAGAACAATGAAAGTAAAAACTCGCCTGTAAAGAAAAATAAGTTTAGGGCAATTCTCATAAAATCCTGTCACTTGAACCACGTCACCCATTCTGTATCTGTAAAGACCGCTCCCCTGTGTAACTACTACCTCGTAGTTTTGTCCTACTTCAACTTCATGAAGGAAACATGTCGGTGGATTATCTTCATCCCTACAGGGGTAAAAAAAAGTAAACCAACCAAGCGATTTGAAAAAATCTTTTACATAAAACTGGATGTCAATTTTATCTTTTCATCTTCAGATGAGAGACTAGTGAAAGTATAGATGGGTCTCCGCACCCGCCGTGGATGCGATCTTTCTCCTCCTAAAGAATGAACCATCTTCCTCCTACAAGACAAACCCCTTGAATACACCAGCATCTACGCTGGCTAAAGATAAAATAGCCCATGATTACCTTTAATTTTGAGCTAAACCCATTGAGCTGGTAAAGAAACCTTTTATTTAAAGGGCATAAACAGTCGCCGCAAACTTATTTTGAAACAACAGCTAAATCTCACAAGTGTCCTCTTACTTCACTTCAAGTATCTTTCTTGATATGTAATCGAGCATTAATATTGCATGTTCAAGAAATACCAAGGAGTTATCCTATACGTGTATTTCACAACTCAGTGGGAAACATATTGTATCATGATCCTCAAAAGCCATTCATGAAATAGGATACCCGGGTGCACTCATTCAAATTGGGGTGACTGCATTTTCCCTTAAATCAAATCTAACTTTTCTTCTAAAATCTAAATTTGTTACTAAAGTATGAAATCCAAAAGTAAAGAATGTTTAGATGTAACTTTAAGGTCGAAAATACGTCACTTTCCCCCATCTAGGAGACATTTCGACCGAACATTTTTCTTGCAGGTCTACGCTACGGCTACGCGCCAACCGACGGTAGTTCCCCCAGTGGCTTACTAAGAACGCTAGGGAGAAGCCCGCATCGGGTACGAGCCTTTACAAATTCAGAAAAGAGTTAAAATTTCAGATCATGCTATCGGTCCAAAGCTTTATCAAAGATAACACCATTTTAGATCTCGAAAATTTTAGAACAAGAAAAATTTCTCAAAGAGTAGGCCTACAGGTGTCATCCCTCAATTGAGGCAACATCCCCATCGATTACACCCAACCAAAATGGAAAAATATCACTAAATAATTAGGTACCTAAACATATAACCAATTCAACGCTTTACAAAGCTTTACCAAAGATAGCACCATTTTGCATCCAAGCCACCCCACAAGGACAAAATTTCTCAAATAGTATAGAGTATCATTCCCTTCTCCGAGAAGATCTTGACTTACACCCAGCCAAAAAAGGGAAATATCACTAAATGAGGAAAAGTTGTAAAGATATAACCAATTGAAGGCTTTGAAAATCGATAACACTATTTTGCACCTAAGCCGGGCCTTGCATGAACCAATCCCTCCCCCAGGATGGCATGCATGCAGAGGTGAAAAACGAAGGGTCCAACTGGGTGTCAACTATCTGTAGGTACGCCACTTGGTGCTCAGCTTAGCTAGTGTCATAAACTGCCCGTTAGAGATTTTGCCCAGGCTACGGCCCTAGTCAAAGAAACTATAGTACGTAAAGTAGTAAGTATGCTTCAAAATGTATCAAATGTAGTTCCATTTTGCATTTCAACCCTTTTCCAAAAGCAAAACCTTTCCAAAGGGGAGAGAGAGACACCACTCCCTTTAGACCTCTACCACGACAGCAATCAATCAAACCTTGCACACTCCCTATCGAAAATTCCAGGATACGCCCCTGTTCTTTAAGTTACAACTGGTCTGTTGAAGAAGTGACTTCAGTTCATTGCGGAGTGGATATTCCTCGTCTCTATGAATTTCGTGAGAAAGGCTTTAAAATCTATCATGGCTACAGTGTTAACATGGTCAAAAAGGATGATTAGCCTATTAAATGGCAGCTGGGGAGAACTTTAATACATATGTATGCACGATAGACCAAGATTGGAATAACGCACACTTTAATACTTGGTGTAGATTTATCATATTACAAGACAGAACGGCATTCTGATTGGTAGAGATCATAGGTCGTCTGAAGTCACCAAAGGTGAAATTAGGAATAACTTGTAAAATCCTTGAAAACGCATTTCAAGATTGCAATGATGAATGCTTTTCATATGGAGTATAAAGATTTTTAATTTTTAATTTTATGAGGAAGGTTCTTATTGTTTTTTGTGAAGGTCACCAGTCATTTGAGGTCACCAGAGGTCAAAAACCGAAAATATGTAAACATGATATTTCAAACTAAGGGTAACGGATACTTTTCAGACTTGGTAAACAGATTTTTCATATAGAGAAAGATCCTTATTGTTTTAGGTGCAGGTCCAAGGTCATCTGGGGTCGTCAGAAGTGAAACTACAGAAACCTTGTTAACCGCTCGTATCTTATGAATAGACAGTAGGCAGTACCTGCAAACTGTGTCGTTTCGTGGCCAACGAAACTGGAGGGCTAAATGTTTGCCACATTCCTAGGATGAAATTATGGAGAACATCATACATCTGGTCACAAGCATAACTCTAGTAAATTCATTAGTAATTTTGATTTTAATTATCTAATAATGGATTTATGCGAACGAGGCTGTGACCATATTTTAATTAAAAACAGCTCACGATTAACGTGTATGGTGATGTTATAATGGAAAATGCTCGGTTTTCCATTCTCACGACCGGATCCAATGCAACCACTTAGGCTATTTTTCAGTTTTTAGGTCAGTTTTTGTCTTCTGCTACTTATCATACTTGGGACATAAAATTTTGAAATTGGGAGGAAGAAACCTATTGTTTTGGTAGAGGTCTGAGGTCATTTAAGTTTACCACAGGTCAAAAATTGAAACTTCTGAAGCACCATGTCTAACGTTTGAAATTATGAATGCTTTCCAAACTTGGAATGCGGATGCGTTATACATGGAAAAATACCCCTGTTGTTTTGGTCGAGCTCATAGGTCATGTGGGCCGGCGGTGAAACTAAGGAAATCATTGAAACTGAGGTATCTCATACCTGGATGCCACATACTAATTACAAGAACCCGTTTGTTTTTGGTGTAGGTGAAAGTTCATTTGGAGTCACAAGAGGTCGTACGGTGTGAACCTCGAAAACACGATAGCTCATAAAGGGTATTCTTGACGGATCTCACATAGTTGGCATGTGGATGCCCACATTCTGCGTTCAATAATGTGATTGTTTTCGGTGGCGGTCAAAGGTTACTTGAGGTCAAAAGAGTTCAAACTAGAAAAAACCTCGTACGTGACTATGAGGGAACCCAATACGCAGCAGTTGGACTACCCATGTTGTTTACAAGAACCCCATTCTTTTTGGCGGAGGTAAAAGGACGTGAGCCTGAGGTCACCAAAGGTCAAGTTGTGAAAACATCTTGAAACTTGATATATCAAGAAGGATAACTCTGAGGGATAAACCTAAGGATCCACTAAGCCTTCGGACTTTCTGGTTTCTGTTGACTTTCCTTTTCTCTTTCTCTTTTGCCTCTCTCCTCTACTTTTTTTCTTCTCTCTTTCCTTTCGCTTCTTTCTCTTTCTTATTTCCTTTCTCCTCTCCTTCCCTCTTTTCCTCTCCCCTTCCATTGTGCATAATTACCAGTCACACACACCCCCTCTATCGACGGCCCTGCTTCTTGAGGCAAGATAACGTACTTACATTGCTTCCTCTGGAATAAATTCAAAAACTGCTGCATCGTGGAAAGGAACGAATTGCGTGTCGTCATTGAATGGCCACAAGTTGACACCTTGAGCTCCTTCAGAGCTAGCGTAGCCGTACGAGTAGATCGGAACTCCTGATAAGAGAAAATATTATCACAACATGTACTTCAGAAATTATCATGTTGTTATGATGTTATATCTTGATATTGTATTGTAGTGGCTAATATTTCTACGCTACCCACTAACCTCAGACCGAATTTGCTACTCTGTGCAGTCATTACGCATAGGCATTTGATTAAGTCGCTTGCACTGTACCTGTGCAAGCAAGCCATCAGCACTCCATGATTCCAGTATTCATTTGTATTTTTATACTTACTCGGGACAGATTTCACATTACATGTCATACTTCACTTCAGGGATATTCACATTTATTCCCTCAGTCACTCAATCGCATGTACACATTTATTTCGACGTTATTTCTCGATTATTTCAATGTCTGGTTCTCGAGTCTTTGGAGCCACACATCCTACCGTATTAACGTTACTACATTGTACGTTCGTACAGCTTAGGCCAGGCTTATCACATACACTCTAAAAACATCCTGGTTAAATTTAACAAGGATAGGGGTCAATAGTTGTCCATACACTTCCTGGTTGGAAGTGACCAGGAAATCCGGATCAAAAGAAACGTTTTTCTTGTTAAAGTTACGATTCTTTATAACATCTTGGTCAAAATTTGACATTTTCCTGGTTAAATTTGAACAGGATCTCATGATAACTTTAACCAGGAAATGTATGGACAACGATTGACCCCTATCTTGGTTAAATTTCGTCAGGATATTTTTAGAGTGTATGCTTCCCATAGTCGTACAAAATTTGTGTTCCGTCCAAACAATGGACATTGCATTACCCTTCAGTTGCAGTTCATTGCCTAATCAGTTCATTGTCAGTACATCTGGTTATCTACTGGCATACGTGTTTTTTTGTATTAGCCCTTGTGCTCACGGTATCACGGAGACATCATACATGTCAGTCGCCAGGTACACTGCAATTAGGCACAGCGTCAACTATCGTAGGCCTAGCAACACTTCACTTCAGTAGATGGTCTATTCTACTATTTGTCATCAGCATAGTTTCTCAACGGACTCACTCACATGAAGCTCATAGTTTATAGTCGCATCTTGTCGAGGCTTCCCTCCGTGATGTAATTTACATTTGGTTCACTTGGCCACTCCGACATTGAAGTCATGTAAATAGCCACGTTCACATTATCACTACTCTAAACCTTGTTGTAGTCAACAACTCTGTCCCTAGCTTTTTTATTGTTTTTCACAGATCCATATTTTATGCTCACCGACAGTAGGTGATGCGAGGACGTCCCAGGAAATGTTGTGGTGTAAGTGATGAACACGAGCTGAGGAGTGGGGCTGATCTCCTGGTTAGCCTTCCCTCTTCAGTATTAAATATACAGCACTTGACTTCAATTTAGCAAAACATTGCAACTTTTTAGAACATAATTGTACCGTTTTAGCGAAAACTTTGCTTGCAATATTATATGTGAATGCCCAGAGTCGTGGAGCGGGGAAACATGTACCCTGCAGGTGTAAGACGTAAGGATATCTCCCCTCTCTTTCACAGATTCTAAACATCTAGAGGTCCTTATGGATAGACTTTACTACAACATTTTTCAGCCGTTGAATTTGTGGTCAATAATGTTTTTCGGTAGGTTTGTAGGGGTAGGTCACGTATCGGGCCACGACCTTGTCGAGGCCTCCTGTATTTATCAGTTAGCTCATAGGAATTGAACTACTCTGTATGCAGTTCTATCCTTCAACGTTTTAGCCTTTTCACTTTACACAATGGTTAAGTATAATTTTAGCTACAAGTCATTTGTGTCCTACAGCCTACTCTTCCAACAGTAATTACCCATGTTATTACAATCCGAGTGCAGAGGTGGCGTTAAATGGAGAAGGGGGTACTACAAATACCACCAGGGAGGCTTAGCCACCCTCCTCCAGGTAAAAATGAAGTCAATCAAAGACCTAAAATATAACATGACCTTTATCGTTATTGTCATTTTAATTAAGATAAGTGTAAGCTAATCTAATAGATAGTTTTTGTCTTTAGAAGGCCAAATTTTATCCTCAACTGGCTACCCACTTACGCTAGACGCATAAATGTAGTGGCTAATTTGTGTTTTACAGAACGCTACCCTTCACTTGTGGCAGAGAGTCCGATTGTCTGCAATCTATAGCATTGGGAATGTCAAAGTTTCTACTGAGGCCGGATGATGCCGACCTTGGGCCAGTACGACACCCTTCACTGTAAGAGCAACTCCCTAGGGAAACAATCTAGATCCAATCCTGAGCAAATTGTTAATATCTTTAAAGTAACAGTTCTCTTCCGCAAAAAGTTTACATAATAATCATGCTACAACATTAAGTTTTTGCTACAGCAAATGTTTGGATGAAAAATATTGTAAGCTTCATCTCCTTGTACCGACCACAGTGGTGAATAAAATAAAAGAAAGTGCAATTCCGATTGCAGGTTTCGTGGAAGCCAGAAATGTCAACCACGAGGCTCTTTTAATTCCATCAAAATGTGAATGCAAATAGATTACGTTACAGTCCAGGTGCCTAGCTACGGGGGAGGCTGGGGGTCTGGACCCCCAGATGTTTGCCAGGCCCCTCAAATATTGTGCGTGTCTTAATCAAATGTGTAAGAATTAAGGACGGCGATCGATGGTGTGACCCTCCATTTGATACCTAGACCCCCTAGACCCTAGACCCCCTCTTTGTGATCAGTCAAATTGTAATGACAACATAGCATATGCTTCCCTATTGTGATGAAAGTCCTGCCCCACCCCTTTCCGGAAACTTTTCAGTCATTTTCATTTTTGACACACTGACGTAGGCTAATGGTGGCAAAATATTGCTCGGTAGGCATAGTTTTCCTTCTGGTCGTGCATCATGGGAATACTTCCACCGGACTCATCTTATAAAGCTCATACGAACTGAGGCCCAAAATTGGAAACCGTTGGCATGGGGACTTTTGAAATAGAGAACTAGGTACAGTTGCGACCTTTGTGAGTCACGTATTACAAATTATATATAAAAAACAGTTAATTTTCATGGAGATTCCATGTACTCACCTGCTGCAAAGGTTGTTTGCAAGTATGGTTTTCTCCCCAAGTTGTCGATGCATCCAATAAATGCAATGTTTGGCCAAAGTCGTTTCACGATTCCGATTGGACCTTTCCTGATCTCCACCTCTACTTCATTTGCTCTAGCGACGTCACCATTCCCAAGGGCTTTGCTTAAAGCGGAACGCATGTTGGGTTCCAGATGAACACCTTCATAGATTGTTCCTGTCTTCAAATCTTCCACCAAGTTTTCCCATTCCGACATGAGGATCCTTATTGCCTCTTCAACTGTCATGATAAAAGAAGCCTCGATGACTCCTAAAGATCTTTCTCTCAGACCAAACAGTAGATGTATATACAAAGCATCGAAGAGGGTATTCAAGAGGAGACCTTCGGGAGGAGTGGTATACGATACCATATACTTCATGACTTTGGGATCAATTGCTGTTACCGAGGTCATCGGGATTCCACATTTGCTTTCGTCGAGATTAACATGAATATACAACTTCATGATTCTTTGAATGCTCGTCATTTTCGGGAAATTTTCATGCATTACTCCTTTAAGAACTGCCCTGACTTTAGGTAATAACTTTTTACCATCTTGAGGAACGAGTTTGCAGTTGCCGGTTGTACCGTTGCTCCTACAAAATCTAGTTGGAGGGTCCCTTGTCATCACATGAGGCTCTCCTTGGGCCACTCTCTGGACGAAACTCTCATAATGGTCGTAGTTGGTTAGAGGATGGCGTTTTCGTAAGT
The DNA here is from genome assembly GCA_029531755.1 of Holothuria leucospilota. Lineage (NCBI taxonomy): Eukaryota > Metazoa > Echinodermata > Holothuroidea > Aspidochirotida > Holothuriidae > Holothuria > Holothuria leucospilota. The sequence continues at coordinate 12,294,669 of CM055964.1, forward strand.
CCTCCAAAGAAAGAATTGTACCAATGCCAAACTTACGTCCATAATCGGTGGCACTATTCTTGTGGATGATGTCTCTGAGAAGTTTTTGTTGAGCTGGATACACATCTTTGCAATTATGAAGAAACATCTTGAGGGCTCGGAGTCCATCGTGGCGTGCCTTCAGGTTACTTAGGAATAGATAAAGGGTGGTCGAAAGGGCCAGATGAGGAGAAGCGCGATCCAAGGACTTGAAGACTGTGATTAGTATCACAACGGAAGAAAAAAAGACGATGCCTGAAACGACATTAAAATTTAAACCTTAAGTTCGGGAAGAATGCAATGAGATTGGAGAGATTGCATTTTACCCATGTTGTGGAAAGCGTATTTAAACTGCAACACGGAGAGTTGAAGATAATTATTGTCATGACTTCTCTTGGGGATTTTATTGTCTTTATGTCATACCTTCAAAATAATACCCTTTACCTGCACCTATCAACAGACACTTGACTTATACATTTTTGTCTTTGGGGAAAGGAAAAAGACGAAAACAATAATTATCACTACAAAAACTGAATGAGTGAGCCCACTAAAGGACTATTACCCATAGGCGTAGGAGGCGGGGGCTGAGGGGCTGCAGCCCCCAACCAAAAATTTTTGTGAAAATTCGGGCAAAATACTGAAAATTTTTCGGGAACCTACCAAAAGAAAAATAATGCAATGATGTAGCTAAAGGGTATTAATAATTTAAAAACTTCCTTGGTAATTAATATAAAGCTCTGATTTGAATTGCACCAGCACCTATATATTCCGTATTAATTCATCAGTGTGTTTTGAAATAGTTGAACTTATATTGTGATTAACAGTGGTGTATTTGAGGGGCCATATCGCCATGCCCTACCCTCTCTGATGCTGTTTTTTGTACCTAAAATACGTAAAATTTTTAACACAAACTTAACTTCAAAGGTAGCAACTTTCAAAGAGGAGGGGTAATGTCGATTTTTTTTTAGTACCTAAAATGCGTAAAAATTTGAACACAAACTTTACTTCATGTAAACCAGATTGCATGTAAGGACACCTAATTTTTCCAAAATTTTCAAAGAGGAGGGGATAATGTCGATTTTTTTTAGTACCTAAAATACGTAAATGTTTTAACACAAACTTTACTTCAAAGGTAGCATATGTGGCATCAGATTGCGTGTAAGGACACCTAATTTTTCAAAAATTTTCAGAGGGGAGGGGGAAACCCCTCCCTTTAGACCCCTCCCCCAGGCCGGCGATCAACAACTTCCGCCAAAATTAAAACCAATAAAGAAGGTAGAAACAAGGCAAACATTGTATGTTATTGGCATGCGGTGTGATAAAAAACGATGAATGCCTATATCATATGTGTACACATTAACATGTCGAACGTGCTTGGAGCGCCCGGAAATTTTTGGTTATATATTTTACGGGTCAGTCGTTCCAGCCCCCCAAATCAACTTGGGCTCCTACGCCTATGCTATTAACATCCTAATATCATTGATTTAAAAGGCTGGAAAGCTATTTTTAAGCCAGAGGGTAACCTTGTGTGTAAGTGGACGTTTGAGTTTTATGTGTTGTATAAATTAATCCCACAGCTCTACGATACCAAGTATGTTATTATATGATACTGTACCTGAGACCAGAATGGTTGTTTCCACATTGATCCTTTGCTCAAATGATATCAGAAATAATGTCCCAAGAACACATAAACATATAAACGTCAATAGATATCTTGCTGCAGCCATTGTTTTCTTAGACAAATAAAATTCGCAATTTCCTAATATGCTATACTGAAAAGTTAGTATACTACTAATGAAAAAAAAACTTTGTAAAACACAACCCTCTGTAGCCAACTGTTCATAACGTTGTGGTAACCGTGCTTTAACAGATCCCGGCTTTAAAAACACTCTTTAAGGCGGACCGTACAGCATTAAACGAACAGATGTGGATAGGCGATCACAGTAGTCCTCACGAGGATTCGGTGGCGAAATACTGACATTTGAAAACAAATCGGCAGTTTTTTTTTAATGTGATTAACAAAAATTCGACCAATTCCCCTCTGAACAGAGCCTACATGTGTCTGCATCTGTCGATTGTACACGTCAGGGTAAATTATCATAATTACCTCATTTAAAGGAATGGCTGGTGTACCTAGCAAATATTGTATGCAAACAGGAAACTCTGCTGGCTGTATGAAGTATACCAAGTGGAACCATTTCATCAAGGGCAAATAGCAGGCACCAGGCGCGGTTTTACGGGGGGCTTTGGGGGCTCAAGCCCCCCCAAAATTCGCTCAAGCCCCCCCAAATTTTTAGAGGTTGTGTTATGCTATTTTGCGTGTACTGAGAAAAACAAAATTGCCCAATACACTTGTGCACATCTTGGTCCAGTGGATTTAGTTTGTCAAAGGAAACTGTCGTCTGTGTCTCGAAATGACATACTAGGTTCACGATTTCATACAATGGAAGTTGGGTCAGATAAGTAACATAAGTAACATCTATGATAGTATGTACGTACATGTAAATCAAGTTAACGGTAATCATCTGTTGGAAGTTCAAAACGAGCCATTTCGTCGCTGATCTCGTCAAGCTATACTAGCAGTCCTTTTAAGTCAAATCTACAGGCCGAATCGTTATTCCCATTAATGTGAACAGGTCCAGTTGCTCGTAACTCTCAGTTACGTTTGCTACATTCTTCCAAATAAAAAAAAATATATGCCTGTACATACGTTACATCTATGTCATGGTCAGGGGCGGTACCACTCGGGAAGGGAGGCCTATCCCCCCTGTAATTTGCAGGAAAAGAGAAAAAGAGTAGGAAAAGAAGACGGAAAGGAGAATAAAAGAGGAGGGCGGGGTAGGCCCATATCTGATCCATATAGTTAATCCAGAGCTTCCAAGAGGCCATATTCCGGTTTCTACCAGCCTTTAGATACGATTTTATAATGCACAAATGAAGCAAGGCATATTTTCTTAATAGTTCGAGAATATTTCTGTGGACTCCACTCACGTATATTTTGCGTAAAACTTTCCCCGACTAAAAGGCAGTAATGTGTCCAAAAGGGGACTTCAGGAAGTTTATTGATACATACCCTTAGACAAAAAGGCTCCTCTTTCACCTTACCAAAAGTATTAAGAATGTTTTGAAGCCATATAATCGGGTCTAAGAATATCCCAAAGACCGCACCATTTTTGCATCTAAGTGACCTTCAAGTAACCAAAATTTCTCAAACGACCCCTTCCCTTAGACCTATCCCCTAGAACAGCCCTCTTTTACCCAACCAAAAATTAGAATTCACGAAGTTATGAACATTTTCCAGCCATATATCAGTCAAAACTGTCCCGAAGACCGCACCATTTTGCATCTTAACAACCTTAAAGTAACCAAAATTTCTCACAGGAGAGGGGAACACCCCTCCCTTTATACCTCTCCCCTAGGACCGCCCACTTTCCCCCAACCAAAAATTAGAATTCACAAAATTATGAACATTTTCCAGCCATATATATCAGTTAAAAAATAACCCAAAGACCGCACCATTTTGCATCTTAGCAACCTTAAATTAGCAAAAATTTCTCACAGGAAGGGGACGACCCCTCCCCTTAGACCCCTCCCCCAGGACGACGATCACTCAACCCATGTCCCCTATCAAAATAACCTTGCGCCGTCCCTGGTTATGGTACTGTTTTTATTATCATTGGTTTCAGCGTGCGCGTGGCCGATTTACATATTTGAGAGAAAATTTTATGATTCTTCCGTTTCAAGCCCCCCTAAGTCCCCCCAAAAGTCTCGATCTAGAACCGCGCCTGGCAGGCACAAATGTTCCTGCCCGGAATCCTGAGCTATTTCCAATTTTAATTGGTATGTGGGCGTGTGTAAGAAGCTTCGTGGTGTGCATAGCTATAACCTGATACCACAAGAGCTGCAGCAACTTTTTTCTTCGACAAATGAAATTCACAATTTTCTTATATGCATATACCGAAAACCACCTGTAACCAACTGTTCGTTACGCTGGGGTAACTGTGCTTTTACAGAACTCTGCATAGAAGCACTCTTTACGGCAGGCCATCCAGCATTTAACGAAAAGATTCGGGTAAGCGATTACAGTAGTCCTCACGATGATTAGGTGGCAAAATACTTCAATTTGAAAACAAATCGGCAGCTTTTTCTGATGTGATAGTGTAACCTTAGCTTTAATTAAAATACGAGCAATTCCCCTCTGAACGGAGCCTACATGTGTCTGCATTTGTCGATTGTACACGTCACGGTTAACTATTATAATTACCTCATTTTAAGGAATGGCTGGTGTAACTAGCAAATATTGCACGCAAACATAAAACCCTGCTGGCCGTGTGAAGTATACCAAGTGGAACCACTATCAAAGGCAGTTGGCTGGCACAAACGTTTCCGCCCGGAATCATGAGCTATTTCCAGTTTTAACTGGTGTGTGGGCGTGGGCAAGAAGCTTCGTGGTGTGCATATCTTTAACCTAATACGACAAGATCTTGATCGAAACGATGTTCACAGTGTTAGGAAAATAGGCTGAGTGGGGGCTTGATATCAACATGTTTCTTAGTGGAATCAAAGGATAGCTTCTGGTAAACTGAAGAGCAGGGCTAAGTCTTGGGACATGATAGCAACATTATTTGTCCCACAACGACAAAGATTTTGCTGTAATTCATAAGTCACAAAAGTCACAATTTTACTCTTTCTGACTGACAAATCAGATTGATTGATGGAGAAGGGGGTACATTTGAAGGCGGTTGAAGCATAGGGGTACGAGCGAAGCACGATGAGCTGCAGCCCCCTTAGGTTGCGGCAAAACTAATTTCTAGGGTACTTTATTAAAACATATAAGGCAATTTCTCGTTTTCGCTGAGCTTTTCCTCGGACAAAGGTGGAACAACCACCCCTACAAAGGAAATATACCCCGTACTGCTATGGCCTGAATCGAGGATGAGATTAGCTCTTTTCGGTATATCTTACAGAACACTTACTACATGTAAGATGAGTTTAGGGTAGGGGTGCAAATTTCGATTCGACTTTACAAGACCAAACTGTACAAATGACCCAACTGTGCCGGGTAGGCCCGAAGCTTTCTTTCCTTCGGCGTTGGGCCCAGGGCTCACCTTAGCTCTCCTAAGGGTCCAAGGGCAATTCCCCGGTGAGAAACCAGGGGAAAGAAGCTCCGGAAGCTCCTGTGTATTTGAAAAGGTGAATACGTCATGCTGGGTTTCAGGTGACTGAACCCCGTGGGAGAGTTTTCCCCCGCCTGTCATCAAGTGTAGATAAAGGGGCCTAGAGGGATATATTCCCCACCCCGCCGCGAAAAATGAGAGAGGGAACAAAACAGAGAACGAAAGGGAAAAAAAAAGGAAGGAAGGAAGGAAGGAAGGAAGGAAGGAAGGAAGGAAGGAAGGAAGGAAGGAAGGAAGGAAGGAAGGAAGGAAGGAAGGAAGGAAGGAAGGAAGGAAGGAAGGAAGGAAGGAAGGAAGGAAGGAAGGAAGGAAGGAAGAAAGAAAGAAAGAAAGAAAGAAAGAAAGAAAGAAAGAAAGAAAGAAAGAAAGAAAGAAAGAAAGAAAGAAAGAAAGAAAGAAAGAAAGAAAGAAAGAAAGAAAGAAAGAAAGATTTTCTGGAAACGTAATTAAATCATTATTTTGTTGAGGTTGATGGAGTTTCTGTTTCAAATCATCTCTATGAAAAATCCATCTAAGTGGTTGTGATTGACATTGTCACGGAAGGCTATGCCAAAACAGCGAAACGGCTGAGCACTGTTGCCAGTCTACAGACTACGGACGTGAATATAATGATGATGTGGGCTGGGGGAGTCTTGCCACATCGAACTGTAGTAACAAATCTATATTATCGACTTAAATTTTCGGCAATCTAGGGGAACTGAGATGCAAAGGTTTCGTCATACAGGCGTTTTAGGATCCAATGACCAAAGACGCCAGGCTGGCAAGGAGATGTGCTATAGTGCAGGCTAGTGTGCCCCTCGCCGATTTAGTAAATCTCTTGAAAAAAGTATACTAGCAACAAACAGTGATGGCAGCATGTATTGCATGAAAGGAGGTGCACGTCTAACTGTGTCTTATTATCGAAATTAAAAATGATCCAAGAGAAGTTAAAACAGAAGATTTCTGCAGGAGATCGGGATAAAATGTCTTTTGGAATAAATGATTGGAGCGTTTTAATTGTTTCTTATCATAAGTCTCGCACAGACTACTTGACTTCTCTCGCCTTTACCTGCAATTCACCTTTTCCCATGTTCTTCTTCAATAACATCACTAACGTTTTCGCTTCATTCAACAGTCAATGTGTTACATTTATTCTCGTCTGCATAGGCGTGATTATGCAAGAGCAAAACTTTTCAACTTGTGAAGAAGGGGAATTCTTTTCTCCTTTCACAGCAGCTGCTGACAGGGCCCCAAAATTTTGACAAATTGGGCCTCTTGTTGTGTCGAGTTGCCTCTACAGTATACAGGCGTTTGTTAACCCTTGATGAGCCCAAAATGACAATTTTTGTCATGACAATTCAGAAAATCAAATCTCGAGTTAGGCTAACCCGACAGCCATGATTTATAGCTTATTTGTTGGAGACAGGATGTTCGTTCCATTTACGCAAACTTGGGAGGGGGCGGGGGTGTTTTACAGACAAAAATGCCGAAAATTTGCATGAAATTTGAAATTTTCGAATTTTGAAACCATAAAGTCAAAATGCTTAGTGATTCCTTGCCATATGGGTATATTGTAACAAACATAAATCACCCACATGACAAACATGAGATCCTTCACAGTTATGCTACTTGAGATATCATGTTAATATGGTAAAAAATTGTGGAAACCTTGTGACCCAAAATGACCTACATGCTAAATGTGAACAATCCACAGGCCAAGTATGTGATCCCTCATAGTAATCCTCCTTAAAATATCATGTTTACTATGGTTTTGACCTTTCATGACCTCAAATGACCATTGACCTGCATGAAAAATAGTAGGGATCATCTATTTAATCCAAACAAGTTACATGTTAAGTGTGAGATCCCTCACAGTTATCCTTCTTTAGATATCGTGTTTACAAGGTTTTGACCTTTTGGCCTCTGGTGACTCCAAATGACCTTTGACTTCCACCAAAACTAATAGGGATCATCAACTCAATATGAGCAATCCACATGCTAAGTATGGGATCCCTCACAGTTACCCTTCTTGAGATATCGTGCTTACAACGTTTTGACCTTTTGACCTCTTGTGACCCCAAAATGACCTTTGACTCCACCAAAAATAATATGGATCATCTACTCAATATGGGCAATGAACATGCTAAGAATGAGATCCTTCACAGTTACCCTTCTTGAGATATGTTTACAACATTTTAACCTTTTGACCTCTTGTGCCCCAAATGACCTTTGACCTCCACCAAAACTGATAGAGATCATCTACTTAATATGGGCAATCCACATGCTAAGTATGAGATCCTTCACAGTTACCCTTCTTGAGATATCGTGTTTACAATGTTTTGACCTTTTGACGGCTGGTGACCCCGAATGACCTTTGACTTCCACCAAAAATAATAGGGATCATCTGCTTAATATGGACAATCCACAAGGTAAGTACGAATTCCCTCACAGTTATCCTTCTTGAGATATACTGTTGACAAGGTTTTGACCGTTTGACCGCTGGTGACCCCAAATGACCTTTGACCGTAGGGATCATTTACTCAATATGAACAATCCACACAATAAGTATGGGATCCTTCACATGTATCCTTTTGGAGATATCGTCTTTACAAGGTTTGACGTTTTGACCTCTGATGACCTCAAATGACCTATGATCTCCACTAAGAATAAGAGGAATCATCTACCTAATATGGGCAATTAACAAGCTAAGGATGAGATCCCTCACAGTTACCCTCCTTTAGATATAGTGTTTACAAGGTTTTGATCTTTTGACTGCTGGTGACCCCAAATGACCTTTGACCGTAGGGATCATTTACTCAATATGAACAATCCACACGATAAGTATGGGATCCTTCACATGTATCCTTTTGGAGATATCGTCTTTACAAGGTTTGACGTTTTGACCTCTGATGACCTCAAATGACCTATGATCTCCACTAAGAATAAGAGGAATCATCTACCTAATATGGGCAATTAACAAGCTAAGGATGAGATCCCTCACAGTTACCCTCCTTTAGATATAGTGTTTAAAAGGTTTTGATCTTTTGACTGCTGGTGACCCCAAATGACCTTTGACCTCCACCAAAAACAACAGGGATCATCTACTCAATATGGGCAATGTACATGGTAAGTATGACATCCCTCACATTTATTCTTTTGGAGATATCGTATTTACAAGCAATTTCCAGGGTATTTAACATTTGACCTCTTGTGACCCCAAATGACCTTTGACCTCCACCAAAACTGATAGGGATCATCTACTTAATATGGGCAATTTACCTGCCAAGTATGAGATCCCTCGGAGTTACTCTTCTTGAGATATCGCGTTTACATAGTTTTAACATTTTAACCTCCTGTGACCTCAAATGACCTATGACCTCCACTCAAAACAATAGGGATCATCTACTTAATATGGGCAATCTACATGCCACGTATGAGATCCTTTGGAGTTACCCTTCTTGAGATATCGTGTTTACAAGCAAAAGCGTCACATACACGCACATACATACACACACCTTTACACACACATACACACACACGGCATCACCATCGTATAGATTCCTTCGGCCTTCGGCAAGGAATCAAAAAACCTTTTTGAGAAAATCCTGACTTCCCCCTCTCCCAAACTACTTTGGATTTTTTTTTTATTTTATGCAAGAAAACACATCAAATAAATGCACCTTGGTTTATATTGTTATTGAATACTGGGAGATTTTTTACCCAAAATAGCCCCAAAATTCTATTTTTTTACCCCAGAATATGGCCATTGTCAAAAGATTACTGTGCCGAAACGCTCCACTCCAGGAACGCTGCATAAACAGCTTTGAATGTGGAAACGCTTGAACTTTAAAAGAAATAACATATAGCGCTACCATCAATGTCAATTTCTGTGTGAGGTTGTATAATCAGAGTGAACCCTTCAAATGTGCTTCGACCAAATGAGTGAGAGAACTTTTCTTGTAAAATCAAGCAAATTTAAGTCTACTACCATGTACTAGATCAGATGGTTGGTGATATCATGGACCGGGGAGAAGGTTTTTCCCAAGTTTCCAGCATGTTTGGGTTTTGTTGATCCTGAGAAACTACACACAACTAATTGTACAGCAATCAGAGAACAGGTTGAAAGGCAATTGGTATCATTTCCACGAGAGTTTACTGTTGAATTAATTGATCAAGTAGATTCCTTCAAGACACTGTACTTTAGCCAGAAGAGAGAAAATAAATTTATGTATATAGTCATCAGTCATTATGTAGGTACAAAAATACTGTCACATAATGACATAAAACTGCACAAGTCCTTATGTGACAGTCTCAACATCGCCACATAAAGACCAAGAATATTTTACTGTCAAATATTGACCGCTGATACGGATAGGCTGTAATTCAAAAGGTCATTATGTAACATATCCTATAACACTGCCATGTAACGACATCTTGTTTCCTATCTCGTTATGTGGTAATACCACTGATCTACATGTAGGACTGGATATAATAAGTGCGTCAAAAGGGGGACCACTCCTCTCCATAGCAGTTTCTCCTCGTAAGACGCCTGTCCACGTACAAGCTCAATGGAGAGACGTTACATAAGAGCGGCCTGTTTTTAGAATTTCTACAAAATGTTCATATATGCAGCCTTCAACTGCACCAATCGTCAATGCAAAACTCATCGTTTTTTACCTTGAATTTATACCTTGAAGCGCCACCCTCTCCATAACGGAACATCTCCATATGGTTGAGGCTGGCTACTAAATGATAGGAGGCCAAAGGCCCTTAATGATCATATACTGTTCCACTTCTTTTTCGAAACCGTTCACAGATGTTTTCTTTACCACAGCATCAGGCAGTTCATTCCAAATTTTCCAAATTCTATGAAAGTATGCATTTCTTCTGCACTCTAATCTGGCATACTTGGGTCTTATTTTATAAAAGTTACCTCTTGTTCTCTCCTTTCCAATAATTTCTATTATTCCATCCAGATCTATATCCATTTTCTTATTGATTATATTATAAAAAGTCAACAGGTCTTGTCGGATATGTCTCTGTTCTAAGGACATTAAATTCAGTTCATTTAATCTTTCCTCATAAGTTTTCCCCCTCATGCCTGGTATTAATCTCGTCATTCTCCTTTGTACACTTTCCATTAAACTGATATCTTTCTATAGGTGAGGTTTCCATATTGGTACTGCATAGTCTAAATGTGGTCTAACAAGGGATTTATACAATTGCAAAACGCAATTGCAAATCGTTAAACGCTACATGCGGTAATCTTGAGCAATATGAGTTTAAAAATAATTTTAAGCAAGAAGATGTAGCCTAACCGGACACTATATGATGACGTCACGGTTGACAAAACCGATGTCATGATAAGTATGTGTGCGTGTAAAGTATACGGAGCGTTGTTAAACCTAACACCGTTGTGCGCAGGAATAGACGAGTAAGGATTAAGTTGTAAAATAGACCTTATGCATATGATGTTACAAACAGAAAGCGCTCCCTCGTTTGGAGAAAAATGGCGTATCATTACAAGTTACACCAACAAATGCAGATAGCTGATTGGTGCACCGGGGGATACGTGAGTGCACGTGTGCTTCATAGTTTTCCTCCAAAATGCATGACGTCAGTGTGATGTCAATGCATAAGGTCTATTGTTATGATAGGACGGCGTGCAATGTCTGATTATTTTGAAACAGACCTTGCTTTCTTTCGCCAACGAGTGATGACGTTGAACATTTGCTGGTAAAACATAGATGGCCCTACGATGTTACTGTAAAGAAGTGCTGCACTGACAGGCATAATCCTACTGTACTACATTTGTCAGGGCCAAGTTCTCAATACATTATGCACTGAGGCCCATTTGATGGGATGATTTTGGCATAAATGCATGGGTACTGGAAAACAGAGATACATCTCTCCTCCCTTGATTCGTTTCGTTTCGCAAGTTACTTCACTTAATATGTAATGACAGCCGAGGTGTGGTTTAATTGAAATAGCAAAGGCTTCATAAAACAAGTCTGTCAGAAAGAGAGAAATTAAGGGAGCAAAGAAGGAAGAAAATTCGAAATAAAAGAATATGTTTAAATATGTACAATGTTCAAATATACCGTACGAGAAGAGTAAGAATGAGAAAGGCATTGCGAGCAACGAAACAAGCTTGAGAGACCATACAAGATCCCCGTTATAAATGATAGGAATGTTTTGCGTAGAAAAATGTGACGGTAAAATGATTTTCACTTGAGTGGAATTCAATTTCACTGAAGTTAAATGTATTTGACTTAAGTGAAATGCATTTCACTTAAGTAGAAATCAGTTCCGCTTAAATGAAATATATTTTACTTAAGCTGAATTCAGAATGGTGTACATGTATTTCACTTGAGCTTAATTCTATTCCACTTAAGTGAAATAGAATTTCACTTAACTAAAATGCCATTCCACTTAAGTGAAATTGTATTGTACTTAAGTGAAATGTCCAGTCTTGTTCACTTTAGAGGAATACACTTTCACTTCAGCGAAATGTGATTGGCTATAAATGTATTTGACTTAAGTGAACTATGATTGGCCAGTTCCCTCAAAGCTCTCATTGGCTAAGATCAGCTAGCCCCCCACATAGCTATAGTATACAAAGTTTCAAATCTGCTCAATGTTTCTTATACAGGAATACAGCCTTCTTTTTGTGTGACATGTTGTTTACTGTCTATACTGAGGTTAGTCACGACACTTTGAATCGTATTCCTTGCTGTAGAAGTAATTCGATTTCATTCCAGCAGGGTTAAGTTGAGTATGGCTGGCCATTACTGCTTGTGTGGATCAGAATGCACTACTCAACTAGGCCTTAAACATACTAGTAATTCGCTAGGATGCAATTAATCAAAACGCCTTTTGTGTGGAATTCAATTCCACTTAAGTGAATTGGTATTTTACTTAACCTAAATTCATCAACTTGTCGATGCATTTCGCATAAGTCAAATGCAATTTCACTTAAGTGGAACTGCATTTCACTTAAGTGGAATAGCATTTTACTTAGGTGGAAATAAAATTTACATAAGTGGAATTGCATTTCCCTTATGTGAAACAGGTAGGCAGTTCCACTTGAGTTATATAATTTCACTTAAGAGGAATTCAATTTCACTTAAGTTTAATGTATTTGACTTAAGTGGAATGCATTTCTCTTAAGTGATATGTATTTTCACTTAAGTCAATTTGAATTCAACTTAGGTGAAATGTATTTCACTTAAGTCGATTCCATTTCACTTATGGGGATTCATTTCACTTAAGTGGAATTCAATTTCACTTAAGTGAAATGTATTCATATTAAGTCAAAATGAATTCCACTTAGGTGAAATGTATTCTACTCAAGTAGAATGGAAGTCCACTTAAAGTGAATGTGTTTTACGAACTTGGATTGAATTCAACTTAAGTAAAATACATTTCACTTAAGCTGAATTGAATTTGATTTAAGTGAAAAAAATTCAACTTAAGTGAAATTGAATTCCATTGAAGTCAGAGGTGGGCAACCTACGGCTCTCGGTCCCTAGGAGGCCCGCCAGCGATTTTTTTTTTTTTTTTTTGCGGCCCGCGAGTTGTCTCAACGAAAAGAAAAAAAAAATCGATTTTACATCATAACAAACGAGCTAGAATATTTGCTTTTATCGGCACTAACAACGTTCCTCAACATGCGTATCATCACTATTAACTTGTGATCAGCTATTAACAACAGTTTGGACATTGGTGTGACTTGTAACGTAACTGTGTTACTTACTTGACTTTGATTTGACCTCGACATTCAACGCTGTTACCAGTTAGTACAGTACGTCTGTTGGTGTTACCATGGAATTTCCCTCGTCTTGCAGTTAGTTAGATGAAATTTAACGACACACCAACACAAATGTGTGATATAGTGTCAAGTGAAGTTTAAATACGGTGCAAGTCCTTCCCTTTATTCGCTCATTACTACATGCGGGAAATACCGTGGGCATATTCCACAACCCCCAGCCCAAAGGGGGCTCCCTCGTTCTGCAATAGGCATATACTGACCAGCTTTACGTCTGTCAAAGTTGTCAATGGAATTCCCCATTATTCTGCAAAACGCGTAGTAGTGATAGAAATTAGTGCCAGGGCTGCCGTGAAATGAATCAACACGGTTGTGTGACAGATTTGTTTTGTTTTTTTTTTGTTTGTTTCTTTTTTTTGATGGATCTCTCTTACATAACAATAACACACATTTGTCTGTGAAGTTCCAAATTTTGCCGTGAATTTACTTGAGCTAGCTTAGCCGTGGAGCCTATATGTGATCTGGCATCATAGGCGTACGAGGCGGGGGCAGGGGGCAGATTGTTCCCCCACCAAAAAAAAAAATCTGAGGCTGAAAATTCGGGCAGGAAAAGACATAAATTGGGGCACAGAACAGGTGACCGAATTTTGTACTAAGTTCCTGAATTTTGATCAAATGCCCGAAAAATGTTCCAAAATTATTGCGCGCTTCACGCGCATTGGTGGTTTGGCAGTCTATTTTATGCACCTGAACTGCATTGAAATTCGGGCAACTTTTTCAGATTCGGGCAAAAATTTTGCTGCCCCCCACCAAATTGGAAGAGTCCCGTACGCCTATGACTGGTATCCTGATTAAATGAGAAGGCCTATTATAGCAGCTGCTTTAAAATCGGGCTTCGTTACTGAGGTGCCAACATTGAACAACACTACAATTTGAGTAAGCATTCCTTGTTGATTTTGAAATGGCAACATCTTGATCCAGCATCAACATTACTTATCAACATGACCATATTGAGACTGTGTTTTGTGACTAAAGATTTATTTTGCTTAAAACTCGTCGGAGATAAAGGTTTGAACTTAACAGCAGGTCGCTGGTTAAGTGCGGCTCGATCAATTTTTCATTCCTTATATCTGACCCGTTCAATCAAAAAGGTTGCCCACCCCTGATTTAAGTGAAATGCATACCACTTAAGGGAAACTGAGAGGTAAATGTAAAGCGGCTTGCCGATTCGGCGTTAAGGCGCTCTTGCTCGAGTTAGCATGCACATCAATGAGTCTGGGCAGGGAGGTGTTAGGGAGGTGATACAACGACCAACTGTGTCAGACAACATGTACTTGAAAATGATTTAAGTACGTTGTGAAAAATTCTTCGCTGACTTTATATAAAATGATATTTAGTGGTGACGAATAACGACGTAAGGTTTAAATTTCACATGTTAGCATTTTTCGGCTGTCAACGAAAAGTCAACGAGTTCAACGTAAGGAGTGTATCTTCTCATTGTCATTTTGACAATGCATCACTGATCTTAGTTGATCTAGGTAATGAAATAAGAATTTTGATAAGAAAAACAAGATTAATCTCGGCAACGAACATTGCTTCAAAGAGTCTAAGGAACGTTGGATCTCCTTCCTAAGACCTCCATGATCTGGGTCAGGCTATGATCTAAAAGAACAAAATTCGGGTGCTCCCCAGCGCTTTGCCTTCGCTTCTAGTATTCGTCTACCGTCTTAAGCCAACCGTACACTACACGACTTTGCACACCGCAACTCAACTCGATCGTCGGATCTCCAACAGTCGTATAATGTGCATGAGTTTATGACTGCGACTGGAAGTTTTAGGACCAGTTTTAAGTCGCGCCGACTTCAGTCGGGAAGAACGAACATGTTGGTTCTTCCCGAATGAAATCGGTGCGACTTAAAACTGATCTTAAAACTGCCAGTCGCAGTCTTAAACTCTTGCACTCCTCGCGACTGTTGGCGACCCGACGATCGAGTTGGGTTGCGGTGTGCTAAGTCGTGTAGTGTACGGCTAGCTTTAAATACACTGTATTCGCATTGTTGAATGGTAAGGTTCAACACTTCTAATGTAAAGTTTTGGCGCGCTTCTCTCGCTATTGCCACAATTTACACTCCATACCTGATTACCATATTTAGGAAGATAATGCAAGAAATATTCTGGCGAAAACTATTTTCCGAAAACTAAAGGTACAATTTCAAGCTCAGACTTGCTTCTAGAGGGGATAATGTGGTAAAGGTACATTATGAGCTACATTTGTAGCCTGAATAAAGATGATCTGAAGTATATTACTCATCACTGTAGCATATTTAAAGGTCATTAATTGCTTAAAAATACATTTTCAGAAAATGCCCAATACGAAACATGCTTACCCATCTATTCCTTTGTTATACATATAGTCCCCCTTTGGCTAATTCCCTATTGGAAGCTGTTCGTCTGTATCCTCGTTAAAAGTGAATAAAATTTGTGAAGTACTTAGAGTGCTCGCATGTAGTGCCACTTAAATTTCAGTGAAAAGCATAATGCTAATGTCCCAATTTGTTAATAACCACAGAGCTTCCAGAAAGGAATATGCCTGTCTCAGGTACATGTCTTTGAGGGGTGTCATGTCGCAGTCAAAAATATCACCAAATAATATGAGATTTCCAAGAACATAATCAGTTCAAAAGCTTTACCAAAGATAGCACCATTTTGCATTGTCGCCCTTTCTGTTTTCCTTCTTAGATCCTCCCCAAGGACGGCACAGCTGCATTAGGTTAAAAAGGACCCCTTATGCAAACTATCGCAGGTACGCATATCTATACAGTTTACGCCGATTAATTAAGATTTATCTGGGTGGGATTGCGAGACTATCATCTGTTGTGCATCCCAATCACCAATTCAAGATTTTGCAAAAGATAGCACCATTTTGCATCCTTACCACCCTACATGAACAAAACTTTCTTGAAAGGGGGTGGGGGGGTGGGTGGGATATCCCACTGAAGTGACGGAACCCTCTTCAAGCAGGGAGTTATCACTAGAACCCCATGTTTTAAGGATCCCAACCCAAGGTGTCAGCTATATCCTGGCATATACCACTGTACTTATCAATCTCAAGACTGGAATGGAATACATGACATAATGAGAATAATAACTTCATTATATTGGAGAAGCGGGATCCACGGAGTTGAAGACTATGATTAGTATCACAACGGAAGAAAAAATAACGATACCTGAAACGACAATAAAATTTAAACATAAAGTTTGAGAAGAATTTAAATGAGGGAAGCGTCTTTAACATGCAATAAGGGGAGTAGAAGATAATTATTGACATGAGTTCTCTTGGAGATTTTATTGTCTTCATACCATACCTTCAAATAATTCGTTTTACCTGCACCTATCAACGGTCACTTGACTTATACATTTTTGTCTTTGGGGAAAGGAAAAAGACGAAAAGAATAATGATCACTATTAAAACTGAATTAGTGAACTGGTGAACCCACATTGATTTAGAAGGCTGGAAAGCTATTTTTAAGCCAGAGGGTAACCTTGTGTGTAAGAGGACGTTTGAGTGTTGAGTGTTTTAAAATAAACCCCACCGCTTTACAATATCAAGTATGTTATTAAATGATACTGTACCTGAGACCAGAATGGTTGTTTCCACATTGTTCGTTTGCACAAATGATATCAGAGATAATGTCCCAAGAACAGAATTCTGTGGAATTCTCAAACTGTGTCCTAAGAACAGATAAACATATATACGTCAGAAGATATCTTGCTGCAGCCCTTATTTTACCAGACAAATAAAAAAGTGATCACAGATAACCGATACCGATATATCAGTCCTCAACATCGGCTGATACCGATCCGATCCCGATATATGGGAAACAAGCACACTGTATACTAACCATAGGTCATCGGGCTGCACAACTAAGTGTCGTTTCATCTTGATGAGGTACAATATCGAAACTTGCGTTTAAAAAAAACACTCCAATAGTGTACCATTTTCATTACATGTAGGGGAATAAATATAGGTATGGGGATATCGGTAAGTAGGGTAAATTATGCCAATACCGATACAGGACGAAAATGGGGTATATCTGCCAATACCGATGGTGGATACCGATGTTCGGTCCAACACTACTCACGAGGATTCGTTGGCGAAATATTGTCATTTCAAAACTTATCGGCAATTTTTTTGATGTGATCAGGGGGGTCGCCAGAGCATTTATCATGGGGGGTGTGGTGCCATATTTGCCGACTGAGAAGAAAAAATGCCGACTGAAAGTGTTGATAAACGATGCAGTTAGAGCTGGGAACCGTTAGTCCAACCCGGAGCCTCGACAGCCCCAATGCCGTCAAGGAGTTGGTGAGGGGAGATGTGAAGAAAAACTGTGTACTATACCATGCCGTTGTGGGGCATATATTGCTTAAAATTTTGTATATACTAGAGGAAAATAGTTGCGCCCGATTTAAGGTTTTTCCCGAAATCTAAACTGTGAAATTGCAAAGCGCGCGAAGCGAGCGAAATTTTGGGTAAGCTTATACTAAAAAGAATCTGTACTTATTTAAAGCTCATATAGGTCAATTTTCCAGGCAGTAGGGCCCTATCGGGCACAACTTACATTGTACTTTCCTCCTCGAGTCACCAGCCGTGCCGAAAGACAGACTCAAGAGAACATTAATTTGAAATGAAATGAAATGAAATTCCCGGCATTCAGTGGCGTACCCAGCATTTCTGTCAAGGGGGGACTATGCAGTATGTTGTGCGATCGCCGGCCTGGGGGAGGGGTCTAAGGGTCCCCTCCCCTTTGGAAATTTTCGAAAAATAGGAGTCTTTACATGCAATCTGGTGCCACATATGCTACCTTCTTGAAGAAAAATTTGTGCTAAAATATTAACGTATTTTAAGGAATAAAAAAGAACCGCCGGCCTGGGGAAGGGGTCTAAGGGGAGGTTCCCTCTCCTCTCCTTTGAAATTTTAAAAAATAGGTGTTCTTACATGCAACCTGATGCCATATATGCTACCTTTCAAAGTAAAATTTGTGTTCATATTCCTTTTAGGAACTAAAGAAAAAGAATCGCTGGGCTGGGAGAGAATGGGGAGGGAATAAGGGGAGGCGTGTCCCCCTTCTACCTTTTAAAAATTTTAGAAAAATTAGCTGTCCTTACATGCAATCTGGTGCCACACATGCTACCTTTTGAAGTAAAATTTGTGCTAAAATATTAACGTATTTTAAGGAAGAAAAAAATCGGCACCTGTGAGAGGGGGCCATGGCCCAATGGACCCCCTTCGTACGCCACTGCCGGCATTTACATTAAACGATCCGTGACTTGATGGTTTCGGCGGCCATCTCGTATCGAGGTTCCGGTCATGATCGCCTAGCTGCCGAAAACCCTCTCATCATGAAACTTGAAACACTGTCCCCACATGGTCTGAACGTTCGACTTGAACTTTTATAAATCAGCAATTCCTGCATTATTCTAACCTGTGTTAACCACTTAACACTGTTTGTTTTCCTAGCCGTTTTCCCGTGCTCAATTTTAAGGTGTGCTTTCTAATTTGTACGTTTGGCCGTGTCAACAATCAGTTGCATTTTTGCCACCTGATGAAGGGTTTAAACCCGAAACGTCGTGGACTTTTTTTTACAAAATTTTAGCACTATTTACTACTTTTTGACCTACTTACTTCATAAGTGCTACGCAGTACTTTGACCTTATATTATATATTTATATATATATATATATATATATATATATATATAGGTAAAAATGAAGTAGTAAATAGTGCTAAAAGTTTGTGAAAAATTCCACGACGTTTCGGGTTTAAACCCTTCATCAGGTGGCAAAAATGCAACTGATCGTTGACACGGCCAAACGTACAATTTAAAAAATACACAATAAAATTGGGCACAGTAAACCTCGGCTAGGAAAACAGACAGTGTTAAGTGGTTACCACAAGTCAAAAAAATGCAGGAATTGCTGCGTTATAACAGTTCAAGTCTAATGTTCAGACCATGTGGGGACAGGGTTCCAAGTTTCATGATTAGGCGGTTTTCGGCAGCTAGGCGGTCATGATCGGAACCTCGACACGAGATGGCCGCCGAAACCATCAAGTTACGGATCGAGCATGTTGACGGGGGATTGAAGTGGGTGGCTACCGGGAACCCTGGGAGGTTCTGTTTGATTGATCTCAGGTGCTCGGTGACTCGGTCAGCAAGACGACGTTTTGTTTCTCCCACGTACAGTATATTACAGCGTTTACATACGAGAACGTAAACAACATTGGCTGAAGTACAGGTAAAATGCTGATGAACGTTAAACCGGTTGTTGTTGGGACCTACAATGGAAAGGTTTTTGTCATAACTGACTACCGGGCAAGTATTGCATCTCCCACGGTTGCAAGGAAAAGTTCCTGGGGTGTCAGGCACTACTGCTTGAGGTTGAGAGGCACGGACCAAGTGCTTAGATATGTTCTTTTCAATTCTGAATGCCGTGATGGGGGGAATTGAAAAGAACATATCTAAGCACTTGGTCCGTGCCTCTCAACCTCAAGCAGTAGTGCCTGACACCCCAGGAACTTTTCCTTGCAACCGTGGGAGATGCAATACTTGCCCGGTAGTCAGTTATGACAAAAACCTTTCCATTGTAGGTCCCAACAACAACCGGTTTAACGTTCATCAGCATTTTACCTGTACTTCAGCCAATGTTGTTTACGTTCTCGTATGTAAACGCTGTAATATACTGTACGTGGGAGAAACAAAACGTCGTCTTGCTGACCGAGTCACCGAGCACCTGAGATCAATCAAACAGAACCTCCCAGGGTTCCCGGTAGCCACCCACTTCAATCCCCCGTCAACATGCTCGGTCCGTAACTTGATGGTTTCGGCGGCCATCTCGTGTCGAGGTTCCGATCATGACCGCCTAGCTGCCGAAAACCGCCTAATCATGAAACTTGGAACCCTGTCCCCACATGGTCTGAACATTAGACTTGAACTGTTATAACGCAGCAATTCCTGCATTTTTTTGACTTGTGGTAACCACTTAACACTGTCTGTTTTCCTAGCCGAGGTTTACTGTGCCCAATTTTATTGTGTATTTTTTAAATTGTACGTTTGGCCGTGTCAACGATCAGTTGCATTTTTGCCACCTGATGAAGGGTTTAAACCCGAAACGTCGTGGAATTTTTCACAAACTTTTAGCACTATTTACTACTTCATTTTTACCTACCTACTTCATAAGTGCTACGCAGTACTTTGACCTTATATATAAATATATATATGTATATATATATATATATATATATATATATATATATATATATATATATATATATATATATATATATATATATATATATATATATATAGGTAAACAAGCAGAACACAAAGCATAATTGACACAGCAGGAATACATTAAAAAGAAATTTATTGTTGAAATTTTCGGTCCTACCTAGGACCTTCATCGGCAACCACTAGACTGACAAACAGATAAAAATACAGACGCTGTCGAGAAGTGCAGAAGCAGTATTAAAAGATTTAAAACTTAAAAGAATTCAAAAATGGGCTGCAACCAGTGTAGCATTAAAAGAGCACAAAAGGCGTAAATAACTGCTAGGATATAAAAGATATATCTTTTTATCTTTTTATCTGTTTGTCAGTCTAGTGGTTGCCGATGAAGGTCCTAGGTAGGACCGAAAATTTCAACAATAAATTTCTTTTTAATGTATTCCTGCTGTGTCAAATATGCTTTGTGTTCTGCTTGTTTACCTGTTATTTATCGGAATACACGTGGACCATATTTCTATTATATATATATATATATATATATATATATATATATATATATATATATATTGAAGTACGCTCACTGGATCCCATAAACGAGGAAAAAGACAACAGGGTGATGCCTTCATATCATCCAGTATAGGAGAAACAAGCAATATATTTCGAGCTGCCTCGCTCTTCGTCAGTTGCGGACGACAAAATGATAGAAGCTAAACTTGAGTCAAGCCTGAAAAATTCTAGTAGAGAAAACGGATAACAAAATAGCGAAAAGGATTACAAGCAGATTACACTCGTAGATAATAGGCCTAATGAGATTACAATTGGATTACATGGAAATTACACTTGTTGTACCCAGGAGTAGTTACTCAAAATCGATAAATCTCTATTTAACCCTGTTATATGTGACTTAAGCTTAAGAATAGTTCTTAGTTAATACTGTTTGCGTTTGTCAGCTGAAGGAAAATTACAGCTAGTAAAAGAAATCGTAAGTCGGATACAGAGTGGTTCGGTAAGTTAAAATGAGCTCCTATAGGAAAGCCTGTTTTGTTGTATCTAATGGAGTGTTTATGGTTATTAAATCTCAGCCGAAATCTATCACCAGTCTCTCCCACGTAGGCAACTTCAGGGCATTTAACACAAGACAGGTAATACACCACATTAGATGAATCACAGTTAAAAGGGCCGGAAGTAAGGTTAACTCCAGACGAAGTATCAGTAAAATGAGTGGAACTGTCTATAAGTGTACAAAGCTGGCACCTGGGTTTACTACAGGGACGGTTACCTCCGGGGGTAATGTTGCGAAATGGTTTCGTTCTGCTAACAATGGACCTTAGATTACGGGACTGTTTACGTGCATCCACGCATTCACACGCCGTGTAAGATTGGCAGAATGGGCTAAAAATGAAGATATTAACCATAGTTCTCAGGCGAAGTATCCTAAACCATCTTCACGTAAAAGTTTGACTCAAGTTTAGCTTCTATCATTTTGTCGTCCGCAACTGACGAAGAGCGAGGCAGCTCGAAATATATTGCATGTTTCTCCTATACTGGATGATATGAAGGCGTCACCCTGTTGTCTTTTTTCCTCGTATATATATATACATTATATATATATATATATATATATATATATAAACAGTTCTGCGTGGTGTACCGGTTAAAATTAGAAAATAGAAGTTAAATGAAGACACCATGCCAGGTTGTTAAAGTACTGACGTTTCGGTCGTAGACCTTTATCGCGCTTTAACGACTGTACATTGAAACAAAAATTACAATCAATTTGCATTTCACACTTTTTATTCTGACGTCATTACAATTTGCGTCCGATTCACTTAATTTTTTTACGCCTTGTAATTTTAACACGCATTATTTTTACGTAATAATGTGCGTCATATCCATCTGTAGCCAAGTTTTCGTACGCAACTGCAACTTACGCACTTTGCTATACGCGTCTTTTTGATTGTAATTTTTGTTTAAATGTACAGACGTTAAAGTCACTTTGAAAAAGGCGTATGACCGAAACGTCAGAACAACCTGTTTTTGTGTCTTTATTTATCTCATATTTTATATATATATATATATATATATATATATATATATATATATATATATATATATAAGAAAAATATATATAAAATGATGAAAAAGAAAAAGGGAGTGTGCATCATTATCTACTGAAGAATTTATTGAAACAGAAATTTTCGCCTCCTCCTGGAGGCGTTCAACTGTAGTATGAAATCCATCCGTTACACAAACAAATTTGAGATGTAAGCGCAAGAAAGCGCGTATATGATATTAATTACGCTTTATTGAATGAAATGTAGTTAAGTGACGTCACAAACAAAATAATTAATTTCAAACTGTAGGTACGTGATCAAAGAAGCACGCAGCTATAATTGTGTGTGCTCTTATTCAATAGTTAATACGAAACGCACAAATGTGCTACCATGGCACGCTAATCTAGCCAAAATATTGTAAAGTGACGTAACAGACATAATCTCAAAATACAGTCTGCATAGCTTAACTCATCGTATGAATCGAAAATTGTGTTAAAAATGAAGCGAGTATACAAAATCAAAACAGTAAAGTCTGATATAGTAATGTAGCGGCATAGCCACAAGATATGCATGCTTTGAATATTGTCAAGTATCGAAACACTGGTCTAAGTATCAAATCCACAGTGTATGTAGCTACTTACACGAAACACCACGTAAATGTGCAAGTGATATTTAACACAGTTACAATACAAGCGAGTCTGCCATTGTTTATTGAAAGGAACAGGCACATTGATAAGTACCGATACATTAATTCCATAATATCAGTAGATGATGAAAAAGTGTAGTTTAGCAGTATGTGTGGTACCAGTACAATAGCTAGTAATATATAAAAGATCGAATTGACGTTGATACTTTGAAATACCGTACGTAGCTGCAATGAGAAGGAAACAGGATTACTTGAAAAAAACTGTATCCTGATAGATGTGACAAATCTCTGTTCAAACCTTGCGTGTGACTACTTAAACGGAGAATGAGTTTAAGTTCGTTACGTTTACGGTGGTCAGTAGACCGGAAACCCCCGCAGGCAATGACAAACCTCAAGTCATCAGTTGTGTGATCCCTACTATCAGTGGCGCCGGCACGGGGGGCATGGGGGCGCGTGCCCCCAATCGATTTCAGAAAAAATATTTGAAAATTTTAAAATGATCCCAAAAGGCGTTTAAGCTATAGATTTCTGTATGGGGTAGGATGAGGTGTGTTTTCAACCGAGTGATGGATCTATTGTAACCATTTTCCATCACAAATGGTTCTCAAACTATCAGAATTATCGCAAATCCTTTTCAAAATTTTCGCGCGCTCCGCGCGCTTCAAACCTTATCTCAGTATTGTCCTAATTATCACAACTCCCGCAGAAGCACAGCAACAAAAGCTGAAAGCTGTTTACGAATTTTCAGGGAAACTCGGACTGGCTTTGTGATTGGCAAAGAGGTTTGTTGGGGAAGTGAAAGTGTCTCGATGCAGAGCATGAATGCAGGTTTTGTCATGGTCATCATACTTAATGAAAAATTTCGGCGCGCTTAGCGTGCATGCGTCACGGTTTTCACTCCAACTCATGACCATTTTTAAGGTTATAACACATGCAACTATTCTGATCACAACACTTTTCCGAAAAACAGAAGTACATCCCCAACATCTGTAGGGGCCTATGTGATCTTTTCAGTCTAATTTGTAGCATGATGTGGAAGGTTGAAAGTGCGTATATTTGCCGTTATACATTTTTCAAAAATTCTTACCGACCTTCGGGCGCAGCCTTTACCGGTATAGATGGTGATTGTTAATACACTTACGACGTATAAAACATTCTGAAACGCGCCTTTTAGTCCTTAAATTTTGCTTTACCTATCAGGGGGTCTAATATTACTTCACTGCACCTATACTCTCTCTCTCATTCCCCATTGGTCAGTTGGTGGAAGATGCTCGTCTGGATTTTCCTTCAAACTTAGTAAAAATACCATTGTCAGGATTGTTGTAACGTGCTTGGCATTATACTCTATAGTATCACTTGGATGTCAGGTAGTAATCAGCATTTCAGTGCCCCATTTTACATAATCAATCCAGAGTTTCCGGGAGGCACTATAACGGTATCTGTCAGTATTAGATACCCTTTTATAATGCACAATGAGAAAAAGGAAAATTTTCGTAATAGTCCAAGAATGTTTCTGTGGACTCCACCCACGTATTTTGTCGTAAAAACTTTCCCCGAATAGAAGGCATTAAAGCCTTTTCAAAAGGGGGGCTTGGGGAGGTTTGTTGACAACATACCCTTCTCTAAGACAACACACTCTCCTCTTTCACCTAACCAAAAACTAGTATTCACTAAATTATGCCATTTTCCAGCCATGTATGATCAGTTCCAAAAATATCCTAAAGACAGCACCATTTTGCATCTAAGCAACCTTAAATTAACAAAAATTTCTCAAAGGGGAGGGGGTAACCCCTCCCCTAAGACTCCTTCCCCAGGACCGTACCTTTATGTAGTGACAAAAAGGATTCCACACTGCTGTATACCATCGCAGGGACACACCAGCACTCTCATCTTTCTCCTAAACAAAAATTAGAATTCACTAAATAAGTAAATTTGCAGTCATATATGATCACTTCCAAAAATACTGAAAAGATAGCACCGTTTTGCATCTAGGCAACCTTAAATTAACAAAACTTTCTCAACGGGGAGGGGGACACCCCCTCCCCTTAGAGCCCCACAGAACGGCACCTTTATGTAGTGACAAAAAGGACTCCACACTGTCGTGTACAATCGCAGGGGCGCACAAAAATGGTACGATTTAAGCAGACTTGGGGAAAACTGAGGTGGCATTATGACATCATCTGTTATACCCCCCCCCCCAATCACCAGATCCTGGCGGCGCCACTGCCTACTATTAGAGTGTTCCGCAACGGGAAATCCAGTTAGATTCGTACTACGGATGCTGTGTTTGTGATTATTGAACCTCATTCTGAATTTGGTGTTAGTTTCTCCAACGTAACAAACAGTCGGACATTTTCTGCATGAAATGATATATACTACGTTGGAAGAATCGCAATTATAAGGTCCAGCATGGACAGTTACACGTGTTTGCAAATCTGACAGCGCGGCAGGGCTGTAACGCCCGAGTCCGGACTCGGACTCAATTCCGGACTCGAGTCCGGTTTTTCCTGGACTCGGAATTGGCCCGGAATGGCAGGTCCTGGAATCGGAATTGGCCCGGAATGGACTGCACCTGGACTCGGACTCGGAGCCGAGTCCAGCCGAGTCCACTTAAATGAAAATTGATGCCTCCCTACCATAATAGCTCATATTTACCACTGGCCCATCAGCCAATTGTCTGGGAAAAGTGCCCCTGGGGATGTTTGCAACAGTGAGGGCATGGGAGTTGTTTATTGATCGAATTAGTTGGGGTTGAATCTTATTCAGGTTGGAAATTTGTAGGTGGAGCAACGTGGCTTCTTCTTAGGCAAAGGATTTGCTCAGTCCTCCTGGGGCTCCAGGCTTGCCAGGGGTACATGAAA
This sequence comes from Holothuria leucospilota, assembly GCA_029531755.1. Lineage (NCBI taxonomy): Eukaryota > Metazoa > Echinodermata > Holothuroidea > Aspidochirotida > Holothuriidae > Holothuria > Holothuria leucospilota. The sequence continues at coordinate 12,320,455 of CM055964.1, forward strand.
TAAAGAGAAGGTTTTAAAGATGGGTCCTCTAAGTTAGTTGGAAAAGTGCTACATGATAAATGCCTGGTTGAAGCATGTATCATGCCTGGTTTCTGTAATGGCAACAGTGGCAACCATTGTCATTACCCAGCTACAAAAATCCTTTGACTGAAGAACTGACACATCCTTTCAGGTTATTCAACTTACACTGATTTATCTGTTCAAGCAGTGACCACCAGCCTCAAAGATGACAAGGTGTGATTAAGTTAAATACAACAAAAGTGAATGTTACTGATTGGTATGGTTGGATTCAAGTCCACCTGTCCCAAATTTAAGCAAAGTCTGAGTCCAAAATGATCAGAATCTGAGTCAAGCAGAGTCCAGAAGGCCTCGAGACCAAGCTGTGTCCAAGTCAAGCCGGGATCTGAGTCAAAGTCGAGTCAGAGTTTGACAGCATTTTTGAACATATGTCTTTTTAATGGGGTACGTGTATACACAGGTGGTGGGGGTGCTTGCTGACCTCTGGCTAGCTGAGACCTATAGCCCGTTTACTTACAATTCAAAGGCAGGCTGAGAATAGTGTGCTGCAGCTTCAGTCATTATACCAGGACTCAGCCTGAGGGGGCAGGGTGCCCAAAAGTGGGAGAGGGGGAAGCAACCTGAAACCTGACATTGGGGAGGGTGTGAGAGCATATTAAATATAAATAATACAAGCATCAGTTAGGGCTTGAAGTTTGGATTTCAGAGGTAAATTTTAGTCATCCGTGAAAGGGCTTGAAGGCCAAAGTGCATGCATGCAGTCTCCAGTGTTTCTGGTTACATTCCAGGCTCTTTAAAATCAAGCTATCTGCAGTTACTGCAAGCTTCAGGTTGTATGGACACCTAAGTCTACTAGTAAAGCTAGAATACTATAGCTGGACAGTGTTTGTCAATGCCCATGCAAAACCAGCTGCAGTCATATGTGCCTTCATGCATGTATGTAGTGCAGTGTATACATTGAACCAATGAATCATACACAGCTGCACACATACCGTAGTTAAGTTCCAGCTTGAACAGAATGAGTTCTAGGCGTAGGCCCAAACCGCAATATACTGTTTACAGTCCTAATGATGGCTGCATGAAAGTTTTACAGTACATGTCTACAGTATACCAACACTACAGCTAGTCTTGCGTTGGCAACTGGTAAGTTAATTATTAAGTTACGAGCATTCTTTGTGCTTGCTAGATAGATTTCACCTAAAAGTTTGAAGAAAAACTTCTTACTCATACTGTGTCTGCACCGTGTGTCGTCCATGGGGGAAATGAGTTACAAGTTCAAGCTGGAGTAGTACGTATGCATGTTGATGAACTTATTAGACCAGAACCATAAAACTGTACCAGTCAATGAACGGTTTTCCCCAGGTAAGGCTATAGTATACTATAGGTAGCAAGGAATGATTCCGTAACTTAATGTAACGCTGAACTTTCTAGCAGAACTGGTACTACATGTACAAATCTATAGCCTTGACTTGCTACCGGTGCATTCTATTTTTAGAATACTGTGTTATACAGTACAACATACACTTTCTTTACTTCAGATCATGCAGGTCTATATATAGTGCAACTGGGGTCAGATCTGAGGACTGCCAAGCGTTGTAATATTGGCAATATCACATAGGCCTAAACTTAAAGGCCTGTAGCCTCTCCCAGTTGAACCGCATCCATCACCTGTTCTCATATAGGCCTATACCGGTATACCCTCATTAAATTGTAGTTAAAAAAGCCTTGAACAAAATCAAGTTTACTATAAAATATAAGCTCCACATTCATGTACATGACTGATGTGTACAGTTAGTACATTTTTCAAAGTGCATATAAACATCAGCAGAAGCTATTGACATATATGCTGTTAGAGACAGTTTGTTTAATTTTGTCTGATCTGGATAAAACTTACAAATGTAAGGGGAATCACCCCCTTTGTAGCAGTTAAAGCCTTCCTTCAGTAGTATACCTACACACTGCACAGTATAGCCTTTGTAAAATTTGTTAAACAGACAGGATGCAAAAAAGTATCACCTCCAGTTCAGGGCCCATAATATCTTTATGGTTTCAACTGAATAGGATTTTGGGAGATTCCCTGACAATGTACTGCAAGGCAAAGGCACAGACCCATGTTCATTGTTTGCATTGTGCAAGGTGGTAACAATCAATGGGCACATTGTGCCAGTGAATGAATTAGGTTCAACTCAAGGTATTACTATGTAGCCTACCAGCTAGTGTAGCTTGTATTTTCCTTGGATCTTCCATTGCTATGAAGATTTGTGTAGTATCCACCTCTTAAACTCTCAGACCCATCAAATCTGACTGCTTTTGTTGTAAAACTGTTAATTGGCTTGAATGTATTGTAAATAGATTGGTGCATGGTTGTTCCAACACATCCTTGATTCATATACAAAAGCCCTTGGTTCAAGTTGATTAAGCTATTCAAGAATTGCATGACCATCAACCTCTAGGATGATAAGGTGCAAGTCCAATCACACAAAATAGCAGTGCAGAATTAGCCATATGTGTATAGACATCAGAAATTAATCAATACTAATTTGCCAATACAAGTAAGTTTTGTGTACCGTACTTGAAATTAAGTAGTGTAACAGGTATGAAAACTGCACTTTACTTCAAACCATAGAGTTAAGACATGTCAGTACAAGCATCAGTAGGCGCAATTGTAAGGATGTAGGGACATAATTTTTCGGATGGGGGATGGGGTGGGGTAGGGTGGGGGGAGGCTACAATATTGATATAATTTGTAGGGCTTTAATGTTTTAAGGTTACTTTTCTGGGGATATCTATGTCTTCACTATTAACCTTTATGGACTTGTGAAATTTTTGAGGGGCTAGAAAAAATTGGGAGGTGCTCCCCAGAAAAGCTAAGGCACCTGAGTACCAGACATTGCAGTGGTTGTGTTTAGAACTTAATATTCAAGTACTGTACAGTATATGATACTCATATAGACTGGCTACCAAACACATGACTATGTACACCTAATTATTCTTGTACTCATGGTAGTAGCTGGTGGTACCTGTGACTCGTGACAAGTATAGCTATAGCCTACCTGCATACACCCATACCACCTGGTCGGATCCATTACCCTTTCATACCCACACTAGTTCCTCATGACAGTATCCATACTCATGTCGTGGTACGTACCCCTAGTCTGCATGTGTTCAAGTTCATGGCCCGGGACCTGCACCCATACCAGCTATATATACTCACGACCTGTCACACATATACCACGTACTTATGACCAGTACCCGTGTTCGAGCCCATGACCTGCAGTACCTGTACCCCCACCCGTACTCATGACCTGGTTTACATACCCGTACCAATACCCATGACTTAGTACCCATACCCGTACCCGTACTCATGACCAGAGTCGTACCTGGCCATGTACTCATGGTCCTGTATTCACAGTACAGAGCTGCCATGCAATTTCCAAGGATTGTACGGCACATTTAATTATGAGATGGACTCGGACTCGGCTCGGACTTGGGTCGTCTGGACTCGGACTCGGCTTGGACTCGGGGGGTACCGGACTCGGAATTGGCCCGGAATTGAGGTCACTGGAATCGGAATTGGCTCGGACTCGGATTAGGTGGACTCGGTTACAGCCCTGCAGCGCGGCTTTTCACATGGGATATTTCCCGGTTGTGTGTTAGCTGGTCTCACTTTTGAACACACAAGTAACGATTTGAGATTAGGGGGTTGTTTGTTAGCAATGATGGGGGTTGCGCGAAATGGTCACCGAGTGAAGTATTTTCATTAAGTATTTTCCAAGAAGATTTAATTTGTTTGGATAGTTTCCTAGTAGAAGTGTGAGGTTTTACCACAAACGGGATGTGATTGTCACTTTAGTTTTACGATTTTCACGAGTAGCAAGGCGAGCCTTGGCAATTGTTGTTTGATCAGGGGGCAGCTCCCTGCTCAAAGGGTATCCCCTGACGATGAGTCGTATAGTAAGATCGTGAATGCGATGCTCGAAGTCTACTGGGTCTGAACATACATGTTTCAAGCGAATAGCTGGACTGAAAATTAGAGAAGATTGATATGGTGTGGGTGGAAGCTTTCGTACCGAAGATAAGCGTGTCTGTAGGCTTCGAATAGATGGAAGTAGATAATTGGCCGTTTTTAAGTGAGACGAGAACATCCAGGAAAGGAACCTCATTACGAGAGTATTGTTAAGTAGATTTAATTTTTGCATGAGTATTGTCTGCTACATGGCGAATTTGAGCAATTCTTCCTCGCCGTTAGTTCATACAAAAAAATGTCAATATATCGGCAGTAAAATGGAGATTTGTTTTCACTATTTTGAAGAATTTGACCTTCTCATTCCGACATAAAAATATTAGCAAAGGTAAGGGACCATCTTTGTTCCCATAGCTGTCCCGTTGGTTTGGAGACAATGTCTAACATTAAATTCAAAATGGTTATGCTTAAGAACAAAATCAATCAAAAGTGCAATATCATCAGCTGGGATCTCTGTTGGCTGCATGCGCTTTACAAGGTTGAGACATGCAGCAGTACCTTTGTCATGAGGGATATTAGTATACAGGGAGGTGATGTCCATGGTGACCAATAGGGTCCCGTCAGGCAAAATAGGTAGGCACGATACTTCGTTAAGGAAATCGATGGTATCTTGGATAACGCTAGGGATGAAACACATTAGCAATTAAGTTTCTGTGTAGCCAGACAAATGTTCAGTGAGCATACCGATAGAGCTGCATGACTGTAGGTCGGCAGGGTGGAACTAATGTGGTGGAATTAATGTAACGGTAGAATTAATGTAACGGTGGAATTAACCTTTTTCCGTATGTGCATGACGGGGTCAGGCAAAAAGGGTTATCATCTTTAAAAAATCATAACTCTGTCATGCAACATCCACTAGCCTTTATTTTACCATCAAAATGAAGCCAACAAAAAGATCTATCGAATGCCACCATTTTTTTTGGGGGGGGGGTTCGTATTTGACATTGTTTCATAAAAAATCATTAAAAAGTTGTTTACATTCAAAAAATATACCAACAATTCAAAAACATGCTAAAAATGACGTCATAATTTTAAAAAAATCAGTTGAGGCACTTAGAAAAAAGTCACCCTACTCACTTTTTTTTTCTGAATACCTAGGAACCTATACAAACACCATAAGAAGTGATTAGGTGTCAGGGGTAGGGAATTTAGAGATATTTGAGGTATAATTTTCAAAAATTAGTCATTTTCAGTCAAATTTTACATTTCCATCCCAAATACCCCCTCCCAATAAAAAATTACCTAAGTCAACAAGGGAATGTCCGATCTTTTTCATTCAAACACCAAAATGTCCGTTATGAACTACCTTACACAGAAACACCAAGAAATATGAAGAAATGGCAAGGGTAGGGTGAGTAAGAGAGTTTCAAAGATCCAAGCAACTGCATTTTTCCAAAATGAGTCAAATTTGGCCCAAAACATGCATTTCTGACCAAAAAATCCCCTCCCAATATCAAAAATTATAACCCACAACACCCCTCCGACTTTTCCACTCACTAAAATGGCCATTCAGAGCTACCTTACAAAGCCATGCAGCTCTATTTATAGACCCAAAGTTGTTTACGTTTCACTGTGCACTGAGCCATAGCGTCCTTTGTAGAGGTCAATATAGTTCAGTGTGTGTGAGTTCAGTGTGGGCTGTATAGCAAGAGTAAAATGGGCATATCTTCCTCATTTTTTGTCCAATTTCCTCAAATTTGGTATCAAATGAAAGAGAAAAGGAAGCTAAACAATCTCCTGCACCATAAATTACAAAATAATAGTGATCTGTATGGGTTTTCTACGATTTTCTATGAAAATTCGTATTACGTCATCTTATTTGCATATTTGCATACATAATGAGATTATTTTACAAAAATAAAATATGCATTCAAATTCCCTTTCTTTGCTCTTTACAATGATATATAGATTCTCACAGAGAATATTCTTCTAAATCAACCAAAAAATTCCTGAAAATATTCCTCTGTTAAAAAAAGTGAAGATCTTTTGGAAATGTAACAATGGAATTAATGTAACGGTGGAGTTAATGTATACGGTGGAATTAATGTAACGGTGGAATTAATGTAACGTTGGAATTAATGTAACGGTTGAATTAATGTAACGGTGGAATTAATGTAACGGTGGAATTAATGTAACGGTGGAATTAATGTAACGGTGGAATTAATGTAACGGTGGAATTAATGTAACGGTGGAGTTAATGTAACGGTGGAATTAATGTAACGGTGGAATTAATGAAACGGTGGAATTAATGAAACGGTGGAGTTAATGTAACGGTACTTAACAATGTGCCTGTATCTTTTAATTAACAATGGCAGACTCGCTTGTTTTGTACATTGTGTTAAATATCACTTGCACATTTACGTGGTGTTTTCGTGTAAGTAGCTACATACACTGTGGATTTGATACTTAGACCAGTGTTTCGATACTTGACAATATTCAAAGCATCCATATCTTGTGGTTATGCCGCTACATTACTATCAGAATATGCTGTTTTGATTTTGTATACTCGCTTCATTTTTAACACGATTTTCGATTCATACGATGAGTTAAGCTATGCAGACTGTATTTTGAGATTATGTCTGTTACGTCACTTTACAATATTTTGGCTAGATTAGCGTGCCATGGTAGCACGTTTGCGCGTTTCATATTAACTATTGTATAAGAGCGTACGCACATTATAGCTGCGTGCTTCTTTGATCACGTACCTACAGTTTGAAATTAATTATTTTGTTTGTGACGTCACCTAACTACATTTCATTTCAGCAAAGCGTAATTAATATCATATACGCGCTGCACTTACATCTCAAATTTGTTTCTGTAATGGTTCAAAGATATTACAAGCATAGATTCCAAACTTAAAATGGCGCGTTGACTCCCCATGGAGGCCAATCACGGACTTCAATACATGGACAGAGGATTACGCAATCAATACGGTCGCCACCGTTCGAACAAATTTTGGCTAACCAAGATGGCCGCCGGGCTGCCACCATTTGCCCAATTTGACGATGAATCTGCAACATTTCAGACAAAATATCAGTATGAATGGAAGAACGATATCACAGTCCTCCATTCTATTTGTTGAGTTTGACCTGAGCTTGTATTCTTTCGAAAATATTACAAGTTTCTCACACAATTTGTCGATACTGAGCCACTTGAGCAAGTCCAAACTTTTACACACAAGACTATAGCAGGCATCCATATTGGTAAGCCTATTCGTGTACGTACGGTGGAGACAATTTACGCATAGGACGTTCGTGCAATATGCTCTGTCCATGTATGTAAGAAGTCCGTGAGGCCAATATATCGGGGCCGAAGTGCTGATCACTGTTTAGTCGTTTTGAAAACAAACAGGCAAATGAATGTCTTATGAAAGCATTAATACTTGTTATTTCGGAATGTTGTTGACTGAAGAAGTACCCCGTCTCAATAAATTCCACTTGAACAAGAATAACTTATTTATTCAATGCGGCATTCCACGTATTTACACTTGAACATGAACGCACAATGACTGGTTTTGCAAGTTCATGGACATTCATCTGTTCATTGGTCAGTTTCTATGGTATCTTCAAGTGACGCACTTTTATATGCGCGTTAAATTACTTACGCGCTCATAACGGGAAAGCAACTAGCGCGTTTGTTTCCAGAGCGCGCAGAACTGTGAGTCAAGTATTCCGGATAATACACAGAGAAGTGTATTCTGCGCGTATAGAACGCGTTGTAAAAGGGCACCCGCGCTAACCTCTTTGAACAGTGGAATTTTCTGTAACGCGTTCTTATTTTTGTACGCAGATTGCGGAACAGAACGACACGCATGTCAAATTTACACTTCTGCCCCGATATATGCGTCTCCATGAGGAGTCACTGAGCGTAAGAGTGTAGGTATAGAGGGATTTCCGTCACGTGACTTTACCCAATTAGACGCACTTTTGAAGGGCAAGATCGCGCGTCTTTTTTGTTTTGACGAGAACGCGTCCATTGTGTCACAGTAGTATCTATGGTTATGCCGTGCGCGTGAGCTGTAAATTCGCTTACTGCGTGTGTGTTTTGCCCTTCAGTGCCTGGGAATCCATTGCGCGTGACGTCACATGAAATCCCTCTATAGGAGTTTGGAATATTATACAAATAATGAATGTTTATGAGTGCGATAGTATGAATTATTTCATGAGTTGAAAGATTGAACGTTCTATTCAACGAGGCGAAGCCGAGTTGAATAGAACGTTAAATCTTTCAACGAATGAAATTATTCATACTATCGCACGAATGAAAAACATTCATTATTTGTTTTATATAACACCTTATAACTATCTAACGTTACCTTTACCTAGTCGTTGGTTAAAGTTGTGTTTCAAAGTGGCATTTGTCCGTACGGCAGCTCCATGGTTTGTCGTTTGCTATCTACGCGTCTACTACGTACGGTATGCAATGTGCGATCCCCAAAGCTGCGTTGATTTATTGAGTTGCGGCATAGTTTGTACGTACGCGCAGTGATTGTGACGTCACAGCCGTGTGTTATACTAGACTATTGCACGACCGTGTGTTATACTAGACTATTGCACGATGGATAACACACGACCGTGATGATAGTGCCGAATCACCACCAATGGCATGTGACCACCAATCCTCCAATCAAATGTAGAGAAATAAATCAGGTGTTATATAAATGCTTATATCTTTGTAACGGTTAGATTCACACTACAGTTGACAAAAGCGAGTTTTCGATTTCAGGACGGTAGACAAAGAGGACGGAACGCCCAGCAAGAAACTGAACTGCGCATGAGCAGAAGCGAACATCACTCCGTCCTGTTGATTTTCAGGGCGATCGTCGACCAAACTAACGTTCGGTCTAGAAACAGGACGGTACAGGGGTTGCCATGGTAACTTCCCTCGTCCATACGTACGTCTTTCTGTGACGTTAAATTTTCAAGCTAGCTGCATGTAAACATACATCATTTGTTCATGTGGCATTAATAAGCTGCTTACAAACTGGACGTGACAAACAATAACAGTCAACACTACATATCTGGCAAGCCATTTTACGAATGATTCCGTGCTAAGCTAAGGGAAGTAGCTGTCTTGAGATAGTTTCACCATTTTAGTAAATCCTACTTGTCTTGTGTGTGGCCACATTCCTGAATTTGACATTTTTACTATCCTAAATTGGTAGCCTCAGTACTTATCATACTGAAAGTTAAGATTTCTCTGTCTGTTGATGACGTATAAAAGTAATTCTTCCTCGTCTAATTGATGTCAGTAAAAACCCCAGTTACGAAGGCTTCTCTAATGTCTAATCCTGTGTAGATTCGTCATTGTTACAACTAAGTGATGAGTGTGGATTCTAACAAGCACTGCAACTTGGTTAAAAAATGAGCACGTCATTGTTTTGATGTCATTCTACCGCACCGTCGTCAACAAAATCGAAACGCCTTACATGTCAGGACGGAACGCTGCGTCCGCGTGCATTTAACTCTCCGTCCTGATATCGAAAAGTCGCTAAAGCCTCCAGGAGGGGCGAAAATTTCTGCTTCAAAAAATTATTCAGTTGGATCATAATGCACACTCTCTTTTTCATCATTTCTTATTTGTTACATCCAACACACGGACTTAAATGTTGTGTGTATATATATATATATATATATATATATATATATATATATATATATATATATATATATATATATATATATATATATATATATATATATATATATATATATATATATATAAGGTACGTGCCAACTGACGGTAGCACTCAAATTGGAGAGTGTCAAGATATCAGCCATAACTGTTACCCTACTAGCAAAAACGTTCCGTGGCCTTTGGATGAGATAGCTATAAGTTTACAACAAAAACATATTTTGTCACTAGGCTAGTAACTGGAATTAACATTAAAACCACTGTGTAACAGTGTGCGAGATGAAACTTTGGGAGGCGGGTAGCACTTTAGAGGTAGGAAAATAATTTCTTGAAAGCTACAGGATATTACGAGAGATCAACTTGTTTTATTCAGCATTTACTGAGAGGCTACTCTACAGCCAATTTTTCAACAAAAATATCTCTAAATTTCTAACACCTCTAAATTTCTCAATTGAGAAACACAATCTCAAGCAGACCTACCACACTTAATGCATACGTTTTCCATGAATCATCCATAAGAATAGCAGGAAACGCAAACTGTAGAAACGTTGGATATTATAAACTCGAACAGATCCAAAATAAAGACAGAAAATACATCGAGCATGCACGAATTTTGACAATTTGAGGGAGGGGGGGGGGAGCGCGTGGGGTTCTTAATCAAAGAAATTTTAACTTGAAGCTAATGTGTCAATTGCTTGTACTATTTTACGTGAGCAGACCTAAAGGTGGGGAGTCAGAAATTCAAAATGTGGACTAGCATTCCAATGACGATAGGTTTAAAACCCCAAATTTGAACCATAGTACAAGTTTGTAACGTAGATTTAAAAAGTAGGGTAAGAATGTGGTCTTCAAATTGCTAAGTGTGGCGTATGAACCCACGGATCACCTGTAATACAGGTCCGTTGTTCAAGAGGTAAATATCATTGTCGCACGAGAAAGAGGGGGTTAAAATTGTTCACTACAAGCACTTTAGCAATACTTTATGAGATCAACATTAAGTTGACACAGTGATTTCATGGATACAGTTTGAAAGAAATTAAAGGCAGTTTGAGATAGGCTGTTAACAAATGTTTATTGAACCCTTCACGTTAGCAAGGTGAGATAAACGGCGGTCGAATGCGCCAGATGAGGAGAAGGGCAATTCAAGGAGATAAAGACTATGATTACTACCAAAACTAAAAAGAAAACTATGACACCTGCAAAAAAGTCAATAAATTTACTTGGATTACACTTCGATTATACACTTCTGACTTTGGTGGAAGTAGAAAAGACGGCAACCAATTATGATCGATATGATTTCTGAATCAGTGATTCCGCTAAAAGATTATGACAATCCTATTTTAATTACCAAAAGTGGCTTACAAGCTATTTCTAAGATAATAGGCAATCTTGTATGTAAGGGGAGACGTCATTCTGACGTGTTGTATGAACAAAACCCATCGCCTTACAATAGCAAATATTTAATTATATGGTACCTTACCTGAGACCAAAATAGTTGGTTCCAGATTGATCCTTTGCTCAAATGATGTCAGAAATAATATCCCAAGAACACACATACACACAGAAGTCAATAGATATCTTGCTGCAGCCATTGTAGTTTTTAGCATTTAATTTTACTTCGCAAAGCCAGCTGAACATTACTCACAATTACATATTATTACACAGAACCGAGCTTTAAAAGCAATATTCTTATAAAGTACCTCATTAAAATAAATCTTCGTCTGGGAGTGTCAGGGCGAAGGCAGACAAGCGATAAATCTAAACTTATGTATAAGGTATTTAAGGAAAGATGTGGGTAGGCCGTGACAGTAGACCCCACAAAACTTCATCATCATTGATGCAACTTTGGCGTGAATTAAAAATAAGAACTGTAACGCAAGTAGAAACGATATTCTGTCCGAGAGGTGGCGCCCTGTAGAAAAAGAATAGAAAGAAGTCTTCCCGCGCGTCCACTAGTCACGTGATTTCCGGCCAGGCGGTACCAAGGTGTGTACGTGCGAAGCAAAAACACTGGTGAGTTTGAGCTACAAGAGAGAAGACGTAGAACCGCGTGCGAGAGAAATTGTGCTGAACCGTCTGCAGTCAAGGGAAAGTTTGGTGAGGAATTTGTGACTGGTTTGATAAGGGATAAATCGGGAATCATTTTATGATAACTTAGATAGAAAATTAAGCTGTAAAATCTGTAAATCTTAGGCTGTTGTCGTTACTATTATCTTGCGCTAACAGGTTAGTGCAAGCCTCGAACAGCCTAAGCCATAAGATAGATATTAGGATTCATCGAAGAGAAAGAGGTGCCCTCCCCCATTTACTTTCCAGATGTACTTCTGTCACCTGGCCTTGGATTAAACGCCGTATTTTGAGCTAGCATATGATCTAATTAATTTGAAGACTGGCCTGGGTCACCCAACTGTTTAACAGAGAGACCTTACTACCGAGGCCCCTCTGGTTTATTCGTACTATTAAGGAACTATTACTAAATTAATAGGATATCATTCAGAGAACTGAGTGTTAATTTGTAGTTCCTGCCCCCCCCCCTTCTTCGAGCACGAAGATATTATTCCCCATAGCCGTCTGAGTGTATCAGAGCTCTGAGAAGAGAAGCAGTTCAGCGTTCTGAGGTTCAGCCGTCTGAGTGTGTCAGAGCTCTGAGAAGAGAAGCAGTTCAGCGTTCTGAGGTTCAGCCGTCTGAGTGTGTCAGAGCTCTGAGAAGAGAAGCAGTTCAGCGTTCTGAGGTTCAGCCGTCTGAGTGTGTCAGAGCTCTGAGAAGAGAAGCAGTTCAGCGTTCTGAGGTTCAGCCGACCCAAGGCGTCTGCATCCAAGGTTCATAAGGCGAGCGCTGCCTAGGTTGGAGAGGTGAACCGCCTGATCAGTTACCCAGTTCAATCGTTTTAACAAAATCATATTAATCATTTGTACATTCATAATTTCGAGATGTAATTTTCGCAAGGAGCAAACAGATTTACTTTTGTACCTTAAATTTGCTTGTTTTCTCTTTTATTTGCGCTTTGTGTCCACCAATCACCTTTTCTCAGTTGTGTTTAGAATTCTCCCAGCAAAATAAGCCTATCCCCTTGAACTCAACGCAGGGCGCTCGTTACAACTGGTGGCAGCGGTGGGATAGGCTTATTACAGATTAGCCAGGATACACAAAGATGGAGTCCACAGCGACAGGCGGAATATTTGCAGAACATGGAGTATTCAGGAGTCCCAGTGTAGGACAGTCAGATTGGAGAATTACAGATGAGTGGTGTGATGACCTCATTCAACTGACGCCCCGTCAGTATGCTGAAGGAGATACAATGGGCATCTCGATGGAAACCCCTCTTCGTGGTGAACGGACCAGTATTGGCGGCAGAAGCTTTGCGTTCGCTGACGAAGGCAGCAACAGAAGCAGCTCAAGGAGCCAGGTGAACGATAGTAGACAGAGGACTGAACTTTCGCCGACCAACCCCTTCCGGAATGATATTGATTTAGAGTGGTCCGAAGGCAGAAAACATGACAGCCAGTTTGATTATAAAAGACCCAGAAACCCCCAGGAGTCTTTCCATTTACATCATCCAGAAATAGGTCAGATGGAAAGGCAACCCACCAAGAATCAGTCAGGGCTGTCAGGAACCTATGGTATTCGCCCAGGGATTTATGACGGTAGCAGCTCATGGGAAGACTACCAGGTCCAATTTGAAGCAGTTGTAGAGCTCCACGGTTGGGACAAACAGGTGATGGAAATGTGCTTGGCTGCCAGTCTAAAAGGAGACGCAAGAGCTGTGCTAGCTGATCTAGATGCCAAGTCTCGGAGGAGTTACCCTCTCTTGACTGAAGCCTTATCCCGAAGGTTCAGTCCTTCCCATCAGACTGAGATATTTCGTATACAGCTGAAGAACCGCATACGCAAGAAAGAAGAATCTCTCCCGCAGCTCGCTCAGGAAGTTAGGAGATTAGCCAGACGAGCATATCCTTCAGCCCCACCTAAGCTGTTAGGGTTCCTTTGCAAAGATCACTTCCTGGATGCTTTAGACGACCAAGACCTCCGCCTGGGAGTGTATCAGATGAGACCTGGTAGTCTGGAGGAAGCTCTGAAAGCTGCTCTTGAGATGGAGGCGTTTCACACCGCAGAGAAGCAAAGGAATTTCTCAGGAAGGAGGGTAGTCCATCAGAGGGTAAAGCCATTAAGAGTGAGAGTGAGACAACAGAACTATGTATGACTGCGACAGAAGGGATAAAACAATGCCGATTGTCAATGGCTGAGTTGCAATCAGAAATAAAAGCTGTGCGGAGTGAACTACAGCTGATGAAGGACGAAAGAAAACAGTATAGCAGTCAAGGAAAACAGGGTAGAGGGAACCCTGCCTATATGGAGGACGGGACCCCAATTTGTTTCAAGTGCAGGAAGCCAGGGCATGTGAAAAGGAATTGCCCAGAAAAAATAGGAACTGCGGCAGAGCAGAGTAAAGTGGCGTCGGGAAACGATCGAAAGTCGGAGATGGGGGTCGCTCTTCCACAGTAGGACTTGGACCCACTTGCATAGCAGTTCTAAATGGTTTACCGGGACTTGCAAAGGATGGAATATATCTGAGTTGCAGAATCAGAGGACAAAACGTGTCGTCTTTGGTTGATACCGGTGCCAATATCTCACTCATTCATGCGGGTGTGTTTTTCGGTCTTCCCAGCGAGTATAGGCCACAACTGGAACAAGACGGCTTGTGTATGATACTTGCTGATGGAAAAAGTGTACCTGTTCATGGGAAGGCTGAGATGGAGGTTGAAATCGGCGGTAGGAAGAAGAGACACATATTCTGGGTAGCAGAATTAGGTCCAGATTGCATACTGGGATTGGATTTCTTGAGACAGCACGACTGCAATATATATGCCAAGAAGGGCCAAGTTTTAATCGAAGACGACGGGGAGGATGTAGTGAAACCAAATTATGCTAATGAAGAAATTGAAGCTGGAGATTGTTGCCGCATAGTTGCCTCGGAGACGATAGTTTTGTCAGCCCAATCGGAGATGTTTATTCCTGGGAGGGTCAAAGACTTGCAAGAGACTGGTGTAGGGGAAGTGAAGATGATGAATCCGTCAAATTCACTGTTTGGAAAGAAAGGTGTTTTGGTTGCTCGCTGTGTGGTGGATGTAGGGCAGGAGGCCATCCCTGTAAGGCTTGTCAATCTGAGCGATAACCCTGTGACATTGTACCGGAATACGACTGTGGGTGTGTGTGAAGGAGTGGAAGAGGTTTCTTCCAGAAGTAGTGCGGATGATGCTACCATGGATCTCCACGAGGGGACGGGATTGTTCCCCGAGCACCTGGAAAAGTTGCTTGGTACGTGCACGGAGGAATTAGAAAATGTTCAGAAGGATGAGGTCAAGACATTTTTGCACAGGTGGCAAGGTGCATTTGCCAAGGGTGCAGGGGACCTAGGAAGGACAGATCTTGACAAGCACAGTATAAACACAGGAGACCATCCGCCAATACGCCAGCCACCAAGGAGACTGCCATTTCATAAGCAGGGGGAAGCATCGAAAGAAATCAAGGACATGTTGTCACATGACGTCATCGAGCCATCATTCAGCCCTTGGTCGTCCCCTATTGTCCTTGTGAGGAAAAAGGATGGGAGCTTGCGCTTCTGTGTGGATTATCGAAAAGTGAATGATGTGACCATCAAGGACTCCTACCCGCTTCCTCGAATTGATGACACCTTGGATAAGCTCAGTGGTGCAGCGTGGTTCTCTACGCTAGACTTAAGCCAGCGGGTTCTGGCAGATAGAGGTGGAGCCAAAGGATCGCCCAAAGACTGCATTTTCCACCCACGAAGGACTTTTCCAATTCAGAGTAATGCCGTTCGGGCTTTGTAATGCCCCGGCGACATTTGAACGTCTCATGGATCGAGTACTAGGAGGGCTTAAGTGGGAAAGCTGTCTAGTGTACCTGGATGACGTCATAGTCCACGGTAGAACATTTGAAGAACATCTCAGCAGGCTCGGAGAAGTTTTAATGAGGTTGAGCGAGGCAGGGTTGAAGTTATCTCCCAAGAAGTGCCAGCTGTTCAAGAGGAAAGTAACATTTTTGGGGCACGTAGTCAGTTCTGACGGAATTCAAACCGATCCGTCCAAGATCGAGGCAGTATCCAAATGGCCTAGTCCCAGAAATGTGCAAGAAGTTCGTAAATTCATAGGACTCTGCAGCTACTACAGACGTTTTATTAAGGTTTAAGTTCAATTGCTAAACCTCTGCACAGGCTCACAGAATCAGGCAGAGAATTTTGCTGGAGTGATGAGTGTGAGGAATCTTTCTGTGAATTGAAGAAACGGCTCACCACTGCGCCTGTCCTTAGCTACCCCACTAGAGGTGATCCCTTCATTCTAGATACAGATGCAAGTAATCATGGAATAGGAGCAGTTCTTTCACAGAATCAAAATGGAGAAGAACATGTCATCGGTTATTACAGTAGAACTCTCACCAAAGCAGAAAGAAGATATTGTGTCACCAGGAAGGAGCTGCTAGCCATAGAAGCCGGCGTTAAATGGTTTCACCATTATCTTTATGGGAGGCAATTCCACGTCAGGACGGACCATAGAGCTCTTCGCTGGCTCCTAAATTTTCGCTATCCAGAGGGCCAGGTGGCACGTTGGTTGGAGACGCTTGGAACGTACGACTTCACCATAGAGCATAGACCAGGGAGAATCCACAATAATGCTGACAGTTTGTCCAGACGGCCTTGTGAGGATTGCAGCCACTGTGATAGAGAAGAACAACATGAAACCGAGAGAGCTCTGAAGTCGGCCAAACAGGGTGAGACGACCACAGACGCCCCTGTATTGACTTGCAACTCCTTAACTAATGAGGCAGAGGAGAAAAAAGCAGTGGGTTCACCAGAGAAAGGCTGGGTGACTGGGAGATCCAACGAAGGACTGAAGAGATTACAAGGAGCTGATCCTGACATAAATCCAATACTGGAAGCAATGCAGTTGAAGAAACGGCCATCATGGGAGAGTGTTTCGGGAGGTAGCAGAACGCTTCAGAATTATTGGTCGCAGTGGGATAGTCTTGTTTTGCAGAGTGACGTACTATACCGGAGGTTCGAGTCGCCGACCGGGGAGAAGATAACTTTGCAGTTGGTAACTCCAGACGAATTGAAGAGAGATATTTGGGAAGCAGCCCACGTGCATCCACTTTCCGGACACTTGATGGTAAAGAAAACAACTGGGAGAATAAAAGAAAAAGCATATTGGAGTGGCATGGCTAGAGATGTCGAGAAGTGGTGTAAGCAGTGCAAAGTGTGCATTACCGAAAGAGGGTCTCAGACTAACAGGAAGTCGAAAATAACTCAGTATCTCTCGGGTGGGTCCCTACAAGGAGTTGCTTTGGACATTCTTGGTCCATTACCAGTGACCCCCCAGGGAAACAAGTACGTCCTAGTTATTGGAGACTATTTCTCAAAATGGATTGAAGCCATAGCAGTCCCTAACCAAGAAGCAACTACAGTGGCGAAAGCACTGGTGGAACAGTTCATATGCAAGTTCGGTATCCCGGAAGAGCTTCATTCAGACCAAGGCCGACAATTCGAATCGGCTGTCTTCCAAGAAATGTGTCGGTTGCTTCAGATTCGAAAGACGAGAACCACTGCATACCACCCTCAATCTGACGGGATGATTGAACGCTTTAATCGCACCTTGGAGAGTATGCTGTCATCCGTCGTATGCACGAGTCAGAAGGACTGGGACACGTGGTTACCATATCTTTCCATCGCGTATAACACCTCTATCCATGAGGCAACTGGATTTTCCCCAGCAGAGTTAATGTATGGCAGAGTGTTGAGAACTCCAATTGACGTACTTGGGCCCCCTATCGAACAAGAAACAGTAACAGATTACCCCGCATACGTCTCGCAGCTAGAGGAGAAGATCCGGAAGACGCATGCGCAGGCACGTGAACATCTTAAAGTGGTGGCCGATAGACAGTCGTTTCGAATTAATCGCAAAGCTTCCGAGGAGACCTACGAAAGAGGAGACCTAGTTTTGGTGCATTCCCCAGCCGTGAAGAAGGGCACAACTTCAAAACTTCACCGACCTTGGCAGGGCCCAGGCTTAGTTCTAAAAAGAATCAACGACGTGTTATTCCGAGTAATTATGTGGCCCCAAAGAAAGCCGAAGCTCATTCACTACAATCGACTGCGTCCTTACGTAGGAGAAGAAATAACTTGGGTGAAACCCTTTTTCGAGAAGAACACTACTGTTGTCAATGACAATGGCGAACAGACTAAGGAACAAAGCCAGAAAGACCCATCTCTCGTTGGTTGGAAGAAGAAAACTGATGAAACTGGAGCGGTTGCCAGGCCTACGGCATCAAAAAAGGAGTCGAGGGAAAGTGGAGAAAGGAAGAAAAGCCAAAAACAATATTCATCACAACCTACAGGAAGGCCTAAAAGACGGCGAAAAGAACCACAAAGATACGGTTTTAGTTAATTTTTGAATGATCATCTTTGTGAATATGTAAATAAATGGATGTCAGTCACTTGTACAGACGTGTCTTTGTTTTTTTTTTCTTTTAAGTTCTACTTGGTTATCTGGGGCATGGTTGTCCATCTTAATATTTTTCTGTCAACGTCGGCATGGTGAATGTCATCACTCAAGATTGTCTTTATTTCTCGTTTTTGCAGGAAGATGAGTGATCACAGGCCTCTGTTTGCTGTGGAGTATACGTGTGCGGAATGTCCACGCCGGTTCCATGACATACAACTTATGAGGGATCATGCAGAATACGAGCATGGTCACAGAACGTATAGATGCCAGATTTGCAAAGACTTTAGCAGTGCAAGAAAGGCGGACACTATAAAGCATGAAAGCCATTGCGGAGGAAGGACGGAAAAAGGTCGCAGACATGGAGAAGGCTCTGAGGAACGTCGTGGAGGAGGTACAGTCAGTTCGGTGGTAGTGGTAGCCAATGAAAGGGAAGGAAGAACTACTGATAGGCCCAAGAGAAGTCAAGACGAACGAAAAAGAAAAAGGGACAGCGGAAAGGGGACAGGCCAGCGCAAGGAGGCCAAGACAGATGACATCTCCCCTGTAGCAGGAAAGTTGGGTAGCACTTCTAAAGGGTCCGGGACAGAGAGGCCGGATGGAGATAGATCGAGGAGAGAACCAGAGAGTGTTGAACGAGGGCATGGAAAGGAAGATACGAATGCGGAACCATCTGACAATATGGGTGGTAAACGTGCAGGCATACATCCCATGGCAGTCGTCCATCCCACTCCCCCTAGAGCCCAGAGGCGCTTCAAATGGCCGTCATTGCAACAGCTTCTCGATCTAGGGTCCCCATTGGAAGAGCGTTCTGCGTCAGCTGAGAGGGAGATTCAACAAGCCGAAAGGGATGAGTTAGAGGTACCGGGGACGAAGAAATCTTTCCGGAGTGAGTCGTACCAGCTAACGGACAAACTGAATCTTATTACCACGACGAAAAGAGTTGTGTACCCAGATGGGAGGATCTATGAGGTCGAGGAAAAGAAGATTGCTCCCAGCCAGGAGTAACCATGTTAATCTTGAAAGACTTCGTAAATGGACATTGGTGAAAACACCATTTTGTTGACGTGTACATTCCTAACAAGTTGTAAATATACAAGCCTCACCGGTACAGAAGTTTCTCTTTTTTTCTTATTCGTTTTGGAATTTATGCGGGACGCATAAGCTGGGGAGGGGGTAGTGTAACGCAAGTAGAAACGATATTCTGTCCGAGAGGTGGCGCCCTGTAGAAAAAGAATAGAAAGAAGTCTTCCCGCGCGTCCACTAGTCACGTGATTTCCCGCCAGGCGGTACCAAGGTGTGTACGTGCGAAGCAAAAACACTGGTGAGTTTGAGCTACAAGAGAGAAGACGTAGAACCGCGTGCGAGAGAAATTGTGCTGAACCGTCTGCAGTCAAGGGAAAGTTTGGTGAGGAATTTGTGACTGGTTTGATAAGGGATAAATCGGGAATCATTTTATGATAACTTAGATAGAAAATTAAGCTGTAAAATCTGTAAATCTTAGGCTGTTGTCGTTACTATTATCTTGCGCTAACAGGTTAGTGCAAGCCTCGAACAGCCTAAGCCATAAGATAGATATTAGGATTCATCGAAGAGAAAGAGGTGCCCTCCCCCATTTACTTTCCAGATGTACTTCTGTCATCTGGCCTTGGATTAAACGCCGTATTTTGAGCTAGCATATGATCTAATTAATTTGAAGACTGGCCTGGGTCACCCAACTGTTTAACAGAGAGACCTTACTACCGAGGCCCCTCTGGTTTATTCGTACTATTAAGGAACTATTACTAAATTAATAGGATATCATTCAGAGAACTGAGTGTTAATTTGTAGTTCCTGCCCCCCCCCCTTCTTCGAGCACGAAGATATTATTCCCCATAGCCGTCTGAGTGTATCAGAGCTCTGAGAAGAGAAGCAGTTCAGCGTTCTGAGGTTCAGCCGTCTGAGTGTGTCAGAGCTCTGAAGAGAAGCAGTTCAGCGTTCTGAGGTTCAGCCGTCTGAGTGTGTCAGAGCTCTGAGAAGAGAAGCAGTTCAGCGTTCTGAGGTTCAGCCGTCTGAGTGTGTCAGAGCTCTGAGAAGAGAAGCAGTTCAGCGTTCTGAGGTTCAGCCGTCTGAGTGTGTCAGAGCTCTGAGAAGAGAAGCAGTTCAGCGTTCTGAGGTTCAGCCGTCTGAGTGTATCAGAGCTCTGAGAAGAGAAGCAGTTCAGCGTTCTGAGGTTCAGCCGTCTGAGTGTGTCAGAGCTCTGAGAAGAGAAGCAGTTCAGCGTTCTGAGGTTCAGCCGTCTGAGTGTGTCAGAGCTCTGAGAAGAGAAGCAGTTCAGCGTTCTGAGGTTCAGCCGTCTGAGTGTGTCAGAGCTCTGAGAAGAGAAGCAGTTCAGCGTTCTGAGGTTCAGCCGACCCAAGGCGTCTGCATCCAAGGTTCATAAGGCGAGCGCTGCCTAGGTTGGAGAGGTGAACCGCCTGATCAGTTACCCAGTTCAATCGTTTTAACAAAATCATATTAATCATTTGTACATTCATAATTTCGAGATGTAATTTTCGCAAGGAGCAAACAGATTTACTTTGTACCTTAAATTTGCTTGTTTTCTCTTTTATTTGCGCTTTGTGTCCACCAATCACTTTTTTTCAGTTGTGTTTAGAATTCTCCCAGCAAAATAAGCCTATCCCCTTGAACTCAACGCAGGGCGCTCGTTACAGAACCTTTATCCTCTGAAGAGAATCTGCTTCTATCGATTTAACACGTCAGTTTTAACTGGTATTATTACCCTATTTTAGGGATTGGTTAGAGTACCTAACAAACATTGCATGCAGACATGAAGCACTGATGATTTTATGAAGCATAACATGAGATTCAACTAAGTATGTTTCGTTATGAAAAGAAATGTTTCATGAGTCTAGATTCCTGTATTCAATTCGACCTATGAGAACATTTCATTGGTGAATGGCAAGCACGAAATTTTCTGCTTGAAATCCTGAACTCTTTCCAAATTTATATTGATATGAGAGTGTGTTCAAGGAGATACATGGTGTGTAGAGCTATTAACCAATACGACAAGAGCTTGTTCGAAACAATGTCCAAAAATCAGGCTTATGGGAACCGAAGGACTGCCATATTTGAAAGCCCTTGGAGAGAGGACATAGTTGTCATTCCTGTATAATCCCAGCACTTCCGGGTATCTTATTCACTGCTTACAGATCACTATTTACATATCAAGTACGTGCAGGGTCAGCCACTGCAATTGAGTGCATGTTTTTGATAAGAACATGTAGGAAACATTACCCCGAAGAAATTCTGTTGAAAACATGATTCTAATCAGGGGTTTGCGTAATATGTAACCACTGTTACACACCTAGTAAGGGGGAGCAGGGATGTAGGATAGATTTAAATTTAGGGGAAGGAACGTTTTTGCCCGAAATTCTAGTTAGCTTTGTAAATTCATCCATCAATAGAAAATATCGTAGAAAAGGTTTGCCGAAAAGTATGATAGTCCGATGAATTATTCATTTAATAGGGATCATTTAGTTTCAATTTTTCTGTATCTCCCCAGAGAAGGCACATGAGTCTAGGGTACATGAGTCTGGGGTATATAAGTCTGGGGTACATGAGTCTGGGGTATATAAGTCTGGGGTACATGCGTCAGGTGCAGTGACTTTCGAAAAAACAGAGAAAAACAAGGACTGTAATTTGAGTAGTACAAGAATGACATCACAAATTATTGCGCAATCTACCATTTTAAATTGATTGAATAAGCTTTAACATTTTGTATCTCGGCTTAGGAATGTCCTGTGAAGATGGGAGTTGGACCATCTTGATGCATTTTCAAGCTTTGTAACATACATTTTTGAAATTTTAGACTTTAGGTACATTTTAATAAGATTTGAAGACGAGCAATGAGTGATTACGAAAGTTAAACAGATTTTCCAGGGACTTAAGTCAATGACTTCAAACATGAAGAAAATTTTTCTTTTTCGACTGGTGAGAACACCACCCAGGGCCGTAGCGAGCGGGGGTGTGGGGGTGTCACAACCCCCAATATTTGGTCGCCCGTCGGCAAATTTTCGGTCTGTCGGCAAAAAGAGGAGAGGGAAAGGAAAAGAAGAGGAAAACAGGAGAGGAGAAAAGAAGAGAGAAGGGAAAAGAAAGGGAAAGGAAGGGAGTGAAAGGGGAGACGGAGAATGAAAAGAAAAAAGAGAAAGAGAGAACGGGCCAGTCTGTTATCGGCTATTACGATTTTCGGCTCTTCATCTAATTGGCCCATTCAAATTGAGGCTCGTCGGCAAATTGAATATGCATGTGACGGCCGTGTACGGCCGTATCAACGGCCGTCGGTGTAATTGGAAGAGTGACTGAATCCGTCGGCAAGTCATGAAAAGAAAGGGAATGAACCGCTTCCGTATAGGTGTACGATTCGGGTCATATGACATTCTTGAAAACCACTTTCTGCACATTATTCCTCACTTTTATCGGAAGCAGCACGCGATTACCCATGGACAGGGTATCTTTAGCCCGTCTTCTAAACCCTAACCTTGACTTCAAACACATTTTGCAAACTTCTGAGGATCCGGTTTACCCACAAACATCCTGTGAAAAAATAATGCGTGCCGCGTATGTCCTCCCTTCACTGCAATCTCAGGCTTTTGAGCACCGAAATGAAACAGATACAGAACCCATCTCCAGCTAAAGGCGTTCAAAGCATATTTTCAACGCTTGTGTTAAGATTCTGAACACTTTTTCTCCCTTTTTGAACGCTGGACGCCTATCCACTTATCGTATTTGAAAGCAAGATGCATCTAGTGGTCAAATGCTGAACACATAGTGCTCCAATTCTGAACGATAGGTTCAGCTCCTGAAGTATAGTGGCATGACGGGAGGAATAGCCTAACACACTAGAATTAACCGGAATCTTTGCATTGGATAATGCATTTTGAACCAAAATATACCAATCCTGCATGAGACTTAATTTCTAACGAGAGATTAAGCTAAACCTCAGAGCTTCCGGGGGCTTCGCCCCCCGGACCTCCACCAGAGACCATAAGGCCAGCCCAGTGTTTTAGCCAGCCCCTATTTATGGGACAATGTCACATAAACGGCGACAAATGTCGCACAAAAAAATCTGACGAGCAAATTCTACCCGGGTGTAAATTTTGAGGTTCCTCGTTACGGCAGAAATCCCCTTAAATATTGCACCATTTGCGATCTAGGCACCTTACAAATTCCAAAAATTTCCAAAGGGGAGGGGGACACCCCCTCCCTTTAGACCCTTCCCCCAGGCCACAGATCAGTTAATGTCGCATTGAGAAAACATCCCAACTAAAGCACTGGCGGACCTCTGGATCCCAACCGCTTAAAACTATAGCGGCCTGACGAGAGGAATAGGCTAATGCATTAAAATTAGTGGGGAACTAGTTTGTATTTGATGATGCATTATGAACCAAACTATATCCATCCTGAGACTTAATTTTTCACCCAGAGATATACTTAAACCTCAGAGTTTCCCGGGGCTGCGCCCCCTGGACCCCACCAGGAGTCCTTAGGCGGAGCCCTGGACCCCACCCGCTAAGCTCGTTTTCGCACTACGCATTACCAGATCCGTCGGCAAAACATGATCTCCACACCCCCCCCCCCAAGATAACACCTTCGCTACGCCCCTGACACCACCCCAGCAGCATTCGGAAGATATTAATTTTAAAACGAATGTAATTTTTCCCGGGATAGGTGCATAATGGGAAATGTGTGATGTAATTTAGGGGCATTGATTAAACATAGCGCTGTATTTCTTTATTACACTGACACCGCAGAATTGATTATTTGACTCTACAAATGGCATAGTTTTGTGCTAGATATATGTACAAAGATATTCAAACTTTCCGACAGTGTCAAACTCTATCAAGGGAAAACAGGACGTTGAACACAAATAATAACAAATGGGTTCTGTGCCCACATTATATTCTGTAACCTTGAAAAAAAGTGGAGGTAATTTTTGAAAAAAAAACTCATCTTTTAAAATGAGATATATTGAGTTAAGACTATCGAGTATTGCCATAAGCGTACGGGGATCAATATTTCTGAGGGGTCAGGGATAATTTTTGCTCGAATTTAGAATTTTGAACCAAGTTGCCAGAATTTTGGTCCACAAAAAAGGCATAATTTAGTTTCTTGGCTGTCTCATATGCCCGAATGGATCTACTATTTTTGCCCGAATTGGGAGGGCAAATGCCTCCTGCCCGCCTTGTTTCGAGCATATGGACTGAACCTTTGTCTTTGACATAAAGCCTTTATGAAATGCCACAGTAAAATACCTTCAATGGCGTCCCATTATTTCTAACAAAATAATAAACAAGAACACAAACGATTTCAAAGCTAGGTATGTATATATATATTCCCGAACGTGGTGTGGGGATTTTAGCATTAGAGTGCTAAAAGGGCCCTCTGTCGCTTAAAAAGAATTACATGTAAATTATTTTAGCGTTCGAAATCCCTTAGGATTGCAAGAATTGACGAAGAGTGGTTAGGTCTAAAACGAGGGAAATTAGTTGCATGGAGTTACTCCTTAACTGCTGCATTGCACGGAATATGCTCATGGAACGCTTCCGTTCGGTAGTTCGCTCGTTGATGTGAGTAAATTGAAGTTTCGTCACTTAGTGATCAGTCAGTGCAGGCTATGCTAGTCAGGGCGTCCTCCCAGATTAGTGAAATTGACCAATCGAGTTATAAATTGTATAAAAAGCTCTTGTTTGGCATTATTTTAGGGCGACGTAACTGGTCCTGTAGCCACAACATCTTCTTGCACTTTAGGGACTCCACGCTCAATTCAGGTAGCCAGGACGGAATAAACCATCGTAGTTAACTCAACTGTTTGACTTTTATTTTGCTGTTCCTGAAATGGAAGGATCAAGACGTCCCTTCAGTTCCACAACTTAGGCCAACCGTGCGAATAAAACTTATCTGTGAGGGTTACAAAAGTTCTGTTCTGTCCGTTACAATATAGTCTATGTGGAAAACATTCTCACATATTTCTTGTTTTCTTTGACAACTTGTAAAATTTCGAAACATCAAAGCTGGTTTAGCCACTCGTTTCGATGGTGGGGTGCCTTTTATTATGAGACGTTGAGGACTAAAAAGGAACTAAGAGGTACTTATTTTGAATCTACACGGTCTACTTTTACACCCAGTTTTTCCAAGGGTAACCCTATTCTCAGCTGTGCAATGTATGTGAGCCGATTATTCATAATTTCATGTTAGGACAATAAACGAGCAACTGTTGTACCCAACACGGTAAGTCCCTCGTTCCTCTCACTCTGCCTAAATTTCATTTCTTCATTTTTCTTCAATTAACTTTTCAAATACTGCAATACTCGCGGAATGCATGCCCACTCAACTTGAGGAGCAATAAAACGTCATTCAATTCGTGAAATAATCGCTTGTGTGATGTCAATTCCTAGATTCGTCACAACCGATCTCGCTTGAGAACTTGGCAACCTTTGTGAATCTGAGACGTTCTATCATGATATCAAAATGTTTGATCTCTGTCCATGGACCTTTCATTCTGCTCGTAAATGTCAACACAGTCAAACTTCTTAATGACGGTCGAGGTTAAAGTGTGAAAGCAACACTTCTCATCTGGTAAAAGCAATGCTCCCATCACGAATACTTTTTCCGCAGTCCCTCGACTCTCTGGCGAAGAGCCAAGGGGCGAAACCAAACGTTACTCCTGAAGGAGTTCTGCTCCCCAAAGGAGCTAAAGGACAACAAGCCTCACTGGTCAACCTCTCGACTCTCAGAGCTCTTTACGTGAAGGGTCTGTCATGCGTGGTCCCGTTCTTGACTCTCTGAAAAGAACAGACACCACACATGATCTTAGCCAAAAAGCCGAGAAACGATCTTGAATAAATCATTTTAGACAAAAACTTTGCATTTGGCCTTAATTAATTCATATTAACAAAACCATGTTATAATTTTCATCTCTTTACACTCAGTGACTGTGAAAGGGGTATAAGTATAACCCCACCTACTTTTCGGAAATATGGATGATAAACCCCAAAATAAACTATTGTCAAAATATTATTTTAAAGTTTCTGCTATTCCACAACAAACTGAAGTTTAGTTTATTTCTTTTATAACACATTTTTTTTAGATAAACACTGGTTAATAACTGGTGAGGTTTTCGAGTGTACATTGGCCATTCCGTTGAAACGCTCAGACTGATCCCATAAACAACTGTCAAAAGAAATTGACTTCACAGAATGAAATATGAGAAAATTTTTAAGTTATCATGCAAATAAAACAGAACTTAAAAAGTACACATTCACCCAGATAAGATAAGTATAAAAGCGTTCTTGGGGAATTTTCACGAAATTACAAAAGATTCTCCAGCATCACCTCAACCATCTCAGTCGTCCTTAGTTTGAGTGAAAGCTTCAGTTGGATAGCAGATATCTCACCAGAACTTAAAATATAGTTTCTGAGATCGCGAAACTCGTTGTCATCGACTGAAAATACTTCAATTGACGTAAATCTGCTTATTTCCTTGCATTCTCTCAAAAACTAATAGCGCCGAAAAATTCCTTCTTCTACCCTCTATCACATAAAGGAGAAAAGAAAGAAAAGGGAAACGAAAACTTAATCAACTCTTTTCCTTAACCGGAAGTCAAAAATATAATTATTTAGTACACAATCCAATTAATGAGAGTCCATTTATTCAGCAGAAAATTATGATCTCCGGCATTCAGGAGAGGTATTTGCAGAACTTTCTTTTCACAGCTGAAATCTCTATCAAAATGGTCCTTTGACGCTTCACCAATGAAGAATGGAATCAGTGACCCCTTCAAATTATATCAAATGCTTCTCTTTATTTCTTTAAGTGTGGATTGAAAACAATATATTTGGGAATAAATCTACAGCCTATAAGGACCTCTCTTCTCCCCTGCTCCTTTTTATTCTTTTATTCTAAACTTTGATTTTGCTTTGTGTGTCATTTTACCTCTCTTGTTATGCCAATTTCTATCTTTTCTGTATGGGTAATTAACAGAGTTGTAGCCAAGTCATTTTTCTCAAGTCAAGTCAGTTTAAGTCAAAAGTCATTTTCGCTCAATTCAAGTCCAGTCACAAGTCATAATTTTCAAGCTGAAAAATTTAGTAAGCCTACAAACTAGACTGCAGTCATAGATAGAGTCTTAATATGGATACCAGGTGGTAGATCTTGAAAAAATTTAATCCAAGAAGTCACAGGTTGACTTTTTTGGAAAATTTACGAAGTATGCTCTGTCCATACTAAGAAACGTTCAAACAACTACTCCTCAGACAAAGAACAATCAATGGATCATATAAACTTTAAGCAATCGCTCTTAGTAGCTAACAATATTAAAGGGGGTAATAGTGCATTTGCTTTACATATAATTTTCACATTTTAAGCCAATATTCATAGATACAGAATGATAGACAATTCAAAATAAGGCTGTACGGTAGCTTTCTTTTCAAGAAATAAGGCTCTCACAGGAAGAAATTAAGTTACTCTTTGCACAAAAATATTTTTTTCACCCAAACTTTCAAAAATTCAAATGATGTAACATGTATGTCTCTCATAACATTTTGAGGAGATAACGCTGTTGCTAGAGTTTATTGGTGACGGATACGGCACAGTTTAATAATGATTAAATGTATTTCCTATGTATGCCATGTTGGTGCATTTTTAAACGCAATATTTTCAAACTAAGTTCTGAAGGAAATGGAATCGGTTAAAAAGCCAGAAGGATATTCCTCAGACCCAACACCACTCAATCTTTGTGAGTTATATGGGTACCCTGCATAACACTGATAACAACATAATGTGTCAAACATTTCTTCAAGTGGTGATAGGTTTTCTGTAAACCTGTGTAAAGACACCCATTAAACTGAATTAATGCTTAAAATAGTAAAATAGTTGAAATATGCCTGCTATTTTCCTAAAAGATTCATGCAACTTTTTTTATTGAATTATACTATAAAAAATTGCAGAAAATTTCGAAAAGCAGCGTTGAGGATACCATGATTCTCTCCCATCGCGCAAGGCGTGCGTATATATGATTATGATGAAACGTACGTTTCCACACAAATATGAAAATCCTTGGATGATGGGGGAGAGGGGTTTTGCTTTTCATGAGGAGGGGGAAATGCTAAGGGCAGCAGAGGCCTTTTGGAAACTAATATTCGTTATATAGCTTATAAAAGATCCTAAACAATTACCACCGTGCTCTTGAATTAGTGTTCACAAAGTGGACCGAGATAAAATGAGGTCAACAAGTATTACCCTAAGTAAGGTGCACTGAAATATTCCTAAATTATTTCAATTGCCAGATGCCAGCAAAATGCATCGAACAATGTAAATTTTAATTTGTTTCTTAGAAGGACCCCTGACCCATCGTCTTGGCCATTTGACTGATGAATAATCATTATTGGCTACCCTATTCCGGAATTGCAAAGGTCGCAAAGCCTTCTATATAATACTAAGTTTCATAAAAGAATATTTGCCGTTTACGATCTAATCTTGGTTGTCAGATGCCAAGAGGTTGCGTTTTACAGCGTTTCTTTATTTTTTTCTTAAGGAGGACGCTGCACCCCATTAGGTCATCACGCCTTTGACGATTGTAAGTTTCGGCTTTGCCATCACATAGTGAACACCCATCGATTTGTGTTCCCTTGTTCCACACATACAAAGACCGTATTTAATACACTTTATTTTCAAACTATGTAGTTTTATATTCTTGTCACTCATATTTTATAGAAATTGGGTGAATTTTAGTTTTTATCTATATTTGTAGACATGAGGGTAGAGAGTTTTCTCGATTCCATTCTTTAGAAGCAGCGGTGCATAAGGCATTAAGCAGAAATTTAAAAGATTGAAAAGTACTGATTTACACTAACTATAAGTGCCAAATGTGCTTGAAATAAGGGGTGAGCCTTGTAAGGTATACCACATTGGTTTGAATGATTGATTCAATTATAGTGCTACATTACAGATATACTTTTATCCCTGAGTGGCTTTTCAGAATCCGTCTCACTCGCGGCATAACGCAATCTCGAATACATGAAAAAAAAGTTTGCACTCTGTTGTTACTTAATTTTATGGTGAAGAAGTTCATGCTACACTCAGCGACACAAGTTTAATGCCGCCAAGTCAAATATGTTCAAGTCAAGTCGCAAGTCATTTATCTTCAAGCCAAGTCGCAAGTCAAGAAAAGGTGGGACTCGATTCTGACTCGAGCCCAAGTCAGCGACTCGATTCAACAACTCTGGTCATTGAAACCCGTATATGTATAGAAGATGAGGCAACTCTTAAAGTAGGAAAGACTGACCGATTAGAATGCCTAGAATTAGTTTATAATGTCTTCTTTACTTTTTTTTCGTGTTATTAGTTTGATTGGTAAACAGCTTTCTTGTATTTTTAGCAGAACGCATAGACCTCATACTTAAAAAACCAGAAACCCTTAAAAAAAATAAAACTTCCTTTCAACGCTATGGAATGGTGGGGAGATGAAAGTGAGAGGAGATGTTTGTATATCTGACACCAACATACCACTCTCTTGTGAAGGTATACAACATGATAACATGAAAGTCATATTGTTCTTCTTCTTTTTTTTTTTTTTGATTTATCAGTCTGGGAGATTCTCTCGTTTGGGGGAAAATCAAATTCTCCCGAATGGGGGAAAACTTACGCAACGCATTGTATAGGCTTGCTGCTTGCTAGCCTAACAAAGACAAGGTTAAGTAAGAACGAAAAGCACTCAAAACCTTCGTTTTTCTCAAAAACCGCGTGGTGAACCATCGATTAGGACGTGGCTTTTCTGTAGCTATGACAATAAACCAACCGATAAAAATTCCATTACATTAGATCGACAAATTTTGCAGGGGGGGGGGGTCCAAAACCCATTCGTCAATGACAATGTACACAAAGAAGGCGTGGAATTGTGGGTAAAATGGACAAAATGGCGTCGTCCATGAAAATTTTTTCTCCCGATCGGGGAAAAGAAGATTCTCCTAAAAAGGGGAATCTCCCTAACTGCTTATCCAGGGACGGATTAAGGTAAAAATGGGACTATATGGGAATTTCTGTCAATAAAATTTTAAAAATAAACTACAATAGTGACTAAGTAAATGTTTACCTTTGCCAACACTTTTACACCAACCTTTTTTACGTCTGTACCTTCGTATGCTTTTAATTGTAGGAAAATAACGTAGTAAGGAGACGAAGTGTCCTTACCTGGAGGAAAAGAGAAAAGAAAACCGGTAATTCTCAGTTAAAAATACATAGTCACATGTACAGCAGGTAGGCGGCCAAATCTTAGGATCATTCACAACATCTCGTCAAAAAAGTCAAGTAGGACTGTAATGGGGAAGGAATCCCTTCATGCAGAGAGTTGGTCCCTGATTGAGCGGGGGAGTTTTTGTTTCGAGACAGCTGCAACCGAGCCTCTTGTGAACTATGTGACTGGGAACTTGTCTTGCAATCATGAAGTAGGGAGTTGTCAGGGGAAGAGATCCAACACCAAAATACGTCAGACAATATGTGTTGCAAACAATTTAATCCCTTTTCAGGTAACAAAATTTGATTGACAAGTCCCTTTATTCTCATTGTTTAGCATTTTTGGACTTACATTTCTTAATGATGTCTGCTCCTTTCAAACACAGGTAATCCAGAAGCAAAGGTCATTGTTAACACATTACTTTAAAGTGCAAGCTCTTTGCCGATAAGTTAAACGACTGTCCATAAACATTCAACTAATGTAAGTTCTTTGTGTTCCTAAGATCTTGATGGGTCTTCTACTTGACACATTGTTCAAGCCTACCAAAAATCACGATTTTCACAAATTTTTGCATTAGTAGCAAGCATTGTCAACAGGAGGTTTTAAGAAGTTCTTGATTGTAGTTAAATGAAATGACTTTAACTGTGACAACAAATGAAGAAACCTTAAAATTTTGAATTTTTTCTTAGACGGCTGGCAATGTAATGTCGATTGGTGAAGTGTGCTACATCGCAGGGGCGGATCTAGGGTCTTTTCTGAGGTGGGGGTCCAACATAAAAAGGGCACATTCGTTTTTTTTTTTAATTTCAAGGTTCCCATAAACGTCAGCGATTATACGATTTACTGCATACTGACAAAGAAAGGATAAACTAAGAGACATGCAAAAACTGGAATGAAAACCTGGCATCTAAACGGGGAATTTGGAAAGCGCGACGCGCGCAAACATATTTTGGATAAGCATACACTTAAAAGAATGTGTACTAATTTAAAGCTTATATAGAACAATTGTCCGGACAGTTGGGCCCTGTCGGGCATAACTTTATTGTACTTTCCTCCTCGAGTCACTAGCCGTACCGTACGACAGACACAAGTGAACTTTGACCAGGTTTAGCGAAATGCGATTCAATTCCCGACATTTACATAAATCCATGTATTCTACTTGTTAACTTGAAAAGGTGGGAAGGCTTTTAAGGTATTTTTCTACATGTATAACGGAACTGAGGAAGAGTGGACAAAGCGTAGCGAAAATTTTATTTCTTATCCCAGAAATTATACTTATGAAAGCCAAAATAAGTAAAGCGACCATGAGTTGCGGCAGAATTTTCCCAACAGGGGGACGGACCATGTCAGCTGCCCGAAGTTCCGACATTCCCTATTTCGAGGGGATGATGAGAAGGGCAAATGGAGTAGCCTCATTATCCCATGCCATTGCAGGCATATTTTGCATTATATCGCTTAATACTTCAAGATCCGAGTTGCGCACTAATAGTGTTCTTTGAATCTGGATCGTGAAGTTGAAAAGTGCGCGAAGCGGGCGAAAATTTTTGATTGGCTTACACATAAAACATATGACGAAAAAAAATCTGTAAGGTCTGTAGACCACATCGGGTGTAACATGTATTGTATCGAAACCTGGACTACACGATGAAATAGCCAAACTTTGCTCCTTAAGTCGCTCACCAACTGACTGTACCGCTGCTACCGCATGACACACACACACAAGAGAACACCAACTAGGCTTTGCGATATTGGATGAAAGTTACGACCTTTACATAAAGTATGTACTCTGCCTATATGTTACTTGGCAAGGTGGAAAGGACTTGTGCTATCCTGCTACATGGAATGGAACTATTGAAGAAAACAGAGTGGCTCTACAGCGCGCGTAGCGCGCTGAAAATTTTGGGTTCTTAGTAGAGAAATTATCAGCTTGAGAGCAAAAAAACAGGTAAACCGTCGGGGCGACTAGTTGTCGTAGGGGACTGCATACTTTCGACTAAGACTCCCCAACGAAACTGTAAAACTTCCCCGATAGAGGGCCAGCCCTCCCCGACGGGGGTCATGAACCCTTCCCCTACCTGGCGCCACCGCTATCTCGACTAGGGGAGGGGGTTAAAATGCTGTATGTTGTGTTCCCTATATAGTTGCGGCGTGACTGACAAAAATACTCAGATACTCAGAACAGATGATTGAAGTCAAATGTTTGCTTTTTGTTTGCGATAGCAGATCGGTCCAAAGACGTCAAAAAATTGAACTGACTGACATTGCGTTATTTGACCTGGTGGTGATTTTATGTAGTAATTTTAAAATAAAACAAACACCGATTCGTCTAATGTGACTTCTGGTCAACTCTTGACTGTGGACTTTAACCTAAGATTGGCTTTTTATTCCCATCACTAGGGCAACACAATAAAAGAAGAGAGCAATTCCAGACCATGAATAGCGAAACGTATTTACCTACTCTCTCTTGTTCATGAGAGGAGGGATACTAACGGGTGGTGGGAAGGTTTCGTAGATGTAACGTTTAGGGAGTGTGAACAGATCATCATTTTGTAAGACCAAAAAACTAGAAGTTCCCTTTTGGAATCAATTGTAAAACCCAATAGTAATACGTTGCATAAAGCGCTAGCTAGTGAGTATGTCGTAATATCTGCGTGTTTTGCATTATACTTTGAATGCCCAAGTACGCCACACGTGGTTCCAAGCGAAAAGTGATTAGAATGCCTGACTGTCACGCAGGCAGTAAGACATTCTGTAGTCACATTCTCTGTAAAACGATTGCACTGTTCGTGTTTCGGGGTGGGCAATTTAGGCTACCGTAGTCAAATATAGTGGCGAAAGTTTCTGCTAGACTTTTACGGATGGATTGATCGATACTGGATGGGGGTAACCAAAATCTCCTCAGAAGTGGACAACAGTCATTACCTGTAAAACTGTCTCGTTTTTTTTTTTTTTTAAGGCTAGCGTGGAAAAACCCAATTTTGAAGAAGGGCACATTGGGAAATTTGAGGGGGGTCCGGACGTCGGCGACCCCCCCCGGATCCGCCACTGCATCGTCGTAGATACAAACCTGTAACAGCAAGCAAGGTAACGAAACTGCTCTCGTTGTGCATTCTCCTTTCCCACTTCATACCGCTCAGCCGCTTCATCAACATGCATAAGTTAAAGAAAAAACATTGACCAAGTTTTACAATTTTATGTACATTACAGTTTTTTATTTATTTTGTATACATATTTTGCATTATTTGACGTTTCAGGGTCTCGTGTAAAATTAGCCACGACACACGAGTTACATTCTTAAAATAAGGTTTCATAACTAAATAAAAAGAGTTGAATTTGAAGAGCTACGAGTAAGGATTGGTGGGATACCATAGTTTCTGTGTCGATACCATCTTTTCAAAAAGGATTTCGACTCAAGATTTGTGTAAATTGATCAGCCCAGGTAAGAAACTCGATGAATTTTTGTTGTAATATCCATTACTTAGTTAAAATCGTCAGAAGTGTGAGTTATGCAAGTGACTTCGATTTTGCGTCCTGCCTTCCATTGGGTAAATTTGTGAATTGGGTAAAGCTTTAAGTTGAAGGAAATCGCTCCTTTATCATGGGCATTCAAGCCCACATTTTTACGTTCTATGAACTTGAAAACTTTGATCTGATTGGAAGCAGGCAGGTGGTTTCTACTTGATGGGAGCATTTTCTTAAAGTAGACCATAACATTTTAGAGACAGATGTACCCAAGAAAGCAAGTCAGGGAGACAATTAATTGATAATGCCCTTGCGCTACTCACTTTTCGTATCTAACAACTTAGGCATGAAGGCAGCCCTGCCACACAGGAACGTTCAAATGTGACCCTATAGGCCACATCTCAAGAGCGTATTGCAAAGAGGCAGCAACGGTTGGTTGGCTAACTTTCTCTCCATGAAGGATTAAAAATATTGAATTTCTGAGAATGGAACATAAAATAAATGCATCAAAGAATGGTTTAATTATTGTTTATTTTTATTATTGTGAAAATCGTCGTGCTATTGGGTCTCACCCATAAAAAGGGGGAAACTTTTGTTTAATTACTTTCCCCATTTTGTGATGACTCTTTTTCTACACAATGGGTCTGTGTATGTTCCGCTTTAAGCATAAACTTAGCTCCCTCTTCCTTCCTATCTGAGCAGCTTGCTAGCATAAAGAAGGAGAAGGAAGCCTTGGGGTTTTCCCTCCTATTTTTTCTCAAAATATGTAGCCTTATTTAATCCCAAAATACCATACCCTACCCACTTTTTTAGATGTGTTGCCAGTTTAGAGTGCAAGCTAGCTTGAGCAAATGGCTGCATCAGTTAGTGACTTCTGCTGTGTGAAATCACCACAACTGTAGTGGATACGTTATCCAATATCATGTGCAAACCAGGAACAAGTCCTCATCAACTGGATGTTTATCCACATGCGTAGCTAACAGCCTAACATCCTCATGTCACCTCACGTGGAGTGAGATAACCAGTTACACGTGAAAGAGTGAAATTAATTGGGAGAATGTGATTGCTATTAAAAGTAATTTTCACACAGCTCCCATGAAGGTTCGACCCTGTAGCGATGTCTTTCCGGAATGTTTTGTTGCGATGACATCCAAAAGTCTTTATGTGTACTTGGGCGTGGACGCTGGCTGTAGGAGATCGGTCCTCATTCAAAAATCGAAGTGGGTTAGCCCAATAACCCTCCCCATGAACAATCACATTGTGCGCCGGGGTTTTACAAGTATAACATAAGCAACAATACAATATGAAAAGACTTGCCTGTAAAGAAAAGTAAATTTTGGACAATTGCAGTAAAATCCTGTCATGTACATTTGCCTTGATGTTTATTGACAATTCCTCTTTTTCGAATATGGGAAGAGTGAAGGAAAGGGTTTATGATCTTCATAGGCGTAGGAAGCTTTTCGAGACGGGGGGGGGGGCGCTGAATCTTGTTTCGGATCGCCGTCCTGAAGAGAGGTCTAAGGGGAGGGGTGTCCGGTATTTGAGGTCCCTCAGATGCAATTTGGTGCAACATTTTGGACAAAATTTAAGGAAAATTACTGTAAATCTTTGATATTTCTTACAGAAGAGACAACTAAGGGGTTTTTGCTCTTGGATCTTGAGGGGGCGGAAGCATACTTAATCCCCCCACGTTTTTGACAGGGGCTAAACCCCCAGCTCCTCGCTTCCCACGCCTATGATGATCTTACAAAAAACATCATCTGGATCTTAGTTTAATTATGGTAGACTTTTTCAATCGAAATAAAACTACCTATGAGATTGATAAATTGTTAAAATTCTCTATTTGGTAAAATATGCACATTTCAAAATAATAATGGTAAAATAAGAATTGAGCACATATATTCTCTCTGAAAAGCATTTCACGATTTCCAGGGCATTACCTGCTACAAATATACGAGCAACGCAGGAATGATGGATTTATAGAATATATTTCGTAATAAAATTAAGTGGACAAGAAAGTCAGGAGAAAACCAGTGTAATCTTCAAAAAAATATGTGCACAATAATAATACCTTCGGTCACATTTAGAGCTCTCAGGAAAAAGAGGTAAACATCAGGGCTGTAACACTCGAGTCCGGACTCGGACTCAATTCCGGACTCGAGGTCGGTTTTCCTCGACTCGGAACTGGCCCGGAATGGGAGGTCGTGGAATCGCAATTGGCCCGGAATGGTCTGCAACTGGACTCGGACTCGGAGCCAAGTCCACCCGAGTCTACTTAAATGAAAATTCGATGCCTCCCCAGCATATTAGCTCATATTTACCACTGGGCTATCAGCCTATTGTCTCGGAAAAGTGTCCCTGTGGATGTTTGCAAGAGTGGGGGCATGGGAGTTGTTTATTAAGAATCAGCTGGTTTGAAACTTATTCAGGTTGGAATTTTGTAGGTGGGGCAAGGGCTTTTTCTTGGGGAAAGGATTTGCTAAGTCCTCCTGGGGCTCCAGGCTAGCCAGGGGTACATGGGGAAATTAATTGGTCTGGTCTTGTAACCGATGAACTATTCAAGAATCTATGAAATAAAGAAGAGAAGGTTTTAACAAAGATGATCCTCTAAGTTATTTGGATGAGTGCTACGTACATGATACATGCCTGGTTGAAGCTTGCATCATGCCTAGTTCCTGTAATATGGCAACAGTGGCAACCATTGTCACTACCCAGCTACAGAAATCCTTTGATTGAAGAACTGACATGTCCTTTCAGGTTATTCAACTTACACTGATTTATCTATTCAAGCAGTGCATGACCAGCCTACAAGATAAGAAGTTAAATACAACAAAAGTGAAGGTTACTGTTGGCAGGGTTGGAGTCAAGTCCACCTGTCCCAAGTATGAGCAAAGTCTGAGTCGATGGTCAGAATGATCTGAGTCAAGCAGAGTCCAGAAAGCCTCGAGACCAAGCTGTGTCTGAGTCAAACTAGGATCCGAGTCAGAGTCGAGTCAGAGTATGGCAGCATTTTTGAATATCTCTTTTGATGGGGTGTATGTACAGGTAGTGGGGGTGCTCACTGACCTCTAACTGACTAGCTGAGACCTATAGTGTTTACGTACAACTCAAAAGCAGTTTGAGAATTGTGCAATAGGCTATCAGTGCGGATTATGCCAGGACTGCCTGAGGGGGCAGGGTGCCCAAAAGTGGGGGGAAGGGGGAAGCAACCTGAAACCTGACAATGGGGAGGAGTGGTTAAGCACATCAAATAGAAATAATACAGGCATCACCTAGGGCTTGGATTTTGGCCTTCAGAGGTAAATTTTTATCAACGTCATCATGGTAAAGTGAAAGGGCTTGAAGGCCAAAGTACATGCAGGCTCCAGTGTCTCTGGTTAGGCCTATATTCCAGGCTCTTTAATGTATATGGCATGCTATCTGAAGCTATTGCAGGCTTCAGGTTGTATGGACACATTAGTCTACTAGTAAAGCCAACAGGACAATATTTGTCAATGCCCATGCAAAACCAGCTGCAGTCATATTTGTCTGCATGCATGTACACAGCAGCATATATGTATTAATTGAACCAATTAAATCGTATACAGCGGCACACATAGTTATGTTGCAGCTTGAACAGAATGAGTTCTAACTGTTAGGCATAGGCCCAACAATATACTGTTTAACTTGAAGTCAATTATGCTGGCTGCATGAAAGTTTTACAGTAGGCCTACATGTCCAGTATATATCAGCATCTGGTCTTGTTGGCAAGTAGTTACGAGCATTCTTAGTGCTTGCGACATAGATTTAACCTAAAAGTTTTTAAAAAACTTCTTACTCATACATATTTCTGTGTCTGCACCCTGTTTCTTCCATAGACCCTTTTCCAAATAGCAATTACAAAGGATAGTGGGATAGTATTTTGGTCTGCATCATTCTTATCCACAGTAAAATGCCATTGACAAAAATTAAAGCACACAAAAACTATCCCACAATCCTTTGTGACTTCTATTTGGAAAAAGGTCTATGGGGGAGATGAATTGTTCATGCTGCAGTAGTATGCATGATGATGAACTCATTAGAACTGAACCATAAAACCGTACCAGTCAATGAACTGTTTTCACCAGGTAAGGCTATACTATAGGTAGCAAGGAACGACTACGTAACTTAATGTAACGCTGAACTTTCTAGCAGAACTGGCACCACATGTACAAATGTATAGTCTTGACTTACTACAGGTGCATTTTACTAATACCGTGTGATACAACATACACTGTGGTTAATACTTCTTCAGATCATGTAGGTCTATAGTGCAACTGGGGTCAGATCTGATCGAGGACTGCCGTTAATTGTAACCAAGATTTGTGATGTTGGCAATATCACATAGGCCTACAGGCCTGTATAAGCCTACTCTCCCAGTTGATATCCCCATCCACCACCTGCCCTCATATACCCTCATTAAATTATAGTACAAAAGTCCTTGAACTAAATTAAGTTTACTAAATTTAAGCTCCATTCATGTACATGACTGATCTGTACAGTTAGTACTGCAAAATTCATCTAAACATCAGCAGAAGCTATTGACCTATAGGCCTATGCTGTTATAGACAGTTTGTTTACATCTGATCTGGATAAAATTTACAAACGTAAGAATTACCCCCTTTGTAGCAGTTTAAATACTAAGCCTTCCTTAGTATCATAGTCTATGTAGTACTGTATAGCCTTTTTGTAAAAATTTGTTAAAGAGACATGATGCAAATAAGTATTACCTCCTTCAGAGTCCATAATAACTTTATGGTTTGAATAGGAGGATTTTAGGAGATTCATTCACTGACAATGTACTGCAAGGCATTAGGCACAGACCTATGTTCATTGTTTGCATTGTTCAAGGTGTGTAACAGTCAATAGGCACATATTATACCAGTGAATGGATTAGGTTTAACTCAAGGCATTATTTAGGTACCATACAGCTAGTGAAGTTTGTATTTTCCTTGAATCTTCGATCCAGTGCTTTGGAGATTTGTATGTTCTCCACTTAAACTCTCAAACCCAGCAAATCTGACTCCTTTTGTTGTAAAAACTGTTAATTGGCTTTGA
Source organism: Holothuria leucospilota (assembly GCA_029531755.1). Taxonomy (NCBI): domain Eukaryota; kingdom Metazoa; phylum Echinodermata; class Holothuroidea; order Aspidochirotida; family Holothuriidae; genus Holothuria; species Holothuria leucospilota. Next base: position 12,359,458 of record CM055964.1, read on the forward strand.
TTGTATTCTATAGGTAGTTGCACCAACACATCCTTGGTCCATAGGCCTATACAACAAGTCCTTGGTTCAAGTGATTAAGCTATTCAAGCATTGCATGGCCATCAGCCTTTAGAATGGCAAGGTGTGAAGTCCAATCACACAAAATGGCAGTGAATTAGCTATATGTATGCAGGCATCAGAAAATAATCCCGTACTCTTGGCCCGGTTCCCCTACCCGTACCCATACCCATGACTTGGTACCCGTACCGGCCCGTACTCATGACCAGCTGGTACCTGTACCTGCACTCATGCTCCTATATTCACACTACAGCGCTGCCAATTTCCAAGGATTTTACTGCACATTTACTTATGAGATGGACTCGGACTTGGCTCGGACTCGGTTCCTCTGGACTCGGACTCGGTTTGGACTCGGGGTCACTGGAATCGGAATTGGCTCGGACTCGGATTAGGTGGACTCGGTTACAGCCGTGGTAAACATATCCAGAACGTACGATTGGTCAAAACATTATGGCCCACTTATCCTATATCAACCCACCAGTTGTCACATGTACTAATATCTTCCAGAGGCTTGCATCAGAAGTTAACTTCGCAAAATTTAGTGTATATGCAATGCAATAACGACGCTACCAGTATTATCACAATCGTGGACCATTGCTATTTGACGGTTTATTATCTCATCGCTCTGTGGGGAGGATGAGATATTGTAGTCACTTGGCCTGTTGGGCTATATACGGCAATACCAGCTGAAATAGCAAAGGTTGCCATTGTAACAGTTAATTATCTCATCGCTCCATGAGGAGGATGAGATATTGTAGTCACTTGACCTGTTGGGCTATATAAGACAATACCAGCTAAAATAGCAACGGTGGCTAGTGGTAACAGTTAATTTTTCCAAGTTACTAGTCTAAGGGGCAAACCCATGGTGAGGTACCCCAGGGTGACCAGTAGTCCATAATTGAAGGAGGGGTCAAAACGTGTCCGTGTGTGTGTTGGTGGGTGGGTGAGTGTTTGTGTGGGTGAGTTTGTGTGTGTCCAATTTTGTTTTGTTAATATCTCCTGAACGGTGAAGCCGATTTTCTTCAAACTTGGTGGGAAGGTGCCCGAGATAGACCCTCGGTGCTGCAATGACTTCCGGATGTAAAGGTCAAAGGTCAAAGGTCAAATGTCAAATTACCTGAAAATCCCTTTTTTACAACAACTCCAAGAGAAAAGATCCCATTGACATGAAATTTCACATATGTAATAAACTTATCTAGTACTACCAAAATATGTGGTTGCCATGGCAACCAAGGTCAAAGGTTAAGTGATGGAAGAAAGAGTATCAATTCTGACATATTTTTAAGCCACAAAAGTGTGTCAAAAACTTTTCCTTGTGGGCTAGACCAACTCTTTTCAAACTTGGTGGGAGGTACCCCAGGGTAGAAACCTGTGTCTCGCAGACCCTCGGAAGTGAAGGTCAAAGGTCAAATTTGGTGGAAAATTGAAAAATCACTATTTTTAGTATCATTATAAAAGGAACGTCCCACTCAAATGAAACTTCACACATATAATTAATGTGTCTAGTAACATACAAATATATGGTTGCCATGGCCACCAAGGTCAAAGGTCACGTGACAGAAGGTCAAATGTACATTTTCTTAGTTTGTTACCGCTTCTCAACGGCTAGACCGACTCTCTTCAAACTTGGTGGGACGGTACGTACCCAGTGTGAAAACTTTTGTCTCCCAGACCCTCGAAAGTGAAGGTCAAAGGTTAGAGTTCAAATGTTGTGAAAAATCACAATTTTTAGTTGTTTTAGAATAATTCCAAAAGGAAACATCCCATTTACCTGAAACTTCACACACATAATAAACGTATCTACTGCTAACAAAATAAAGGTCACGTGACAGAAGGTCAAATGTACATTCATATGAGGCTCAATTTGGACCACCTGTTGATGAAACGTTCATAATGGTCGTAAGTGGTCAGTGGATGGTGTTTTCGTACAATTCCTTCCAAAGAAGGAATTGTAGAAAGACCAAACTTTTGTCCATAATCGGTTGCGCTGTTCTTGAAGATAATTTTTAAAGAAGTTATTGTTAAGCTGCATACACATCTTTGCAATTATCTCGAAACATCTTGAGGGCTCGAAGTTCTTAGTGGCGTGCTTTCAAGTTACTGAAGAAGAGATAAAGGATAGTGGGAATAGACCATGGGCATAGATCCCGTGGGGATGGGGGATATATCCCCCAACATTTAAAAAGGGGGGGGGGATGGCCCATGTAATCATCCCCCAATATCACATTCTACAGATACGTGTATGCTGGAAAGTACATTTTATATTTCACTTTTACATGATAAGAAAGTGTTCATTTAAAATACCTACGTGGGTAATAAAATGCTGCCTAGGCTACGCTGTATCAGAGAGTATCCATACTCTTTGAATCATTCTCCAAACTTTTCGAAAGTCGAAAGTCACATAATTTAACTTCCTTTCATTTAAGCTTTTCAGTACGTGGCAGTCTCTCATATGCACTGAAATACTCAAGACCATATGGTTTGTTCAGGGAGGTCGATCTGTTGCAACTCCCCGGTATAATCTTGGCGGGCTTCTCCCAGTGATTTGCCTGCCCGATGGAGAAGAAGAATCACACCTTCATTGTTTAGCTGCAACCGTAATTTGGAACATATTCCTGCTAAGAGGGTTACAAGAGACCGTTTGGCTGTAATTTTCCCTGGTATTCCAGAGGTAGTTTTACTTCATATGTAAGACTTGAGCATTATTTTCAAGGCATACAGGTGCAAATAAACTGGTAACCTCAAGCCAACTTGCAGGTCTGGGCTGGCTCTGTAAGTTGATTCCTGTCTTTTTAAGCTTTACAATACATTGTTGCCCTTGTACATTTTCAATCCAGTGCAGCTTATCGATGAGTTTTGTGCTCAAAATAGCCTTTCCTAAGTGTATAAATATACCAATACCCAAGAACATTACCTGTGAAATTTACCCCTTAAAACAGTCTCTCTGGGACTTCTGAGACATTAACCCCCTGGGCCCCACCGGGGCATTGCCCCTGGACCTCACCAGGGACCCTAAGGCGTTCTGGGCTTTGCACTTCGCGCTCGCGTGCACAGTTTCTACCTTTTCGATAATCAGTCACCCCATTTCCCCCAAAGATGAAAAGTAATCTAGCCCCTGGAAGAGACAGATGATGAAAAACACGACGGGAGGAGATGGACGCTTGGGTTAGTGTCAACACCACAGAGACACCTGAAAAGGAAAGAATGGGATTCAAAGTTTTTATAAGAAGGTGTAAATCAAGGTTTTGTTTTGGAAAGCGTCCCTAAAATGTCAGTCGGGGGTAGTAGAGGGCAGAGTTGTAAAGAGTCACTCAATTTTGCAGACGAGTCGAGTCATTTACTACTTTCAATGTGACACGAGTCGAGTCAGTGACTCGAGTCTTTGTATTATTTCTATGAGGAAATTTATTATATAATTGCACTAGCTATTTCCCTTTTGAATATTAGCGACTCCAGTCATGACTGTCATAAGCGTAGGAAGCTCTTTGAAAGTGTGGTGCGGACTGAATGTTAGTGATTAGTGTCCTGTGGGGTCCAAGGGGAGGGGTGTTCTCCCCTTTGGGAATGTTTTAATTATTTAAAGTGCCCTAGATGCAAAATGGTGCAATGTTTGACAAACTTTGAAGTAATTTTATCCTATTCAATGCCATATTTTGGCAGCATATCATCCAAAGTGGGGGGCGAAACAAGGTTTCCACCCCACCAATCAGAGTGCTGGGGCGATCGCCCCCTTCCCCCCTTTCCCTACGCCTATGCTCGTTACAACACTGGTAAAAGATAAATCTTGACACAGTGATTTACTCCAGACATTTAAATACTTAGGGTAATATTTTTGAATTAAGTTTATCAACGGAATCTTGAATTGTGTAGTTTGGTGAAATTAAATAAGACCAACAACAGTAACGATGAATAATTAGTGAATCAGCAAGCGTGGATCCAAAGAGGGGCTTTTCCGGCTCTAGGGTCCCTTTTTTCGGCACCATTTTTGAGACGATCCCAAAGCTGTTGTACAATATGTAGGCTACTTTTGATTACCAGATACCAGGAAATACCATTTAAGAGTCTATATTCATGTTTTTCACTAGACACCCCATGGAGCGTGTGTACATTTGAAACTCGTAGGTGTTAACTTTGCCCTCGCGGAGTTAACCCCCTTTTGTAAAACCCTGGATCTACCCCTGATCTGTTACCACAACTGAAAAATTATCTTAAGTGTATTTTTGTTGATGAAAATCGTTGGAAAGTTACTTCTAAGCCGAGGAGCAGGCTTGCTTGTAAGGGAAAGCTGAAGGTTTGCTTGTTGTGTATAAACATTTCCCATATCTCTCCGCTTTGCAACTTTACCAAATATATTACTTAATGGTACTGAACCTGAGACCAAAATGACAGGTTCCAGATTGATCCCTTTTCTCTAATAATATCAGAAATGAAATCCCAAGAACACTTTAGCATATGAACTTCAATAGATATCTTGCTGCAGTCATTGTCGTTTTAGCAGTAAATGTTATTCGCAAAACTTTTTAATATGCTACCGTACCAAAAAGTTAGCAATATCTAATCAATGGACTGTGTAAAAACATGTAACCAACTGAATAACGGAGTAGTACGTGTGCTTATACAGATCCGATCTTAAATGTCTGGATACCAGCAAGTTGATATTATATCTATTTCTGACTCTCTCTCTCCCTCTCCCCACCTCTCTGTCAACGTCAGTTTAGATACTTACTAAACAAAGGAGATGAAGGTAATCGATGACGACGGATCTCATGTTGATTCCTAACCCAAATAGTGGTATTTTGAAACTTTGGTGGTTAAGTTGAAAATATGTGTGACTGACGAAGATAAAATTAGCTTATTAAAAAAAAGGAGGTGGTATCTTTCGAACAGAACATTATCTGAATTTGTCAATAATACACATATCTATTTGTTTCTATGATAAGATTATCGTATTTTGAAATTTGATCAGCGTAACGTTGCATGTAAGCATACAACACCGCTATCTAAAGCAGACTTGTAGTTTAAATAAAAACTCCCTGGTACGAGTACGAGTTTAAGACTACGAGTTCGAGCAGAAGCGAACGGTACTACTTCCAAGTTCCAACCAGGGGTTTGCACTCACGTTTGCACGAAATTGTGATTATAGTTGCCCGAAAATAGCATTTAAGTTACCTCAAAACAGCTAAAGCCCCAGGCCCGCCTCTTGCGCCAGGGAGTACGAGAACAAAGTCTTGAGTAGGACCACAAGTACCTGACTTTCATTCTCTGAGTAGGATTTCCGTTTCGAGTACAAAGCCATGAGTACGATTACGAGTGGTGAGTGCAGAAAATAAACTCGAGTATGATTACGAGTAGAGTTCACTTCTAAGTACATGTATAAAACTAAATAAGGGATAAAACAAAGGTAAGTTCAGAATGTCGAGAAGGGAGGCGTTGGTCTATTTGTTGATGTATTGCAAAAGTTGCATGTAAATTGCATCATTTGTAAAAGAACGAGTGGCTAAAATGACTCTAGTTGTGAATAAAACTGATGCATAGGCTATAATCTCTTGTAGCGACCGAATGGGGTCGCTCTTGTGGTTTTGCTCTGTCAACTAAATCAGGAGTCTCATCTTGGCATTATTTTTATTCACCTGAGTACTATCCGCGAGGAATTTTATTGAATGGGTATACTTTGCAATGTATGTATTGCTTGCCTTCTTTTTGTACTCTTGTTCCTTCTCCTCAGGCTGTGACGGTGGCACGACGCCAAGTCCAGCTGTACGCCAGTCAACTATACATCTTTTGTTTTTTAGTGAAGTCTAGCGGGATTGGCCCACAAAAATCACTCGCTCCTTGGTCGTGTTAGAGTTAAGGCTCCATAACCGTATTGCTTTATTCCGGTGGAAATTTATAAAAGCTTCTAGGGTACGGTTGGACACAATCTCCGCTACGTATTCGTCTCTGCCTCTCTTGCTTGCTCATTGAGGCCCTCGCAGCGCACAGGTGTGATAACATCGTTACCAAAGTCTGGAGACCCACTTGAGCCAAAAAAATAAGCGACCGATCACTCTGTTAAAAGTGAACCTACAAGATCCTGGCGACAGCCCTTTGCAACAGGCTGGGCACCGTCATGCCGGATCTTGTAGGGCCTTACTAGACGTGTGCTGTGCCGGGACACAGTATTCAGCAGAACCTCTGGTTGATGCCGGACCTAGTTGAATTTGTAAAGGACCGTGATCTGCCATGCCAGCTTGTCTCCCTCTGTCAGGAGAAGGCCTTCGACATGGTTGATCACGGATTCCTCTTTAAGGTCTTGTCGAAGTTCAGTTTTAACCCAATCTTTTTAAATGAGTTACATTACTGCGTAATAGTGTATATAGTCGTGTTATTGTTGATAGTCTACCGTCGGACCCCTTTCAGAGTCCAACGTGGGATACGGCAGGGGTGCTCCTTGTCACTTTTACTCTATGTATTCAGTGAATCCCTCGCAGGAGCCTTTCAAGTAACGTCTTTGTACCGACCATTTCACATACCCGATGGAGTCGAAGTCAAGTGCCTCCAGTATGCTGATGACGTCACATAAGTAGTCTTGGACCTAGCTTCCTTCAGGATTATGGTTCACCTGAGTCCAGGCGCGGATCCAGGGGGGGCCTGGGGGCCCGGCCCCCCCCCCCTCGCCACGAAAAAAAAAACGAAAGGAGAAAAAAAAAGAAAAAGAAAAAAAAAAGAAAAGGAAAAAGAAAAATTAAGAGCAAAAATGAATAAAAGTGTCTAAGAACGTATTCAAAGTATATATTTCTGTAGGGGTTGGGTGGAGCTATCGCTGGATTATCTCTTTATATATCTTTCAAAGTGGTTGGCGACGAAAGGAGCGCTACAATGTTCGAAAACAGGTGAATAGCTGAGTAATGATCCTTGACTTAAGATCTAAATAAGTAAACATCGTGACATATGTAGTACGGGCTCGATCGGCTAGCTGCACTAAAATTTAGTAACAATTTTGTGTTAAAGAGTGAAATTGTTTGTAAGCTAGAGGGATTGAGAGGCAAAGTTTTCGCCATACAGACCTTGCAGAATGAATACAGAAGACAAGCTGTTAGGTGACGTGCTATTGTGCACAGTGGCACCAGCTGTTGCAAGCAAAGTAGCGGCGTGCATACCCTATTCGATGTCAAAACTGTCTGAAAAGTTTTAAAATGAACTCAAAAGGCTTTTAAGCTACAGACAGTGGCGTCGGCACAGTGGGCAATGGGTGACGTGTGTCCCCTCCCCCATTGATTCTTGAAAATTTTTAAAATGGTCCCAAAAGTCGTTTAAGCTACAGATTTCTGAGGAGGGTGTAGGGTGAGATGTATTTTTGATGACTGGTTTATTTGTTCTAACCATTTTCTTTCAGAAACTGTTCTCAAACTATCATAAGTTTTGGAAATTCTTGACAAATTCCAAATTTTTGCACCGCTCCGCTAGCGTCAAGCCTTGTGTCAGAGTTGTCCTTATTATCAATAGCTTTCGGTAACTACTCACGGGGGAACAAAGGAGCAAAAGTGCTTTTTCAGAATTCTCAGTCAGAAGATTCGTTTCTGAATAGCATAGGTTGGTGGGAAAGTGACAGTGTCCGATGCATGTTCTGAAATGCAGGTTTTGTCATGGACTAATATTTTATTCAAAATTTCGGCTCGCTTCGCGCGCATACGACACAATTTACACCCGACTTTATATACCATTGACAAAGCTATGACGCAAGAAATGCAACATTTTTCTAAATAGTACATCTCCTTCTCTGTAGGGCCCTCATCATTATGGGATCTTTGACTAATCTAGTCTAGCACATGATCTGAAAGACTGAAAATACGTAATTGCCGTTGCTTATTTTCCAAACATTTTAACGCGACGTTCAATAATGACGAAAATCTTTTCTGAAACGAATTTTGCCTGTCCACCATCCCTCTTGCTATACCTAAAAAGAAGGTGATATATCATATCTCCTCCCATATGGATGTCGGGTAGTGAGAATCCCATTGGTCCCTCTTTTGTATACTGTAACTAATTTAGAGCTCACGGGAGGCATACTGTTCTCTGTCAACCTTGTGTATCCTTTTAAAATGTAAAGGAAAAATTTTATTATAGTCCAAGAATGTTTCTCTGGACTCCACGCAGGTATATTTGCGTGCACAATTTTCCCATGGGCGTGGATCATGGGGGACGGGGGACGCGCCCCTCTCACTTTTTTGGAAGAGGGGACAGACTGCAATTATGCCTAGGAAAAGGAAATTTTTAGAAGAAAAATAACCTAAAAACCGTACACTTTTGTTGCACCAAATCGCATCTGATTGTATTCAGTTCTGGAAAAATTTCCCTTAGAGCTCCTACCCCATGCCGAAGATCACAAAACTTATTGCCTCCCCGTGACGCAAATTCTGGCTACCACCAACTGCTTCTTCCACGCCACCAGGACGGCGATTCACAAATGTGAAAAAGTCCTTCCCCCCCCCCCACACACACACCTTTGGAGATGGATCCACGCCCATGATTTTTCCTGGGACTTAAGGAGGTTTGAAGACAATATGTTAACCGTCTCTTACTCCCCTTTTTCACCCGAACAAAAGTTAGAATTCACTACATTGTGGACATTTTCTAAACACACAATCACATTAGAAAGACCCAAAGATACCACCATTTTGCATATAGGCCCCCTAAAATTAACAAAAATTTCTCAAAGGGGAGGGTAAACCCCTTCCTGGGATTGCACTCTCATGAACTAATAAGAAAAGGCTCTTCCACTCTTGTATATAGCGTATACAAAATCCCACTGCCTAAAAAGTCACGGTTTAACAGTTATCTGCGGTTCCCCAAATCACCAACTCCCGCCGGCACCATCGGTCATAGATTTCTGAAGGGTATACCCTTCAGAAGTCCATAAAGAAAGTGATATATCATCTCTCCTCCCATATGGATGTAAGGTTGTGAGAGTCCTGTTGGTCCCCTTTTCAGTGTACAATTAATGCAGCTCCCGGGAGGCTCCATACCGAAAATTTTCGGCGCGCTTCGCGCGCAATTGTTTACGCTCACGGAGAGAGGTACGTTTTTATTGAGTGATAGATTTATTTTTATCACTTTTTACAAAAAATCATTTGAAATCTTTCACGATTTTTGCAAATTCTTCTCAATATTTCTTGAATTTTGCTTGATCTGCGCACTTTTAGCCTTGAATTGCTCCTTCCAAACGTATTCGCATTACTCATCGGTGGGGTTCTACCATAAGCCAATTATTCGTGTGCATAAACGTGATAAACGTCAGCATTGTAAGGAGGTAAAACAACTGATATTCATTTTTTCACCCTCCTCTTCTTATGAAAACTGAAAACTTAGTATCGAACCCACCTTCTAATTGATAGACACACATAAAGGGAATTGACACGTTAGTCATAGCAATGGTTTTAAATGTAAATTCAAATTTTCGGCGCGCTTCGCGCGCAATTGTTTCATCTGACGTCCTATCCCCGAATACCGTATAACGAAAATAAAACACTCATTATGGCAAAAATCATTTCAAGTTACCTACACGGGCTCATAATGTTGGCGTGTAAGTTTTAAGATAACTTAGATTCTCCGTAATTTCTGCAGGTACATATAGTAACTTATACTGAGCCATACACATCAAATTCCATGCAACATGAAAAGGTATAAAATCTCACTGACATAAGAACTGGAGCCGATTTCTGTGCTCTTAAAATGCAATATTGCGAGAGCTTACGGGGGCTTCGCCCCCTGGACCCCCACCGGGGCTCCGCCCCTGGACCCCGCCAGGGGCCCTAACGCGGGCCCCTGGACCCCACGCGTAGGGACTCGCGCTTCGCGCTCGTGGTGCACCTTCGGTGCACATGAGGTTTTCCTTCTTGGGCCCCCCCTCAAAATTTCTGGATCCGCGCCTGCCTGAGTCACTTACGTGGAACGAGAAAGTGGACCTGGTGGAGGCTAGGTTGAAGGACTTCGGCGATCGCTACATAACTCTGTTGGGAAAGGTAACATTTATCAATCGCGTTGTTTACCCTCTCTTTGTGGTACCTGGGCACTGTTCTGGCCACTCCAGAAAGTATCCTGGTGAAACTAGAGAGGGCACTCAGGGCTGCTGTTTTTAGGGAAAACGGAATGAGTTAGAAGAGAGGTGGTGTACCAGGACTCTAAAAGGAGGGCACTGGGCCTCGTGGACTTTCCCTCGAAGCTCCTTTCTCCTGACCAAGTGTGTTTTAAGTGGCGTCGACAGCCAGTTGCAGTTTACATACTTTGTCCGTTATTGGGGGAGGGGCTTATCATTCCGTTGTCCTTTCCTTCCCTGTTTAGCAACAGTGTGCTCCATAGCTGGAGGCCCATAAAGGCATGCTGCATATAAGGGACAGTCTCCGTATTATGTCATCTGTGGGAAACGTTGCGCAGTCCAGTGAGGGGGACCTGAACAGGGCCGTTTTTGATGACATGGTTGGCCAGGTCCGACCCAACGACTATGCATAGGGGCCCGAGGTGTAGCGCGTAGTCCACAGCAGGTCACTCGATTACCGCCAGCGAGACTGTTGTGGCGAATTGCACACGACGCCATCGTAACTAATCTCACGCGCCTTAGTCGAATCTTGGAAATGGCATATGCCCCATATTGGATGCACAAAGTATGAGAGTGTGCCCCATGTAATTTGGCAGTGTGACTTTGTGGCCCTTCTCTGGGAGTGCTTTTAAGCCCTGACTGACCGTCTTACGTTTGGTAACACCTGGGCGGTCAACCAGTACTACACTTTGTATGGTCTTCCGCCCCCTACCTGCACCACAAATGTTTGCGGTATACTTACCTTTGTTTCGACCTCCAAAAATCTGGTCTTATGGAGAGACCGATGTAATATTGTATTAAGGGGGATGGGGAGGCCTGCGGATGTCGTCCTGGCGTCGATGAGGACGGAGGGTAGGCAGAGGGATGAGGCCGACTTCGCACGTTTGCCAAGGGTGGCGTTCGGCTTAGCTTTGCTTAGTTTATTGAAAATAGCTATGGTTTGGAAGGGGTCAATTTGAAAGTATGATATATATTTACTACATGAAACACTCTTCTCTTTGCTAGTTTAATGTAAAATAGTTTGCCTTTGGGTTCATGTCTGGTCCTGATTTTTGTTTTGTACTTTGTGTTCCGCTCGTTTCCGTTTCCAAGCTCGTAAAAAGCACTTGTTTTTGTGTTTACTGTAAGTCCATGTGGGGAGATCTCCGGAGGCCGACGGCTTGGCTCGTGTATTCTGTAAGTTTCTTTAGCATAGTTCTGTATTTAGTTTGGAGGGGGTAAGGGGCTTAGAGTTCAGGACCCTGGAATCCCCCCCCCCCCCTTCTTCAGTTTTACGTGAACCCAAGAAAGGTGTTAAGACGTTGAGCATTTTGGTATCGATTTCCAAGGCTTAGTGTATTCCTCTCTATTCATCACAATACTGTTTTTACGCATTTAACAATCAATAAGCGTCAAATGTGTCACTCGGTTTGGAGAAGTAAATGTTCCGGGATTTTATGTACCAAAATTTTTTGAATACGGCACTGATTAAAGGTATATTTCGTACACTCTACGGTTCAGGACAACTCACCACAGCAAGATGTTTTCTTTTTGAAGGAGGCCAAGTAGTTTTCTGCACCAGGAGACGATAGAACCAGTTCATTTAGTGTCATTACAGGGATTGTCCGTGGAGAAACTTCAATGTAAATAAGACTAGGTTCCAATAAATCCTCTGTGGCTCTTTTCCTAACACCACAATTGATTTTATTTATGTTAATATAGAGGCATGGGCGTCCGGAGGGGAGTGCAAGGGGGGCACTTGCCCCCCGGAAACTAAACAACTTGAATAAAAATAACATCAAGGTTATTTTTTATGATATTGCAAGAAAATTTCCAGAACATGAGCTTTCAAAATAGAAAATAATTAGATGCAACTCACAAGGTTTGGGAAGTGCTATTTTCAGCGATTGGGAGGCATTTCGGCCAAAATGTCTTGGCGCTTCGCTTCAAACTATGGAGGCGCCACGCTTAGATTGTTTGCCTACAAGTTTTTGCCTACAGGAAAATTCCAGACTACACCCCTGTAAAAGGCGCCAACATTCAGCAATTAAGCTCTTTTCTGGAAGTAAAAATTTCCCTGATTTGATCAATTACAAGTTTTGCCCTCCTCCTAATTTTTTTCTGCGGACGCCCATGTATAGAGGCGATGTTAACAGGTTCTGTTAAACTATAAAGAGGTCAACCAAAATAGAAACAGATCAAAAGACCCTTTTCCAAATAGCGATTACAAAGGATCATCCTTTGATTGTGGGATAGTATTTTGGTACGATATTACTTAACATTCTGGCAGGGAAGGGCTGAGTACGAATTCTTAATTTTCAAATGTTCTGAGTACGAATTCGAGTTCAAGGTCATAGGCCCAAGCGCGAGTACAGAAATGTACTCTAGTACGTATACGAGTAAGTACCCGGGCAATAAACGTCTGATATAAAGTATACCATAAAGTTAAAATAACGATTTTCTGTTTTTATGAGACATACCGGTAGTTTATTGAATTTTCATACAAATATCAGAAATTATCGATCATCGTTATTACAACTGATTATTTTGAAGGCAAGTCCAAGTCAAGTATAAAGTCTTCAAATATGCGACTCGAATCCGCAAGTATTAAGACTCGAGTCCTCAACTCTGAATGTTGGTCGTGACATGCACAGTGGTCCCTGTATATAGGAAAAAGAAACCAAACCCGTATGGGAATCCATATGCTCAATAAAAGTTTACAGCGCGCTTTACGTACACCCGTACCTAATGTAAATATAAGGTGCCTCATTATTATCACTTATAACTTGACTGGAATCACTTGGTCATTACTTTCTGTAGGACAGCGTAATTGAAATGACCATTTTAAATATCCGTGCAACCCCTATAGAGCTATACCCACTATAACCTGCGGAACGGACGAAGTTTTTTCGTTCAGCTCATCGCTGCGAAAAACCGGAGGGGTAGCCTAAGGGCGGCGGCATCCACAGAGGAGCTACGCAGGCTGTACTCACTATCCCCACCATCTACCACCCTCTTCGTTATCCGAAAGACAGAAAGTCTGAGTTGTTATTTCAATTTCCCACATATTTAATTTGCATGTCACATTACCCCTGGAGGAAGCAGCATTTCTTTTATGTAAATGGTCTAGAATAGATGCAAAAGAGTCAAACTTAAGAGAATTTCTGGGGAGAACCCTCAGACTCTTTGGCTTGGCCGACCACATTTTACGAGGATGCAGGATTAGGTTTGCTTTCATTGCATTTCTTCCTGCCGACGCACAAGGTTTAGTGAATGTCCGGACTACTCATATCAACATTTCATTGATTTTTGACTGTATAACTAACCCGCATACCTGATAGCTCTTAGAAATTAATGTCGTGACCTATATTTTCGAAACTATATTATTATTCAGTATTAAAATTGGATGTTCTCTTTCTCCAGACCTTCGGAAGATAAAAAACAAAGAAAAGGAAGAATATGGGTGAATGGAGTAAGAAAGAGTGAGTTTTTATGTAATTGATGACGTTTTCTATTAAAATTGAAGTAAAACAATACACGCTACTGTCCGATGTGCTTCGTACTCACTTCGTTATATAGATCATTCTCGTTGCTTTTCTTTAGATCATCTTGGGTGAGTTAAATGTTCCATCGATCGTATAGTGTAAATTCTACCATTATCATTGCACTCATTCACACGTCCCTTGCATCGTGCAATTGACCTTATTTTAGTCATGGTTAGGCTATAACAAAAAAATGGTCAAATTGTGATTTTTGGCCTGTTAAGTGCGCACCCAAAACCATTTGAAGATAGCCAAATGAGTTTCCGTGGCTTCTTTGCCTGGTTCCCCACCGAGGCCTGAATCCAAGTTCTTCAACGAAGCCTTCCGCTCTCTTGCCGCGCTCTCGGTCCCGTTGGGTGCAGTTTTGTCTGGGTTTGCTCCTCCACTCTCTCAGACATCAAATCCTGCCTGGCCCTCGCCATGTGTACATGGAGTGGTGGTTTTCATATTAGAATAGAGACCCTACAGGGTCTCTAGTATAAGAGTAATAAGAGCGCCCTCAATTTTAAAAGGGAATTAGATGTGCATCATTCACATGTAGTTTGAAACTCATTCAGACTGTAAGAATGAACGGATAGCGATTGGGTGCATAGAAACGAGGACATTCACTGGATATATCTTTGGACGGAATAGTGCCGTTGGAAAGAATTATTCAGCAAGAGTTACTGACCTACCTGAACTTACAACACTGGTTGCAAGTCCACTTTACACATGAAGCAGGTAAAATGTCAACATTGGGACTTTTTACCCTCCATGCTGAGGCTACATTTTAACATTGGGGTATTCCGCAACAACTTCCTGTTATCTAACCTATGAGGGTTAACTTGTCTTTGAGAGGCTACGAGGATATGCAGTCAAAATTTCTAGGGTTGTCCTCTACAAGGCTACGATGATACGCAGTCAGGATTCAAACATGTCTTGAAAAGGCTATGGGAATACTCAGTGACTGCGTAGCCTACAATCCTAGACAAAAGTACATGGGACAAGCCGCGCTCCCTGTATCAATGCTGAAGTCTCAGAACATTGGGCTGCTGCAACATTGGAAGAGGGGAATGTGGATGTAGACAGGGGGATGGTGATCTTACTGTTGTTTGTTTTGCTTGTTTGACCCGTCATTTTTGTCGAGGATTGCCTGCGGCCTATACAAAGATATGGAGAGTATTTCACAGTTAGGCCGGGGGCAATACATGATAACTTGTGAAAAAAGATGCCCACCTTGAACAGAGTACGTCTACAAAAAAGCATTGTATTTGCATTATAGAGACGCGATTATCCCTGGTAATATGCACATATGGTTATTTGTGGGCATGGTGGGCTTTGTATGGGCATGGGCTCCATGAAAATTTGGCCAGGGGGCCATGTGGACCATAAGTGCATTTTCAATGGTTAAGGTCTCCCATGTTAGACATGCATGGGCACCGTGGCCTAATCTTTATGAAGCTGGCGTGGACACGTTCTCCCTTGTGGTGCTCACAAGGGCATCATCAAGGACGCAGACATTAATCCATACGGGCCCCATGTGGGCATGTTGTCAGGGGTTGAATGCCAAAACAATATAAATGTGGTTTTAACAAAAATGAAGTGTATAAGAGGTGTAACATTTTCAATATCATAGAGACTTGGGTCCTGGCCTTCATACGGT
This sequence comes from Holothuria leucospilota, assembly GCA_029531755.1. Classification (NCBI taxonomy): domain Eukaryota; kingdom Metazoa; phylum Echinodermata; class Holothuroidea; order Aspidochirotida; family Holothuriidae; genus Holothuria; species Holothuria leucospilota. The sequence continues at coordinate 12,374,753 of CM055964.1, forward strand.
GACAGAGCAGTGAACAAAATAACTCAGGCATGCATGCTGTGCATATGACTTTTCCATTGGCATCACAATTATCGAAAGGCCCGTAGGCAGATAAGGTACTGAAAGGGGCGAGATAGATTTTAAAGGAGAAATATTTGGGGGGACAAATGCAAATGGTTGGTACTCAAGGGGGCGTAACTTCTAGAGGATGTAATATTTTTTCTGGTGGGCAAATATACTCAAATGACTACAGGTGAAACATTGCATTAAACATTCGGAACACCAAACAGAGAGAAAGCCCTGCATCTACTGTTGAGATAATTTTGCTGAATTTATTCATAGTTGAACGTAAAACTCAGTGACACTCCTTTACTACTTCCCATCGTATCAAAATAGCACCACGGTTTACCATTGACCTCAACACGGTTAACCATTGACCTACACACTATTTCAGTATATGTCGATGGTCAACCGTTCAAATCTACAAAAAAGAAGTCTCTGTATTCAAAGTCTTTTCTTGAAGAAAAATGATTAACCATTTCACTTCGGTGTAATCCTTAAGTACATTGTAATATTTATTAATAGACAAAATGACTGTACAGAACTCTAACTTCAACCAGAATGTAGTTTCAATGATTATTCAATGTTTATTTTCGTGTAAAATACAAAACTTTGTGGTTAACCGTTCGGTATATCGTGAAATGTGTTATAACCTCCCCCCCCCCCATAAAGAAAAATAATATAAATATATCTTTTTTCCATTACAATTTATTACAATTTAATATAAATATAAACATTGGCCAGCCAGAAAACTACCTTATGAAAACTACCTATGAAACTGCTTTGTGATTTCAATGCATTGCTATAATTATAGTATGTCTCCTTTTCATGTACTTCAAAGCCTTTCTGGAGAACACAGATGCTGATATCCCATCCTCAACTCAAAGCTGCAGGTGGACAACACTTGAAGCAGATAAACCCTGTCAGCACAATGAAGACCATCACTGTTTACCAGATAAGATAAGCACAATGGTGAAGAAGATAACACTTTTATCCATGAGGAAGATAATAGAAGCAGTGATTAAACATATTCAGAATTGCCATTTGAGGTAAAACTGTGACGTCAAACTTGGCCAGGGTATCACTATGAAAGTTCATCTGTGCTGGTATTACAAATATAGAAATATTTAAATTCTTTGATCTCAACACAAAATTTGACGTACCTGAAATTTTCGGTGGAGTCCTTCGACCTTCGTCAGCAGAGTGACTCAGAATTGGAGCACGTAACCTTTTGAACATGTGGCTCCAAAAATGGATCCTAGACTCTTGGTAACTTGTAGTGCCCCCATCTCTTTTGAGTGATGACTGATTGACCCGGATATAAATGGCCTCCTTAACTCTCCTCTCGAAATAACGTTGCTCCCTTTCTATTATTGTAACTTCATCCAGATAGATGTGATGACCTAGTGATTTGATGTAAATATGCTGGAAGACTTCCGAAGAGGTTGAACTGGGGCGACGGTGTTCCAGAAATCTGGACTTAGGGGACCTCTTGTTTTCACCAATATTCCTGATACTGTCCAGTGTAAGTCTGATCTTGACATGGAATATAGAAAAACTTACCCACAATGTCCCTTTTCTAGGTTTTATCTTTAGGCGAAAGTAAAATCCTTTCCAGCAGATGATTCATTGAGCAGTTGTAGCAAATTATGTTTGTGTTCGGGAATCAGCTTTTAGTAGTGAAGGGCATTGCTACTTAACATTTAACTGTTGTGCAGTAATGAACAATATGATCACTGCCCATATTGTGTCATTTACATAGGAACTCCAATTCAATGGTTACATGAAACATCAATTGCACCTGTGTGGTATGATTTATGATTAGCTAGATGTTCAATTTCTGTCATGTGCCTGCTAAGTTTACACATCTAATGTAGCATACAACAGCTCATACTTTGTCCAAATATGATGTACATGCATAGTTTTATAACTGCTTTCTCTTCTTTTTTATTCTCCTTTTAAGGAGCAACCAGTTGGCAATTGCAGTGGCAATATATCTGAAAGTGAGTTTGAGATGAACCATGCAAGTGATAAAATGTGCAAGGACAAAAAGTTGGGAAAATGACCCTACATGGAATGAAAGGCCAGCGTACAAAGGGTTAAAGGTATCATATTCTCAAGGACTGTTATTGCTATTTTTTCATTATAAGACATTCACTGACAAAGACCGCAGTCACAGATCTACTGGAACTCATCAATTTATTGTGCCACAAGGTGAAATTGGTGTTCCTGAGACCAAATACTTGTTTTACAAGTCTCTAAACTTATCACCTGATGATTCTATTCACAAACATTACCTTTGTCCCTTATGTATTGGTTACTAGGGAGAATCAGATGGTGATCAAGCAAGCACTAGCCTGTGAAGTGTGTGACAAGGAGTATATTAAGTATTTGAATGATTCCAAGAGAATTAATGGTGTCTTTGAGTTGCAATACTGATGGAGCTCCTATCTTTAAGTCTTCCAACTTTCCAGTTTGGCCACTACAGTGTTCTACCAATGAGCTTCCTCCAAAACTGAGACAGAAGCATAGGCTTCTCCCAGGTCTTTGGTTTAATACAGTTAAACCTAGAATGAATTCTTTTAGGCCGTTTGTTGAAGAATGTTCACATCTTGAAAAGAAAGGCTTTATATGGTGTAACAAGAATGCAGGCATAAAAGTGATCCTATATTTCCTATAATTTCCCATAAATAGCCCAAAATCCTATATTTCCTATATTTGTATGATTTTGGGCTTGTTTTCCTATATTCTCCTATATTTTCCTGATCTTGCCAAAAACTTTTATTTTAAATGGTGTTTTGGGGTGAAATTTTCAGATTTATTCTTTTTCCAAGATAGCTGTCGTAGATTCAGAGTAGTTTAGTCGAACAGGTAGCAGTGTATAGATGCCAAGTATCTTAATTAGATGCAAGTTCACAAAGACCAATTATAGGATCAGAAATATTCGCATATGAAACTGCATAGGGCACTAACAAACACTTACCGTATTTCACCACCCATACTTGATCCACTCTCACACCCGTGATTTTAAGTACTCTATGATCTCATCTCAGTCTTTGAGGGAATTGTAGTGGTATTATCAAGGGGTGGAGTAGAGTCCTTTGCCTGGCATCCCCTGTAGTCATGCAGTCCTCCACATTTTAAAACCCTTACCTATGCTTTGCATGCACAGGTAGCTGGTCTGTGATGTAACTAATCCTTAAATTCAAAATATTGTAGTACAATGGTTCGAAATACCAATATTTTCCCTGTCATCTACCACCTTACCTCAGACTGAGTTAGCCATTAGATAGTGGATTGTTCAAAGTGTTGTACAATTACAATTCTCCCCTAAAGAAAAAGAACTTAGTGCTTTGAGAAAATTAAGAGTCTCACTGTAATAGTTACAAGTTTACAATGTGCAGATCTCTAAGGACCTAAACTCCACAAGGAGCTCTATGGCAGGTCTCTGGATGCCACATCAATTTATCTAACAGACCAAAGTGAAAATATAATCCATGTATGGGATCTGGTGTTGCAGTGCCAATCACTGGTGGCAAGTGGGGGCACTTGTCAAGTTGTCCTTTCCCAAATTTTGTCATGTAACTTCCTCAAGTGAGATTTTAGATGTTAGGTATGTTAATACACAGACAGTTTTGCACACTGTAGGCATCTTGACATATGTGGACTACACTGTTCTGCCAAGTTGTACAGATTGAAAGTGAGCAGTGGTATTTTTAAGGGGAGGGACCATTGGGCCATGCCCTCTCTCCTTCGCTGATGCTCATTTTTTTCTTTGATTTAGTAACCTAAAATATGTAAGTATTTTAAAATAATTTTTACTTCAAAAAGATAACAGATTGCATGTTAGTCACCCCTCCCCTCAGACCCCTCCCCCATGCTGGCAATCACAGAATAAACTACATGGCCCCCATGTGACAGTTCTGGCTATGCCACTGGGAAGTGATTTTGAAGGTATTCATAGCAACCATACAGTTGTGATAGGCCTATGATCTTACTGTCTTACCCACATGTCACACTTATCAAGATTGACTAGCATTACATTGTATAGTTTATAGCAAAATGTTGTATTAAATTCCCAATACGAGTCCCCTGAAAAATTTCAATGGCCAAGAACAGGCGGTGCCTCATGTTCGTCAGACAAAATAACCAAGAGAACGCTTTTTAGCAGAAAAGAGGTAGTTAAAAGGGTATAAAACAAAAACAATAAAAAACAGTAACAATAATTCAAACAACTGTAGAATATGCAATTTGTTTCCTCTGTAGGCAGTCATTGGCACTTATGAATATTCATTAATCAGCTGCTTCGAGATCACATCGTGTCGACAACTGTCGAGCACGATGCAGCCAGTGTACAGTGCTTATGCATGAGCTTACCGTATTTTCATTGTGCACTAATCAACGACGAATGTTAGGCTAAGATGTGCTTGATGCACGAAAAATGTAGCTGTAGGGCCGTAACGCACAAGCAGTCAACTTGCGTGAGTACATTGGCGGCCGGACTGCGGCTGTGCATGTTCGTATAGCCTGCCTGTATTTTGCCTCACTGTATGTACCAGGCAACGTTATCTTGCTTAGTATTTCAGGTGAGGTTTTCCCGCTTTTTCATGTTAGTTGTGTAGCAAATTTGTTGGCGTGGGTAATTATTTCTTATTACAACCCAGTTCTAAGCCTACACTAACCTGAGTATCGTCCTAGGCTGTTTGTGAAGTCCATCCGTCGAATGTACAAGCACATGCTCTGCCCTGTTTACGTGCGTACATTTCACTACAATTGAGCATGTAGGCAAGGCACCTATGGTTGTTTATTCATGAAAAGTCATAAACAAACAGACTTTTATTGGTTCATACTCCTGACTGATTGGCTCATTACGAGGAGAGAACTCGAATTTCAGTTGGCAATCCGAATTCAACATCTGCATTTCGGACAAAGATTACTCCCGAAAGAAGACTGTTCTTCTTAGTATGTTAGAACCTCTTAAACTGCCACCAACTTCATATATCTGGCTCGTGCTATCACGGCTTTTTGGCGGTATTTCTTTATACAAAGTCGTATTGGGACTTTAAGAGACCATTTCCTGTTATTAAGCAGCAAAAAATTCCAAAATTTCCCCTCCTCGACCCCACTATTATTGGAGCTGAGGTGAATTCTGTCTGTGTACTGGAGGACAGTTGCAATAGTTCATTGTCCACATTAACTACCCATCCATTCAAAACACCATCATGGTCACATTCCATGTTCTCAACTTTTAATATTGCAAATTTTGGTGCCTTTTGGGTATGCAAAGTAATAACATTTATAGATACTTTATTCCAGGGTCAAAATATGCAAATACACCACCGTGAGGGGATTTACCCTTTCCCTTCCACCAAAATATTTAGGTGGTTTCTTAATTCCATGTTGATGGTAGAACCACACTGTTCTGCCACATGGCCTGCACTTGTGATACTGCTAAAAATTGTATCATTTAAACAGTATAGTTTATTAGTTTCCTATGGTATTATGTATTCCCCATGCACAACTTTGAAAAATTAAGAAGATAATTAGAATCGCTAGTGTGTGACATTCCTGTATTTACTCTTTATTTTCCTTGAAAAAACCCTATTAAAACCCTACATATTCATCAGTAACCTCCCTATGAAACCTCCTATATTTCTGTGATGGGCCACCTTGAAGCATGAAGAACGGAGAGAACGTATTTAGTAGAGTATTTACTGTTCTATGTGTTTGTGATTCAGTTGCTCGTTGCCTTGTGCAAACTACAAAACAGTTTAATGGAGAATATGGCTGCACTTGGTGTGGCCAAAAGGGTGATATTTTTGAAACAGGAAATGGCCATGCAAGGATATACCTTTTCGGCAAGTTCCCCCTGCAAAGAGGACTCACGACTCTGTCGTAAGAGATGTTGTAGGAGCTGTCCAAACTGATCAGGCAAGTCAAGGGGTGAAGGATGTGAGTCTATGGCAATGCTTGATAGCTCCAACATGGTATCTGGGTTTTCAGTTGATTACATGTACTGTGTTTTGCTAGGAACAGTTAGAATTCGTACCAATTGTGATTTGATTCAGAGTAACGTTCCCAACCTTGCTACCTTGGTAGATGGTTAAAAGAAGTTGATGAAAGGATTTTGACGATCTCACCACCAGGTTGCATGCTGTTTCAGGGAATAGTAGAAAGTACTGGAAAGATGTAGAGTTCAGGCTTAAAATAATCCTCCCCACAGAATATTTTAATCACGTAGTACTTTTAGTGAATGGCACTTACACTTTGCTACTTGAATCTGTTTCAGCAGAAAACGTTCAGGCAACTCATTGCTACTTGAGCATATTTCACAAAGAATTCCAAAATTTGTATGGGCTTTGCCACATGACATATACAACCTTCATTGATTAACCTATATTTGTCAATGTGTTATTGACTGGGGTCCTTTGGGGGTAATAGTGCATTCAGTTATGAAGATGGCAATAGGATTTTGGTGAACTTGTTTCATGGTACTCAGCAAGGTTCAGTTCAAATGACACTTTTTCATTACGACAGCTGCTCCCTAAATTGTTACAATTGTCAGCACTTATGAGATGTGTGAAGAGTTTGAAGGATTTTTGGACAAACTGTGTAAAAACCCTGTGTCAGTTAACAGACATTTCAGTGATTATGTTGCTTCATTCACATGAAAGTAACAAGTTCACTTTCTAACTGCACAAGAAAGAAAAGTTTTGGCAGATGCAGGTGTTCAAACTGTTAAAGAAACATGTTTGGTGTATAATAAGGTTATTGCCAATGGTTTTGTTGTTAATTCAGAGAAAAAGAGCTTTCAAGAGCATATGTCTCACAGGATACCCACTCACATTGAAGCATGATTTCTATGTAAAGAACAATGTACATTGCAAATTGCCATGAATTCATGCAGTGACAGAAAAGAAGGGAGGAATTAGGATAATTCTGCCTTCTGAGTTGTTGAAGCCTGTCTTAATATTACATGAAGTTCTATCAAATCTACCATATTTGATTGTCTACTCTCTTCCCAACATACTTGAATGTCCATGAGAAAGTTCCGAGACATGCTTGGGGAAGGGGATGAGGGTGATTAGTTAAAGCACTTTACAATGTTTTCTTACTGAAAGACTTGTCATTGGGTTAATTTCCAAAAATTTTATTTAGAAGCAATTACAGTTTGATGATATGGTACTATTTCTTTTTTAAGACTATTGTACATGTGAGCGAGGTTACCTTAGACATGATTGCACATTGTAACACAGTTGATAAAGTTTCCTGTTAGTGTCTTCAAATCACTTTTAAACCAACTATTTACTTTTGTAGTCTCCTTTCATATCAATTCCATATTCTTCTATAATTTCTAAATTCACCACCAAAGTTTTGTAGGAATTTTTAATTATTCCCTTTAAAACTGCACATTCCCTTTACATTACTTCTTAATCTTGTGCAATACCTCTTTCAAGATTTTACAGGAAGTTGGCAGAATTCTTGAAAAATTCCTAAATACTTGCCTCACATTATTTCTACTCCTTATAAAATTTCTGTAATATCCCTTGAATTTTTGCAGGAAGTTTACAGTATTCCATTAAATTTCCTGTATACTTCCTTCACATTACTGTAAAGTTCTTTTATAATTCCTGTAATCATATATGAAATTTTGCAGGAAGTTTGCAGTTAACCTTTAACATTCCTCCGTGCGTCATTAGCATTAATTTTAAATTCTTGTATAATTCTTGCAATCGTGTTTGAAACTTTGCAGGAAGTTTCCAGTATTCGAATAAATTTCCTGTGTACCTCCTTAACGTAACTGTTAAGTTCTTGTATAACTCCTGTAATTGTGTTTGATATTTTGCATGAAGTTTACAGTATTCCATTAAATTTCCAGTATACTTCCTTCACATTACTGTTAAGTTCTTGTATAATTTTTGTAATCGTATTTGAAATTTTGCAGGAAGTTTGCAGTATTCCTTTAAAATTTCACTGTAGGTCCTTCACATTAATTTTATTCCTGTAATCGTGTTTGACACTTTGCAGGAAGTTTGCGGTATTCCATTACATTTCCTGTGTACTGTCTTCATATTACTGTTAAGTTCTTGTATTAATTCCTATAATCGTGTTTGAAATTTTGCAAGAACGTTTGCGGTATTCCTTGAAAAGTCCTCTGTACTTTCTTAACATTACTTTCAATTTTTGTATAATTCCTGTGTTTTACAGTTTTTTGCTATGTTATGTATTATAATTTTACAGTTTTTTTTAGTTATTACAATGAAAGTGTTCTGATTGAAGTGTTATGAATATAAACACGACTGAAAGAAATATTTTAAACTTTACTCTACGCAGTGGCGTAGCCAGGGGGGGGGGACGGGGGCGAGAAGTTTTATATTATATATATAATAATAAAGTTAGAAGCAAGATAAAAAAGCTTCCTAAAAAAATAGGAATTCTTGGTGATGTATTCAGTTAACATCTAGCACCAAATGTGGCACCATTTTGCATCTAGCCCACCTCATATGACCAAAAATTTTCCAAAGGGGAGGGTGAACCCCCTCCCCTTAGACCTCTCCCCCAGGACGGCGATCAGTCACATCAGCCAGGTCACAAAATTTGGACCTGCGGAGAACACTGATTATCAGGAAGCAGATCACTAATTGGGGGAAATCTTGGTGCTCTTGCCCCCCCCCCTGACAAAAAACCTGGCTACGCCACTGACTCTACGTGAATTTGTACGGAATGTATCATTTGAATGTATTTCAACCCATATCAAAGCCTCGGCTGTTTTGAAGCTAATGAAACCTAAGTTTTTTGGTGCAATTAGAAAATCCAAAAATGAAGGTTAGAATTACCCACAATGATTTTCAGGGACATTTGACTGATACTAAAAGAGTGATTAAAAGAATTGTCTCCTCATTTAAATAATCCCGCTTGTTGTCAGTTTTGAAACAAGTTTAGAGATATGCCTTAAGTTCACAATAATATAGCACTGGTTTGGGACACTTTTAAATGCTCGAGACTCCTCAGGAATTACTGTATGTCAAAGGACTTCATTAACATTTTGACTGAATGAATAATAATAAAATACATTTATATAGTGCTTTACACAGGATAGGGTAAATTTAATTTTTTGCACTTTCCCGATCGGGCACAGTTAGTATCATTTCTACTTGCCCGAATCTGCCCGAAAAAAAAAAAACAGTTGATTAATTTGCAGCCACATTGAAACAATAGGTCTACAAAATGTAATGCTGGAACAATCAATTATATGATCAAATCTATTATCACACACATTTTGGAGCTGAAATCAGTTTGTTAAATTGGATTGCAAGTTTCGTGATGTGTGTCACACAATAGCAAAGGATTTGCAGTCTTTCTTTTCCTAAGAGCAATTGCCCGATCGGACACCATGCCCTGAGATTCTGCTAGCCCGAAAAAAATCTGGTTGCCCCGGGCAATCGGACAGGCGATTTGTCCCAGCCTGGCTTTACATAAGAGAATATCTCAAGCGCTCTACATGGTAAAAGTAAAATTAACACAATAAAAACTCAAACATGAAAATGTTAAAACTAGCTAGAAAAAATAAACGTACAAATGTTAAAATACAAAAATTAAACAACCCAAAGAGCAATAGAAATAAGGGATAAGGTCCTACGAGGAAATCCTGTGGGAAAATATAAAAGGTCTGAATTATTGAAGCCTTTCCTAGTTGGTCTCCTGTAGCCAAAAAGGATCAATTTATTCTGAAGGATTTTTGCATGGAATGTTACCCTGCCAGTAGAAGTGCTGTACTTAGGATGTTCAAGGACACATATACAGTATTCCAGCCATAGGCGCTGAAAAGACCTGGCAAGGTCTGTTTCAATCCTGGCCTTGAATGGCACATACCGACACAGTCAGCCACACGTGGGATGAAACCAACTGCCATTTCTGAACCATTGGTGGTGCCAGGGTTTACCCTTCAGGGGGCCAAACTTCCCACCGGGGTAGGGGGTAGCAGCCCGGAGCCGCGACTAAGGCGACAGTGAGTAACAGGTAACAGAAAGGACATCGAACGAAAGTTTCGTCTCGCGAAACACACCAGAATGTTTGGATGATTTTAGGCCTTTATTTAAAAGAAGAGTCTAAGCTCAAATCAAGTTTTGATATGTTGAAGGGTACTTCTGGTGAAATTTGCATTGAAATCCGATGTGCGGTTCTCAAGATATTAGCAGTTAAAGCTGTAACATTTTCAACACAAAGTGGACTTGAAGCAAACACATATGAAATCATAGCCTCACATAATGAGCAGTCTTTTGTTTTTCTTTAAAATTTACAACGAATTTCCCTCCTCCACAATCCAATTTTATCGGAATGTGATTGCATGAAAGGCATGGAAATTTTCCAAATTTCACATTTTTAATGGGGGTCCTATCTCTATAAACTTCAAGGTCAGCATAATACAGACTGAAAAAACAAAGAAAACAAAGCATTTCCAATCAATGTGATGAAGTAATGTAACCCCTGCTTGTATCAAGCCCACTTTGGCCACAAATGTAGTAACGTCATTTGTTCATATATATTGAGTGTACTACATGTCCGATTTGAATGGAAATTCCCCAAATTGCGTAGACTTAAATCCTCTTTCACATTTGAAAAGTAATTTTTTGCTTAAACCCTACCGTACCTTTAAAGACAATTTAAAAAAATGGATTTTGGGGGAATTATAACTGAAGGTTTTTTTTACTGATTTAGGGCAAAATCACGTTAATCGTCTGTCGTACGTATGTCGTCGGGGACTACACATTTTATCGCACCGATTAAGGCTCCCCGACGAAACTGGAAAATTTCCCCAACATCCCCCACCCCACCCCCACCTAACGCCACAGCTTTTCTGAACTAGTGAACATACATCTGCATATTGGACAGTTGGATGGCTGTCCAATCTAACGATACAAATCAAAGTTTTTATTCTCTTTACTTCAAGGAATGTTACGCAAAAACCACATACTGCTCTTGAATGAATACCATGCATTCTTAGTACCTACTACTCATCAATTATCACTCCAATATTACTAAATCTTTTGGTAGCTTAAAAGAAGTGTCTCAGCTCAAATCAAGTTTTGATACGTTAGATGTTAGAGAGGTACTTATTCTTATCTAAGCATTCTGGTGAAATTTGCATTGAAATCCGATGTGTGGTTCTCAAGACATAAGCAGTTAAAGCTGTCACATTTTCAACATAAAGTAAACTTGAAGCAAACACATATGATGTCATAGCCTCACATGAATGAGTACTCTTTTGTTTCTCTCTAAACTTTACAACCATTTTTTTCCCTCCATGTTATCGGAATGTGCATGCATGAGAGGCATGGGAATTTTACAAACTTCAAATTCCCCATGGAGAGCTCCTATTAACTTCAAGATCAACACAACAGACCGAAACCAGAAAGCCCAAAGGCTGAGTGATTCCTTGCCGAATGGGAATGCTTTGTTGCACTGAGGTTTATCCCTCAAATTTATCTTTCTTGACTAAATCATTTTATGATGTTTTAACAATTTGACATCTTCTGACCTCACATGATCTTTAAACCCCACCAAATATAACAAAAAAAAAATAAAAACGTAAGTGTCATGAAAGGCATTCGAACTCAACTGGATCTTGGATCTTGAAAATTCTTAGGAATTTTGGACTTCTGGTGACCCCAAATGACGATCTTGGGAATTCTTGGGAAATTTTGCTTTTAGACGGCCTCTTGTGAGCCTGGCCCAGATGAAGATCATGGGAATACTTGGGATATTTTGCTTTTTGACATCTGACGACCCCTGATGAAGATCTTGGGAATGCTTGGGAAATTTTGCCTTTTTACTTCTGGTGACCCCAGATGACCTTTGACATCCACCAAAAACAAAAGGGTTTTTCTCGGACAATAAGGCATCCACGTACCACAAATGAAATCAATCGAAGTTTCTTGTCTGGAAATATCGTGTTAACAAGGTTTTCATTGTAACAACAGGCTTCTTCTCACCATAATGCATCCACATTGCTAAGTATAAAATCTATCCAAGCTTCCCACGTTGAGATATGGCATTAACAAAGTTTTCAGTGTTTGACCCAGGTGACCCCAGATAACCTTTGATCTCCACCAAAACAAAAGGGTTCTTCCTCTCAACATGACAAATCTACATACCAAATATGAGAAGTTTCTGTTATTGCTACCTTGACATATCGTGTTTACAGCCATTCACAAGGTTTTTGCCGTTTAAGCTCCGGTGACCTAAGATGACCTTTGACCTCTACCAAAAACAATAGAGTTCTTCCTTATATCATGACAAATCTATATATCAAATATGAAAAGTGTCCATCACTCCTATCTTGAGATATTCTGATTACAAGCTTTGACTTTTTTAACTCCAGTGATCTCAAATTGACCTTTGACCTTCACAAAAAACAATTGGTTCTTTCTCTTAACATGAAAAATCTACATACCAAATATGAAAAGTGTCTGCCATTACTATCGTGAGATATCGTGATTACAAGCCTTTTACAAGGCTTTGCAGTTTAACTTCCAGTCACCTCAGATGACCTTTGACTTCTACAAAAACAGTAGGGTTCTTCCTATCAACATGAAAAATCTAAGAAAACTTGGTGACCGCAAATGACCTTTGATCTTTATCAAAAACAATAGGGTTCTTTCGCTCATCATGACAACCTATATACCAAATAAGAAAAGTGTCGGCCATTCCTATCTTGAGATTCCGTGTTTACAAGGATTTCGGTCTTTGACCTCTGGTGACCTCAAATGACCTTTGACCTCTACCAAAACAATAGGATTCTTCCTCTCAACGTGAAAAATCTTTATTCCAAATATGAAAAGTGTCAGTCATTCCTGTCTTGAGATATCGTGATTACAAGCGTTTTAGTTTTTTACCTCCTGTGACCTCAAATGACATTTGACCTACACCAAAAAGAATAGGATTCTTTCTCTCAACATGACAAATCTGTATAGGCTACCAAGTATGAAAAGTGTTGGTCATTGCTACCTTGAGATGTCGTGTTTACAAGCCATTTACAAGGTTTTCGCAGTTTAGCCTCCGGCGACCTCAAATGACCTTTGACCTCTATCAAAAACAATAGGCTTTTTCCTCTCAACATGATGAATTTATATACCAAATATGAGAAGAGTCGGTCATTGCGAACTTGAGATGTCGTGTTTACAAGCTAAGTGTCCCATGCACACACATGCTTACATACACACACACACACACACGCACACACACGACATCACCATCGAATAGATTCCTTGCCTGACTTCGGCAAGGAATCAAAAACAAAGGAAACAAAGCATTTCTCATCAATGTGAGGGAGTGATATTATTCCTGCCTGCCAAGAGCCTCAAGCTCACTTTGGGTGGGTCACAAGTGTAGTAACTTCATTTGCTGATATCTCGAGTGTCCGATTTGAGTGGCAGTTTCACTTTGCGTAGAGTGAGTTCCTCTTTCACATAGGCTATGGAAATAAATTTTTGGCGTAAACCCTTCCTGTAAACGTAATTGCTTAAAATGCCACGGCCCTTTTCATCCATTCAGATAAGTAACAAGGCCGAGGTACCGTGGACCGAGTGGCAGTCACCACTTTGACATCAGATGCGCTATTGACGTAATTAAAGCTCTAGCTTCACCATCATGCATTGGAGCAACTACGAAGATATCGATTTGCATTGTTCACTGACACAATGCTTAAATGCACTGCCACTTTTTAGTATGGAGCGTCATACACAAAGAATGAAATACACATCTATGCCCTATGCATGGGTTGATTTACACTAAAGTGACACCTTACTATTTGTTCTGTAGCTATTAAGTATAAGAAAGCTTTCAGTGTGTACTGTTGATGAAACATACTATAACTATTGATCGTTATACGCTTAAAGATTAATTGACTCTTTAACTAGTGACCGGGAAGGGAAGAAGCTGTTTGAAGGAAGCTGGAAATTTATGAGCCTGTATGGAGTTGTACAAAGTATGAAATATGGAATCGAAATCATTTTGGCTCGTGACTGACGTTATAAATTAGAAGCAGTCAGTAGGCCGCCAACAGATGGAGAGGATTGTAAGATACGATTTGGGGATTGAACCGCTTATCGGGACTCGTAAGTATACACATGCTAAAATTGTTACGTACTGTAGTAGGTTAGTATATTAAAATGAATGGAAGATCATTTACAGTGTAACATTAGGTAACATTATTAGAACGAGAGTGCCGCAGCCTAGTTAAAGTTGCTTTCATTTGTGGTCCTACCGGGCTTTCAATCAGTTCAGGTATCGAAATTTTCATGAAATATGGATTTATGCTAAAAAAGTAAATCAACATAATAGACAAACCGCAAGGGATACACTATCATCTGAAGGAAGGGGCTAAACAGTTTCCGAAATTTTAATTCATTCTAGTCCAGGCCCGTAGTCAAGGGGGGCCGGGGGGCGAAGCCCCCTGAAATTGTTTTCGCCCCCCTAGAGAGTTTGAATCTTATCACTGACTTAATACATTTGCACACATTTGGTCCCTCCTGAATAAATTTTTGCCCCCCTGGAAAAATTTAGGTACTGGGCCCCCCTCAAGTACCTTGTCTGGCTACGGGCTTGTTCTAGTCCACAAAAATACATTTTTTTTTCCGAAATTACAAATATTCTAGCCAATTGGGGGCAGGTGCAGATCCTCCAACCCGCTGGGGGCTGGGGGAAAATTCCGGAGCAAACACTCTCTGCCCCGTTCTTGTCGTGAAATGTTACGCCTATGCACTCAGGTACCAGATACTATACTAAAAGTACGCGAGGGAAAGAAAAATAATTCGAGAAATGTGTACAATGACCCATGAGCTTCACCCTGAAAGTTTTAAAGTACTGTTGCTATGAAGACAACCTTTGCAGAACCGATGAACATTATTCACGGAAAATTATTTATTTTACTAGCATCCGTCGAGTTGTAGGCGGCGTTTGATTTCAAGCGCAACAGCTATGTAACGAGTGGGTGGATCCTTTTTGATAAAGCGATTCCCCACGCAAAACAACACAACAGTCCAGGTATAGTACAGGCAAGCACGAATAATTTATGCGAGAGGGTATGTTTAGGTAACGGGTAGTTTAAGACGGCTAAGTATCACATGTTTAGGCGGTAGTTTGTTAATATCATCGTCCTATGCCAATGGTCGATGAATTGCAATGAACTCAGACTCGAGACACATGCTATTAACGCCAAACGGTTTCTTTATGCAGTTATGATATATTCCCATTGCTAAGCCAGCGATCTAAAATTTCAATGGAAGTCTAAAAGGGGGCCTAATGTATGCTTCCGCCTCCTACTTCATTTGTCCATTTGTCCACCCTGTGAAGTTTATCAATTTTTTCAGTAAAATGTCAGACTATTTCAATAAATGTACTTCACAAGAGCACAGGATGTAGCATCAAATGCATCTAATGGCCCTCAAGTGTTCAAAGTTTTGGTAACAGGAAGGGGATGTTCTTTCCTTAAGCCCCTCACCAGGACGGTGGTCCAAAATGTTCAGTTCCTCCCCGCTCGCTGTGCCTGATATTATAACACAGCCACAAAGGGACATAATGGCTTTCTCAAAAGTTGAAAGTCAACGACGTAGGAAGCCGGGGAGCCGGGGACTAGGGGATGGGGGATAAACTAAACCGTCTCCAGTCAAAAACGTTGTGGGCAGATGTATGCTTCAGCCCCTCCTCAGTTCAAGAACGAAAACCCCTTATTTGTTCCCTCTGTAAAAATATTAACAAAATTTCCTTAAAATTTGCTCAAATATTGCACCTGATTGCATCTAAGGACCCTCAAACTGTCAAATATTCAAAAAATATCCAAAAAGGGGACTTCCCCTTAGACCCCTAACCCAGGACGGTGGTCGGAAACGACCGGTTCAACCTCCCCCCCCCCCCGTAGAAATAGCTCCCTACACCAATGTTGACAACTTGTAAAGGAACTTCACATTGCGCAGCTGTATGCTACATATATAACAATGTAAAAGAAGAAAATTAGAAGCGGACTTTGTTTAGACTCAGATAAAAGTATGCAAGTCTTGTTGCCATTAGACGTTAAAATTAAAACATAATTTACTTATTCTCATCATTCAGTTTGCAAATGGCTGTCCATCTTGTTGTCATTAATCGAAAACAGAGCAATGTAACATGGTGCTGTTTTTACCATTCACTCTACACATTTACCTTAATGTTAGTGTTTACCTACACCTTCAACTTATTTTGCAGTAGAGAAACAAGGTCATCAACCTCTGCCATCCGAAACTGAAGTTAAAGGTTGTGTGACATGCCACCAAAAAGAGCTGTTTCACTTGTCACTTAAAGATTTAAGCCCTCCAATCAAAGATCCGTTGGAATTATTTCAATATCTTTTACCGTTCTCAAAATATACGTCTTCAAAGTTTGATGGTTTCTGAAGAAACTAATTGCATATGCAAAAATAATGATGTGGAGTGTTGCACAGTGTTATGATTTCTTTTGTTAACCCTATATAAATTATGTTTTAATTACTGATCATATAGATTACAGTTTGGTAAGTGATATCAATATTTTTCAAGGGAAAAATTTTAAGTTTTGTAATAAACCCCTCAGGGAATAACAATGGTACCAGTGTCCTTGAAAGTAAGGTTGAAAAAATAAAGGCTAACATGTGCCATATATGGTATGTCCCTCTTTCGATGTCACATATTTGCATATTTAGCTCATGTTTATTCATGATACAAGTGTGAAACAGAAATTTTCCTGTGAAATGGTCAATATTTGATGGATTTTAATGGAAACTGCAGCTATTTTCTGGATTTTTAATGCTTTTTACAACAAATATCCAACTATGTTATTTTCATGTCACACGACCTTTAAGGCAATCCGGTTTGAGCTATAGGCCTACAAAATGTTTACCATCATAAATTTGTAAACTCATTCTAGAGAACACATGTGTGACTGCCATAATGAGGAGCAGGGTTACTTTAAATACTCTATTATCTGATTGTCTAACCTTTGATGTTGCCTACGTAGCAGGCTGTACGGTATATTCCTTATTCAGTCATATCCCTGTGTGGGAAGTCTTAAAGAGAGGATGAGCAAGCAGAGTTCGCTTCGTAGGGTATCCTTGATGCCTTGTTAATTACCACACATCTTTTTGCTTCCCGTATCAACTTATGCCAGTTTCAAAGTCTTCACCAATCATGATTTCAAAAAATACATTCGTGGGTAAATCTAGTCAAATTCGACAGTTCATGACATATTTCGGGAAGGTCATCTCAGTGGATATTACCCCAACCCCTCACCGTTGATGCCGAAAAAAATTTAATGACCTAAAAAGCAAATTCTTGAACACAAAGTTTGTTTCAAATTTTGTTTCGACATTACTCAGAGAAAAGGTACACGGCGTTCTGTCCACTAGCCAGCGATCACAAACATAGCCTATGGTCCGTCAGGAAAAAACTTTTGATTAGTACATCGTTAATAGTCATCACATTTTATTTGTTATGATTTCTTTATGACTAAAGTTACTTTTTTTAATATTTTCATGATCATTGCAATGACAAATGTACACACGTGATCCTATAATAGGTTCTGTACCAGAATTTACTGTATACTTCTTCCTTTCTAACTCTGACAGGTTTGTGGAATCAATACAAACTGCAGAACACACTTAAGCCACAGGACAAATTAAGTGTGACCTCACTTCCTCTCTGGGAAAACGGACTCCCGCATTAAGAAGAATGAATGACAAGGTTATCGGAACTACGTAACTACATCCATGGCCGATACTGGTATTTGCGGATGCCGTGACATATAGGCCTACAGATAAATTAAAATACTTTAACGAAGCGGCAGTTTCATTCGAACCCCGTTGTGTTAGAAACGCAGGGTATACACCTGCCAAACAGTGCAACTCTGTCGGGTTTCAACTATACTAGTTCAGATACAAAAATTCTTCAGTCCTTGCTAGTAAGTAATTAGGCCTGCATGGTATGTCGTGATGACGAAAACATGCATCCTTCACAAGAATTGATAGAGAAATTAAGCCCAAACGTCACTGAAGTCAATCCAAGTATCTGTTGACAGCTCTTCGATATAAATCTTTGTCAGTTTGTTGATCCGCACTGCACAAACAAGTTGACCACTGGGATAGTTTTGCCCGTCAGAAGGATATTAGACCTTAACACATCGACAAGAACTTGACATTTTACGCTGAAGGAAATGTAGAACTAGACGAAGACTTCTTGATGCGCATCTTCAAGCAGATTTGAAATTTATATCCGTTTAAGGAAGGGATGATTAATCTGAAACAAAAGTTGATAGCTGGACTATGGGATATATTAAGCTGCCAGTGAAACTGAATCCATAGCTTTTTAACGTCTACTCACACTGGTAAGATGCAGTAAGAGAGATGATCAGTGGAAAGGAGAAATGAGGCCGCGAAAAGATTCAATTAAGAATTTTACAGCAACGAGTTCTTTCACATACACTATTCAATAAGTTGCTTATTTGTGTGAGACATGAATCATCCCGGATACTTCGTAAGCGGACTTTGAGGCATCGACATCTGAGAACTTATTTCCTAAAATAGATCATTTCTGTCTATAGTGTTACTCTGAAAGTCTGGCGGTTTCAATAGTGCAAATTACAGTAAACATTACTTAAACGATGGCCGAGGTACAAACTTATCCGGGCTTAACAAGTGAACCTTCTTTGTATCTGGACATGTCTCTCAATTCCACCGCCGAAGAACCGCTATGGGGGCAAGGAATAACTATCTTTTTATGTATTCTTCTTTCTTTCATAATTTTAATCAGTGCTGTAGGAAACTCCTTGGTGATATTCGTCATCATCGCATCCCGCAAAATGAGAACCAAAACGAACACATTTATCGCCAATTTGGCAATTGCAGACCTAGGCGTTACTATTTTATGTATGCCGTTTTCATTGGTTACGATTTACACTGGAAATTATAAATTCGGCATGGTCGTCTGCAATATCAACGCCTTCTGCGATGCGCTCTTTCTCATCGCCTCGATTCATGGTCTAATGGGTATTAGTATTCAAAAGTATTTTGCCTTAGTCAGACCTTTGAGTAGGAAGATTACTAGAAAGCGGATAAAATACATGATTGCTGGCGCATGGCTGACGGCCTTCTCGTCGGCCATAGGGCCCATTGTCGGATGGTCAGAAAATACATATAAACCTGGTTCTTCGCAGTGTGGGCCCAAATATCCAGAAACAGTTGGTGAATACCTTCATGGATTCTATAACCTCATTGTGGCTCTCTTAATACCCTTGACTGTGTGTATATTTGTATATATTTCAATATTCAATGCATCAAGACAGTACAGCAAACGTCTGCAACAAAACACGACGTATGACGTAGAAAGGATTTTCAAACAACAGTTTCAAATTGTGAAAACAATTTTCGTGATCGTCATTGCTTTCTTTGTTTTGTGGACACCCTATTTCATTTACGCTGCATGGGCACTTTTATTTGACCATAATACAATTCCTTTCTGGTTTAATACATTTGCGTACATGTGTGGTTTCGCCAACTCAGCTTTGAATCCGATGATATATGCCCTACGAACAGCTTCGTTTAGACGAGAGTTAAGAAAACTCTGTGGGTTCCCTAAATCAAGCTCTCCAGATACGAGTGGTAAGTATATTAAACTTAGAGTCTAGAGGTGGGGACCTCCGACCAGCGGGCCTTCTGCGGCCCGCAAGGCAGTTCATGAATGTATAATTCAGAAACACTTGAAATGTATTTGATTATATTTTAGCACACCTGCAGTTTATCCTACTTATACCATTTTCCGGATGTTTTACTTGGGTACCAGGCGCTTATCCTGGATGGGGTGTTGGGGGTGCTCTCCCCCAGGTTGAAGAAGAAAGAAAGAAATTTGTTACACTCTCTCATGGGTCGCTACCCTTGGTATTTTTCAAAGTCACACCCGAGTTAAAAAAAAAGACAAAAAAATAAAATAAAAAAAAAAGAAAAAAACCTACATACGCGTGTGAACTAGCTGCAAAACGACACTACCAGTATACTACTAATACCCTACAGCACGCGCAACGTAACATGCCTTCATACATATTACATTAAAAGACAAATGGTCAAATTGTGATAGTGCTGGTCAGTTGGATTGCGTGCACAGTGCCATTCTAAGATAGTGGTTGGGAACTTTAATGCCAATAAATTTGCACAAACTCCAAAGATTCCGGGATTTTGCCCCAGTTCCTTACCTGGGCTTTTCCCCCTAGACTCCAACAAGGCGTGCTCAGGGCCCCTAGACCTGCTCCCTATGGGGAAAGCTTGTTGCGCCCCTGTCGCGTGCAGGGCCGTTGGCACACGAATGGGTTATAAACTATAAAACCGCTCTTCAGAGAAAAAGGTTCCCCAACGCTTCTTTAGAGTACCTTCTTATATCAACAGAAAGCTCGCAATCAAAATTTCAGGTGTTTGAAAGAATTGGCGTGTATGGAAACGCATATCATAATAGAGGGGGAGGTGTTTGCGCTGAAATTCCCTTTGATGGAAAACCGTCATGACATTTCATTCCCTGGAAAATGACATTTTCGCCCTGGAATCGACTTAATTTGCTGCTGGGGGAGGGGGCTGCCTCAGACTTGACTTCTTACGCCTACACTTCAAAGGGTGAGATTTTCTTCCTACTTAAATTTACTTAAACTTCAATTGAACCTGTTAAAGAGAAATTGCAGTGCCCCTAATTTGAATTAGTGTACCCCTTCATCCTAATTCAGATATGGTTCCTTTCAATCATGTGACAATAATTTGTTATGCTTATCTGCTAAATTCATGCAGAATATTTGCTTGGTTTACCTTCAATATTCAATGTTTTTACACAGACATAATGGAAAATAGTTGTGAGCAAAATAAGTGGAGATCTGGAAGATTTAGCAAATTTTTGAAAATAAACTTGGGGCGACTTCTGTCGCCCTTTAAGTTATTTCAGTTATACAGCAATAGACTTTAAAAATCGTTAGAAACTAGTTTCATTCTGTATCGAGAGCATTAACGGTAAAAGAATATTGTAAAGTGGGTAATCATAGCGCCCTGGCTAAAGTAAACCCTTTAGGTAAGTCTTGGACCAACTAGTGCCATCGTTTCTAAGATTGAGGGGGGGACCATTCATCTCCAAAGTTTTGGCATTTTCTGAGGTAATTTTGGACGTTTTGAGACAAACTGAAAATAATTGGGGGCTCTCTCCCCCAGCACCCGGTTCTTGCGGCTGTGGTAACAACTGTGTTTGTCCCTAGAGGTATAGTAGGTGACTAACAAGGCATGCTCTCTTTACGAGAAAGCATCTGACTGTTTTCAGCAACATTAGTAATAATAAGAGCCATACTTTGTCCACCGACCCTTATTATACCGCTAACCCATTTTACACATTGACATGTTTTAGGGCCTCTGCGTATCCGTCTCCTCCCTTCCTGCCTCACACGTCTGTGCCCTGCCTCACAGCAAAGCGCCTTTAATTTCCACCATTGATGTAATAGGCTATATCCTACTGCCTTGTATCAAGGAAAATTTGTAACACGTTTTCCGCTTATACAAGTGCAACGACCGCGAGACACTGCCTGCCTGGGCTTTCGACAGAAATGGGAAACGAATACTTGAAACTTGTGAACACGTTAGGTCACACACGATTTACATTTCACAGTGCTGTAACCCACTCCAAGTAAGCCCTAAATATTACTATAACTATAACCACAATTTAAATAACAGACACGTTAAGAACATAAAAGTACTACGGCAGCCTCTATAAAAACGTTACTTGAAACCATCGAAACCTGCCGACATATTATTTTCTTTACACAATTTACATGCGTACAGGAAGTCCTTTTCGTTTTGAAAAAAAAAACAAAATCATGGAGGTCAGAGGCTGAGCTAAGTTGAACCAAGGCGCGGAGAAAATTTGAATAGTTTGTGCAGATGCTGAGCTAGGGAATTCGGTCAGAGGGGGGGGGGGGGGGGAATGGCCTTTAGAGGCGCTTTGAAGTAGGAAAATAACCTACCATATGCCTCAAGCTAAGTAATGGCTTTTCAACCTTTTTTATGTTAGACAACTTTTCCCATTCCTCCCCCCAAGTGTTTCATTAAAACATGTTTCTATTTTCAATCCCTTCCTTTCACATATAGGCTAACTGGTATAAAGGCGACCATTAAAGTTCACTTGATGTTCATGTTTTTCAGTTCCAGATTCAGGATTTTAAGTAGAAAAGGACTCACGTTGTGATGGTAAAGATTAAATCTGCTGGAGTCAAAGGCAGGAAACCCTTAAATGGAGGACAAAATTGGGGAAATTAATCACTGTTAGATGTACATTTTTGGCATTTGAAAATCAAGATAAGAATACATAGAACCATACGTTTTCATGAAATCGTATATCAGTATATATAATTATGTGACCGCTTTGCCAATAGCAAGTAACTAAGTACATTGTTAGAAATGGCCAAGACGGAAGGTCTGCTTGGCTCTCTAGAGTACCTTCTTCATCTGTTCATGAAAAATGAAAGAAAAATTTATTTGATTGGGATTTCCTGGCGTCTGAGAATCAAGAAAGTACAGAAAGAAGCATTTCTATAACATGACACTGCAGTGTCAGATGACCTCTCTGCCTTTACGGAGTAAGCAAGCCTGCTATCATGCCCATGTACCGTTTAAAATGGTCACTTGGAGGAAGCAAAAGAAAGTTACCCATCAGATATGACTCCAGTATTAAGTATAAGTATAAAGCAGCATGAATGGTTGAGGACGTAAATACTAGCCACTTTATGTGTGGTTTAGGTATCGAAGGCAACAGCATATCCAATATATGAAAATGTCATGCGCGTTATTATGTATATGAGTGTGCCTGCAAACTCCCCCAAAGCCATTTCCACTAACAGGTTTGTTTTATTTTAACTAGGAGGAGCTATTATGGGATCTTCATAGACTGTTTTTATTGTTCATATTGAAAATCATCCCGGAAGGGGGCAGGGCTATTTTGGCGCCCTCCTCAAAATCTTTCTTGGGACCGTGGGTGAATTAAAGGTCACTCCGTGTATTTATTATCACGCTCGGGGGAAAGCAATGACCTGAGCAGAGCTCCACCGTGCTCATATATAGCATGTAGAAAAGTTTGGGCTAAACCTTGCAGGTCACAGACGATGACCCTTTACATTAGAATATACGTTAGTACAGATAACGGCGGCTGTTTGGGCATTGTATTATCTGGGCCTGAAAATAGCACCATTAAATCATGTTATTTGGAAGCAATGCCAATAATGGTGCAAGAGTAAAGTACGGTAGAAACCTATAAAGGACGCCAACAGGCGATTTGAGTCAGTTGGGGGGGGGGGGACGACCGCCCCCTCTGACTACATGGACGCTCCGCCACTGAGTACATACCTTAGACCACAGCGTGAAGTTTTCTTTGATTTCAGTTCAGTTTCAGTTTCAAAAAAACTTTATTTCAGACTCTTTCACTTTGATTAATGAAAATGACAAGTATTCAAAATGCAAATAATAGAACGAGACGGACTAGTGATTACAGAAAGCTTAGAAAAGCTTATAGAGGTAATCACCCCGAAAGATAACAACTTACAGACAATTACAACATACAAAAGAAGAAGAAAAAAGAACAAGGATTCCATATGATTTCCATATTTCCCGGACTAAAGTTACCGTAAAAATATGACGTCTCAACTAAGTCTCAACTTGGAAACGTAAGACAACATTTTAAGTGATATAATCAATTTTAACGACCATATTCATCGCTTGTCCTGTTGTGACACATTTATGGCTAAAAGGAAAATACAGTCTCCCAATTTGAATTAGTTTACCCCGTCATACTAATTCAGGAATGGCTCCTTTCAATCATGTTACAATATTTTCTTACTTGTTTGTTACATTTACACATAATAACTCCTTGTGTTACCTTCAGTATTCAATGTTTAATAAAGAAATATGAGAAATACTTGTGAGCTAAATAAGGGAAGATCTGTAGGATTTAGCACATATTTGAATATAAATTTGGGGCGACTATACTTTCTTCCTTTAATCTTTTATTTTGTTGGCAAAAGGTGGTATACGCACCACTTCACAACATGTACGATTGAAATTGCTTAGTGATGTTGATCATAGCCTAAATCAAAATGCTGGCATCCGGAATACATCGGAAAAGATCAATATTGAAACATATTGATCTTCTCCGATATCTTCTGGATGCCAGCATTTTGATTTAGGCTATGATCAACATCACTAAGCAATTTCAATCGTACATGTTGTGAAGTGGAACGTATACCACCTTTTGCCAACAAAATATATATAAATATATGTTTCAATATATTTTTTAAAAATGTGCAAGTAGAAATTATATTATAATAAGGTATCTTGAGACAGAGAAATATGGAAACCAAAGAAAAATTCACGTTGCATTCAAAAGTAGATACCACAAATTGATGCACCATTAACCATTTTTTGAAGGGGGGGGGGGAGGGAGGGGGTGACTCCTTTTCCAACTTGAACACAGTTCGACTTCAAGAAAGTAACACGTTTATATACACTGGTTTATGTGTGCCCTCTCAGAACCGTTAAGAAAAACAAAAACCCCAGAAGTTTTAAGACACATTTTGTGTAATTTCTCAAGAAAAGGATAATTTTTACAGTAATTACGTGTAATTTTACTTTATTAAAAATTAAGATATGTATCATTTTTACAGTAATTCTATGTATATTTTTATGGAGTTCTTATTTTACTTAAAGGCAGTAGGCAGTCACCCCAAACAGAGTGAGTGTATCCTGTCACTCTAGTTCATGATTGGCCTATTTTGATCATGTGACAATATTTTTGTGAGTGAATTGTGGAATTCAAGGAGAATTTTGCCTTTCTTTACCAATTGTTTGTAATAGTTATATTCAAAACGTCTTCAGAAGTGCTTTAAATGCAATAAGAGGAGATTGCAAGAGTTTGCTGATTTTTCAAAGAAAATTTTGGGGCGACTGCCTATTGCCTTTAAACCTTGAAGCGTCTATTTCTGTGAGTGTTTAGGCTACTCTGTATGCGTATTTTCGTACCGTATTTAACATGTTTATATTATTTCAGGCCATTATCTATCATATGTTGTACAACCGGTCTGCAGTGTAAAGCATAACAATTATTATAGATAATGTAGCTCTGGCGAACGCGACAAGTTCAAACAATCATAAAATAATAAGTAGTAAATTTGTAAAGTTAACATACCTCCCTTCAAAAAGAACGGAATGTGTAACCTGATCAAGAAAAATGACGCCCCCGGTGCTTGGTAAAATATACCTGGGGTAAATCTTTCAGTTTTAATGATTGTGACAGATAACGACAGATCATAGGTTTCAATAACACTAGGGTATTCGAGTAACTATCATTTTAATTAGAGTCTCAAATGATATTATCTTCATCAATCAATGGAATGGTGGGTGATTTTTATACGTCTCAACCAATTACACTAGTGTACTACATGCCAACAACATTCCTCGAGAAGGCTGCCGCCTTCTCCCTCCCTCAAACAACTTTCGTCGTGATTTTGCATTACAATATAACAATGTATATTCAAGCCAGGTATAGCAAACTTTTCTATATACAACCGAGTGTATATTTGACGGGTTGATAATATAAACTATGGGTAGTCTCCAGGTCTTGTGATGTAAAACAACCTTTTTGCCGGTGAGTAGGGTTGGCGCCAGGTGCTGGTAGGGGGACCCCTTCTCTGTCATCTAAATTTTCCATTTTCGTCGGCGGGTCGGGGAGCCTTGATGGGTACTATAAAGCATGTAATCTCCGATGGCGAACAGTCGCCCGACGTTTTACATGATGAAGGCAGATTCTTCAATAAAAACCCGAATTTTCAAATTCCTTCAGTCAGAACCCTAATTTTTCAAATTTTCTTCAAAATAGCCCCATGTTGTCAATTTCCCCATACAAAAACCAAAATTTTTTAAAATTTTCGGTAATAGGCCTAAAGACCCAAAATTTTCCGCGCCAATGATCGAGCCCTTGGTGAGGCTTAGGGCCGAATCTAAATAAAGTTAATACGGTATATAAACTTCTACACAGAGGAATGGAAGGGGGTTTTCAGACTTACATGAAATCTGCAGTGTCTTATGAACATTCCTTAGCAAAAAAGGGGGTAGTAACCCCTTTTCATCGGCCATTTACAGTACGGAACACAACACACTACTCATATGACCCAAACCTAACGTGTAAGCAAAGAGTCACTTTGTTTTGCATTGTGGAGGAAGCACTTTTGAAGAGATAATTATCATTTAATGATAGACACATTTGTTTCGTTTTTACAAACTCGATGTCCCTTGTTACAGAAATGTTACTTAAAAGTCACATTAATCAATGTCTCCTCTCTGTAAGGAATACAGAATCTATTTACAACGAGTACAGTCACTCCCATTAGTAAGTTTGCATTGCTACGTTCTGTTGACTTTCTCACCACACCTATTGCTAGGCAGCCACGGCACTGTGATGTGTCACGGTTTCATTATATACAACAGGTTTTATGTTCCCATGAAAACAATGCATATAATAGAATCTAAAACCTGAGAAGTATTTTAAAGTTCTGCGCCATGTTCTGTAATTAGCCGGTCATTTATTTTTCACTTGAAGAAAATGGTGATTATAGACATATCTTATTGTCTTTTTGTTAAGACACAAAACGCATTGATGTAAGTTTAAAAGTGTAAAGGGAATAAGTAGCAGTGTTGTAATGAGTCATGACTCGAGTCACCAATTTTCAAAAGAGAAATGACTCGAGCAATTGTATCATAATTTTCCTCATAGAAATAATACAATGACTCACTTGAGCCACTGGCTCTACTCGAGTCACATTGAAAGTAGTAAAAGGCTCGAGTCGACTGCAAAATTGAGTGACTCGTTACAACTTGATAAGCAGTTGTCCAAAATTTATTTTGAAACATCATCTAAATCTTTCAAATCTTCTCTGATTTCACTTTCAAGTATCTTTGATGATTTTTCAAAAATAAAGTGAAACATTTAAGGTGAAATGAGGAGTAATTCTGCATATATTTAACAATTTGATAACAAAAATTTTGTCACATGATGAAACAGAGTTATTCGGGAAATCGGATACCCTAGTACACTAACTCAAATTAGGGTGACTGCATTTTCCCTTTAACGAGGGATTTAGTGTAAAAGTACTTTCCAGAAAAGGGATAAAAAGAGTCCCTCACGTTTGAGTAAACCATAGTTCCACTTTCTAGTCGATCGTTAAAACAACTGCAAAATGTTTTGTATTACCTTTGAGCCTTCCGTGTATATACTACAAGTGATAAACGCTAGATGACATAGTGCTTGAGGATACACTTTATGGTTGGAATCACCCACGTGGAGAGGAATCATCGACAGTGATGAATGTTAATTATTTACCTCTGTAATAGGAAAGACGTAAGGTGGCTTGTTTTTTAGTAATGGTGGGAATAAAAGACTGTCATCTGAGTGAAAATAAAAGTAAATTTATGGATAAGCTTCTAATGGCGTGAAATTAGTACTGCACATATGGTGTAAAGCATTTGACATTATAACCTATATGGTGTCTACGGTAAGATTGTAAAGCTTCATTGAACACTTGAGTGAGATCTGATCGCCTCCTCCAGTTCCAGCGACAGGAAGTTGCGTCGTTGAATAGACGTCTGCGGGTCGTTTTTGATTGATTGCCGAATGTAGGCAAGAAATCACTGCGAAAACCTTTTAAATGGCTCGTTAACACAATATCCCAAGGAAGCTATTACAGACACTTTTCATATTTAGTATATGAATTTTTCATGTTGAAAGAAATAACCCTATTGTTTTTGGTGGAGGTCTAAGGTCATTTGAGGTCACCAGAGGTCAAAAACCGAAAACCGTGTTAATACGATATCGCAAGATAGCAATGACAGACACTTTTAATATTTGGTATACAGCTTTGTCATGAAAAAAGAAAGAACTCTGTTGTTGGTAGTGATCAAAGGTCGTTTGAGGTCACCGATGGTTAAACTGCGAAAACCTTGTAAATGGCTTAGTAACACAATATCTCAAGATAACAATGACAGACACTTTACTTATTTGCTATATAGATTTATCATGTTGAGAGAAAGAACCCTTATGTTTTGGTGGAAATCAAAGGTCATTTGAGGTCACCATGGGTCAAAAACGGAAAACCTTGTAAACACGATATGTGAATATAGGAATGACCGAGGCTTCTCGTACTTTGTACATAGATTTGTCGTTCAAAGGAAGAACCCTATTGTTTTTGGTGGAGGTCACAATTCATTGGCCACCAGCGGTCAAAAACTGAAACTTGGTAATGCATGACATTACAAGGGAGGAAGCATAGCCACTTGTTTAATTTTTTGTTAAATTTTAACTTTTTGGTGGGGTTCAGAGGTCATGTGAGGTCAGCAAAGGTCAAATTGTTACAACATTGTAAAAAATGATATAGTAAAGAAGTAAAAAAATGAAAGATGAACCTCAGTATAAAAACGCACCCCCCTTTTGGCAAGGAATCACTACTGTTTTTTATTTCTGTGACAGACGGGTGCTTTGATCTCGGATCACTTTGATCCGTCGTTGTGTTCCCACTGCTTATTTGATCACGTGCTTGATCCATCCTCCCGCAGGGGAGATCAAACTTTCCAGATCCAATCTAGGAAGCGCGAGCGTTCCCACTTGCAAATTAATCCCCTGATCAGGGTAAGATCAGGGTAAGATCAGTGTCTAACCTCTAGCTCGTAATCAAGAAGGAACACACGTTAGTTACAAACCATGGGCTAGACACAGAATGCAAGCTAGCGCAAGACCATTTTTGGGTGGGAGTGGGGGCAGTGTGGACTTTTTGAGAAATGCAGTTCTCAAAATTATTATTCCATGCATCAGACTCTCTGGAAATCATGCGAAATAGCCTAGATGTGACTGCAAAGCCTTTAAAACATCATGTCCTATAAACATGTTGGGTCATGGAGCTATTGCACAATTCCCCCTTTCAGGCACGTCGACACTTGACAAAGCTTTTAATAACAGTTGAAGAGCATACCGGAGCATGATGGGATACTCTTCAAGTAAAATTGACAATACATCACCTCCCTTGCCAATGGGCAGCCCACATCACTCATTCAGTTTTACGTGGTCTTCTTCTGAGAGACGTCGTGATCCTATAATCGAGTGAAAATATTAATATAGAAAGATCTTTGCCCTTAAAATAGTCAGTACTTTTAAGCGCATGTTGTGGTAATAGTGTGGTATGTGCAGCATGTTTCCAGTGTTGTGCTACAGTTGCTTTTTGTAAATGTCATTATTTTGAAGGAAGGAAGAAAGGGCGTTAGGATGAAGAAAAGTTTACATCAGAATTGCACTTCCGGCTTAACAACAGTCCTTACTACTTTTATTGTTCTGCAAATATAAGTAACACCCACTGTGATGAGTTTTACTCAGCATTCATATGACGTAACTTTTTTTTTCGTTTTTTTTTTCCGCAGAAAACAGAAGTCACATTAATTCCGCGGCCTTTTTGACGAACCAGGCAATTAAGGCATTCACACAAAGGTCAGCTTCTGGGAAGATGAAACCCGCATACAGTTATGAAAGTTTCCAGTTTATTAATATCTTAGTCCAGAATAACGCAATATCCGTAAAAGACGACCGTTTCTTGGAAGTTTATCGAACCTCACCAAAAATGACGAGTAGAACCGTATCAATAAATCAGGAAATTTGGGAAGATCTCACTTTGGAGAGGGCACGTGACCCACTTGACCGCACTGATCCAAGAAATGAACGTCGAGATCGGGTACAAAGCGAAGGACAAAAAGAAGCGTTAGAAAAACGCCATTTTGAATCTGAAAACAGCTTACCGGCGTTGATGTCTCACAAATCTTGTCCTAATGGTGCTACGGACGAAATATTGGTGTAATTTTGTCCAAGTTATAAATGTAAACAGGACATTAAGCGTGCTCCTTGTGAACCGAAAGTCTGAGGGCCATAGTCAGAGGGGATAAGAGGGTAAGGGGGAAATTCTAAATTTTAAAATGGCCTCTTTGAAAAAAATACAGAAAATGCTAAAAATTCCCTTATCCTGATATTTTGAGGTCATCAGAACCTGGGAAATAGCATATAATGGTTCCTTTTCCTACATTCTACCGGAGAGGTCCCCATAGAGCTACTTATAGCATTAAGGTCCGCACAGAGTACCAGTCTTCGGGTGTGGGATGGCAAATAATAAGAATTTCTAAAACGTACAATCAGTTCAAAGTTTTTTCAGAGATACTATCATCTTGTATCAAGCAACTTTACAAAGGCAAAAATTTCAGTCTCAAAGGGAAGCCTGACCTTAGACAACCTCCCTTCCTTACACTAAGCGAAAAAGAACATAGAACAAAGCATTAAAAGTGAGATTTTGTAAACATGTAACCAGTTCAAAGCTTTTCCAAAGATATATCACCATTTTTTACCTTAGCCATCTTACATATATAATAACTTTTTAAAGAGTAGGAGTGTCATTCCGACCGACCCTTAGACAACCCCCTCCCACATTTCTAAACATATAACCAGAGACAAAGATACATTTGCACCTGAGCGACCTTACCTGAATCCTCCCTTCAGGCCCCTCCTCTTAGACTTTCCTGAGGGCGGCACTGTGTGACAAAGAAAGGATCCGCCTAGGTGCTTACTGTCATAGGTACGCCACTTGACGCTCTCTAATAATTTCGCCCAGGTTTCGACCCTGGTATTCATCTCTGGCATAATTTAATGTACAATGGTTAGGTGTAAATGCATGCAGGACTTTCAACACTGCTGCATGAGAGCTAAACATGCGCAGTATGAGCTGGGAGTTTTTGTCTCTGGTAGTCAGCCAACGGGAATTTCGCCACGAGTGTGCTGACGTTACGATTATCGTATGTTAAAAGGACTCACCACGTCCATTACCCCAACAAATTTGTAAACAATGGCTAAGTTTTGACCGGGCTTAATATTTAGATACCAGCTGCCTACTTAACAAGAGTATGCATGATGTCTCCCCTCCTACCTTGTAAATTTTCGTTCTTTATAACAATTTTATATCTATTTGAGTTTATATTACACGAAACAGCCTTTTAATCATTTTATAGACTCATGTAATACTCTCTGAAGTCTAAACCATTATTTATGTTAACGTGTACCTTAAGTTTACAATTACAAGAATATATATTTTAGAGACTCATTCATCCAACACCCATTTTCATAGCTAACTCCATTGCTGAGATATAAAATGTTGAAATGTATTCACATACTTTGAAATAGTTGATTGCACAATAATTTGTGATTTCCTTCTGTACATTACCTTCTTTGTTTCCTTTTGAATTCAAAATGTTTAAATGACGTTGAAAAATTTACTGTTTTCTTGCAATGGCAAGTTTTACGGAGAGTACCTGTACAGTCAAGTCATCAAATAACAGTAAGACATTGATCATATTTTGGCAGAAAGTGCAGTGACTTTCGAAAGAACAAAGAAAAGACGGTATCTTGAGTAGTACAATTAGAATTTAGCGTGGGCCCAGCCTTGGTTGTGCGGGTCGGGAAAAATGTACTTGGAGAAAGAGTCAAAAGTACTCCTTGCAGCGAGGTCTCGTGCAGATCATAACATCAATTCCTCTCATGGCGGACCAAAAGACTGACTAAACACAACCACGGCTCGGCCCACGCTAAGAGAATGACATCACTAATTACTGCCCAGTCTACAATTTTCAACTGAGTAAATAAACTTCAACGTTTTATATCTCAGCACAAGAATGTCCTGTGAAGATGGGAGTTGAACCATTTGGATTCATTTTTCAAGCTTTGTAACATATATTTTTGAAACTTTAGACTGTAGGTACCCTTTAGGGTTTCTTCATACCGATAAACTTAAGATAAAGTCCAAATTCAGTAATATTTTGAAATTATTTTATTTATTCAAGTATTTGTTATTTTGTGTAACTATATTTATTGTAAAAAAATGGCGTTGAATTGAAAATAAAGTTTAAACAAAATTCACAACGTTTCCATTGTTTTCGGCACATGTACAGTATTCACTTGTCAGTTTCAAGAGCAGAAGCATGTCGCACACCTTATCTCGAGACGTCAGGGAAATTGTTGTTTTGTGAGATCTGTAGTAGCGTACCCAGGATTTCTCTCAAGGGGCGGGGGGTGGGCATGCATTATGTTGTGTGATCGCTGGCCTAGGGTCCCCTTTGAAAATTTTTGAAAAATTAGGTATCCTTACATGCATATGCTACGGTACCTTTTGAAGTAAAATTTGTGTTAAAAAATTACGTATTTTTAGGAACTAAAAAAACGGCATCAGTGAGGGGGGGCATGGCCCAATTGCCTCTCTCTGTGTACGCCACTGCAGATCTCCCTTACAGTCCTTACTGTGGTCTTAAAGGCAATAGGCAGTCGCCCGAAAACTACTTTGAATAATAAGCAAACTCTTGCAAATCTCCTTTTATTTGCCTTAGAAGTACCTCTGAAGATGTTTTTGAACAGAGCTATTACAAAGGAAAGGTAAAGCAAGGGAGTTATCTGGTTATTCTTCATAATTTTTACAACCCAGTAACAAAAATACTGCCACATGATCTTAAAAGTCACTCATGAGTTAGGATGACGGGGTTTACTAATTTTTTTTTTTTGGGGGGGGGGGGGTGATTGTATTTTCCCTTTAAATAGTCCGTATTAAACTTGATGAAAATCCAAGAACTACCTTGCACGAATGTATACTGTAACTCATCAACGAGAAATATTACCACATGGCAAAATAGTATTTAGCAAACATGAGCTAGTGTAGGTGGTATGTTATTTCATTGGGGAGGGGGTATCGATTTCCGAAAAGTTCCGAAAAATGTTGAAATGAGTCCTAAAGGCGTCTACGCCATAGATTTTCGTAGGGGTAAAATAAATTTTCTTGAGTGCAAGATCGATCTATATCAACCATTTTCTATCACAAACTCGATCTCAAACTATCACCATTTTGGAAATCCTTCACAAACTATCGGTCCTCCTCGCGCTTCCAGACACAACTCATTGTTGTCCATACTTTCAATACCGTCTCAATAGTGGCGGCACCAAGGGGGGCATGGGGTATTTTCCCCCGTCAGAAGCTCTACCCCCAGATGCCCCCACTCAGCTTCTGAAGTAAAGTGGCCTGACAAGAGGAATAGCCTGATACATTGAAATTATTTGGAATCTTTGCATTGGATGGTGTATTATAAACCAACATATACCTACCCTGAGGCTTAATTTTTACCAAGAGATATGCTAAAACCTCAGACCTTCCGGGGGCTTCGCCCTCTGAAGCCCCACTAGGGGCTCTAAGGTGGGTCCCTGGACCTCAACCACTTAAAGGTATAGTGGTCTGGCGGGAGGAATAGCCTAATACATTAAAACTATTTGGAATCTTTACATTTGATGATGCATTATAAACCAAAATATATCCATCCTGCAACTTATTTTTTCACCCACAGATATGCTAAACCTCAGAGCTTCCAAGAGCTTCTCCCCATGGACCCCCACCAGGGCCCTAAGGCGCGCCCCTGGACCCCATCCGCTTAAAGGTACAGTAGTCTGACAGGAAGAATAGCCTAATACATTAAAATCATTTGGAATCTTTGCATTTGATGATGCATTACGAAACAAAAATATCCTTCATGAGACATAATTTTTCACCAAGTAATATGCTTAAAAGCTCAGAGCTTCCGGGGGCTTCGCCTACTCGACCCCCACCGGAGCTTTGCCCCTGGACTCCACCAGGAACCGCCCTAGGGCCCCTGGACCCCACCAGCTACGCGCGATTTTTTTTTTTTTTTTTGCCCACCAACATTTTCTTTTGCCCTTCGTTTGCCCCTCCCCCACTTTTAAAATCCTGGTGCCGCCACAGCGTCTTAAACGTATTCGCATTATTCATCGGTGAGGTTTTACAATTACGCCCGTTGCTCGTGTGTATAAGAGCTATTACGGGAGAGCCCAGCATTGCAAGGATGTAAAGAACGGGAATTGAGGATAATATATAGGCCCTATTTTGAAAAAATTCAAAGCTTTCACGAAATTCCAAGCAGGGTCTCGTGCACAGAGTCTGAATGCAACTGTTGTCATGGAATGATTTTTAATGCAAAATTCTTCACGCATTCGTCAAGCTCCGTGCCGCATGCATGACTGATGTTAAGGCAACAGTATATTATTCTGATCAAAGCACTTTTAAGAAAAGTAGAGGTAGGCCAATATATCTCCAACCATATGAGGACGGCGAATCGCGGGGATCTTACAGCAAATTTATATCGTAAGTAATACGGTATCATTTGAAGCATGATGTGAAAGATTAGAAGTATGTCTTTGGCGTTGTACATTTTTTGAAACCTTTTTTGTTGGACCTCTTTCCACGATCCATTATAGGTAGATGGTGAATGTTAATACAGTTAAAAAAAACATTTTAAAACATGCTGGATAGTCCCCGACTCTTTGGTTATTCCTGCTATCTTCTCTCTCACTCCCCAATGCACCCTGATCGTCTGAATTTTTATTGTTCATGTTAGTATCGCTATTTTGTAATTACCACAGAGCTTCCAGGTCTTCTTTCGCTGGATCCCCACCCTGAAGAGCCCTGCACAGGTTCCCTTAACCCCTCGTCTTCGTGAGAGTGCTCCATGAGGAGCTAAACACATCATCTCGTTCATTTGTGGGGACTTTTACCATCCAGGGTCTTTTTAACCTAAAGTGTAAATTTGTGAAACGAGATCGCAAAGTAAAAATGTTTAGATGCCTTTTAAAGCCTGGGAAATGCCATTTCTTGCAATCAGTGAGCATTTTGGTAAAACATTTTTTCCGTACGTTACGCATCAACCAATTGTGGGGCACTGTTTAGCGTCGTGATCGTTGTTTTTGGCAAATTAGGGCAATAATCCTCGGAATTATTCTAGCGAAAACCATTTTCCGAAAACTATAGAGTTACAATTCAAACTTCAGGCTTGCATGAAAAGGGGATTGTGTGGTGTTCTTACGTTATGGGCAATTAACTTTTGTTTGAAGTTTATTACTCATTACACAAGATGATTCCAACGTCATTAATAAGTATTATGGAACATACTTATTACTCCTCAACGAATTTTGTCCTCTCTCATTACAAATGCCATCTGGATTCTCGGTTCAAAAGTTGTGAAACACGATTTTTGTGGAGTGCCTCACCCCTTCCTCAATGGCACCTACATGAGGTGACAAAGGAAAAATCCGCCCAGGTGTTAACTATCGCAGGTTCGCATTTGCACAATTTACACCGACTCTCTGGGTTTGTCTGGGAATGGGATTACGACATCATCTTCTGCAGGGTTCTCCCTCCCCCCTCCAGTCACCAATCGAACCGCTGATGGTCTGAATGTATTTGCCCTTTTTTAAACAAACTTAATGTTGTAATTTTGGCATGCACTCACATAGGGTCATAACACTGACAGAAAGCACTTTGTACGTCATGGAGTCATAATGACTCCCCCATAGTTAATTAAGTTTACTCAGTTAAAAAGCTGACAGTGTGTATTCGTGCGTGTGACCTGGATCCAGTTCCGGAGCACACTACCTGTTCTCATAATGTCACCAATAAATGTAGGATAACTGGGTCAATAAGATGCAATTTGCATAAAGGGTTCTCAAGTTTCTCATACTACATGATGAACTACTTCCCAGGAAGTACTGTTTAAAAATAAACTTCGTTAAGGTCAAAATGCACATCCTTACAGTCATTAAATCGACCGATGGTTAGTCCAATTTTAGCTACCGTAGAATAAAAAAGGGGCTACAGTAATATAAAATAATACGGTCAAACTGTTGTTTGTGTGGTCACTGTAGTGAGCATCCAACTCAATTGCAGCTAGTTTAAAGCTTCATTCCAATGCCTACAATGATTTGTACATCCCGCAGAGCTTTCGGAGCCATATCCAACTAGTTGTTCACCGGGTGCTTGCTTCTAGACCAAACCAAGGATCCTAAAGCGAGTTCCTCGACCCCTCCGCGCCGTTCGCCATGTTTAGTCATTTATGTCGCAACTTTCAGTTTCAGACCCTTTATTTTAGTTGAGTTAGGCTATTATAAAAAATATAGTCAGATTGTAACTTTTGTAATATAAACGAGCATCCATTCACCTAAAAAGATAGTGCTCCATTTCAGTGTCCCTAATTCTATAAATACCCAACAGCTTCCGGCGCTTCACATCCTGGTCTCCCATCGGGATGTTTCCTATGTGGCTCCCAACAGGGCGAAGAGTTGGACACCTTGATTGTACCGACCCTAAATCAGAGCTTGGCGCTCCTGACCGTTGGGTCATTTTAGCCTGAAATCCCTGGTATCTGGTCCATCACTCTCAATGCCAACCTGCTCTGCTGCCCGTGGTGACAGTTATACTTTGTGTTAAAAAGGTCATCATACAGCAATCCCCCCCCCCCAAAAAAATGCGCCCACGACCCTGACTGTTGAAGAATAAACGATATCAAATTACAAAATCATTTATAAATTATTACTCACCAAATATAAACAGTCTATAACAGCGTGGGTAATTCGATCTGTGAAAAACTAATGAGTTCGTTATACAAGAAGTGGAAACTAGAGTAATATACAATGGTTCGGGGACAAAAGTTAACATAGGGACGAACTATCCTCCCTACCCCCTCCTCATTTATCAGCGTCACCACTAAGGGGGTTAACGATAGGCGGTGAGGTAGGCCTTACGACATTCGGTCTTCAAGTAGCCTTGTATACATGCATGTTCCTGCACTCAAGGTACGGGCGCAGTGTTTACGTTTAGTGCCTCACGTAGGCCAAGTCATTTGATCTGTGTGACTTGACACATTGAAAGTGTTAACCTTACTTTCGGGAGACAAACCCGACATTTTGATTCAATTTCATTGACTTGGCAGCTTGGTATGGGCTCATTTTCACAAGTTTAGTATGCAATCCACAAATAATAAGAAAGTTTGAAAAAGCAGTTAGTCCTTCCAATGTTTTTAATTTGGGTGCTCTATAAAGTTGGCAAGAGTCTACCGTTTCCATGGTTACTGCCATAAAGCCTGTCTGTTCACACTGTTTAATATAGAGCTAGAAGGGCGATGTGGAAACAGCCTCTAGATAATTCAAATTGATGAAAGATTTCAAAGTCAATAAAAACGTATGCTTACCATCAGTGTATTCTAATATCCACTTCTTTTTAGTGCTGGCCGTTAGGAATAAAGTAAGAGCATGCACACTATCTATGGGCCAGATTCGTCTTAATCGGTAAAGGGTGTCTCGATTAGCGGAAATGTTGGCACCTGACTACCTGTAATCTCGTTTCCATAGTTACCAGTTATTACCAGCCTCATACCCGATTGTTCAAGTGCAATTAACTGTTGTGACGAAGACCGTGCTCAATTTGTCAATTTATAGACATACTCCATATGCATTACATTCGAGATGCTATGGGAAAGTTCGAGAATACTATCAACGTATGAACAGTGCCTTCGGAATGTTTCAAATACTGGGGAAGGGGGAGGGGGAGGAGCTGAATAATTCAGTTTACAAGACTGGGGGCTGAATCATTCACCTAAGGCGTTTTGTGACTTTTTTGAGATAGTTTGGACGTTTTAAGACAAAATACCCCACACTGAAAATTACGGGGGTGTTCCGATGGCCTTGAAAAATGGTGGTTATTGAAAACTGAAGGTTTTTCCCACACTTCAAATTGTTATCTTTAAAAATAATTCATACAGATAACGTAATGTTCTCTCTCTTGTCACGTTTTGTCAGAACTTATAAAATTTTATGTTTAATAATTTACATAAAATACACAAAATAAACGTTTTCTAGAAAATGTCTGTAGTCTATGTGGATCTACGCTAACAAAAGATGTTTTTTCTCCTAAATCGGGCGTGGTATTCAGTTTCTGGTATTGGTTGTACGAAAATATGACCACATCAAATCTAAAGCTGTAGTCAGGACCCTCTCAGACTCTTCCTTCTTCGGGTTTGACAGGCTAGGGTAGCTAGGGTAGCCTTACATCGGTAGAGCCCACCGGAACCCGTCCAGCCGTCGACGTTGAATCAGGGAGGTGTTATGAAGGAGATACAGCATTCTATAGACTCTTTGAAGCAATGCTCGTTTGGGACGGTAATGTTGTTTTTCTCTCCAACATTCTTACCTCAATACCAAGATCAACTAGGATTAGTGATGCATTTTCAAAATGTCAATGATAAAGAATTACTCCTCACGTGAACTTATTTACTTTGCGTTGCCGGCCGTCATGCAAAAATATGAACTTTTAACATTTCGTCGTTATTCGTCACAATAATTAACCTCGGTGAAGAATTTCTTCAGAAATTCCTTTTTGAATATGTTTCCTACAGATGGGGAAATTTGCCAAAACTGAGAGAAACGGCTTATAAAATGTTTGAAGCAGACGACGCATTTAAATCATGGGGGCACAAAGGAAGTACATTATTTAAACGTTTGTTGCCAGTCGTTTAATTACTGAATAAATCTTAGCCATTGGCGGAAACAAACCTCACTTCAAAGCATGTCTAAACAATGACATTTGTCTCGGGATTACTGGGATAAAAATGGACTGAGCAAATCATCACTAAGAGGGTTTAGTCAACAAAAGGGCAGTGGCACCGCCACGAGGGGTTGGGGGAGCGTGTCTCCCAATCGATTTCAGATTTTTTTTTTTGGAAATTTTAAAATGATCTCAAAAGCTACAGATTTCTGTATGGGGTAGGGTGAGGTGTGTTTTCGACCAAGTGATGGATCTATTGTAACCATTTTCTATCACAAATGGTTCTCAAGCAACCAGAATTATCGCAAATCCTTCGCAAACTTTCAAATTTTCGCGCGCTCCGCGCGCTTCAAACCACCTCAATATCGTCCGTTCTTTTGCGGTTGCCTGCCCTCGTCTTTGGAATGATCTTCCAAGTGATATTCAATTCGCACCAACACCATGGGCGTCCGCAGAAAAAAATTCAAGGGGGCAAAATTCTTTAGGGGCCCAACTTTTTCCATGGGAAATATTTTACTCCCAGAAAAGAGTTTAGATGTTACTTTTTCACACAGTGTTGAGAAAGGCATAGCCAGGAATTTGTCATGGGGGGGGGGGGGGGCGAAGCGCATAGACAGACTCTCAGCGCTCCGCGCCACCATGAGTTGGCGCGGAGCGAAAGAAAAGTTTGGCCCAAAATGCTTCCCAGATCGCTGGAAATGGCACTTCCAAGGCCATTTTACCGCATATAAAAAGGGGGAAACATAAGCAATATCGTAAATATAAACTTTAAAAAATACCAAAATATGCTCGGGGGGCTGCTGGGGCCTGAGTGTTGATATTTTTATTTAATTCCTGTTTTGAGAGTAGAAATTCACACTGATTGAACTGTTAAGAAATGTTAAAGTTATATTTTCTTCATTTTTCTCTTTATTTTTACTTCGTTTTTTCAAGATTTTGATTTTCCGGGGGGGGGGGGGCACTTGCCCCCCCTTGCCCCCTCCGGACGCCCATGACCAACACTTCAGGTTTTCAGGACAAAGCTTAAAACGAAGAATTCCAGTGTTAGTGTTTCAACAGTTTACACTTACAAGCATAGGCTAGGCCTAGTGGCCTATATATACCCAGTACTATAGTAGGCTAGACTATACCCGGGTCGCTTCAGAATAAATACTCATGTTACTCGTCAAAATAACGTTAGTAGATGTTCTTCTCACAGAAGCAAAACATTAACAATAAAGGCAAAACTTATCTACTCCTCGGCTACAGCTATGCTGGGGCTAGGCTGTAACCTTTTCTTAAAAATGACGTACCAAAGTGTGTTGTACGATAATCTGTGGGTAGGAAGTGGTCACTGCAGACGACCGACCCTCGGCTCGGAGTCCAGGTTTTCCCATTGCAGTCAATTCTTTTAATAGCTATACACCACTGCCCTTTTATTTTGGTATTCCGCGGAAATCTGTGACCACCTTTCAAATTCCACGTTTTACAACCTGGAACGGAACAGCACTGAGGCATTTCGAAAACTTCCTAGTGCCGCTACTGACTACTTACCAGCTGTCAAAACAGATTATTTCGCAATAGAATAGGACCCATATGACAGCGCCCTCTGTAACAGGACCTAAACTCCGGGCAGCCCCATTGTTTTGTTGTTGCTTTTGTTGCTCAGTATTTATGTCCTATCTTGTGGTATTTTCCCTTAGTGTCTTTTCCTTACACTCTTGTCTATTTTCTTGTTCTTTCATGTTTTTGTACAGCGCATTAGATAACTTTTGGTTGATAGTGCGCTTTATTATATTTATAATAATAATATTGTTCTTATTATCAAAAATTCCCCGTAGCAACTCCCGCAGAATCACAGCAACAAAAGTTGAAAGCTGTTTACGAATTCTCAGGTAAACTCGGATTGGCTTTGTGATTGGCAAATAAGTTTGTTGGGGAATTAAAGGGTCTCGACGCTCGATGCATAGCATGAGTGCAGGTTTTGTCATGGTTATCTTATTTAAAGAAAAATTTCGGCGCGCTTCGCGGGCATTCGTCACGGATTTCACCCCAACTCATGACCATTATTAAGGTTATAATACATGCAACTACTCTGATCACAATACTTTTCCGAAAAACAGAAGTACATCTCCAATATCTGTAGGGGCCTATGGGAACTTTCAATCTAATTTGTAGCATGATGTGAAAGGTTGAAAGCGAGTATATTTGCCGGTATACATTTTTCAAAAATTCTTACCCAGCGCTTCGCGCGCAGCCTTTACCTGTATAGATGGTGACTGTTAATACCCTTACGAAGAAAAAAAAACATTCTTATACTTGCCTTTTAGTCCTTAATCCCTTTTGCTTAACCTATCATATACAGG
Source organism: Holothuria leucospilota (assembly GCA_029531755.1). Taxonomy (NCBI): domain Eukaryota; kingdom Metazoa; phylum Echinodermata; class Holothuroidea; order Aspidochirotida; family Holothuriidae; genus Holothuria; species Holothuria leucospilota. The sequence goes on from CM055964.1 coordinate 12,415,702, forward strand.
GCCGTAGCGAGCCGGAGTGTGGGGGGGGTGTCACCCCCCCCCCCCCAATATTTGGTCGCCGTCGGCAAATTTTCGGTCTGTCGGCAAAAAGGGGAGAGGGAAAGGAAAAGAAGAGGAAAAGAGAAAAGGAGGGAAAAGAGAGAAGGGAAAGGAAAGGAAGGGAGTAAAAAGGAAGACGGAAGACTTCATCTAATTGTCCAATTCAAGTTGAAGGCCCGTCGGAAAATTGATTATGCATGTGACGGCCGTATCAACGGCCGTCGGTGTAATTGAACGAGTGACTGAGTCCGTCGGCGACTCGGAGAAAGGAAGGGAATTAGTGGTGGCGCCAGGTGGGCAGGGGGCCATGCTCCCCCGTCGGGAAGGCTGCCCCCCGTCGGGGAAATTTTCCGATTTCGTCGGGGAGTTGTTATGTATACGATAAAATATGTAGTCCCCGACAACGGCCAGTCACCCTGACGATTTACTTAATTTTGGTCTAAATTAGGGCAAATTCTTTAATAAAACCCCCAAATTTTCCAATTTTCTTCTCTAAAAACCCAATTTTTTTCAAATTTTCCATGGCAAAAACCCATTTTTTTTTCAAACTTTCTAGAAATTTTCTCAAAATTTCCGGCGCGCTTTTCGCGCCAAAGTTTTCCTTCAAATATCGTTTCTGCATTCTATCGGCCTCGTTGAGGCTTTGGGTTGTTGGCCTTCTGTCGTCCTGGCGTCACCCCTGAAGGAAATTAAAGGCTTCCATATAGGCGCACTGTTTCGGGTCATATGACATTCTTGAAAAACCACTTTCTGCACACTATTCCTCACTTTTATCATCGCCATGGGGAGCAGCACCCTATTACCCATGGAGTAGGCATCCCTAGCCCGTTTTCTAAATCCTAACCTTGACTTCAAACACATTTTGCAAAATCCCGATGATCCGGTTTACCCACAAACATCCCGGGAAAAAAATAATGCATCCTGGGAAAAAATGATGCGTGCCGCGCGTGTCTTCCCTTCTCTGCAGTCTAAGGCTTTTAACTTTTGAACACCAAAATGAAACAGATACAGAACCCGTCCTGGCGTTCAAAGCATATTTTGAACGCTTGTGTTAAGATTCTGAACACTTTTTCTCCCTTTTTGAACGCCGGACGCCTATTTGAACACTTACCGTATTTGAACGCCTGACGCGTCTAGTGTTCAAATGCTGAACGCATAGTGTTGCAATTCTGAACGACAGATCCAGCTCCTCAAGTACGTGGCATGACGGGACGAATAGTCTAACACATTAAAATTATCTGGAATCTTTGCATTGGATAATGTATTAAGAACCAAAACATACCTATCCTGAATGAGACTTAATTTTTTACTCAGAGATTATGCTAAAACCTCAGATCTTCCGGGGGCTTCGCCCCCTGGACCCCCACCAGTTGCCTTAAGGCGAGCCCAATGTTTTAGCCAGCCCTTATTTGTACGGCAATGTCGCATAAACGGCGATAAATGTCCCACAATAAAAATCTGACAAGCAAATTCTACCCGGATGTAAATTTTGAGGTTCCTCTTTAAGGCAGAAATCCACTCAAATATTGCACCATTTGCTATCTAGGCACCTTTCAAATTCCAAAAATTTTCAAAGGGGAGGGGGACACTCCTCCCCTTAGACCCCTCCCCCAGGGCACAGATCAGTAAATGTGCAATCGATAAAACGTCCTAGCTGAAACACTGGCGGACCTCTGGATCCCAACCACTTAAAACTAAAGCGGCTTAACGAGATGAATAGCCTAATACATCAAAATTATGGGGGATCTTTGCATTTAATGATGCATTATGAACAATATATATATATATATATATATATATATATATATATATCCTGAGACTTAATTTTTCACCCAGAGATATGCTTAAACCTCAGTTTTCGGGGGCTTCTCCCCTGCCCCCTCCCGGACCACCATGGGCCCTAAGGCGGGCCCCTGGACCCCACCCGCTAAAGCTCGTTTCCTCGCTACGCATTACCAGATGATCTCACTCTTCAGAAGCCTGATGTAGAATGGTGTCAACAAAGGTTTGGCATTTGTTTTGTACGTGTCCGTTTTTAACTTAGCTTAGATTAACACTGAGCTTAGATTGACCGTAAGTATCTTTGTTCACTCGGATTGGTCTTGTCCGTGCTTCAAAAGAAGAGCACGACACGCAGTGTACGGTTAAAAACGGTCACGTACAAAACAAATGCCAAACCTTTGTTGACACCATTCTACATCAGGCTTCTGAAGAGTGAGGACCTACTACACTGGGCCGTTACGAAACAGTGCTGTAAAGCTGCCTTGTAGTGCCCTATAGTCACAACCTTTCAATATTTAAGGTCCCTTCATAGGTTGAGCACTCTACCATAGCCTGGTTTACTTTGTTAACAATACATATATATATATATATATATATATATATACATCAATAAATAAATAAATATATATATATATATATATATATATATATATATATATATATATATGTGTATATATATATGTGTGTATATATATATGTGTGTGTATATATATGTGTGTGTATATATATATGTGTGTGTATATATATATGTGTGTGTATATATATCTGTGTGTATATATATATATGTGTGTGTATATATATATATATGTATATGTATATATATATATATATATATATATATATATATATATATATATATATATATATATATATATATATATATAGATATATAGGTCGAAGAGTAAGTAACTGATTCGATCTGAATTAAATTCAACCCAAGTACTGGCATAGCCTTGGGTTGAATTTAATTCAGATCGAATCAGTTACTTACTCTTCGACCTACATTTACAGTCGATCTTACCACGTTCGACCTATATATATATATATATATGTATATATATATATATATATATATAACGCTAATTCCCACCTTAAGGGGAAATTGTTATATCTGCTTGTACATAGGGCGAAAAAAAGATAATAAAATACATAAGAAATAAATTCGCCCTAACGTCTAAAAATATAATTAACGTTATTTCAATGGGCAGCCATCCGTTCGTGTTAACAGCTAGGTGTCCGTAAATTTGACAACTTTGAAGTAATGGCATCTAGTTTGTAAATCTAAGAGGGCGCCCTTGTAAGTTTACGTATTCCTATAGAAAAAGTGTGTGGAAACGTTAAGGCGAAACTTATATTTCACCCGAATTTTTTTTCCCCTTAAGGTCGACTTTTCAACAACAACTTTCCCCCTAAGTGCCGAATTAGAGAAATATATATATATATATATATATATATATATATATATATATATATATGACTGGGAGTCCAGCTTTTTAATCGAGAAAGACAGTTTATTAATAAATGATAATTTCATGGATATGTTTTTCGATGTTCATTTTACCGGTTTATAGCACCTGTACCCTGAGTCTTTACATCGAATTTCACAAAATCTGAAAAGAAATAAGTCACTGGACCCGATTTTCTGGATTTTCTGGGTCTACCCCACAGACCACCTGGGTTTCCCTAGACCGCACTTGGACCCTAACGTCATCCCCTGGACCCCACGAGTCCTCGCTTTGCTCTTTTGGTGTAACTTTGGTGCCCTTGTGACACACCCTCGCCGTAGACCAGTCCTCCATTGTCGGGGGAACCACAATAGTTGTACCCCACCTGGAAAATCCTGCACGCAATACTCTCACTTTGTAAGACTGAAGATTGAAGGTAGGAATCCACGAAAGAGGGTTGGGGGTCTTCCAGGAAAATTTTTAAGTTAAACACTGTTTGAAGCGAATTTCGGAGACCACAATATTGCACAAAGAAACATTTTATGAAACTACTAAGTGTGGCAACCTTGCACCTTTGATAGGTCCATCATTCAAGGGGATAGGAGGGGGCCGAAGGAAACTTTTAACCCCTAGACAAATTGTGTGAACGTTAAACAACTTTGCTTTACATATCTTAACATTTCTGAAAAAATCTCGCTCAATGTAATCTATCCCACCCCTCCTCAACACCTTGTCCAGCTACCTGCAATGACTTTGGAATATGCTTCTCAGCATAACTATGATCACATATTGTTCAAAATGACAAAGACGGAAGGTGAGGGGTCCTCTCCCTAAGAAAATTTTGAAGTTAAAGGATTGCATGTTACATGTGAATTTATTGCTTGTGGAAATGGAAGATAAGTACTCAAAAAATATTTCATGGCATTGTTAATTTTTTGAAAAGTCAAGTGACACTCCATTATGGATTCATTATTATAAACTCCATTATTAACTAGTCATTGACAGAAAGATCATGTGCGTGTCAATATGAATAAGACAAAAAACAAAATTCTTTTCATCGATATGGTAATCCTGTTTCCCTTACACGAAGGTGGGGAATAAAGGGCGATTTTAATAGCCAGTTTACATTTGCGGACCAACAGCACTGACCGTGCTGATGTAACGCAAAACCCTCCTCGCATAGAATGTGGGCCCTAATCGTCCTAAGACAGTCCTTTGGGGTCCAGGAAAAATACCCTCGGAAGCTCTAGAGTATTTCAAATCTGTGGGAATTAAAATGAGGCACTTTACCCTCTTAAAATGATATTGGAATTGACCCATTTGGTTTAATATATCTTAGCTCGGAGTAATGAATGTCAATTTGACTGGATGTAATAATGAATAAGGACCTATGAAAAGTGCGCTCAAAGCGAGCCAAAAGTAGCAGTTTGATGCATTTTATCGATGGTTCTTTATTTGCTTTACATTGCAAAGGTATCCACTTTTTTAATCTTCAACGAACAAATGGGAGGTGAGAGGGTTTCTCGTTTCTGACCCATGAAATCCAACGGAGATAATAAAGTAGCATCGGAAATATTTCTCACATGAAGTTTCCTTTTACATGAAGATTTGACAGTACACTCTTGTTCAATGACACGTAGCCTTTCTTTCCCATCACAGCTGCAGTGTTGTACGTCCAGAAGTGGTACTGCGCCTTGCTTATGCGTGAAGACGCTGAACACTTACACGAGTGTAGTAAAGCACTGATAGTGGTATTAAGCGTATTTGCCTGAGATATTCGGAAATGGTGAGAAATAGTGGGTTCAAAATTATCGTTAACTGGACCGCACGTGTTTCTTACATCAAAGTTACGTTTATGAATTGCCCGCTGACCTCGCTGGCGGTAAATAGCCCTCGGGCCGGAGGTTCCCCACCCCTGCCTTACACAATCATAACCATCCCCATTCCTCCATCTCAATTGACCCCAAGGTTTTTGGGACCCGACTGATAAGTCTTGGTCTAAGCGAAGCACCACCATAGATTAGCACGTGGCGCCAATAAAATTTTGGGCTAGTAATGGCTCCTAAACCGTCGGAAATTGACCTTCCCACTTGCTCTGGTGCAGATAATGACCCCCTTTGAGTATGCTAATGAGGCCTCATAGAATAACACGATTCGATCATATTAATTGAAAGCAATGCCAATAATACTGCAAATATGCAAAAGCACGAACATTCCTTCAGGGCACTCATGTAACCATGTACCAGTATTAACAAAATAGTATAGCATACGACAAGTTTACTAAGCAGTGCTACTCACATGACATGCCTGAGTAACAACTTCCTTGGTATATCTTATCAGGAATTTCAAACGCACGAAGTTGCCTACCATACATAATTATAGATTAGATAATTAAATCTAGGGCTGCAGAGTCTATATTTTGGAAAGCAGAAATCAGCCATCCATGAATTAGGATACTCGGCTATACTAATTCAAATTGGGATGACTCTATTTTCCCTTTTAGAAAACGTACTGCAAATTTTTGACATTTTTACAGAGAGAAAATAAGGGGTATTGTCCTTGAAGGGGCCGGGCGGTAGCATAGTTCCACCCCACCACATTTTTGCCTGGGGGCTTTATCCTCCCCCTCGCAGCTTCCTACACTTATGAAGAAGACGCCTTTCGCTTTAGCTTAGGTTGCTTCCAAATTTCTATTCTACAGAAGACACGTAGCCAGAGTAATTGTGGTTTGCAGTACTGGATGACAGTCGATCATGCCGCCACGCCATATTCTGTGACATAGCCAGGGGTATAGCCTGCTCCTGGGGGCTTTATCATTTATTGGGGCTTCAAATATGGAGTCAATCCATTTCCTTACTCTTGAGTTTTTCATTGGGGGCCCGTGGGCGGGAGACATTATGGCAAGCTTGCGCCCCCAGTTACCCCTTCCCATCAGGTATGCCACTGACAGCTGTTCCATCTTTTTTCCCTGTAGGAAATTTTTTGAATTTGTTATGTGCCCTCACGCCTCCGTGTATCATATCCCTCCCAACAACCCCTTCATGACAAAGTCCTAACCAGTAAAAGGCATATTCCAATTAGGTTAGGTCTATTCCAATTCAATAACCTTGATCCCAGAGGCGTGGCCCTTTAAGGTAGCGTACCACTAATAATTGCCCCATTGACTTACACACTAAATCAGGCTACTTCCTCGCCCCCTAATTCCTTGTAGAAGTTTTCAACCTGGACATGCTAAACCTCTGGTTGAAGCTCACAACGCGGGCTCTTCTTGCACATTCAAAGTTTTATACCATGAACATTGAAACTTTGAGCTAGAAGATTTGAAAGATAGGTACATGTTTTAAGCCCTGATCTCTACTCAAAAAAGGCACTTTACAGAGCGGAGTAATACAATAAAAAATTGCTCTAAACTCGGACAAACTGTCTTGAATTTTGCACTGTATTTCAAGTCACTGCCTACAAATACCATATGAAAAATTGATCACAAGTAACGCAGCCAGAAATAAACTCCCATAAAATATTTTAAGGGACTAAACTTGTCAGTCGATATTTTTCGGCGTAAGAACATTTGAATTAGTAGTACGCTACCTACAAGGCTGTATTTGACGAACGCGAATCCATTCCTTTATTATTAACTTAAAAGCTTGAAACCTGGTCCCTTTCGTGGCCTCAGGAAGGACCCTTGTAGAAGTTTTCAACGGGCACAAGCTACCCCTCATATGAAAGCTCACGAGTAGGCCTTTCATATTGATTTCAGATTTGTGTACCATAACTGTTGAAATTTTAAGCCCGGGGAGCTTGTATAATTGGGCGCATGGTGGTTCCTGCTTTTTTACTCCATTCAAAATACCATTTTGCATAGCGGAAGGATATATTGCAAAAAGGTGGATGAAATACCTTCAACTTTCTTCTTTTTTGCCTGATGAGTACTTCAACTCCTTTTTTATCGCATACACATCACAAATTGAGCACATCAGTTCCGCAACATGGTCTATATCAGGCGCGGATCCAAGGGGGGGGGGGGCTTTCCCGGCCTCAGCCCCCCTTTTTCGCCACATCAACAATCAAGTGGCAAAAATTAGCATAATGTTAATCTAGGAGAATATTCAAGGGGGCTTACAGCCCCCCTTCGAAATGTCTGGATCCGCGCCTGTATATAATATATATACTGTGCCCCTCCCCCAATTTTTTCCAAGGTGTTGTTAAAATCATAGGGTAATATACTCCGCGGGGATTCCCCTTAATTAGTGGTGTGAGATGAACGGGAAAACGCGGAGGGAAAATTTGGTCAAGTTTAAGGAAACCGCTGTCTTCCTTTGACAAATCAGCGCAACATCAAGTAAGGACAATGGTCGCCTATTGTTAGCAGATGCTTACACCTACGTACCCTCCAAACGGCTTAGTCCAAAGTTGCAATACAGGAAAAGTATTTTGAAGTTGGTAATTTATAAATATTCATCCCAAACTTGTTATTCATTAGAAACAAGAGTTACTTTGGGAAGGTAGGCAAATTCGGTATCAATAAATTGACAGGTCTCCCTGTCTTTATTGACACCTTGCTTATCAAACGCTAGTTACATAAAATATGGAGTCGGTTTCTCTTTAAATGGGAAAATATTCACGAAACTGTTACCAATTACAACCTAAAAAAAGCTTTATGACGTTGCCTAGTCTCCGAGAGAACTCGAACTCAAGAACTTAGTAGTTGGAGTCGAGCGCTGTACCGTCTGACCATCGACAATACTGGGAGTAGTGGCATTATAATCAATAGTTATACTCTCTTGTGAAGCTGTATGGCATACAAGAAGAAGTGCCTAGTGGAGGGGCGGGAGTTTGAGAGCTGGATCGACCAACCCTTTTCACCCGTATTCTTAAGTATTAGTACCGTACTTTATATTGCCTGAAACACCGCAAATGATGTTGCTTCAATATCCTTGAATGTCATACATATTCCTTTTAATGTATATAGCATGGTCTGTAAATGTTTCGTAGTTTGCTCTATAAATGACGGGTGCGGGGCGGGGCGGTTGAAGGGGCAGTAACAGCGGACGCGCAGGATGTCGTGGTCTTCTCGGTGGCAGAATTTTCCAATTTCTTCGGAAAACATGTAGTCAGGACAGTAGGTACGATAAAATGTGTAATCCCGACGCTGGGGTACGTAGCGCCAGAATTTGCTCAGCAGGGGTCCAAGTTTCCCTTCTTGGGACTAGCGTGAAGCCGCGACAAGGGCGACAGGGTTGCCGAAAGGTTGACAACAGCAAATTTAAAATTTTCGAGTGCTTTGGGGTTTTTTATTTGTCAAGTTGGAAAATTTGGGAGATTTATTACAGGACTCTGATTTGAATCAAAACATCAAGTAAATGACAGAGGCGAATGGCTGTTGGGTTCTACTTCATACTTTATCTTTTCCCTACACTGGAAATTTACCAGACCGTGGGAATCCTTCCTCGACGAGGAACATGGCCCCCTAACCCCCCCCCCCCCCCATCTGGTGTCACGTACCACTTTCCAGACGACGATCAGCCTTCCTGATTTTTCCTTGGTCTCAAGAGCACAAATCTTCAAACAGTTTACTTATTTGTGATTTTAACATGCTGCAACTTTTCAAAGGCCTTGAAACGGACCAAAGTCTAGTAGGCAAATCATTGGAAGAATGATTGCTGGTACACGCGCTTTCTGATGTTTAAATAAATGCTAACACCTCTTTCCTAAAACTTCAATGACCGTCATGATATGGTGAATTACTGAAATATTTACTGACGGCCAGCTTGGTTGTTCTGTGATTGGTAGCTTTCACCAGACGGAAGCTTTTCCATTCCAGCGCGAATCAAGAGAAAGAGGTGGATGGGAGGTGGGGGTGTTGGGGGCGCCCAGGTTGAATATTCTTCACATCACTCTTCCATATTTCGCTATACGCAGTATTCAAGTTTGTCAAACTTGAAGTCACCTGCTCCCCCTCGATTAAAAGGTCCTGAATACGAGGATGAATAAGTCTGTATTTAACGAACTCTCAAAACAATTAAACGACTTTTTTTATTAACTGTAAGACGATGTAACGTTTAATCCGTTTCGTGGCCTCTGGATCCTTGTAGAAGTTTTCAAAGGGCACAAGCTTCCTTGCCGTCACACCAAAGCTTCCGAATCGGCTGTCCATAGTGTTTTCAAATGTGTGTGACATCGTGACCACTGAATTTTGAGCACCGAGAGCGTCGATAAAAAGTGTTGCTCGTTACCGTTTGACACTTAACTGATCAAATGCATTTTTCCATAGCGAAAGGATATAAGGCAAAAACGTTGCCTAAAATAACTTCAGTTTCCACAATTTTTGCGCAAGGAGTACTTGAATTCATTTGCTACAACATCCACTTTACAGGTTGAGCTGATCCCTTCAACAACATGGTGTACACTGCACCGTACAAAAATGTTAGGGACTAAATTTGTTAGTCAATAATTTGGCGCGAAGCAAATTTCTTCAAGTAATGCATTGACTTACAAAATAATTTTGGTCCGTTTCGTGGTTTCTGTTTTCAACGGTCACAATTAAGCTGTCCCTCATATAAAAGCTCACGGGTAGGCCTCTCACAATGATTTCAAATTTGTCTACCACGAACGTTGAGATTTTGAGCGCCGAGGGCTTGTGTTTCCTACTTTCCTACTTCACTCAAAATGCCAATTTGCATAGCGGAAGGATATATTCCTACTTTTTTACTCCATTCAAAATACGATTTTGCATCGCGGAAGGATATATTGCAAAAAGGTGCCTGAAATACCTTCAGTTTTCTTCATTTTTGTCTGATGAGTAGTACTCCAGCTCCTTTCCTATACATCACAAATTGAACACACCATTTCAGGAACATGGTCTATACTGTACCCCCCAAAATGTTTTCCAAGGTGTTAAATTCGTAGGGTAATATCTTCCGCGGGCCGGGGATTCCAGTGGTGTGGGAAAATGCGAAGAGAGACTTGGTCAAGTTTTAGGAAACCGCTAGTTTTCTTTGACAAATCAGCGCACCATCAAACAAGGACAATGGTAACATATTGTTAAGCTGCACACCCCCAAAAATTCTTCCATTGACTTACACATTAAATTAGCTCCTTTTCGAGGCCCCTGCAGCCTTGTCAAAGTTCACAGCTATTTCGAGCTACTCCTCATGTGAATCCTGAGAAGTTTACCAATCATGGCACTACAAAATTTCCATACCATGACCGTTTACATGTTGAGCTAGAAGGAGTTTAAGTTTTGATAGGACACACCCACCCCTAATTTTGTTCAACAAAACATAAAGGGTGCACCCACTCACCCCCCATTAGAGAGACAGCCTACTCGAGAAAAGTAGTTCCAAAGTACACCGTCAATTTTAGGTCCTCTTTATTTGTGAATTACTTATGTTAAGATGATCAGTTGATGCCGATTCTTCCTGGATATGAAAGAGGGCATGTTAATGTGTGGGTGGTGCAAAATTTAGATTGACTAAAAGTGATTCAGATGGTTTTAAAAATTGTCGGAAGAAAGTGGTGACTTCCGTCACCTTGCGGATTAATATGGGTAGGTGTATACGCTCTAAACTTGATCCCCCTGTAGCTCAAAATCAAAAAGGTAATGCTATGGTAAATTTGTAATGCCATCATAGGCCAACTTGTCATTTGAGGGATGGCTTGTCTGGACTGTGAACTTTGACTAGGCTGTAGGAGGCATGTAACCGAGACAAAATAGTGTGTAAGTCAATGGAGAAGCTAATAGGGGTGTGCTCCCTAAAACGTAATATGAATAAAAAAGTCTTATTCATTTTCAGTTAACCCCAAATTTTCAACTTCCACACTTTTTTATGTTCTCTTTGAGATTCATCGAGTTTCAATTTCCAACAGGTTATGACAAAATTCGGCCTCAACCTGAGTTAATAGTACTACTTTTTTGAAGGGGTACATTTGACTCTCAAGAACATTACTCTAATGGAAGAGGATTACAAAGGCGCCGGCGCTCCTCCTAAAGGAGTGGAGTCCAGGGGCCCGCCACAGGGCCCCTGACGGGGTCCAGGGGCAGAGCTCTGGTGGGGGTCCAGGGGGCAAAGTCCCCGGAAGTTCTGCGGTATTTACGAAATTATAGGCATTAAAGTTATGCATTTTAGCTAAAACTTCAAATGACATAAGGTGGGCAATTAACATACCAAAAAAAAAATCACAATTTGACTTTTTTCAAATAGGCCTATATCTTACTCCATTTGACTAGAAGTTAGATGGAATCGATAATGCCGAGGGCTTGAGAAAGTAGGGGAGAATGGACAATAATTTTAAGAATGGAAGATCTAGAAGCCTATTCAGAAGGGATGCACGCGAAACGCGCTGAAAAAATATCCCGTTTTCATACTTTTCAGTGATATCATGAGTAATAGAAATGCTAAGAAAGAAAAGTATCCTCAAGAAGAGAGCTTCCCTCCTCCCTTCGCTATGCGCCTGTCCCTTATTACGGTACCGGAAATGACACTTTCCGTGCCTGAAAACTTGCATGTAAACAATCTTTAAAGAGTCAGTAAAATTAACACAGATCGATGGTGAAAAAAATTTTGCTTTCAAAATTTCTGGGGAGGAGAAACTTCCCCTAGGCTGCGTACGGCCATGTGGGAATTGGTGATTTCAATGATTATAGAAGAGTTTGTACGAAACTATGACAAGCAGAATGTTCTATAATTTAGAAGTAACTCCGAAACCCCGAAGCAATATTTAAAATAGATGCGCGGGAAGCGCGCAGAAGAAATCAGCGTTGAGACAGCGCTGGAGACATTTAAGTGTAACCTATTGTTTTTCTTTAGTTTTAATTGCAGTAATTTTTATTGCATAAAAATTTCCTTCTTTCCCCAGGTGCCTCTTCTTTCTATAGAGCAGGATCTGGGAACCAATATCCTGCCCCACAGAGGCTTTCTTTCATGTTTCATTTGTCGATGTTCTGGGACAAGTGCCCCTCACTACTATTTGATTAGTGTAAAAAATAAGGCAGTATCGATATTGAAGATTATAGAGTATGTGATACTTAAAGAAGTCAATGAAATTTTATGTGGTTAGTTTTTACATGGACATTGTCAAGGGCATCGGCAGTTAAAGTGCCAGGGAAGTAATTTTTATTGGGAGGCTGCATCTTGCGAAGCTGTGGCCGGCGAAGCCTTTAACCGCGACCGCCGAAGGCGAGAAGTCTGAGGCTGGGAACTGAGGGTCCTCCCCCAAGAAGTTTTTCTTCAGTTTGACGGCTTTTGCGGCAGGCCCGTAGCCAGACAAGGTGCTGGAGGGGGCCAGAATTTTTCCAGGGGGGGGGGCGAAATTTTTTTCAGGGGGGGGGGCAAATGTGTACAAATGTATTAAGTCAATGGTAATATTCAAACTCTCTAGGGGGCAAAAAAAAATTCAGGGGGCTTCGCCTCCTGGCCCCCCTTGACTACGGGCCTGTTTGCGGCCATTCTGGACCATGTCTTGAGAAAATCCTGCTTTCCCCATGTGTAATTTTAAATGCTAAGGAAATAGTTTTCATATGATGATTGCAAATTTAAGATCTTAACCGTCAGTCACTTTGCTGAGGATGGTGGTAGTTGGTGAGGAAGGTGAAGAGCCAGAGGTCAGTGTAGTGAAGGTTTTGAAAATCGTACTTTAGTCAATTGCTGTCCTAGAGAAAGTAATAACGAAACAATTCCACCAAAGTTTTCCTACGCACAGCATTACAGCAGTACGTGACTAATGAGACATCGATTTATATAAGGGCCATGCGATCGAAGCACGTCGATTTTTTTTCGAGAACTGGGTATACATGGGTATAGGGTTTGGGATTTTGTTCGCAAGGACCATGGTGCATTTTGTGACGTACATTAGTACTTTCAGTGACCCTTATTTCAGGGTTTCACGTCACAATAATGTGGTGTAGGAAGAAAGAAATTTTACGGTGCCAGAAAGAAAGCCAGAAAGCCAGAAAATTGTATTAGTCAGCTTTCTCTGGAGGTGTGCGCTTGCAAGCGCGCCGAAAAAAAATTCCTAGCAATTTTATGGTTTTTGATATTAACATTTTCCTTCATTTAAACATTGCAAAATTTAATAATAATAGGCTATTGAAAATTCTTTTACATTTCTCCAGGCTGGTCGCAAGTGCTCCCCCCCTTGAGCGTCCCCCATAATCCCGCCTATGGTCAGGGGTTCCACCTGGGGGTTCGATTGTGCCTGGGATTCGGTTAGGGACAAGGTTAGGGTTAAGTCAGTTTAGGGGTTAGGTTAGGGTTAAGTGGCCTCTTAAATAAGCCATCTCCGAATCACAAATAACAAGGATATCATACGAATGATTAATATTTAAACCCGGCATGATATTTTGGAGTTTGCTTAGGGGTGACGTTAATTCTCTCCCTATCCTCATGTGAGGAATCAAGGGCGTAGAGAGCGGGGGGCTTGGGGGCTTATCCCCCAGTCAAAAATGAGGGGGCTGAAGTATGCTAACTTCCGCCCTTCCCCCTCCCCCCCCCCAAGATCCAAAGGGCAAAAACCCCTTATTTGTCTCTTCTGTAGTAAGAAATGTCAAAAATTTGCAGTAATTTTCCTTGAAATTTGTCCTAAATGTTGCACCAAATTGCATCTGAGGACCCTTTAAATACCCAAAAATTTTCCAAAAGGGGAGGGGAATCCCCTCCCCTTAGACCCCTCCCCCAGGACGGCGATCCGACACAAGGTTCCCCCCAGTCTCGAAAAGCTTTCTACGCCTATGGGGTTTATCGAATCCTTGCAATAGAAGAAGGTATTTTGAAGGCGATAATGTATGGATATTCAACCCAGAGTGGCTTTTTCTGAAAACGAGAGTTCCTTTGGGAAGGCCGGCTAGCAAATGCTAATTACATGAAATAATGATCGCGAAACTACTACTTACGTTATCTTTTATGTTGATAATAGGGCACGGGCGTATGACTTACTGTATGAAGATTACAAACGGAAGACCAGTTAGGTTTTTCTGCGTGAAATGAAAAAATTTCACCAAATGTCATTTAAATAGGCCCGACTTAGAAGCAAGAATTTCTTTTCTTTGATTTAATTGCCCTTTGGAGGCTGTGGTACGTTCTTCATCTACATTTTGAAGAAGCTCACTTGGACTGCCATTGTTGACTAGCCTAGGCTAAGTATGGATTGCAACGTAAGAAGTATTGCTGCATGTACATTGTAGCCTAGGCTAGGCTAAGTTGAATGTGGCGTTATTAATTTAGTTCAATGAAAAAGTAAACCAAACATTCCAGTTGGAATGAAGGGTCCAGTGAGATTTGTATTTGTAGCTGTGCAAAAAGCGCTCCAAAAGCGCATCGGTTACTGATTATTTGTATGGCAGCAGTACAAAAACAAATCGCAATTTTCTGGTCGTGCAGCTGCCAATGCCATCAATTTTGCCATTAGGTTAGAAGGCTACGTTAGGTTAGGCCCAGGCCTTGTAGAAGTAGTAACTTAGGCCTATTTATTAAAGCCTCAGAATTCACATTACCTAGGGCTACAGTAGCAGTAAGATCAAATGTGATCCCAGTTTGTGCTGGCAGCTATTGAAAAGCCTATTAAACCTTTCTTAGGGATAAACACCCATTCACACTAATATTTTTTGACTGTCCTTTGTATAAGTTTGCAGGACAGATAATTCTGCCATTCAAATGTGTACACAGACAGTCACAGCAGCTACTGAACTGTATTCAGTATGAATATGAATGAAGTATGTTGGTAGGCCTAGCCTAGGGACGGGTCTTAATTCAAATGCTTTGGAATTGAACTCCTACAAATTGCAGCATTCTTTTTCATGGGTAAATGTTGCAGTATCTGCTCATATGACTAGCATAATGAATGAATTCCATCAGAAAAAATTAAATTGTCAATATTTTTCAGTCATCCGCTAGGATAAAGTGCACAGTATTCAACCCCCCTCCCAGAATTCAGCCCACTAGCCTATCAATTGTTATTCATATGTATCTCCTATCCCATAGGCTAATAGAATTGCCAGTGTGTTCACATATAACCTTTGGCACCAACCTCGTCGTACTAACTAAAGATATAAACAAAAAGGCGAAATTCATCAATATTGAAGATACATTTTAGTCCTCATTTGATCAGGCAGGTTAAAGTTCATAAAAATGGACTGTCCTTAAAAGTCATTTCTTGGTATGAAAATTCTGGATTTTTGCCCAATAGAAGATCTTTCTACTTCAATACAGGTATTTGTAGGACTGAGAGTTGTAAGGTTAGCAAGACCAGTCACAAACTTGAAAAATCCAAATGTGAAGGCCAGGTTTTCTTACGTATTTATGGGAGGTTGAATACTGGGCTCCACTTGAAAATGTGGTACTGTATGTACAGGTAGTATTGAACCATATGTATACACGCCAGGGGTTGAATTCTTGTCTACAAAAATCCAACTAGGCAGTATTCATCCTATCAAAATTAATTCCTTTGCTCACTCACCAATTTTTTTTTAAATATTGAAAAAGCAACATGTAATTGAGATAAAAATTAGAGACTTGGTTTTTAAAGGCACTACTGTAGGCAGTCGCCCCAAAATTGTCTTTGAAAAATCAGCAGACTACTTGCAAATCTCCTCTTAATGCATTACAAGCACCTCTGAAGACATTTTGAACAAAACTATTACAAACAACAGGTTAAGCAAGGAGAAATTCTCCTTGAATTTTACAATTCACTAACAAAAATATTGTCACATGATCAAAATTGGCCATTCATGAACTGGAGTGACAGGGCACACTCACTCTGATTGGGGTGACTGCCTACTGCCTTTAAATACTTACCCATGAAATCATTGCTACAGTATGACCTGACAGTCATTAATTCTGGGTTCATGAATTGAATACTGTTCATAGTGGAACGTACTCCCCCAAAATATTACAGATCTCAAGGACCCCAAGCAATTTAAGATCTCAGCATTGAGGTTTCTCTGAGGAGACGACTAATATTCTACATGGGCACCCTCAACCCTGTACGTTTGACTCCGGCAGGAGTGAACATGAACAGTATCCTTCCAAATCAAGATCCAGTAGGTGAAGTTCTGGTCTGTTGGAGTCAGAGGGTCTGATGCCCCCCTTCCAGGGTGCATTCCATGTAAAGGTTATGCTGAGGTGTCAGTGTTCGTACTCCAATAAAACCAAAGGTGTGATTTAGGCTATAGGCCTACCACACAATTATTATTATTACATAACATTGCCTGCTGTATGATGATCATTTATCAGACTTGAAAAAAAATGTAAACACGTTCTTTCCTATTTAGCAGGAAATAACCATATTTTGTGTGATACTCAGGGTTTTCATTAGACTTCTAATCTCAAGAGTCCCGAAACTCTCAACTTTCTTTTTCGAGCATCCCAAAACTATTTCAAGGGTTTCCAAAATTTCCCAGGAGTCTGGGCATACTTGTACATGTACTGTCACCTACAGTATACCATATGTAAGTGTGTGCACAAGATATGGAGCTATACCCTAACCCTTCTGACAGGCATACTGTATGTATCGAGCTTCCATGTAAACAGAGCACATCCCAGGTATAATTAAAAATGTAGTTTATTTTTTACCCTGCAATAAGTAGGTATGTATTTACACAAGAATCCATCATACCTGTAACTACTGCAAAGGGTGAGGTGGAAACTCCATGTTTCAGTATGAACGTAAACTGTACAGCATGACTGGGATGTATTGAGCCAGCTCTGCACTTTTCTACCATACCTAGAATCCTGGACAAAATTGTTGGGACACTTTAGACCTGTCTTACAGTGTATTTTCAGCATTTCTATCCATCCCCCCTTATGCAGTGTTGAGAAATAAAGGGCCCACAATTTTCTTCAATGCCCAACTCTCATTCACCAGGACAGTAGCCTAATATATAGCCTAGGTGCTTGTGTACACTACAGACCTACAGTATACTGCACATCTGGAATATCGGTGCAATCTGCTCTTTACTTGAACTTCACGTAGCATGTGCGTAGCCTAACATGTGTGTTTTTGCGTACAGTACATTACAGTACTTCCCTGTTCTAACCGGCCATGCAGTACAGCACATTTGTATACAGTTCTCACCACTGCACAGCATGCATATGGGTGTTAATGATTGGAGTGCATGACGGACCTACGACATGATATTGTAGTATGTCGGCATAAAATTTGCTGGAAAATATGCAGGCTTGAAGCTTCAAAGTAACTTCCACTGCAAGTGTGTGGTATATTGCATCACATTTGGGGGATTTTTTTGCCAGCAAATTTTGCAACATCCAGACCTACAATCTTTGTGCATATAAGGCTGAACCTCAGCATCCACGGGACGCACAGGATTTTCTTCCAAGCGTCTAGGTGGCTACTCGTGCATCTGAGACCCGGGAGCTCGGGTTGATGAAAACCCTGAGACTCAATGTGAATTAAGTAGAAGCAAACTGCAACAGAAAATTTTGTAGAGCTGCAGTTTTGACTTAGAGCTAGTTTGCAGTACAAATATATGCCAATTCAAGTGAATTCTCATGCCACTACACCAAGCATTTTCCTTCATCTCCATCAAAGATTGGTGTATAGTCCAAAATGCGCCCTGGCCCCCTCCTGCAAATCCTGAGAAATAATTTTTATTTGTCACATGGAAAAGAGAGGACAAACAAAGGTAGCAAAGATATATAGTGTTGGTTATATTTTATTTCATTTAAATAAGTGGTTACTATCAGAACCAGTAAATCCTTAAGGGTGAATACTGCCCACTGTACTTTGCACTATATTCTGACTGATATTACACTATGAGGTAATTACAGGCATTAACTAGGTGTTTTTAAACTTGAACCCATTCAAACTTTGGGACTACCCACTATGGTACACTAATATTGCCTACAGTACGTACCTTAGCATAAGGTCTAGACCTACTGTACGTGTACTAGGCTAATTTGTTTAGTAAGACAGCCTCACAGTCACACATTCAGTGTTTGAATAGCTTTCTTGTACAGTAGGCTACTTGTAACATTACAGTCTTGCTTTACAGATATTGGTTAAAATCTCATACTCATCAGTAATTTGACCCATGGTATGAACCAGGTGGGGGGAAGGGACTAGTGGTCTGAGCACTTCTTGGGCTATGAGGAAATCACTTGGTTGGGTAAAATTTGGGACAACTTGGGAAATTTTATCTGTTTGTGTGAAGTATTTCTCAGACAAAACTGTTGACCCCCCCACCCGTGAAAAAGTAGCCACTGCACCTCAAGGCTATGTGTACTCTACTAAGTACTCCTAAACGTTTTAGTTTTGTTGTGCTAATTCAAGTTGTGTCAGTGCATATAATGGCTATAATTAAGAAGCAATTGAACTTTTTGTGGGAGATTTTTAATTCTTTTTTTTTTTACATAAACACTTTTCTCTTTTGTTGAGCTTATTAAAGTTCTGCCAATGCATATGTTCTAGGCTATAATTAACTTGCAATTGAAGTTCTGTAGGAAGCATATGCAGAGACATCTGTGTGTATTTTTAAAGCGCAACTCATGTTAGCAATCATAAGGAGTTCCTCTGTTTGTACGCACATGTATGCATGTGAACATTTACCACTGTTTGTGCAATGTATGTAAAGTTTGTGAATGGGCTGCTTCTTATTGCTGCCCTTGAAAGTACTGTATCATGTACAGTAATGTACTGTACCAGGTTTACGAACTGTCATGGAAGAGCAGCAATTGACATTGCAGGATTTGGGCCTTGTTAATACCAAGTCATAAAATTCCATTCATGTCATACTGTAGAGAAAAGGTTTGTAATGGTAAAATTGTATTCACGCTAAGTTTTGGTGAATAACAGTTCTTTTGTGAGTTGCTGTAACTGCATCATTTAGAGAAAGCTTTTGGTTGCAGTGATACTGTAGGAGAAACATATCTGTGAGGTCGTGTGTATACATAGATGTGTGTACACATGAGTTTGTTTCTGATGCTTCATAGCTTGTTAACATGAAGGTAAAGAAGCAGGGAAATTATGGCATTCCTCATACTTGGAAGTTGGAACATGGATGCCCCTTTGAGATGAAGACTCCTGTAGTCTTTGGTGGAGGACCAAAATAGACTCTGTTAAGTCACATTAATAAATAAAATTTGGAGTGAAAATGCTGGTATGTCCTCTGCACCACTCTCAGCACTTGCTCTCTCTTACACACCCACATAGTGCAGATAGAATCATTTGTCCCTTCAGACATGGCACACTAGGAGCTACAGTACTGTAGGTCTAGTAAAGAAGACTGAAGAAATGAGGGGATTGAAACTTAATGTATTTTTGATTTTGGTTCTTCAATTTTTCTTCTCAAGATCAGTGTATCAAATTGGCAGACAATTGGGTCAAAACTGGTCATGATGCATTCAGCAGAAATACTACAGGGCACCTATGTGCACCTATTGTTTCTCTGTCTGTCCTGGTATTTTTAAACTTACAGTATCAGTTTTGGTGGTGAGATTTTATTTTTGATTTGTTCATTTCAGCAGTCTTGCTTTATCTTCATTTGATCTGTACCTGAAGGGAAATGAAGTAATCCATCTTCAGTTTGTAAGGTCATTCCAAAGAATCCACATATAACCACCATGGCTTCAAGTCTCTTTGAACAATACAATGAAGCAACTGCCAGAAGTGGCAGCCCCTTTACCTCAGGTACTCAGGGTACAGCAACCAGACCTGCTCCAGTAAGTTTGACATGTTTTACTTCTTCTGTTTTAACTGAAACATTCAGTAGAGCAGAGTGCATAGTATGTACATGTAGGCCTATCGTTTGTAGAATACAATATTCAGCAATTAAAACACAGGAGGGTGATGGGATGGGAGTGAGGGAATGCAGAGCTTCGTCCCTGTAAAATACCATACCCTAGGTTGTGCTCCAGTTCTTTTGACTTGGAACTTTCCTTCCCAATCTAAAAATCACAGTGCTTGCAGCATGTACAATACAGAAGACTGGTAGAAAGTGAGCCCTTGCACAGCTGCAAGAAAGAAAAATAAAATGTTGTATGATTATGTCCAACCTCAGCTTGTATGTTAGATCTGTGTAAATTCCTGCAAATTAACCATGAGCACATTTCATGTTACTTTTATAGATAATTATGTCTGTTTTATAATAAAGTAAAAAATGTACATTACTTTCATAAATCTATATACCTGTATATAGTACCCCTAACTTAAATTCAAGGAGTGCTCAGGGCACCCTTTCAGATGGATCATTTTAAATTAATAGAGTTTTCTGAAAATATATATTCAAAGCTGTTTATCAGTATCCTTTGGAAAGAGAGAATTGGGATTATTGAAACTTTAAAATGTCATTTCTTTACACTGCTCTTGAAAATATGCAATAGAATTCTGTCTTTATTCTGTTCACTTTTTGTAAAAATTGTTTTTTTTTCTCCCTTTTGTAAAGATAACTTCTGGATATGTGACTGCCACTATTGAAGAAGACATCAAGATTTTTACCAGACAGAAGATTAATTTTACGTAAGAACCTGTTACTCTAAGCAAAGCGATATTGAATTTTTATTATGCAACTAGAAAAGCAAAATATTGTTTTGCCACAAAAGAAAAAAACACAGTGATATATTTTTTGAATGTCATTATATACATTTGGTATGCATATGGCCGTACAGGCCAGGGGTGCACTGGGGGCGTCCGCCTCCCCATATGTCAGAAACCTGACAAAATCGGGCAGATATTTTGTCTCAGTCGGGCAAAAAATTGGGCAGTTAAATTAGGTCTGGAGTCTGGCAAAAATCACCCCCTCCTTGAGAAAAACAGTCTTGTACGGCCATGGGTATGCACTATTTTCTGTGGGATTGCAATGTGACACATACAGTATCATCTTTTCCGAGAAATTGTTCCATGATTACAGTTCTGTTACTATTCTTCAGTTTAAATGTCAGAGTCTGCCAAACCAGTAGTTTGAATGTTGTAACCCATACATGATCATCTGTCGTACTGTGTGGTAAATCTTTTTTAAAAACTTTCAGGACTTATTCAGCTTTTAATTTAACACCATTGATGTTTTTTTTAGCCCACCAAGAGCCATCACTCACATGGTTGCCAGTAACAACATGTTGATGATTGCTATGGCAGATAAGACCCTCCTGAGGATCAACAGGGACCAGCCAGACCAAAGGAATGGTGAGCTAGCCTATCCTCGGTGTGACTTGATTTCAAGTCGGTTTTGGCTTGTATACAATTGAGCCATCATTTGGTTGGGTGGCTGTTGATTTGGTTTTGAGGTATGGTTTGTTGTGATATAATTTGGTTTGCATCAGTTTGATATCATTTAGTCAGACTGGTTTAAAAGATTGATATTGTTGACTTGGGCTTAAATTTGTTGGAATGGTTTTGTTTTAATTTGATTAGATATGATTGAGTTATTATTGATTGATTTGATCAGGTTCATTTTACCGTGATTGAATTGATTTTGTTTGACCTGATTAGTTTGCTTTGATTTTAGTGTTGTATGATTGGTTCAGTGGGTATTGATTTGATAAAATAAAATCATGTTCACTTGATTTGATAGGATTAGGTTAGTTTGATTTATTTGGCCTGATTTGAGTGGATTTGATTAAATCAGTGTGATCAGATTCCTTCAGTTTGGTTGAAATTTCTGCAGGATAGTTAGGCTACAGAAAATAAAGGTGTTTTTCATCTTGATCATGATGCTAAGACTGTTCAGCGTGCTTCTTATGTGGTTTAATATAAGTGACCCACTTGACCCCATCACCAACAGTATTCAGTCACTGTTCAGCACCTTTGGAAACACTGCTTCTCAATGGTTTTGGTATTCTCTTTATCAACCACCTTTAACCCTTTGTTTAGAAATAGAATTGAACTATACAACTGGGTTTTACTATGAGCGAACTGATGCATCAGTTTAATTAAGCCTAATCTAAGTTGTGTGTGAGTTTTTTAAAACTCTGTCATTTATCAGGTGCCGAGACTTGTTTTGGACTGGGAGGGAATATTTGTAAGGTACAAAAGCTTTCTAAACACTTACCCAGTGTCAAGGTTTTAGTTCTTGAAAGCTTTTGTTTACTCATAGTGTAACTTAGACTTAAAGGAATTTCTGTCATGTATACTGTGCGTATAGAGTTAGAGTTAGATGAGGTTTTACGGCTCAGTTTCTATCCAGTTTGTTTGAGTTAGGCGGGCCACAGCCTTTTTTCAAGGCAATTGCACTTTCATTACATGATGTTACACGAGATTCACGATCCTTTTACTTGCACTCATCATCCATCTAGAAATTCGCTTTAGTGATGAGAAGATCCACAGAATGTTTCTAGATCCATCAGGCCAACATCTCATTGTCAGCACAGAAGGTCAAGATGTCCTTTATGTCGGCAAGAAAAGTAGAAAAGCCAGACATTTAGCCAAGATGAAGGTACAGTACATCAAGAATGACATTATTTTTAAAAACTGTTACAATCATTGAATTTCTAGCAAACAGTTAATTACTGTTATCACAAAGATGATTGTAAGTATTGCACTGGTAAGCATCTAGGCACTGTGAAAGTTAGTGTTTAGTCTACCATGTGCAAAGATAAGAAAAGTATTCTATCATAAATACAATGTATTAGGTGTTTCGCTTCTGTTGAAATGTTTAAATCGGTGTTCAATTTCCCCCCCCAAAAAAAATGAATAGCAGCAATTGCTATGCAATATTTTTTTGGCATAGCAGTTCTCCAATATTGAGTAGCAGTTTTGTAATTGCTAAACACATGGGTCAAGTAATGATGTAGCAATGAAAGTGAAATAACTAATGTTTATTTATCGATTTGAGCTATTTTCATCTTATTAGGTTTGCAGAATTGCATTCTCCAGGCTTCAAAGTGATCCTATATTTCCTATAATTTCCTATAAATTCTCAAAAATCCTATATTTCCTATATTTGTATGATTTTGGGCTTGTTTTCCTATATTCTCCTATATTTTTCTGATCTTACCAAAATACTTTTCTTTTATATGGTGTTTTGGGTGAAATTTTCAGGTGTATTCATGTTCCAAGAAAGCTGTCATAGACTCACAGTGTCTTAGACTCAGAGTGACTTAGTCGGACAGGTAGCAGTGTATAGATGCCAAGGATGTTAATGAGATGCAAGTACGCAAAAACCAATAGAATTCACAAACATTCTCATATGAAACTGCATAGGGCACTAATAAACACTTCTTTCACCACCCATAAATGTTCCACTCTCACACCTGTGATTTTAAGTACTCTATGATTTCATCTCTTTGAGGGAATTGTAGTGGTATTGTCAAGGGGTGGATTAGAGTCCTTTGCCTGGTATCCCCTAGAGTCATGAAGTCCAGATTTTAAAACCCTTACCAATGCTTTGCATGCACAAGTAGCTGGTCTGTGATATAACTAATTCTTTAATTCAAAATATTGTAGTGCAATGGTTAGAAAGATATCAATATTTTCCATGTCATCTACCATCTTTCCTCAAACTGAGTTAGCCATCAGATCAGTTGATTGTTTAAAGTGTCGTACAATTAGAATTCTCCTGTAAAAAAAAAAAAAAGCAACTTAGTGCTTTGAGAAAATTAAGAGTCTCACTGTAATGGTTACAAGTTTACAATGTACAGATCCCTAAGGAGGTTTTCCCTAAACTCCACATGAAGCCCTTCGGCAGGTCTCTAGATGCCACATCAATTTATCCAACAGACCAAAGTGGAAATCTAATCCATGTATGGGATCTGCTGCTGCAGTGCCCATCATTTGTGGAAGTGGGGGCACTTGCCAAGTTGCCCTTTCCCTAATTTTGTCATGTAACTTCCTCAAGTGAGATTTTAGATGTTAAGTATGTTAATGCACAGACAGTTTTGTACACACTGTAGGCATCTTGACATATGTGGACTACACTGTTCTGCCAAGTTGTACAGATTCAAAGTGAGCAGTGGAATTTTTAGGGGGAGGAACCATTGGGCCATATGCTCTCTCCTTCACTGATGCTGATTTTTTCTTTAATTTAGTAATCTAAAATATGTTAATTTTTGAAAATAAATTTTACTTCAAAGAGATAATAAATGTAGCACCAGATTGCATGTAAATCTCCCAATCATTCAAAAAATTTCCAAAGGAGGAGGGGGACACCCCTCCCCTTAGACCCCTCCCCCATGCTGGCAGTCGCAGAATAAACTGCATGGCCCCCATGAGACAGTCCTGGCTTTGCCACTGGAAAGTGAGTTTGAAAGTATTCATACCAACCATACAGTTGTCATAGGCCTGTGATCTTACTGTCATCACTCACATGTCACACCTATCAAGATTGACTGGCAATACAGTGTATAGTTTATATAGCAAAATGTTGTATTAAGAGACCATTTCCTGTGATTTAAGCAGCAAAAAATTCAAAAATTTCCTCACCACAACCCCATTATTATTGGAGCTGAGGTGGATTCTGTCTAGGACATTAATTAGCAACAGTTCATTGTCCACATTAACTACCCATCCATTCAAAGCACCATCATGGTCACATTCTGTGTTCTCAACTTCTAATATGGCAAATTTTGATGCCTTTTTGGTATGCACAAATAATAACATTTATGGGTAATTTATTCCAGGGTCAAAATATGCAAATACACCACTGTCAGGGGTTTTATCCTTTCCCTTCCACCAAAATGTTTAGGTGGTCTTCTTAATTCCATGTTGATGGTAGAACCACACTGTTCTGCCATATGGCCCACACTTCTGATAATATTAATCACAGTTATCATTTAAACAGCATAGTTTATTAGTTTCCTAAGGTATTGTGTTTCCCCCATCCACAAGTTTGAGGGATTTTGAAGATAATTAGAACTGCTGGTGTGTAACATTCCTATATTTACTCTATATTTTCCTGGAAAAATCCTATAAAACCCTATATATTCATCAGTATCCTTCCTATAAAACCTCCTATATTTCTGTGATGGACCACTTTGAAGCCTGATTCTCACTTCTCATATTTTTTTTAACCCCTTGTAATCCTCATTGCAGGTTGCCATCTTTTAATCATCACTGAGTTTTTTGTTAGCCATTTGGCCAAGGCGTAATGCCAGTCTGCCTTGATACATTTTCCCCAAGTAATTTGTCATCTGTTAGTGTATGAGAATAGCCAACTGGCAGGTGGCAGCCCTAAGTACTCAGCTATTGTAAACATGTCCATAGTAATTGTAAACTTTTCCAAAGCAGCAGCAGTGATCAGTCGCAGTTCCCGCAAAATGCACGTGATGTGGTTTCACTCTTGTGAGAAAGCACTGTTAATGCACGTTTGGTGTTACACAATCGCAGGTTTCCCCATGCAGGTAATAACAACCAGTGGGTTGTGTATGGCCTACTGTAATCATGCCTTGCCATTTTTAGCATTTGAGGAACATGCCATGACTTCTTAGGAAGATAGTGCTCAAAAACTTTTCAGAAGATCTTTCAACTTATAATTATTCAAAATTCAGGAGGTATACAAACATGAGAATGATATCGTTAGAAAGCTGGCAATGTTCTATTTTAGAGAATGTTAATTTTTGTATGATACAAGATAAACCAGTCAAAGTTTTCATCACAATGTAAAAAGAAAAGGTCAAGAAATTTTAGTGATCACAGAACTACACAGCGGACAGCTCGTTGTGTGTGATTTATACTGTAAATGATTGGCTGGGAGAGAGGGAATGTGGTTACATAGACGGATGTTCTTACTGAATTTTTTTGAGTGTTTAGTGTAATGAAGGCCTACTATTTTTGGTGATTCTGATCACCGGGATTGAGTTCTGTGAATGTGATCCCAAGTCGGACTACTATTTTGTATCCCACAATGTGCGATGCAGTCCTGAAAATGCCTCCATTTTAAATCGCATTTCGCGTGTGAAATCAAACACTGATTGATATATCTTTCAAATTAGTGCACATCTTAGTCTAAAACACATCTGTCAAAAGTTAGCCTCATGGTGGTCAGAACAGCTGCTGCAGCTGATGGTCAGTCACAAGTAATAGACAACTGTATAAACAGCACTTTGCAATCCTTAACAGCTGTTTGCATTAATACCAGTGTATTGGATTGCAATATGCTTTCTTGTTTCCAGCTGCCAAGATGTGGCCGTAAGGTCCCTGCAGCTTCTTCAGCTGGTGTCCAACCCAATAAAAAGTGTAATCAATGGAAACCATTAGTCATTTGAGAAAAGCCTAGCATGTTTTATTCCAACTGTTTGTTGTTGTGATTTTTTCAATGGATTAATGTTACAGTTTGAGAAATACATTTTACTGTCATAACACAATATACTGTACATGCACACTAGAGCTATGCAAGTTTCATGAAGCTAGGCTTGTGAAGCTTGCAAGTAATAGGAAAGTACTCCATTGAGCTATACAGTACTTGTTGATTTGTCTTCTATAACTGTATTTGTTACAGCCAGAGTTCAGCTTTTCTCTTGCTAGACCTTTTTAACTTCAAAGCTGTTTCCATCATGTTTTGTTTACTGTAAGCTCTCAATGCTCCTAAATAATGTTCACGTTCTCACATCTGAGGTTGTTGGCTTTAAAATGCAAGTTACTAAACCTTTGTTTTTAACAGTTACAGTCAATTAAAATTTTAAGTGAAAGTGGTACTGTACATTTTATCCTATCTTCAGCAGGTGTTCCTGATGAATTGTTAATTCTAGCTAAAATGTCTTTATACAAAAATAAGTTTGTATTTTCTTTACACGTCATTCAGTTTGAGACTAAGCCAACTGTAGATACTTTTACTTTCAAACTATCACCCTACCTTTACATAGATAGTGCACTGCAGCTGTATGACATGTTTTGTTTTGGCATTTTTGTCCTTATTTTAGTATCATGTGTGTTGGAAGAGTTTTAGATTGTCTTGTTTAAAACCTCTTTTTAACCAGAAAAATCCACCAAGACATTTTCAGATATGAAGTTTGATGCTCAAACCTTGGACAAATATTTTCATTATTTTATTTCATTTTTTTTTCTTAGTTTCAGTAATTTTCAGGTGCTTGAGTATATCCTGATGACAAAGAGGTTAATACTTGTAATAGATCAGTGGGCATAGACTTATAATCAATGAAGGATAAAAACTTTGTTTAGCTGGCAGAATCGCATAACCTGTCCATACTTAAGTTTCTTTAAGAGTTTGACCCATGCCCCAAGCTGCGTAATTACCACATAGCTTTTTTTCTTGTATCCAGGGTCACTTGATAGAATCAGTTGGATGGAACAAAATGAACAGAAATGAAACTACTACAACAGAGATTCTGCTTGGAACAAGTCGAGGTATTTAATAGATCTAGTGATGTTACATGAAAATGACTAGACTTTAAAAAAAGGCTTCTTTTGCAGTTTTTATTCAGTAGTACTCTATCTGTTATAAGAACACCAATTACTTCAGGAATTTTGTCTTCAGTTTACTTATAAGGAGCAGTTGAAGAAATATGTGTGATCAGATGTAAATGTGAATTTTTCATATTTTATTTTCTCATTATGGGATTAGAGTAATTGTTAAAGGGGCTTATTGAGTTGATATTGATTATTTTGTGATGAGTGTGAAGGAAATCATTGCATGACAATGTTTCTAATTAGCCTTATTACCCATGTATCACTTCCCATATTTACCGAAAATGTGAGAAATTGTAGTTTTTGTAAACAGGGGTTGCATATGATTACTACATAATTGGTATAAAGTGTCTGGTCACGAATTTGTAATAAATGAACTGAATTATTAATTACCCTATCATTGCCATTTCAGTTGTGTATCAGATGTGCAGAATCTATTTACCATCAAGATGTGAGTAAATTCCAACAGGGTGTGAAAAAAATCATGAATTTAGTGCACCAACTCAATAAGCCCCTGTAAAAGGGTATACCTGTAGTTGGATCATGTTATACATGTGTAGAAAGTTTGATTTCGCAGTCGAGAAAGATCTTGAAAGATAACATTTGCTTAAGGAGAAAAAGTAGTCATAGGAAATAAAAATAAACAAATGAAAGATCTGGTTAGACATTGTGTTTATATCCGCTAAAGCACAGTCTGGGGAGGTGACGTTGTTAAGGAGGTAGCACATTCTTGTTATGTATGGTGGTAGAGGCTATCTTTGATCTTTTTCAGGTTGTATTTTTGAGACGTTAATCCAGGCAGGAGATGAGGGCAGATTCTTCCAACAAAATCCAGAACAATACTGGAAAATGGTAAATTGACATTTGATTTGTAGCAGAATTATTTAACATCTTGTGATTCGATTTTGTTTACAATGATATAATCAGAGAGCAAGCCTTACTTTAAGGAGGCGGGGGCCAGGCACCAGTTCAGTCTACCTGACACCTATTCTTCTTGTAGATTTCAGCAGAATCAGATGTGATATTTACTTGACCTGGAGCTTTTTGTTTAATTCATTGAAAGGGCAAATTATACACGATGTTTGGCATGATCACAATGCACCATCAATGATCACAATGCACCATCGATGATCACAATGCACCATCAATGATCACAATGCACCATCAAGGCTCTCGGAACACCCTTGTGATACAAATACAATATGTACTTAGAAACATATGAAATGAGCTAACGAACTTGTGTCAGTTTGCACTACCAAATCAAAGAAATTTTATTTCCTTATATCAATGAACGTAGTTGTTCATTATTTGAAATACTTAAACCTTGCCTCCAGGTTTTAATGATTTGGGCAATATAACCATGCTCTGGTTTCATATTTTTGGAGCATACCAGGTGCTAAATTATGTGGACCATAGAGTAAGCCCCCTTGCACCTTGTTTCATGTGAGACGTGTTAAAGAGGTACAGTGTGATTAAGTACAATGTGATTAAGTTGTAAACCTTATGCACATGATGTCACAGACCAGAAGTGCACCCTCCAGTGGAGGCAAGGGCAAATCATTACAACTTTACACCAGCAAATGCAGACAGTTGATTTCTGAACCTGGTCCGATGTGTTTGTAAGTCTGCTATGTGTGCATGTAGTGTGCTTCATTGTTTAGCGTCCAAAATGTCGCATGACATCACTGCGTAAGGTCTATAATCAACAAATTCTGTTACCATGGTAGCATTGATAGTAATATTTGGTAAGGTGATGGCTTCACACTAAAGCCAAGGTAAGGTTTTTGCAAGCTTTTTTTTTGTAAAAGTCCCATTGGATGGGTGCTTAGGGGTGTAAACCAAAGGTCACCTAAAGGGGTTCTGCACCCTGATTGGACAATGTGACTTAATATGACCATACTTTCAGCCATCAGACACTTATATCTTACTGTAGATCTGTCTTGTGTTGTTCTGTTCTAAACTGACTGACAAGAACAGGCACTATGCATGATCCGGTAGATTTGAAAGCTCATAAGCTCATACTTACCTGCACAGCTTGAAGGGGTTGGCAGTCATACTTAGGTGTTGGACAAGTTTTTATGTCTTTATAACCTCCTTTTGTTTCATGTTGTAAAGTGCCACTTGATACTTCATTGGTGTGTGAAAGTTAACACTGTATGGATTTAAATTATAATAGCTGCAATAACAATAAGTGGCTGATGGTGTCAGTGATCTGACACATGATGATATATTCTTAACAAAGAAAATAAGTAGAAATAGAATTGAAAACATGTAGGCAAGATAGGGGGCTATGTTAGATTTGCTGTAGGTCATTTGTTTTGCCCACAAAGCAATTTGCCCTTATTTCACATAATCATGCCACACTGTATTTACCTACAAAATCATTGCATGGTATTGAATATTAATCCTTTTTAACTCCCCAGTTTGTAGGTTTGCATTTCAGTATTGGTACTGTAGATGTAAAAACAGCTAAACATGTTTCAATGGCCTGTCCCTTCTTGCTTGTGTTCTTTTACTGACACGGTGATAATTCTGTAAACATGATTAATTATCATACATTTACATTAAATGGTCCTTCGTGTTCTTATCATTTTATCAGATAAATATGTAATGCTTTTTCCCAAAAATACATACCCTCTCAGGTGTACAACCTTGGGAAAGAGTCCACAGTCCCTGTGACTGGTCTCCACGTAGAGCGTCTTTCAGGCTCATCTCAAACAGAGAAACGGACCTTCTTTGTCATGGCAACAACTCCTGAGTGAGTATTATTAATCAGCTGTTTTTTTTTTTCAGAAAAACAGAGCTTCCTTTGTTTCCAATATGAAAGTTGTTGTTTTTGTACTTCGCCTTTCCAGGGTAAGAATTTTTTCCCCACCTAAAATTTCTTGAGAAAGTACGAATTCAGTTAAAACTCTTTTTGAACAAATCAGATGATCCCTTTTGTTTTTGATAGAGGTCAAAGGTCATTTGAGGTCACCAGAGGTCAAAAACCAAATCCGTGTAAACATTATATCCCAAGGTAGAAAGCATGTATACTTTTCATACTTGGCTAGTGGAGGATGCATTATAGGCATAAAATGAACCCTTTTATTTCATATCGAGGTCAAAGTTAATATGAGGTCACTGTAGGTGTAACAGCAAAAACCTTGGAACTTGGTTGTGAATGCAACAGCTCAAGATGCAAAGATGGATGCCTTTCATTTCCTTTTGGCAAGGAATCACTGAGCAGAATCACTGAGCAGAATCACTAAGCCTTTAGGCATTTTGGTTTCTACAGAAGTTAAATCAAGGGGATACACGGACATTTTTGCAGCAAGAAAAAAAAGCACCAATAGGGAGTGCTATTGTTTACAGTGCCAACTAGTATTTGCTTTATTATTGGGTTTGATATGCTTTTAAGTAGACCTGTAAAGATTTTCAGCTGACGCACTGGCTGCTGGTATGGTGCGCGTACCAACACTGTTGTGTAGTGTCATCGGGCTCTGATAACACAGGAGTATATCAGAGGATGTTAATATAGGTATACTACCCCACTGCAAGGAAGTGTTATTTGAATTCATACAACAGTATTAAGATATTTACATTTCCTTTCAGGCGAATGTACCAGTTTATTGGCACAGTTTCATCTACAGAACCTCCTGTCTTTTTACAAGTTTTTCAGAAGTATGAAAATACAATTCCAAGTGAGTATACTTTTTAAGTTTTATATCTTTTAATAAGTGAATGCCGTGGACTGGAGTTTATAATATTAAAAAAGTTCTGCTTGGCTGAAAATTATTTAAACATTACCTAAATACGTCAGATTGAGAGAGCTGTACCCTATTCTAGCCATTTTCTTTGAAAAGAAGAAATCACACAATTTTCAAATTATTTTCCCCTTTTGGTAGTTGGTTATATTTTTGCAGTAAATAACTTACTCAACAGAATTTTTTAATATTATGCTTCTTTTACAATTCTTGAAGGTTTGACAGATTCTAACCATTTTTGCTAGAATTGCACATCATACTATTCATCATACATACAGATATAATGTGTTCAATAGTCATTGCATGTATATTAGGAAGATTGATGGTTTAACAAAACAAATCTTGTGTAGTTCTTTTTTCATGGGTAGTAATATTCACATGCTTCTGTTTTCATCATCTCTAGCTGGTTTTCTCGAGTTGCCTGGCAACATGGGTTACAGTCAGCTTCAGGTTTACACCCCAAAACAGAAAGCAACACCTCAGAGCTTTGCATGGATGTCTGGTAAGCACATTTGTAAATTCTTTTCTTTAGGTAGAGGTAGAAGTATGCATGCCACTTTTTTATTGTTGTGTATATTCATTGGTTTGTTTTGCATTTCTACAGTAGGCTGACCACAGTGAGCAATGCAAACAAGTAAAGTGAGCTAATGAGGGGGTCTGGTCCAGCCGATGGCACATCAGTTCTGCATACAACTAAGTTTGTCATGTTGGTAATTGATTACCCTGTATGATGGCAAGGCAAGCAAAGAGGGAGGGAGGCGTGAGTGCTTGGAGGAATCCCCCGTCCTGGAACAGGATGTATTTGTGGGATTGAAAAAAAAAGAAAAGAATTTGAAACTTTGCACTTTTGCTTCATTTGTAATCCAGATAAATGAAAGAGCAAAGTCAGTGGTCAGTGGACACAGACTTAAGGCAAAGAAGTGAAATTATATTTAACCCTATCATTGCTGCAGCTGGACATATCCCCCTAAGAGGGAGTTCTTTCAAACTATAAGTTTGTTACGCCTTTGCACCTTTCATTTCTGCAATGTGTGAAACAGTATACTCTGAAAAGCTATAGCTACATTGACATTTTTGGAGAATTTGCAATCAAAAACTGCTTGTGGATGTACAGGCTGTAAGTACTATAACACTTAAGAGTATGCAGTAGCTGAAATAATAGCCTACAGTGGTAATTATGATTGTTATTGTAAACACAGCTTGGTGTTTGTAAAGATTGAGCTTCAGATCCTGTGAAAATAACCTTCAGGCTTTGACAAATGATGGTAAGGCCTACAGAACAGGACTAAGGCTAGGCCTACATAGTAGCAGTAGTACCAGTACTATGAACTGTGTTAGTAATGGCTTAGCACCAATGGTATAGGCCTTTGCTTATTTTACTCCTTTTGGTCATTGGTGTTCTTAGTTTTGATTACATGTATCGGATTGAACTTTGTCAAAAATGTTCAGATTATGTACCATTAGGAAGAAAGTTTAGTTTCCAAAACTTTATTAAAACTAGTAATCAATAAGCAAGGGCCATTGACCTAGTGGCTGTATAAAGAAAAGTGAAGATGTACAGTAAAAATACAGTTTACTATCCTCACAAGGAATTTAGCAGAGTAAAGTCTACTAATAGTGTAACAAATTTGCACACAAATTTGCACATATTATCCTCACATAGAACTTTGTAGAATAAAGTCTACCTACTGTAACAAGTTTGCTTAAATTTGCATTTATTACACACACAAGGAATTTGGCAGAGTAAAATCTACCTACTGGAACAAATTTGCCTCAGTTTGCACTTAATATCCTCATAAGGAATTTGGCAGAATAAAGCAGGGATGTAAGTTTTCCGTATTAATACGGAATTCTGTATTTTGAAAAAATCGACTGAGGTCTTCGTATTTCTCCCGTATTCTTGCCGTATTTTTGCCGACTGGAAATACGGAAACTAATCTGAAAACATTGGAGGAAGTTTTGTTGAAGTCCAAACAGAAATATACGTTAAAATAACAGCAAACTAAACGGTGTTTCTCTATTACTGCATCATGTAAAATGAATATCTGTACCGTTCACGCCGATACCAGTTCGATCACTCCGTACTGTGCTGCAAATTTACTGCAAGTAACTTGCGGCTCGGCTTCCCCATGGAGCGAACTCTGCTCAGCTCCTCAGCTTCCCAAACGAACGGGATGTGACTGAAGAAGGAATATGTCATAGAGTCTGCTACGTAGGCAACGGCTCGCCCTGCCCGACGTGTCCATTTCTAAAAAAACTAAACCAGTACGTACTCCAGTGCACAAGCCATGTAGGATATACTGTACGATCACTACCTTAAAAGTCGCGCACGCGCTGGCTTCATGTATATACGTACGTACGTACGTGTACAATATCGGCGCGGCGTGCTAGTGTTAAATCAGTAAATATCACCGACATAGCTAGCTGCTTCGTTGCCGTTTCGCGTTGTATTGGACGATACAAATGCGGTTGCTTCGAGGTGAGAGATAGAAATTTCAGTGATAAATGCTCAAAGAAGGATGTCTATGGTCGTTCTCAAAGTATATTTTAGTTGGACCATGGAACTGGCTCCTTGAACTTGGCTATCATCTTAAGATGTGGTACTGTGGTAGCTTACTACAGTACTATGTTAGGATACTGTGAACTTAGGAGGCTAGGCCCACACGTGAGTTACACTACAGTATAACCGAATTTACGTGCTGTACGCTCCTTGTGTTTGATCTTGTTGGCCTATTTGTACATCATTGAGGTCTGCTGCAACTGTGTAAGGAACAATGGAACTCGACAGAACAGCAGACATTAAGAAGATTGATCAAGGGATCAAGAGTAAATGGAACTGGAAGTGGAAAGAATTTAAAAAAAATTTATTTTTTAATTTTAATTTTTTATTTAACAAAATAACATGTTACATTTGACAGTCAAAGTGAACCAAAAATACCATGAAAGTGGTATTCTCTGGGGCATAACTGTACTTCAGATAATGAATTTACAGTGCACCATTTTGCATCTCAGCTCCCTCCTGACAGGGGACACCCCCTCCCCTTATACCCCACCCCCAGGACGGCGTTCAGCCGTACAACCTACTATTTTCAGTATTTTTTTTACCCTGCACTTACATCCCTGATAAAGTCTACCTACTGGAACAAATTTGCATAAATTTGCACTCTCTGTTCTCGCAAGGAACTTTGCAGAGTAAAATCTACCTACACTAAAAAATGAATACCATCTGGAAGACAACTCATTTACGTCAACTGTGATGTTCTCCACTTGTCAAGAAAAGAGGCTGCCAAATATTCATTTAAAAAAACTCAAGACACAGGAAGAAATTTTTCCATAAATTAATTCAGCACCAGCATAGAGAACACTAACATAAGTGCAGTACTGAAAAGGTTAATATCCTCTTCATAATAGTGGTTCAATTTGCATCATTTCAATTCTCTTTTATGTGTATCTTGCCACTTTCCAATTTCTTCCCTTCTTTAATGTATCTTACTGATAACATTTCATGTGTTATAACTCTTTGTATTTCAAAAGGTCCAGGGGTTTACATTGGTAATTTTGACTTCCAAGAGCTTACCCGAGATAACCTGACCAAAGACAGTCATCTGTTGATTTATCCGATGGATAAAGAGGGAGGAGGACAGAAAAAACCAATTTCAATGATACTTACAGAGTTTCATGTCCTGCTACTTTATTCTGATAGGTACAGTATAAATTCCCAAGTTGAGAGCTTGTGTGCATGCTTGCTTGCTTGCATACTTGCATGCATGCTTGCTTGCATGCATGCATGCTAGCTTGCTGGCAGAGTGTTCAGTGACATTCTGCTAATGGTTATGATGAAAACGTAATAATTATTTTTATTCTGCTTTTAAAGACCAAAAATGTGAGCATTATAGGACAAATTTTTCACTGAGAAAATGAAAGTGAATTTACAAAAGTTCTGTTGTACTCTTGTGGCATTTTTAGCTTTGAAATCTTTGATTAATAATAAGCAACTTAATAGCATCTGAACACCCTAATTGTGTAACTGCTTTCTTTGTTTAATGTGCAAGATTTCCTGGTTTCGTTCTAGATTGTAAACTCATTGGGTTTTTTATTTCTTTCAGAGTCCAGGTTATCTGCACTCTGAATGAGACACCCATTGACGAAGACCTCTACCAAGCTGTGAGTAATTTTTGTTGTGTACATGGCCTGTTGTTGGCTATGTTGTTGTGCATATCTGTAACCTGTATTATGCTAGTAAACTAATAATTATTCAACTGCATATAGGTTTTGGCTCTTAACATGCTGAGCATATCTATCAGAAGGAAAAAATGAGAAAATTGTGTTCTACTGATGAAAACTTGTTACAGGAAAATGCCTGTCAGAATAAATATACTTTGGTAATTCTTTTCCCATGGGTGATGTCAAAGTAAGGAGAAAAGATTTTATACATGTGGTAGAAATAATTCTAGTCAAGTTAGAGGGGGTAAGCCTACATTGTACACCAAAAAAAATGATTATACACAATATGCAAAGTATCTATATATCTAAATAATTGACTTTGTCTTAGTCTTTGCCAAGTTTGTGTTGTGGTCATTTATCAAAGCCTTGCTACCTGATTCTAAGTCAGTTTAATTGACATATGATAGCAAGTTTCTCAGATAGTTTGCGCTTCAAGCAGATTGTAATGGTTAAGTCATATGTCAGTTGTAAGGCAAATAATTATCAATCTTGGAAATTTTCTGGTGGTAGATACTTGACCTTATTTTTAGTTTTAAGTTGATCTGAACATCTAAAGTGTCAGTGCTCATCTGTGGCATTGTTTTGCATCTTAAAAGTTTCCACTTGGTATCTCTTGTGAGTGATAAGATCTCTCTGACATCTGGGTTCATTGTCTGCAGACCTCATTATGGAGCTTATCTTGAATGGAATATCTGTCTGTTGAATATGCATATTTGGAGTCTCTAGCCCCCCTTATGGAGTCTATGTCCAGTGGAACTGTTATCTCTTGTATGTCTGTGTTGAGGGTTTGATTCAGACTTGTGCTGTTTCATTACAGAAATTTGGACGATTGCTTGGAATGTGCCGAGATGACATCAAGGGAACAATCTGGACCTACTCTGATCAAGCTGTCTTTATGTATAAAGTTACCCGAGAGGCCAGGTAATCTTAAGAATATTCACATCCCCTGACACTCTGGGTGAAAACTCTTATTTCCTCACCCAAGTAGAACAAATCCCTACTAGAGCAGTATCGTACCCAGTGAAGTGATATTAAATTTATAAATAGACTGGTGTGCCTAGTAAATGTTAAGTTGGAATAATACGGGGAGCTAATTTAATGATAACATAGCTCCTGGTTCCTTGAAATCATAGTGGACCAGTAGCTTCTATCAAAGATTGTATGATTTACTGATTTCACATCACAACCTTTGATCTTCTTCTTTTGTCCAAACATTTGTGTATATTTTCCTTTCAGTGCTAAAGTTTTGTTTTATGAACTTTTCTCTTTAATCTGCCAAAGATATTTTAGACTTCATTTGTGACAAAGGTGGTCATTAAGGATTGTCATGAGCATGATTGTGTTGACAAAACAAATGCTATCTTTCTGTTGGCAGGTTTATCATAGTCTGCCCTCCCACATGGTAGTCACTGTAATCTGTTAGATTAGTTTATATTTCTTTGTTCTTTTTTGCCAGTATTGCCTTTGGTTTCAAGGTCATAGCCATTAGGCCAAAAAGAACCCACCATTATCCAAAATCCATGTAGCAGTTGTATGGTAGGCATTTTTAAGAGCCTGAGAAACTCAAACTGATAGTTGGCAACTTATATAGGAATTCATCTTCATGTCAGTGTTTGCACTTAAAAATATATTTATCATAAAGCTCAAAAGTGTTATTGTTCATACAAAGTGTTTTATGAACAATTCCATTTCAGCTGTAATTTCAGGAAGAAATTTTATTTGACTATGTTGTACTTCTTAGTAGCTTATTTCGTTTTCTGTGTAGTACTCATAACTATAAATTTAATTCTTACTTGAAAATATTTGCTTTCAGAGATGTCTGGAAAATTTATTTGGGTAAGGGTGAATTTAACCTTGCATTGACATTCTGTCAAGACAACCAAGCACAAAGGGATGAAGTTTTGAGAAAACAAGCTCAACACTTCTTTGATCAAGGACAGTAAGTAATAGTTGATTTTGTTTCTTTTGTTTTGTGGAAGACGATAAATTGCGGCAGATATTGTATTCATTGATAGTACTCAGTTACTGGTATCTGACTGTTATGTTTAGTGGTTATGAGCTGACCTAGGTACGTAAATGATTGACCTTGCACTGTATGGAACAAGTGAGTAGTCAATCTTCCATTGTGTACATGCCAACTGCTGAGTAAGAATATTGACAATAATCAAAACTTGCAATCCATCTTTATCTAATTAAAAGATAAATGCTCTGAAGTGCTGTACAAGTATAAAAGGTTAAATGCCATCTAGGGAAGAAATAACAATTCAGCTCAATAAAATGTGGATGGGAGCTAACAGATGAGAAGCCCAGGTGAGAGTAAGAGCTGAAGTGTCAGCAAGTATCGACCACCAAAAACAATAGAATTACTGTCCATACCAATTGCTCAATGTCCCTGCCAATTTATTAATGGTGTTACTAGCTTTGTAGGTGAGAGAGGATGGAGATGATCCGGAAGGTGCCCCATCCCATAGGCCTGATTATTTTTAGAATGTTTAATAGATGGGGAGGGGTCGGCGTGGGGCTATGTATATGTAGTTTTAGAGGGAGTATGGAAGGATCAGCCACCCCACTGGATTCCCACACCCTACTAGTTGCCTACTATTTGTGGGATGTGGAGCAGAGTACCAACCAACTACTGTCAAGAAACATAGCTGTGTCTTTGTTTTTCCAGAGGTTTTGGGAGAGAAGCAGATTATGAAATGTTAGGTGCAGAGTGACATGCAGTGGATGGTGTTTCAGTGCCATGTGCTGGGATATTTCATTATATACAACAGGAGAAAACATACAGTATTTGATTAAAGGTGCTCATCAGTAGTTAAAGAGTGTAACGGTGGCTGCCTTACAACATCCTGAATTTTCTATTTTTCACCAACAGATTTGACAAAAGCGCTTTGTATTTTGCTTCCACTGAAATGTCCTTTGAAGAGGTCACCCTTAAATTTATTGAAGCAGACCAGAAGGAAGCACTTAGGATTTTCCTTCAAAAGAAAATGGCCAATCTCCCCCAAGAAGTGAGTTTCAATTTTCAGTACAATTGTAAAGGGATAAATTGTGTGATGTCTGCCGTTGTATGGTATTGTTGGTGGTCATTTTGTGCAGGTTTGTAAGAGTTTCTGAATATAAATGAAGGATCAGGGAAGTACACTGGAAGTGATATTTGCTGAAATTTTCTTGTCACTTTTTTATACTTATACATGTTTGGCAGAACTGGACAGCAATTGTTCAGTTATGGTTTGACTTTAATAGTGCCCTCCATGTGATGGCATGTAGCTCATTCACTTGTAAAGATGTGCTCAAAGTGCATTCCAACAGTCTAAACTCTTTGAGGACATGTGAATCAGGGTTGGTGCTACCCCACGGAGTGGACAAAGTTTTTTCGTTCAGCTCATCGCCTGCAAAAAACCAACGTCTGCAGGACTTTGAGCCAAAACCATTTCAATTTCCCTCGGAAATCCAATGCAATTTTCATTTACATAGCTCTATTAGGCGATTGGCAGAAGTAAGGCTATTAAATGTTTATTTGAAAGAGAAACACTGCTACCATCACACAGCAGAATGTAGAGTCACAGTAGTCAATGTAACTCGACACCATCTTGGTATTCCATCCTGGTAATGTGTGTGCATACACATAGTACAGCGACTCTTCAACTAACTACTAACAATCTAGCACACAGCCACGAGAAAAGACAGTTCAATATCTTTCAACCGAAGATTATTTGTCAGCTTCTAAACGAACTCTTTCATATCAGTTGTCATTGTTTGTAAGAGACTGTCTGTGCTCAAGACTTTCATCTAAATTAGAAGCTTTAACAGATGGTTTAAACGAATTTGTGATCAATGTAGCATTGCAAAGATCAGAGTCATTGAGCACTGCCTACCTCAGGAATAGACCAATTGCCGGTCATGCTCATGAATATTAAGTTCATCAACTTTTGGGCTCAGCAAAAGGACCAACTATTTCTGGCAGGCTCTGAAGGGCAGCAGCCACAGAGGCGCTATGCAGGCTAAGTTGGTGCTTTTTGTAAGTTTATTGAAAAGTAATTCATGCAGAGAAATAGTACTTTAATTAGAAGTCATCTTTACACCAATAAACTTACGTTTGCATGTTTTCTAGTTGAATTTTACCATTCTGTTATTTTTCTTTCTCAATCCCAGGATAAAACTCAAATGACCATGCTCGTAATATGGCTTATTGAGCTTTTTCTTAATCAGTTGGGTACTCTGAGGAACCAGCCATCCTCTCGTGAGAAGTATGAGAGTGTCCATGATGGATTCCAGAAATTTATAGCACAGAAAAGGGTCATGGTGAGTACAGTAGGGTATCTTGTAATGAGTAGTAACAGTTATATGGTAATGCTGTCAGTTTTCTGGGTGGGTAAGGAGGACACAACAATTTTCTGATGACATGTTGTGAAATTATTTAAGTATAATTTATTGTATCTAAAAACATTTGTATTTATGATATTTACATTGCTGACATTTTCAAGTCAATTTTTTAGAAATAATTTAGGGTTGAGTTGGGACTTAAAAGATGTTGTTTTAGAGAATGATGTGTTGCAGTTTTGTAATATGTTGAAGTTAAGTATTATATCATGGATTAATCTGACTTGATTTGATAGATAACCCATTTTTTGTTGGTCATAAATACATTTTCATATCTTACAGGAATGTTTGAAGAACAATGTTGACACAGTGTATGACCTGATAGCCAGTCATGGTGATGTCACAGATATGGTTTATTTTGCAATGTTAATGAAAGGTATGGCAAGAATGACTCTCTGTTGTAATTGTAATTTATTGCCTGTTACAATGTGCGTGGTTTGAAGTAGAGATAATCATTGGAGTTTCAATGAATTGATTTAGTTTGATAAATTGTCAGTACAATGTCAGAAAGGAGAAGTTTAAAATGAATATGACTTTCAGGATAAATTAAGCAAAATAACCCATTAAAGAAAACTTTCTATCAGCAATGCATTGTTACTCACTTTGGTTCATGGCAAATGTGTTCTGATTTCTCAACGTGTGAAATTATGGACTTTGTGTTACTGTACATTCTTCAGCACCTCAATCTCGGACAAAACCCGTTGGGACACCCCTGCTCCCCCTTCACAGAGTTGACCATAGTTATCCTGTTCACAGCATACAGTCATTCTCTCTGCGCAACTTTGGAAGGGGGAGCGGGGGTTTCATGTAAACCTGGGAATGGAG
This sequence comes from Holothuria leucospilota, assembly GCA_029531755.1. Classification (NCBI taxonomy): domain Eukaryota; kingdom Metazoa; phylum Echinodermata; class Holothuroidea; order Aspidochirotida; family Holothuriidae; genus Holothuria; species Holothuria leucospilota. The sequence goes on from CM055964.1 coordinate 12,456,449, forward strand.
ATTCAAGAATATTATGACAAAGCATCCCAACAGTTTTGTCCAAGATTGTCTGAGAAATTCGAGAAGTTAGAACTGCTGGCGGCCCATGGTAGAAAGCCGTTTCTTTGCACTGCGTTGATTTGCAAAAGGGTAGGTGTCTTTTCTTTAGGTATAAGAGAACAGTAACAGAGAATAATCAGCATATTCTGAGTCCATATTGAAGTTCTTGTTAATATAATACTGTTGAAGCTAAAAGCATTGGGAAGGTAGCTAAATAAGTTCAAAGCGTCCTCTCGTTCAGGCAGACATTTTCAATAGTGACGTATTTGGGGCTCACACTGTCTGAACAGGTACCAAATAAAAAGAACATTCAGCAGAAGTATGTGCTGTATCCTGCTTATTACTTTATATTAAAGAAATTTACCAGAAATAAGTTAAAAAGTACTTGAATGTATATTCATTTCACCTTTATAACACAGTAACTTTCATTTGAGTAGCTGAAACTATACTGAAAATATGCCATACATGCTAATTTGACGAGACCGGGGGTGAAGGCTAAGTTAACCAAATGGTCTACCATTTGTTTTGAGAGCAAATTTGAAAGCAAAACGTAAAGAAATTGAGTCGGCTTAAAGAAGGCATAATAGATACGTCATCAGCTTCATGTAACATGAAAAATGTCATAGCCATCAAATTCGCTTCAAAATATGTCTAAAACCAGCCCTAATTAACGATCTACCACCGTTATAATAAAAAGCTTGGCTTGCAGTTCTGCTTTTAACATTTCATGGTAGATCGTGGCACTCTTTCAGTTAAAATCTTGCCTTCTTACCACTAGTTTGCAATAGCAGTGAGACTCTATCCATGAAAGAAATTGTTTTGTTTTCTGTCTTACAACTAAAGAAGAGTTGTCATCCTCCTTTTAATTTGCTAAAAAATGCAAGGCATATGGCTGCCATAGACGTCGTTACGGAACGTAAACATTTCTGCCTGGCATTCCCTGCGAATACCTGAAACAGTCTATCCATTATGATCTCGCCAACCAACAATAAATCAGTATAAACAAATAAACAAAACAACACATTAAAATAATTTTAAATTATACCTTCATTTGGCCAAAATCCTCAGGCCTATAAGCCTCCGAAAAAGTGTACTGAATACAGTTGCTGGAAAAATTAACCATTTTTCTATTGAATTTGTTCTCGTAAATCGCTCACTTAAAACTCAGACAATCTTGGACAAAACTCGTTGGGACACCCCCGCTCCCCCTTCACAAAGTTGACCATAGTTATCCTGTTCACGGCATACAGTCATTCTCTCTGCGCAACTTTGGAAGGGAGAGCGGCGGTTTCATGTAAACCTGGGAATGGAGATTCAAGAATATTATGACAAAGCGTCCCAACAGTTTTGTCCAAGAATGCTGGTTACACCAGTTTGTTGACAGGCTGTACATTCTCATGAAAGGAAGCATTTTGTCTTTTGGTATATGTCAGTTGAACCTGTGAATCCAGACTTTACCTTTGTAGTTATTTTAATTTCTGCCCATTGCAAAACTCAAAACTCACATATGACAAAGATTTAAAATGTAAAGATATTAAATTTTGTTTCAGATTTTGAGCGCGTCATCAGCCATCACATCCAAGGAGAAGATTACCATTCAGCCCTGGATGTCCTCAAACAGACATCTAAAAAAGAACTTTTCTACAAATTTTCACCGGTCCTGATGCAGCATATTCCAAAGGAACTAGTGTCAGCATGGATCATGCAAGACAGAGCTCTTGACCCCAAAAAACTCATTCCAGCCTTGGTGCAGTATAAACACGAGGACTACGGGGGTCAGGTGAGAATTCTATCAGAAAGTTTCAATGCTGGCAAAATTTCTGTACAATTTCCTACATTTAACTTCCCTTGGCACAGCCCTTGCCAAGAAATGAAAAGAGGGAAACTTGTGTCATCACACGTAACATGAAGTTTAGTATATCCTGAATGCAATGGAACCTGACCAACCAGTAACATTGTCTTTGATAACCCACAATTTTGCCAGTTTTACCTTATACAGGCTCCAGCTAGTCTGATGTGACTGTTTGGCATGTTGGATTGCAACTACTAAACCACCACAATAATTGGCAAAGAGGATAGTGCTTCCCATAATGAATAGAATACTGTAGGCATATGCTTCCAGTATAGGCATACAAGCCAGGTGGTAGGGGGAGGTGGTGGAGATGCATCTCCTTGGAGTTTCAGCAAAATGAGTATCTCTGGCAGAATAATGTATTACCTTAGGATACCTTAGGAACCTCAGTGGACGCAGGTCTAATGACCTCTATGTCCGCATCTTCTTAATCTTCATGATCTGGAACTGTAGTAACGATCAAAGAGCTGTGGGTGACTGCCATACTAAACTTACAAAAAGTCTGCCTTGTAGTTATATAACATCTCATGGCCAGCCCAAAACCTATCCAAAGCCTTCTCAAACTGCAAAACAGTAGTTGCAGAAACTACACTCTCAGGAAGGCTATTCCAGATATCGACAACTCTACAGACAAAACTAAATTTTCTAATGTTGAGCCTACAAAACTCTTTGAGTAACTTCCGACTATGACCACGGGTATGAGTAATTGAACTAAACTTGAGAAAACTTTCAGTAACACCTCTGTCATACACACCTGAAACAATTTTAAAAACCTCAATCATATCTCCTCTTAATCTACGGTACTTGAGAGTTGGCAGCTTAAGTTTCTTTAACCTTTCTGTATAAGTTAAACCCTTCAAGGATGGAATCAACTTAGTTGCCCTCCTCTGAACATTTTCAATAGCATCAATATCACGTTGATAATGAGGCGACCAAACAGCAGCAGCATATTCCAAATGTGGCCTAACAAGGGCCTGAAATAAAAGCTTGAAGCATTGCTCATCCAAAAATGTATAAGTACGTCTGATAAGGCCCATAATACTATTAGCCTTGTTTACTTGGTGCTGAATGTGCTCTGAAAAACCAAGACCACTGTCCACAAGAACACCTATATCCTTCTCACAATTCGACTTTTCCAGGAACACTTCATCCCCACTATCACCATATAAGTGGTAACTTCGAGGAAGACAATCATGGTACCTATTTAGAGAGACAGTTAAAACTTTGCACTTATCAGGATGAAACTTCAAGAGCCACTTGTCTGACCAACTCTGGAGTTGATCAAGATCATTCTGTAAATTCTCAATATCGTCCATACTTCTAATTTCTTTAAAATTTTTCATATCATCCGCAAATAAATGGGCCGTACCATTCACACACTGAGGTAAATCATTAATATATATAACAAACAAGATAGGACCTAAAACACTACCCTGCGGAATACCACTAGTAACTGCATGCTCACTAGATTCAACTCCATTAACAATAACCTTTTGGCTTCTTCCATTTAAAAAATCTTCAATCCATCGCCTAATTTGAATACTAAAGCCATATGCCCTAAGTTTCTCCAGAAGTCTTCTGTGTGGCACTTTGTCAAAGGCCTTCATAAAGTCCATATATACAGTATCAACACAACCACCATTGTCTATCACTTTCGTCCACACATCCATAACCTTCAACAACTGCAGTGTAGTCGATCTCCCAGAAATAAAGCCAAACTGCCTGTCACTAAACAAATTATTCATCTTCATATGGTCCACCATTAAAGATCGAATTATTTTCTCAAGTATTTTGCACACTACACTTGTTAAACTGACTGGCCTATAATTTCCTGGAAGAGCCTTGTCACCTTTCTTAAATAATGCAGTAATATTGCCGACTTTCCAAACATCTGGAACTTTACCAGTGGAAAGAGATAAATTAAATATTTTAGTCAACGGCTTTGTGATAGTCTGGGCTAATTCTTTTAAAGCCTTTGGATGAAGTCCATCAGGACCAGGTGATTTGTTGACATCCAAATCTTGAAGTAAGTTCAAAACATCGCATTCCTTCACCATCTTATCCACACAAGGACTAACAACCTGAACCGGTTCCACAAAAGGAACTGGACCCACAGGTTCAGCAGTAAAGACACTGCTAAAAAATTTAGCTAGGACCTCAGCCTTTTCATTATCATCTTTAGTCATATTTATCTCACCTCCAGCTTGATTTGTCTTTAAATTGGGTATTCCTGATTTAATTTTACGCTTCGAGTTTGCATACTGCCAAAATTTTTTAGGGTTACTCTTGACATTTTTGGCAATATCCTTTTCCATGATTACCTTTGCCTTTCTTACTGAATTTTTCACTTGGTTTCTGAGTCTAGTATAGTCATGATACTTCTTTTCGTCTCGTGTTTCCATATACCTCTGCCAACGACGATGTTTTCTCTTTATCATAGAGACAATCTTATCATCAAGTGGAAGATAATTATGCTTTTTTGCTTTAATGATTTTTTGAGGATTTGTACTTGGTACAAACTCATTCACAGCTTGATTAAATAATAGCATAAATTTATCTGTTAGCTTATTAACATCATTTAAAAATATTGGAAAAACTTGGCCAATTTTCTCATTTTGCCTTAGTTTTTTGTGTGCAAAAATGGCTCAGTCGCTGTAGGAAAAAATACCCATGATGTGACTATTAAGCCTGGCAGTGAGCAAGGGGCTTTACAACAGTAAATTGCTATGTGTTGTTTAGGGGACACCAAGTGTTGTGGTAACAAACTATGTAAGAACAAGCTGCTGGAAAAGGAAAAGGACAATACAGTTTTATCATAATACTTTTACCATAATTTTCATTCCCTTCACAAATAAAGATAATCTTTACGATATCACGGGTGAGACTGTGTGAAATCATTATGTGTGTCAGCATAGTTTATACAGTATTTTTCAAGTATATGTAAACCTAATGAATCAGTTTCAGTATGGAATTCTCATCTATCATTAAGTTTTAATCTCTTCCTTTCATTTTATTTATTAGACACATGAAGGTATCAGGTACCTAGAATTCTGTGTGACTAAACTGAGGAAAGAAGAACAGGCCATACATAATTACTTGGTGTCATTGTATGCTCAACATGCTAATGATCAGTTGATGAAATATTTGTTGCAAGAAGGAGAGGTAAGTTATGACCAACATATCACAAAGGGTATGTGTTTGATTGCTGTATTTCTGCAAGATTTATCTGATTTCTTCAAAAATTGGATTTTATCAAAGGACTCTTTTGCATCTATTTATTTAGCCTTATTATGTGCTGCCTGTGTGGAAAGCAGAAAAAAAGTAGAATATATTTTTGGTTTCGATGGTAAGAGAAACCTATGCATTCATGATGGCGTGTGTGTGTATGTGTGTGTGTATGTGTGTGTGTATGTATGTATGTATGTGTGTTTGTGACACTTTGCTCATTAACACGATATCTCAAGAACGAAAGCTACAGCAGTTCTCAAACTTGGTGTATACATGCCCCATATTGAGAGGAAGAACCCTGTTGTTTTTGGTGGGGGTCAAAGGTCACCAGGGGTCACCAGGGGTCAAACTCTGAAAACCTTGTTAACACAATATCTCGCGGTAGGAAGCTTGGATAAATTTCATACTTTGTATGTAGATGCGTTATGGTAAGAGGAAGAAACCTATCATTTTTGATGGAGGTCAAAGGTCATCTGGGGTCAACGGGGGTCAAACCCTGAAAACCTTGTTAACACGATATCTCAAGAAGGGAAACTCTGACAGTTCTCAAACTTGGTACATAGATGCCCCATATTGAGAGGAAGAACCCTATTGTTTTTGGTGGGGGTCAAAGGTCACCTGGGATCACCGGGGGTCAAACCCTGAAAACCTTGTTAACACGATATCTTGAGGTAGGAAGCTTGGATGAATTTCATGCTTAGTATGTAGATGCATTATGGTAAGAGGAAGAATCTTATCATTTTTGGAGGAGGTCAAAGGTCATCTGGGGTCACCAGGGGTCAGACTCTGAAAACCTTGTTAACACGATATCTCGAGGTAGGAAGCTTGGATAAATTTCATACTTTGTATGTAGATGCGTTATGGTAAGAGGAAGAAACGTATTGTTTTTGATGGAGGTCAAAGGTCATCTGGGGTCACCGGGGATCAAACGCTGAAAACCTTGTTAACATGATATCTCAAGAAGGGAAGCTCTGACAGTTCTCAAACTTAGTACATAGATGCCCCATATTGAGAGGAAGAACCCTATTGTTTTTGGTGGGGGTCAAAGGTCACCTGGGGTCACCAGGGGTCAAACCCTGAAAACTTTGTTAACACAATATCTTGCCATAGGAAGCTTGGATGAATTTCATGCTTAGTATGTAGATGCGTTATGGTAAGAGGAAGAATCCTATCATTTTTGAAGGAGGTCAAAGGTCATCTGGGGTCACCAGGGGTCAAACCTTGAAAACCTTGTTAACACGATATCTCGAGGTAGGAAGCTTGGATAAATTTCATACTTTGTATGTAGATGCCTTATAGAAAGAGGAAGAACCCTATCATTTTTGGTGGAGGTCAAAGGTCATTTGGGGTCACCGGGGGTCAAACGCTGAAAACCTTGTTAACACGATATCTCAAGTTAGGAAGCTTGGATAAATTTCATACATCGTATGTAGATGCCTTATATTAAGAGGAAGAATCCTATTATTTTTGGTGGAGGTCAAAGGTCATTTGGGGTCACTGGGGGTCAAACTCTTAAAATCTTGTTAACACAATATCTCCAGGTAGGAAGCTTGGATAAATTTCATACTTAGTATGTGGATGCATTATGGTAAGAAGATGAATCCTGTTATTTTTGCTGGAGGTCAAAGGTCTTTTGGGGTCACTGGGGGTCAGACACTGAAAGCCTTGTTAACACGATATCTCAAGGCAGGATGCTTTGATAGATTTCATACTAAGTATGTAGATGCGTTACGGTGAGAAGATGAACCCTGTTGTTTTTGGAGGTGAAAGGTCATCTGGGGTCACCAGAGGTCAAAATGCAAATTTCCCAAGAATTCCCAAGATTAAATAGGAACACAAAACTGTATTTTTCCAACATGTTAAGATAGCATTTGATCAGTGACTGAAAGGTATGGGACATCATGGCATTATTTGGAATAGAACATATACCATCGAAACCTCAATGCATTTTTGCATTCTGGTTTATTTATTTCTCTTTACTGTAAAGTTGCATCATTTGAATATTACATTTACCAGTTTATAACTGCTTTAAAATGTAGATAATGCTGCAAATTTAATATTATTATTATAGTTAGCAAACATTCATTTTAGTGAAGACCTGTTTTTCTGTGAAATGCTGTAGTTTCATAAATGTATTAAGAGTTAAAATCAATTGTGATATACTTTTTCCTCATTTCAGGATGCTTCAAGGGTGCATTATGATTTAAAATATGCCCTACGCCTTTGTTCAGAACATAAGCTGAAGAGAGCGTGTGTTCACATTTACACAACAATGGAACTGTATGAAGAAGCTGTGGACTTGGCCCTACAGGTTAGCCTTGATCAGTTTCATGGTATCTCATTCTTTGAATAAAACTTGTCTTTTTGACTTTTATGGATCCTTTCAATCTGTTGTTTCCATGAAGAGACCATTGAAAATATATTTGTAGTGAGTATTTACACATACTTACACTTTGATATATGTGTCTGTGTTTGTACTGGTTAGAATAGATTTATTCTTGTGTAGTCACGATAGATAATGTTGTGCAGTATATAATGTTGCTCTCTCCTAAAAATTAAATGACTTCACTGTTGCGTCTCGACCTTTTCATGAATTTCACAAACCTGCCCATATGGTGCCTGATCAGTCAGTATGAATAAAAAACAGTTTAGTTAATACAGCAAAAGTATGTCCTTCATCATGAATTTCTATTGTGTTGTTTTTTATCTGCTTAAAAACAGGCACAACCAAACCAGTGAGGTAAAAAATACGGGGACTCAGTGCCTAAGTTTTGAATTTGTGATACATTTGTTTTAAAATCACATCGTTATTGGTTCTTGAATCAGTTTTATATCATACCTGTTCACAGTGACAATTTGTCGACATTTGCATAGCAAAGTCTCATTCTCTAGTGCCCAATATTATGACACTCTCATGATGTAAAATAGCATAAAGGTACCTTTAAAAATTGATGCAATATTTCAGCAATACTTTGCTGATCACCAGGAAGTGGTGACAAATTTTTTCAGGAAAGATACAGGAATCAATTTGTACAATATTTTAGATAATTTTTGCTACTCCGTTCCCACAACACCAATTTAGCCCTCAGGTGCACAACATTCTAACCTACCATGCTGCTCTCAGATTGTGAAGGTTGATGCTGACGTGAATGTTTAAACTTGTACTCCTGAAAACTGACCAGTTACTTGTATGCTGAACCTGAGAAACTTCACTTACAGTCATACTCATGACATTATACTCAACTTTTTAACTGTTTTAAAGTCTGATTGAAAATAAGATATGGTATCTTCACCATGTATAGTTTTTAAGGTGTGGTTTTTTAAGGTAGAGTTGGCTTTCAAAGTCATGACTCTTTAACAACATTTCATGATTACAATGTAGAACAAGTTAAAGTCACATTAAAAAAACATAGGAATAAAATCTGATTATTAAAGGATTGACATTGTACATTATTGTACAATTTACATTTGTTTAAAAATGTTATAATTAATTTAAGCACAGAAATGTTCTGTACAGATGGGAATTGATTCAATGAGTTTAAAACAGTTTGCACTGAATAATTACAATAAAGGTTTCAGTTTTAGACTCTAATAAAGCTGATTACTTCCTACTGAGGTCAAATCAAGTCATTATTGATATCCCACCAGTTAAATGTAACCTGGGTACAACCTGCTACAAACTTGAGTGGTCCAACCATTTCATTCGATTTGAAAAATAAAAAATTATACTTACAAAAAGCTGAAAACTTAAATCTATTTGCCATCAGGTTGATGTTGATCTTGCCAAACGTTGTGCTGAAAAACCAGATGAAGATGATGAAGGTATGAAGAAGAAACTATGGCTACAGATTGCAAAACATGTAGTGAAGGAACAAAGTGACATCCAGAAAGCAATGGAAATATTACAAGAGTGCACCCTCTTAAAGATTGAAGATGTCTTGCCATTCTTCCCTGACTTTGTCACTATTGATCATTTTAAGGTAATTAATATTCAACAATAATCACTGAAAGACAAATTGATTTCAGTTACCTTCAGGTGTAATATTCGGCAGGTGATTTTGGACTGATGTGATTTGCTGTTAGTAGATGTTTTGGGTAAAAGTGCCTTTGCTAGGCTGGAAGCAGGGCTGGATTTAGACTTGTTGGGTCCCCTTTGCTGTATGAAGCTTGGGGGACCCCTTATGGGTCCCTTATTAAAGACTTACACAAAAGTTCTTACAAAACTTGAATGCATGTATGTATATGAAATTTTTTAGGCCCTTGAGGATGCAATTACAGTAGGCCCCTAAACTTTAGCTTTCTTTACCTATTTGTTGTAAGTGGAGCATTGGCTGGAAGGCTACAAGAAACAGTGCAAATTAGCAATGCATTAACTTCATTTGAGTTTGCTTTAATAGACATGTATTCTTTCTTCCTTTCTCTCTTTCTTTGCTTTGTGGAATGTCACATGTGTATGGGGAAGGAAAGGGGTGGAGAGGGTTCAATCAGGGGAGCAACTTCTCCTTTGGATGATATGGCTGAAAAGACTTATAGCAAAAACCAACTTTTTTCCTCATAATTATTAGTGTTGGAGATTACTGCTGATTGAAGCAAACATGATAATATTTGAAATCTTGAACAGTATATATGAAGAAGCTTCACTCATGTGTTTGAAATGGTGAATTCTGTTTAGGAAATGCATTAATTACCTCTTTTGTTTACATGAGTTTTGGGCTATTACTATTATGAGTTGCTCTTGAGTTTGAATTATTGTTGCCTTATATGGTTAATAGGTTTAGGGTAACTCCAGGTAATGGTGCTCATTTCATAGTTATCACCCTGTCAAGTAGATGGTGGATGGACAACAACAACAAGATTGGCATGCTCATTGGACTTGTGTTAGTATGTCCATACGATAACAATTCAGGAGTATGGGAACTATTCAGTCCTGATGCTATTTCTCAGAATTTATGTAAGGCACCCATCTCAGATCGGAATGGTAGAAATGACTATAAAAGGTAGAGAGAGGGACCACCAAGAAAAAAAAGTTGAAATATCATGGCTGTGGTACCAGAAAGGTGCCCACTCTACCAATGTGAGGTTGTTTCTTTGACATCATCATTTTTTTCCCCAAAAGCCAGCAGTTCCTATATGCTCCTATTTTTGACAGAAAAATTTCCTATATATTCCTACATTTTGCTGAAAAATTCCTGTATTTATTCCGATATTTTTTATGCTCCTTGTTGGGAGCCCTACATCTGACAGATGAAGATATTACCCAGTCATTACTGGTTTCTCAAAGGCTGGGAGGAGGTGGAGGATCATTTCTTAGCAGGACTACCTGACAGAAATACTGAGTAAAATGCCACTTGACCAAGTCCTGGAGCTGGCAAGGCCTTTTTGGGCAACAGGAACCTATTTTAAACCAAGTTTGCTACCTATATATCTCTGTAGCTCTAAGAGCAGCCTTCAAGGTCTTTCCACCAGGATTTAATGTGGAAACCTTCGTGTTGCAAGGCGTACACTCTTAACACCAAGCTTCCTCTCCAGATCTTTGTTTGAAACTGAGCCATAAAACCACATCTAACTCATCTCCAGATGTTAGTATTTATAACAGTTAATGTGGTTTAGTTTACTAGTACCAGGATTTCTATCTTATGCATGGTTGCTATGGAATTATCTGTACAAAGTTTTCCTGTATAACCTTGTGTTCTTTTTTTCTCATTTAGGATGCAATTTGCAGTTCTCTACAGAACTACAACCAGCACATCCACAATCTAAAAAATGACATGGATGAAGCTTCAGAAAGTGCAGAAGCAATAAGGGGAGATATTCACAATATGAGAAACAAGTGAGTATATCTCTGCTGTTATGTTTATTACTCTGAGATTGTAGTTTGCAAGTGGTCAACACTTCGGACTTCAATGGTCATGATGAATTGGTCACATTAAAATGCCCAGTTGAGTTCCTTCCTTGGCCACTTACACATTTTGCTGATAGACAGACAAATTTTAAGATGCTGATACTGTTTGCTCATGATTGTCTGTGAGTCCATGTCATTCAGCGCAAAGGTAGTGATGTCATTCCAAGCTGACTGGCTTATGTTTGTTATTGGCTCACATTGGTAGGACTCACACTGCCAGCATAACATTTAGTGATGTAAATCTCTACCTGCTACTTATCAACAGTGTTTGCTGAGCCTGTGCTATGTATGTTGTGAAATTGGTGATATTTCTTTTTTAAAAGGGCCAAAAACTGACATGGTTCTAATGGGTGTAATGATAATTTGCTACACTTTGATTATTTTCTAAGAATCTATGGCTTGTCAATGCTTGGTGAAATGTGTACAAAGGAACATGTATTTGAGACATTGTCAAGGAAGCAAGACTGAAGTGACTTTATACCCTTTGACAGCAACACCAGTAGAAGTATCAAGTAATTGTTTGTGTTGCATGTTAAATGTTTTTGTTTATGTTGTTGTGTGATTGCTTTTGTTGTGTTTTGTAATTGTTGAGACAGGGGCGGATCTAGGGTCTTTTCTGAGGTGGGGTCCAGCATAAAAAGGGCACATTCATTTTCTTTTTTTTGAGAATTTAAAACGTTTTGCTTTCTTTTTCTGCACACAGGTATGCTGTTGTTACAGGACAGCATAAATGTGCCAAGTGTGACTCATTGCTACTCAGTCGAGCATTTTACTTGTACCCTTGTGGCCATAAATTTCACACAGACTGCTTGATCAGTGAAGTAAGAATATTTTGTCATTATTGCCTTAACGTCAAGTTGATTGAACTCATCACACCCCTCATTATGAGACTGTTCATTCTTTTCATAGTTTGATCTATTGCAACAAATGATGTGTCAAAAATATGAACATAGAAACTTTTGTGCATGAAAGATAGCTTAAGGTAGAGTGATAACAGCTTCACACCTTAATTAGCAGTGTTGCATAATGTTTAAAGATTTAAATATGTGCATTCCTGCCATGTGCAAGATCTTTACATAAAATTGCAATCTCATATTCAACAGCTGACAGTTATGCAGTTATCAAAGTATGAAAATTTCTCAGTGGTTAGACCTGAGAAATTGTATTTCAAGTTTATATGGACCCAGGAGAAATGATAAGCTTGGCTGATGGGAGATTCTTCAGAAGAAATTTGAATGAATCACTATGCACCTTTTTAAAGTACTTTTATGTTGTTTGTTTTCTTTTTACAGGTAACAATTCATCTCAGTGTAGCACAAAGAACTAGATTGTCAGAGTTAGAACACCAGATAAGCATTCTTCAGGCTTCAAGTAAGGGGGCACACACAGCAAGGAAAGGGGAGGACCTCACTGCAAACAGGGATGAACTGGAAAATCTACAGAATGAAATAGATGACATTGTAGCTGCTGAATGTGTGTACTGTGGTGATGTAATGATCAGGTATGATATAATAATGACTTAGTTTAGGTATGATACAGTAATGACTTAGTTCAGGTATGATACAGTGATGACTAAGTTTAGTTGTGACACAGTGATAACTTAGTACAGGTATGGTACGGTAATGACTGATTAGGTATGACACAGTGGTGACTTAGTGCAGGTATGGTGCAGTAATGACTGATTTGGTATGACACAGTGGTGACTTAGTACAGGTATGGTGCAGTAATGACTGATTAGGTATGACACAGTGGTGACTTAGTACAGGTATGGTGCAGTAATGACTGATTTGGTATGACACAGTGGTGACTTAGTACAGGTACCACACATTCCATGCAGGGCTCAGTATCAACTTGATATCATACAATTTATTCCATTGAATGTCTGCACTGTAGGGATCAGTTATGTTACCATAATGACTTGATTCAGGCATGGTACAGTAAAGACATATATAGTTAAAATATGATGCTATAATAGCATAGTTTAGGTAGGATACAGCACTGGCTATAACTTTTAATCTTTTAATTTTCTTGAACATTCTTGTGAGGTAGTAAGTTGTCTTGGGAACCCATCAGAGACATTTTTTTGTGTGTAACAAGTTTGACAGAAATTTCTTCCTTGAAGGGCTACATTATTTTTTAAAGTGCACCAACATTTCAGAGACAGAGACTAGCTGTAACCGTAGCTGAGACATTCAGTCTAACCAACAAGTGTCAATGGCATTTCTTCCCCAAAATAATATGCACTACAAGAGCTTTGAATGTTGCATGATTTGAATGTTTTGGGGAACAAATTGTATGTGAGCTGCAAAGTAGTCAGTTCCTGTCTGGGAGAACCTTAATTTTTGAAAATGAAGTTACCAAAGCTACCTTAATTTTGAATTGCCTATCTTATATGCCCTGTAAGTCATGCTTTTAAAGATATGAAAATTTCCTGTACCACAAAGACATTTAAGGTTACTTTTCTTTTTCTTGCCAGATCTGTAGATAAACCTTTCATCGATCCTGACCAGTTGGAGATTAAAAACAAGAGTTGGGAGTGAGATGATTTAGGGAAGCGCAGTTGATGTCTCACCTGTGTACACTATAATGTGAAACTCTGTTGTGAAGACTTCTCCAAACTGCAGCAACGTTATTATTCCTGATAGCAAGATTCATCAATGAAATTTTCTTTAGATGCACTTTGGATTTAGTGTAAATGTCCACAATAAGTCTGTGTGTTGAATATTTGCATCAACTTGCAGAGTCCCTTTCTCAGGAGAAGCAATGTCAGGTTTGTAGGAGCCAGTTTTACTCATGATGGTTGCTGGAGTAAGTGAGGAGAAGACACTCAAAGTGGTTTACATATTACAGTAAAAATGACCAAAACCCTCCGATCCATGGGGAGGGGGACATAATTTAGTGTAGACCTTATGCATATGATGTCACAGAACGGAAATTGCGCCCTCAGAAAGAGATAAGCCCGTGTCATTACAACATCAAACGAATGCAGACAGCTGATTTGTGTACGGTTGGATACATGTCTATGTCTATTGTGTGCACGTGCGAAGCATACGTCATGTGCACAGTGTTCTCCATTGTTTGCCCTCTAAAATGATGTTGCGTGACATCATTTCATAAGTTTCATCCTTTCAATGGGGGACTCACTTCATTTTGTTTCATTTCATTTATTTGTTTTTCTACATCATTGAAAAGTACGGATACACAATATTATAATTACCTATACAATAGTGAAGTAGATGGAAGTAAAACTAAAAACCCCGAGGGGCTTGTTGAGAGTTTTACTCCCCATTACTACAAAAACAAAGGTAACTGACGGAGCTGAGTCAGAAACACAAAGACTGTAAGACTGTAATATGAGGAGGAATATTTTATTTTTATATTTTTGCTTGATGTTGTGGTGTAATACAAAAATGTAAACAGGCATCAATAATCGCTCATGAATGACATACTTCAGAAATAAAAGCACACCTTCATTTCCGAAAGACCAAAGGTGAAGGAGGAGGAAGGGCATCCCACACTAAGGACACCTGATGGTAGATTTTGTATAGATTGGAATTTCCATCAGGTGTGGTAAAAGTAATCTGCATGTAGTCAGTATCACATATACTTCATGTAAAACCTCCATTTTATAGAAGCATCCAATTTAGTATGTAAACTGTACTTAAACCTTTTACCTGTGTTTCACATACGATTGTTTATAATCATTAATGTCAGCAAAGGTCTGTCTTAGACCTTTATCTATTCTACCATTGACTAGATTTTCATATGGCCTGCAGGAGGTCTTTTTTGAGAAATTTGCTGAATTAAAGGCACTATAGACACCTACGAGGTCTGAAAGTCTGCATGATAGAGGTAGGATCTCAGTCTTAACCTAACTGTGATGCAGAATGTTTGCAGGAAGATGCTAGATGTTTATGAGATGGGTACTGTGGGTGAAGGCCCAAAATGTATTAATTTATAAAATTTGTTCCTTGATGGGGGTATGTTCTTGTTATATACATTTGATTGGAGGATTGGTGATCACATGCCATGGGTGATTTGGCACCATCATCACGGTTGTGTGTTATCCATCATGCAATAGTCTATTATTATTATAACACACGACAGTGTGTTATACTAGTATAACACACGTTGGTGGCGTCAGCTATCACTACTGTGGGATAATGGGCCAATCGCTACTGCGAAGGCTTTGTACGGGGATCTTGGGGTGTAACTCCAGACAGAAAATTGACAAAAAATGATGAGAGTTGATTTCAGTTCATTGGTAATTTATTCCATTCCAAAGGTTCAATCAACGGCCGGCCAAAAGAATTAATTAACTATGTACAAAGTGACTCTGCATGTTGTTTACGTTTCAAAGTCTGCAGCACGAGTGAGAGCTTGCGGGCTGGGAGCCCTTCTCGTGCTTCCAAGCCTCGTGTGCCTACGGTAATAATACAGTCCCCTGGTTGGTCAATAGTAGTGACGCATTCCAAAAATAAATGTTAATGAATATGATGATCTTGGTTGACCAACGAGGAGGCTGTAAAGGGTGAAAGTGACCGCGCCTGCAAAATATGGGATGGGGGACGTGGAAGTAGTCACGTACACCAAAACACGTGACAGGAAACCGGAAAGACTGCCAGGTGTGCTAGAAGCGTGGGAATAAATAAATTTTGTGAGATAAACAAGTCTGCGTGGCGTACCTTGTAAATTACTTGGAAAAGTATAGCATGAACTAAATACTATCTGACACTACGGTACGTACAAACTATGCAGCAACTCAACAAATCAATGCCACTTTGAGGATTGCACTTTGCGTATCATACGTAAGTAATAGGTACATAGACGCGAACCTAGTTAGCAAACGACAGACCATGGAGCTACCATGGAGCTACCATGGAGCTACCATGGAGCTACGGAAAAACACGAGCCATAGTGACCACCAAAACACAAATTTACTGAACCAATGACTAGATTAAAGTTACAAGGTGTTATATAAAACAAATAATGAATGATTTTCATTTGTGCAATAGAATGAATAATTTCATACTATCGCACTCATAAACATTCATTATTTGTATATGAGTACACTAAGAGTACATGTGTATAGTAGCTCTAATCATAGATATATGATTACATACATATTTTGCATAATGCAATAACTGCGAGTACATATAAATATTATAGCAGTGATTATGAGTATGGACATTCAAGTCTGCCTTGCCCCATATCCTTTTATCTGTAAAGCCCAGGGGTTGTCAAGTATTTTGGACTGAGGGACACTTTTCCTTGAGTTTCCACTTTACAACCATTGTTGGAGCCAGAACTCAATCAAATAGTTTGATTTCTCATTTTAAGTTCTGGCTGTTAAATATTCCATGTCACTGGCCGCCATTAGCCTGCAGCCCCCCACTTGAAAGTGTGTGGTCTAGCATGTTTTATACTCCTGTATCGGATTTCATTGGTCAAGATTAGGGGTTTCTCTTACAGGTCTTCATTGATTTGTCTCTGTTAGGGAATATCTGTCTTCAGTATCCCTTCGTCTATTTTGGGGAGTTTTGAATAGATGAAATTTATATCTTTTCTGGCAATATTTTTCGTGTGGGAAATAGTTCTTTTATGGAGAGTTATTTCCCATAGGAGCATAAATTTTTCAGTGCAGTAGTTTTTCATTTTCATTGGGTAGATATTCACATTTCTCACCTGCCAAAATTTCTACTTAATCCTATTATCAGAATTTCCAACAAACAATATGTTGGGTTTCGACATGAAAGGTAAACATTAGTCTGTATATGCAACTCTTGTCAAAAGAGGCTACAAGTATGTTTGCTCTGTGTTAAAAATTGTTCATAGTTTCTGTTAAATTAGGGGGAGGCAAAGGGGAAAGGCTAGGGAAGGGTAATCATTAAAAAGCCTCCTACTTAAATACTATAGGCAGTTGGATTGGGTATGGGTGTAGTGCAGAAGTTTGAGTTTAATGCTAATATCTTACAAACCTATTGGTTCTGTATATATATAAAAGGCCATTTATATAAAACTACAATAAACATAATCACTGAAACATTGATAGAAATAAATTCATTAAATGTTATATGAGAGACTCTGAACTCTTTTCTTGTGTGTTTCATTTTTGTATAGGACTTGAGCCATTAGGTGAACAATTGCCATCGTTCTCATATCATATTAAAACAATAGCCTATCTGAGGAGACACCATATTTACTACCCTTCATGTTTTCATACCACAGACATCCAATGCATGTAGACAGAAGATCACGTGACCAATGGAGTCACGACCATTCCAACAAATTTAGGCTTACAAAGATGGCCACCGGGATACTGTCATTTGCATAATTTGATGATGAATCTGCAATATTTCAGACAAAATACAAACATGAATGAAAGAACATTATCTCAGTCCTTCATTTTGTTCCTTCAGTTTGGGCTTAACTTGCATTTTTGCACAAATTTTCCAAGTTTCTCGCATAATCTGTCGATACTGAACCACTTAAGCAAGACCAAACTGTTCACACAAGGCATATGGATGAGCCTGAAACGCACACGTACTGTGACGACACTCTGCTCATAGGACGTTCGTGTAGTCTGTCCATATCAGAAAGCTGTGGTTGATACATTGCTCATTCCACTCACAATTGGTTTGGAAGCCATCTACTCGGAAGAGTATAGTTTATGATATTTAGAGGGGATTTTGTGCCAATCATTAGCAGCTGTAAAGTATACATACTTACAATATATATATATATATATATATATATATATATATATATATATATATATATATATATATCTATAAATTGGGATTTAGGCGAAATATGGTATGAAAAAACGCGACTGTTGGGAGAATTCGACCTTCAGGCGAAAAAACCGTTTCGCCTTAACGTTTTACACACTGTTTTATATAGGAATGCGTAACTCTATACGCAAGACCGATTTACCACATAATGCTTATGCAATTACTTAGCTGCACAACAACTTACGTGCATGTATCCGTTAACACTAAGGACTTACGGGCCATTGAAATAACGTGCATATATATCTCAAAACCAAAAGGGGAAATATAATCTAAAGTATTTCATTGTTTTTGTTTTCGCCTTTTGTATTAGCGGATTTGACCTTTCGCCTAACAGGTCGATCTAGCGTTATATATATATATATATATATATATATATATATATATATATATATATATATTTCTCTAATTCGGCACTTAGGGGGAAAGTTGTTGTTGAAAAGTCGACCTTAAGGGGAAAAAATTTTTCGGGTGAAATATAAGTTTCGCCTTAACGTTTCCACACACTTTTTCTATAGGAATACGTAAACTTACAAGGGCGCCCTCTAAGATTTACAAACTAGATGCCATTACTTCAAAGTTGTCAAATTTACGGACACCTAGCTGTTAACACGAACGGATGGCTGGCCATTGAAATAACGTTAATTATATGTTTAGACGTTAGGGCGAATTTATTTCTTATGTATTTTATTATCTTTTTTTCGCCCTATGTACAAGCAGATATAACAATTTCCCCTTAAGGTGGGAATTAGCGTTATATATATATATATATATATATATATATATATAAATATATATATATATATATATATATATATATATATTATATATATATATATATATATATATATATATATATATATATATATATATATATATATATATTATATATTATATATATATATATATATATATATATATATATATATATATATATATATATATTATATATATATATATATATATATATATATATATATATATATATATATATATATATATATATATATATATATATATATTGCACGTGCATCCAGTGCCGCCCACTTCCTACAACACTTGTCACCAATAGGCTAAATTCTGCAGAAGCTTTTCTTTCCAAAACTGCTATGCATTTTCAAGTGTTGCATATCAAATTTGAAAGTTTGGGTAACCAAATTACTGATGATCTTCAAGCAGTGGATTTCCTATTGTGAGAACTGATTTCTCGAAATAAAGGCTCGCTCACACTGTATCGAGTCGGCTCGACTGAAAACTGTGTCGGGTCGCAGACGGGTTGTAGTCTGCGTCAGATTTCGTCCTGACACGACTGCGATCCAAGAACAGGCCCTTGCTGTGACCTAGTCGGACGTATCGAACATATTTGATATTCGTTGTGGAGTCGTGAACAGTTGCGTGGCAGTTGTGTGGGGTCGTAGCAGTGTGCGGCTGTCAGGAACCTGACCCGATTCTTTTGGATAGCCAATAAAGAAGCGTGGTGAAATCAGGTGACAGATGCATAAAGTCAAAATGACGGCCCTCTTATGGACGCAGAAACCAAAGTAAGTCGGGTAGCAGTCGGGTCTGCGAAGTGTGCCGTAAACTACCATCCGACTACTGAACGATTAGTTGGCCATGATTGCCACGACGGGTAGTCGGGCAGAGTTGCGTCGGGCGCAGTCGGGTCGGTGCAGTGTGCGCCATCTTCAAGTGAACCAACTACCCAGCTTTTAGTTACACATCCGTCTGCATCTATAAATCGTGATTTTTAAGGCGTGAGAATATTATGTACCACAAGCAATAAGTTCCCTTTTAATGATATCCTAGCTTCGGAAAAAATGCGAGGGAAAGCATAATGGAGACAAGATCGGGTGATATTGTCCTAGAATGTCCACCTTGCCGGAGTGATGCAGACCATGTATTGAGGTTCGACTTCAGGGCCATAGCCCGCAGTTACCCCCCTCCTTCCTGAGATTTTGAAGTCGTAAGTAAAAATTGGCCGACTTGTGAAAAATGGTGAAATTCTGAAAAACATTTATTGTCCATATTAAGGTTTTAAGGCTAAAAAACCTGGGAAATCGCATATGAGGCTTCCTTTTCTCCCCAAATTTTCCCGAGGAGTCCCCGGACCAACGCATCGGACGCGTTCTTATGCTGGTTTCTGTTCCTGACGAATGAACTATCTTCCTCTTGAATACACCAGAATAAACGCTGGCTAAAGATGAATAAGCCTATCATTACCTTTAGATATTAGCTAAGCTCAATGAGCTGGTTAGTAAAAAAAAAAAAAAAAAAACTTTTAATTGAAAGGGCATAAGTCACCGCAAAGTTACTTTGAAACAACAGCTAAATCTCACAAATATCCTCTTATTTCACTTCAAGAATATTTCATGATATGTTAGAACAAATATTGCATATTAAAAGTAAACTGAGAAGTTACTCTATTTGTGAATATGTGAATTGCACAACCCAGTGAGAAATAAATCGTAACATGATTTTCAATAGCCATTCATGAAATAGGATACCCGGATGCACCTTGTCAAATTGAGCTGACTGCATTTTTTCTTAATATCAAATCTGATTATTCTCCTTGAATTCTAAATTTTCTTCTAAAGCATTACATCTAAAAGTGAAGAATGGTTAGATGGAACTTTAAGGTCTAAAATGTATCATTTCCTCCATCTGGCAGACATTTCAAGTGAACATTTTCTTGCAAAGGTTTACCCTACGGCTTCGAGCCAACCAATGGTGACTCCCCCAGTGGCGCACTAAGAGCACAGGGGAGAAGCCCTCACCTGGTACCAACCTTGCAGGGGTGTCATGCCACAGCCGAAAACTTCAGTAAATAATTAAAGTTTCTGATCATGTTATCAGTCGAAAGCTTTTCCAAAGATAACACGACTTTGGACCTAGGAAAACTTAGAACAAGAAAAATTCTCAAAGAGTAGAGCTGTCATCCCTCCCCTGAGGCAACATCCCCTTCAATCACACCCAACCAAAATGGAAAACACTAAATAACGAGGATTTCTAAACATATAATCAATTCAACGCTTTACGAAGCTTTGCCAAAGATAACACCATTTTGCATCCAAGCCACCTCACAAAGACAAAAATGTCTCAAAGAGTATATTGTCATCCCCTTCTCTCAGACAAAACCTCTTGACTTACGCCGAGCCCAAAATATAGGAAGACTTGAAGTAATGACAATTTGTAAACGTATAATCAGTTCAAAGCTTTGCCAACGATAGCACAATTTTGCACCTAAGCCAGGCTTTACATATACCCCTCCACTCAGCACCCTCCTACAGGATGGCACTCATGAACAGGTGAAAAAAGGAAGGGTCCGCCCTTGTGTCAACTATCTGTAGGCACGCCACTTGGTGCTCCGCTTGGATAGTGTCATGAACTGCCCCCTAGAGATTTCGCCAAGGCTGCGGCCTTGGACTTCAGTCTTATTTTTTATTAAGTGTACTATCACCTTGTCAGCAGCCAGACAAGGTACTGAAGGGGGCGCAATAGCTTGGGGCGAAACACTTTCTTAGGGATGGGGAGACTTACTAAAATGCATTAAGGCAATGGTTATCTCAAATTTTCAAGGGGGTGAAAATTTTTCTAGGTGTCGCCCCTGCGTCCCTCCCCCGGCTGCCGGCTTGACTGTCACTGTGTAAATACTTATCTTAAAATGATTAATATGGACGCTTTGGACTGTTTACCCCTTTTATTTTGCACAAGTAATATAAAATGGTGAAAATACATAAGTAAACAAATATTCAAAGCCAGCAACAAACATTGCATCGACTTGTGTTCCTTGGTACATAATGTACTCCAAGCCCAACTTGATTGCGTAACTCATAATCATGCTCTCACTATCTCACTACAGGACCCTATTCACAATGAACACTTCAAGGTCGACCAACACGGGTTCCGCGGCCTGGAAATGTCATGGAATTTTACTGTCGCATCACAGACATGGACTTTGGAAATAACAAAAATCATGTAAAATTCATGCAATTTTGTAAAGGCTAACTTCGTTTACATACGTGTAAAATACATACTTTTTCTGTTTTTTCTGGAAAGTGCTGATTTGGTCTACATGGATTTTACATAATTTGGTTATGATAAGGTTATGGAATTCTAAAGTTGTTGAGGTGCAGAAACCATGTAAATATGTACAACAGACAGAAAGAAGCATGACGCGGTGACGTCATCTATGTGTCCTCTAAACTTATAACGCAAGACCGAAGACGAACACTGAGAATTACGCAACAAATTTCCAAAAGCCGCAGTTACCGGATGGTGCTTCAGTAATGTATGAGACAAACAGCCAGCCCAACTTGTGACGGATTCTAATGTTCAGTCTTTACGGTCTTCCTCCCAGAGCTCTTACAATGTATGGACTATGGCTCCATCTTAGTCACATGCCCTTTAACAGTTTAAGGTGTAAGAAATCAAATGCTAAAATCAATGTACGTCCTTTTAGTTTAAAAGTTAGACATGAAGTAAGTTATGATCATGTTGAATTGTTTTCGCTGAGAAAAAAAATCTGTTTTTGAAACGTCACCTTTATTTTGTTCTACTGAGGTATATAATGTTACAAACCCCATCGCCTGAGGCGATTTTTATCTCCACACGAGGGTTTCTTCCTACTCGAGTTGCAAATAATAACACGACAGTGTTACCCCTTACTTTACGCGTCCTATTCAATGCCTACAAATTGTACAGAAGGTTCCTATTGTATGTCCGTGTGCAATTGCAAGATACAGAGACTCAGATGCATTTTTCTGAAAGTAGTTTGTGTCAGTTCAATTGCAGGGCCTGATCCAGAGGGAACGTTTTCTAGCTTTAGCCCAACCCCTTACCCCACCCCCTTTCGGCCTCACTTTCTTTTTTGAAACGGTTCCAAAGATGCACCACAAAATTTAGTCCTGTGCATACAAATTTTGATTTCGAGATGCCAGGAAATACCATCTAACAGTGTCTACTTTAACTTTCTCCCCAGAACCCCCTACTCTCATCGAAGATTTGTACGGGAATAGCTTCGAACTTGGCCCTCACGGAATAACCCCCCTCCCTTTTGTAAAGTCCTGGGTACACTCCTGAATTACCTCTTCACTTTTGACCTGTATTGCACGACATTATTACCATAGAAACTACCCAGTCCCAGATATTGCTGCCATGAAGATGTAAAGAAAAAGAGTTAGTAATTTTAATTGGATCAAATCGTCATGATTTCGTTTGGTAAATCGTTGTTAGCTGGTTCTGATTCTTGAAAGAAAGAAAAAAGAAATTTTGACAGTACTTGGAACATACATGATAGGGATTGAACTGCAAAATATCACAGAATTATTTTTGTTTTAATTTATTAACCTATAAACTCTAACAGTCACATATAGGGTTACCATCTGTCCCACTTGAACGGTATTGTCCTGTTTTAGATAAGAGTATCATTTAGATGAGCACTGTAAATAGTTCGGTCAGAAATTCTATTATCACGTAGAAAAAACTTTAATTTAAAGTAAACTTTTTTGCTGCTAATCAATTGAAAATATGAGAAAATTCATGGGTAGGAACTGGAAGTACATCATCAACAGAAGGAGCTTGCAAAGAAACAGTAGTATCATCAGCAAATAGTATAAAGTCTAACACAGAGGACTTATATTTAAAAGATACAGTGAAGGTCCTAATACTGTACCTTGTGGAACAACCATATTACAGTGAAGTGTAGAAGAGTAAACGCCGTTAAAGAAAACAAAATGTGAACGATTTCTAAGGTAACTTTTACACCACGATAGAGCAATTCCTCTTATACCATACAAGGAAAGTTTACCGGGTAAAGTGGTGTGGCCGATCGTATCAAAAGCTTTTGATACGTCGAGAAATAAGGCAGCAGTTGTGTTATTAGTATCGAGACCTTGCGATATTTTGTCAGTGAAATTAATGGCAGCCATGTACGAAGCATGATTAGTTCGGAAACCGTATTGATTTGTATAAGTATATGATGTTTAGAAATAAAGGAGTCTATTTTAAACTAATCGTTTAACAATCCTAAAGATAGCAGGAAATAAAGAAATAGGCCTATGATTTGATTAAGTTTGGGTATCACCTGATTTAGAAAAAGGGGTAATCTTAGCAATTTTAAGTTCAGAAGGAAAGAAGTCAGAATCAAAAGAGGGATTGATGATATGAATCAAGGGTATAACAATAACATGACAAATCTGTTTAAGCAAATCACTGCTAATTTAATGAAAGCCACAGCTCTTTCCGTTTTTCATTTTCATAACAATGGCTGACAATGCCTCAACAAAAGCAGAAAACATGAAGAATGATGCTTGGGTATAGACCTTATGCATTGACAAAACAAAATGGACATTTTTGCACGGGAGCCATGCAGGAGTAAGTTGCGTGGTCCCCTGCCAGGATGGAAGGGTATCCCCCATCCCTTTGAAAATGTTTTTGAAAATTAGGTGTCCTTTAATGCAACTGGTGACACATATATTACCTGTGCAAGTAAAATTTGATTTT
Organism: Holothuria leucospilota; assembly: GCA_029531755.1. NCBI lineage: Eukaryota > Metazoa > Echinodermata > Holothuroidea > Aspidochirotida > Holothuriidae > Holothuria > Holothuria leucospilota. Next base: position 12,480,762 of record CM055964.1, read on the forward strand.
CCAAAAATTTACGTATTTTAGGTACAAAAAATCGGCATCAGTGAGGGGCATGGTCCAAAGCCCACTCAATGCGCCATTGTTCACATACACACACGCATACATACATTCAGACATTCAGAAATAGCTTCACATTTCTGATGTTAGATGAAGTACAGTATCTTATCTCCCTTTACATTTCATGTAGGGAGATAAGAAGAGCCCTCTCAGGAAGAAATCAAAGGAAGGCAATGTTCACATGAACAGGAGAGATCCTTTCGTAATTCTGTTACTGATCGATTTAAGAAGGAATGATAGAAAATTGTAATGGGCTTTCACACAGGCATAACAAGTACTCTGGCCTGATCAGAAATGACGAATTTCATTCTCTCCGGCAACTCACCCTCTATGACTGGGGTCGTTGAACAGAACAGATAGTCACATGTTTCGCTCGAGCACAGTACGTCAACGCATTCCCACTGATCTTCAACAAGAATAAGAGCTAAATCAGTGACCATTCAGTTTACAGATGAGTGGTCATCCCTGCGTAAAACACATACTATACAGTGAAAAGGGGGAATGGATCTCCGAAGAAGCGAAGAAGAGGAGGGGTTAATAAATACACCAAAGAAGATGATGACGGAATTTTGTCCGCATAGTTAGATCATAAGATATTTTTCTGGGGAACAAATATGCTGAATTATTCAGTAGACTTTTTCGGATGCACTAGCAGCTAGCGTCAAAATTCCACAGAGGAGACGTTCAGAGAGGAATTCTGCAGTGTCACACCGGCAAATCTAGACGCAATTTTTACACGAGTTGTTGTTGCTAAGGTTTGAAGTGAGGAGAGGTTGAAATGTTCGCTGGGGGAGTATTACCGTTGATGGAATACCTAAATGAGCCTAAAAATGTCAAGTGGAAACACACACACTTATTTTATATATACATATATATGTATAAATACTACGATGAGAAAGATACAATGGCACGTATGTTCATTCTTTTTTTTTGGTATTATAAAAACTCCAGAAGATGAACATCTGACAAAGTTTCAGAGAATGAAAGGAAAAGGAGAAAAGGAGCACAAAGTTTATATATATATATATATAAATATATATATATATATATATTTCTCTAATTCGGCACTTAGGGGGAAAGTTGTTGTTGAAAAGTCGACCTTAAGGGAAAAAAAAAATTCGGGTGAAATATAAGTTTCGCCTTAACTTACAAGGGCGCCCTCTTAGATTTACAAACTAGATGCCATTACTTCAAAGTTGTCAAATTTACGGACACCTAGCTGTTAACACGAACGGATGGCTGGCCATTGAAATAACGTTACTTTATATGTTTAGACGTTAGGGCGAATTTATTTCTTATGTATTTTATTATCTTTTTCGCCCTATGTACAAGCAGCAAGCAGATATAAGAATTTCCCCTATATATATATATATATATATATATATATATATATATATATATATATATATATATATATATATATATATATATATAGTATACATATACGGTACACACACCCATATATATATATATATATATATATATATAATATATATATATATATATATATATATATATATATAATATATATATATATATATATATATATATATATTATATATATATATATATATATATATATAAGGTCGAAATACTGCGGAGCACTATAGTAGTACGTAGGTCGATAAAGGTTGTAAAAAGTGCTTAAAGTTTGCGGAAAATTCCACGACGTTTCGAGTATAGACTCTTCATCAGGTGGCAAAGAAATGCAACTGAACAACAAAGAAGTAGAAATAGAGAAGAAACACATTGAAGAAAGGCACGAACAAACCGGTCGCACAGAACGAACACGGTGTAAAAAAGCGAAAGAAGGCTGAAAAAAACTGGTAAAAAGTAATGAAAAGGGGAACAGGTTAAAAAAGGTCCATTCTAATGTTAAGACCGTGTGGGGAGAGGGTCCCGAGTTTCATGATAAGCCGATTTTCGGCGGTCTGACGATCATATATATATATAAATATATATATATGAGAAAAATCCACGTATGCTCCATGTAATATAACAAATAATGAAACACATTCCAAAGATGACATAATAAGAGCACAGATACGATAAAAACAGCGTATATTTCGGACACTCCTGTGTCCTTCCTCAGCGCAAAATGAAAAGTGAAAAATTACAGCATTTTTCAAACTTAACGGTAAAACAAGTACAAACCAAAACAAATGATAGACAAGCAGTTTTAGTTAACCTTGGCAGCTTGGGAAGGGTTAACCCTTCCCAAGCTACAGTACTTCAGACTTCAGATTCCTCTTTCAGTATAAGGCAAGTGCCTATGTTTGAGCGAAAATCGCCTAAGGTCTCTGTGCGACTATTTAATACAGCGTGGAATGACTCATATATATATATATATATATATATATATATATATATATATATATATATATATATATATATATATATATATATATATATATATATATATATATATCCCAGTTTAGTAGGTCCTCACTCTTCAGAAGCCTGATGTAGAATGGCTTTAATCCAGATTAAGCGTTGGTCTGAACGTCCTCGTTTTTGAACCGTTATGCGAATATCGTGCTCATTTTAAAAAAGAACGGACACAACCAATCCGAGTAGTAAAACCAAACAAAGATATATTACCTATTGAAATAATTACACAACAGATGTTTATTTCTATGTCTGCAAGAATTTATTAGTCCGTTTCCCTTGTTTAAAGCGGCTAAGGAAGGTTTGTGTATGATGGAGAATTTTTCTTCGAGGCAGAGGTTGTAAGTTTTAGATGATGTAATGCTGAATCGTGCTTTACTTAAAAGTTTCCATTTCACAGAGTGCTCGACATTAGCTTCCTTTAACTTCCAAATGTGTTCGCTGTGTGTAGTTACGTTTCTTTTGTCTTTATGGTTGAAGTTAGACTTGTGGGCAGTGTACATCTAGTTTTGAAGGTGTTTTCTGTTAGACCAATGTATAATTCTTCTTTGTGGTAGTCATGGCGTGTTACGGTGACCTGGTACACTATGTTGTCGGTGAGACAGCCTGGTGCCATTGGTTTTGCGCTCTACAGTTGCAGTTGTTTTGTGTTGCTGGTTGTAGTAGCTCTTCAACCTCTTAAACAACTGCTTCCCGCCTGAGCACGAACTGCATCCTTTACACAACAAAACACTGTAAAACTGAGCTACAACTGCATGGCAAACGTGGATCAAATAATACCAGCGCACAACAGAAACTGACCAAACAAACTCTAGAACCATCATCGCAAAACAACTGAAAAAGAACGCGTGCCTACACAGCTTTACCGACGCGCGTAACTTGGCACCGGTCGCAGAGTGTATGTGAATACATACTAAAACAACGCACTTGTTTCCTTGTAATCGTGTTCGATGTAATACTTTTCCGGTATTTAGCAATGCCGACAAGTTTCTCTTTGTTGTGGGTGCCAACAACAACTGCTTCAAAATTAACCAAAGTTTTATTTGTACATCCACTAACGTAGTATACATTTAACTTGTAAGCGTTGTGCCATTTTGTATGTAGGTGAAACTAAACGACGCCTGGCTGACCGGGTAACTGAACACTTAAGGTCTATCAAGCAAAACTTTCCTGGTTATCCAGTGGCTAGTCATTTCAACCCCCCCCCCCGCGTCAGTTTGCACGATACAGGACTTGGTCACGTACTGCAGCCATATCATGCCGAGGTTCCGCGATCGTTTAATTGTAGAAAGCGTGTTAATAATGAAGCACGGGACACGCGCCCCTAATGGAGTGAATGTTAAACTCGAACTTTTGTAACTGTTTTATTGCAGGTTTGGCCGTACCCATCCCAAACGGTTTTAATTTTCTTGCCAAACGCGTGCTTGTTTTTGACATGACGGTCTTGCGTAAATTGCTGAGATTGCCTCATGACAGCTTTCAGTATTTCACGCAGTTGCGCATTTTTCCGTATTTTACGCAGTTGCCTAGTTTTGCTGTATTTAACGGCTGTGTTGCCTTACTGCGTTGTTTTAGTGTGTACACGTACACTCTGTAACCGGTACCAAAGTAAGCGCGTCGGTAAAGATGTGTAGGCACGCGTTTTTTTTTTTTTTTTTGTTTCATTTGAATAGACCTTATGCATTGACATCACACTGACGTCATTTTGGGTGAAAACAATGAAGCACATGTGCACCAACCGTGTGGATTTCGCCGCACGTGTAGTAGACTTACTTGAGTTATGATTGGTTGACAAATCAGCTGTCTGCATTGATTGGTGTAACTTGCAATGATACGCGCTTTTCGGCCATTTTCCTCCAAAAGAGGGAGCACTTTCTCCATTGTGACATCATATACATAAGGTCTATCGCGATTTTCTGATCAGTTGATATTTTGGCTTCTGATAAAGGGTATTTACCCGAAATGTTGCAGAGTTTTCTCCTAAAGTTTAAGCACTCTTTACTACTTTTATTGACCTATTATAAAAAAGCCATAAGATGAATATATGTAGTAAATAGTGTAAAGATTTGTGGAAAATTCCACGATGTTTCGTTGTTACCGTTGTTGGAATACCTACATGAGCCTGAAAATGTCTATAGTGGAAACACACACACACATATTACATACCGCATATATACCGTAAATATATATATAGGCCTATACATATATTATACAAAAACTCCAGAAGATGAATATGTGTAGTAAATAGTGCTAAAAGTTTGCCGAAAACTCCATGAACTTTCGGGTTCAAACACGTCATCAGGTGGCCAAAAATACAACTGATCGTAGGGCACGGCCAAACATGCCACATCCATAACACACTAAAATTGGGCACGGCAAAACAGCCAAGAAAACACGTTGTGTAGAGTGGTTTGCACAAGTACTTACCAGGCAGGAATGGCCGATTTACAGAAGTTCAAGTCTCACGTTCAGACCATGTGGGGAGAGGGTTTCAAGCTTTATAATGGGGGACTTTTTTCGGCGGCTATATAAGCGATCACGGTCAGAACCTCGACACGAGCAGGCTTACGGGGGATTGAAGTTTGTGACCACGGGGAACCCTTGGAGGTTAGGCTTTTTGATCGACCTCAGGTGCTCAGTGGCTCGATCAGCAAGACGTCGTTTGGTTTCTCCCACGTACAGAATACCATAGCGTTTACATACGAGGACGTAAAACCATATTTTTAGTAAAATATTTTTAGTTGTCACGTTCATCAGTGCCCTACGAGCAGTTGCATTTTTGCCACCTGATGAAGGGTTTAAACCCGAAACGTGGTATTGCAGGTCTTTGAGTTACTACACTTGATTGTAAACTGATGTGACGAATCACTGCATAAAACGTTAATTCTAAAAAAAAAGACATCACTCCATCGAGCGTGTAGTTGAAGTAAAGAATAGCCTGCAAAGCAGACTCGGTAGCAGCTTCTAAAAGATGGCGCTCTCTCAGAAATCATAATACACCCTTTGTATATATTCTGTACAGAGTCTGCAAACCTTCGTCCAGTTTTCATTTACACAAATCCCCAAAATACGGGATAGATTATTATTCATAAGAAGGTCACATGGTGTTCACGGCTACTGACTATTCATGTTTATCATCGGCTTCCGACGATGCACATATACGAATACTTCTGAAGATACGGTGACATCTTAAAACGGTACGTAATTATCATGTATGGGCTAAAAATCGAGCTAATCCTTGCAGTGAAAAATCAAGCCTAACGTTAGGCGTAGGATCTTGTCCCAGATCTTGCCGGTTTGTACAAACTGGCCTGTATATAGGCCCTCGCATGGACAAGACGACAAAGTTCCTTGCTAGCTGTAAATGTATACATGTACACGGTAGCAGCTAAGCCAGTAACTATACAGTAATAGCCGTACTGCACGCGCATTCTTTTCCCCTCGAGGTTATGGGCAAATCGTGCCAATGGACCAATCAGCTTCTTGGAAATAGGCCACACCTCTAATTCCAAAATGACAGCTTTTTGACCCTTTTCTTGTAATTGTGACACCGGATTATGAAAGAACAGGCCAAATAACCCCAGTCCACGTAACCCTAACTCTGAAAATGACCCCAACCCATGATTTTGAAACAAATTTGAAAAATTTTGAAAATCAAATTTGCCCATAACCTCGTGGGAAAAAAATGAGGCGTACTGCCCACGTACTGCACTGCATAACGTGTATACAAGTGAAAAGAGTTGTCTGCTGTAGACTGTAGCGAAGCAACAGGTCGCTCATGTTGAATCCACCCCTTACCGGCCAACGCTGATGACGTGTACATTAATTATCATGAAGTTATTTTCGTCTTGGAAATGAGATTGGATAGAAAGTTGGCAGGCTATTGTATTGTATTAAACTTCGTCTGTATACTGTACATTAACATTAGGGGTAAGCACATATTAAGAATTGTACTTGTAGCTGATGAAACTCAACAATAGCCTGCTTACAACAGGCTAAGTAAAGAACAGATCAAATTTAATTTAACAATCCATGGAGTTGTCCCCAACAATACTTTGGTTTAAAAGTCCCTGTACAGTAAAATGTTTGTTTGATATCCATGATCTATTTCCTTACAGTAAAGTACATGAAAGCTAAACCGCAGAAGACACCTACGGCAACAAAAATACCCATTAATGTAGTAAAATCAAATACTCCCGAAGCATTTGATATGAAGACCAACACCGTAGTTGTCATCGCCGTCTGCAAGGTTTCGTTAAAATTGCAACGTTCCTCGAATGATATCTGGAAAAGATTTTTTCCGCGATATTCCATGGGATAAACACAGGTTACCACTGGGTTGTCGTGGAGCTTGTTGAAGTGAAACCACGTCTGTAGAAACACTATCTCGCAATCGCAGATCCAAAAATTTGGAGACAGAAATAGGAAGAGGTCCCCCGGCACAGGATCTAAGAATTCGGGCACAAGGGTAGTGAGGTTGTTATTTTGCAGTTCAAGCCATTCGAGACTTCGAAGTCCAGTCAGCGACAAAGGGTGACACTTTTGTATTAAGTTGTAAGGGAGATTGATTTTCCTTAATTCCGTATTTTTCGAAAAGGCATAGCTCGGCACAACGGTAATTCTGTTATGATCCAGAAGGATAGTCTTCAGCATGGGGAGTCTACCTAGCAAGGACACCGGTATTTGAGACAATAAATTTTTTGATAAAAGAAGGAAGTTTAGGTGATGTTCCTCTTGACCAAAAATGTTTGGATGGATTTTTGAAAGGAAGTTCTCTTCAAGTGACAACCAGTAGAGGTTAACAAAGTCTTTCAAAGTTTCCGAATGCAAAGTGAAAAGTTTGTTTTTTCCCAATTTCAGGTATTTACAAGCTGTGAAAGAGTGATTTGCAACCTCCAAGTACGATATCTGGCAATTTTCTAAGTTAAATCGATTAAGACTGTAAAATTGGTCTCCGAAGCTTTTAAAGGAGAGGCTGCTTATATTATTATATTTAAGATCTAAGTTCAAGTTGGAAGGGCCGAAGAATGCATTACGTTGAATACTTTGAAGATTATTCTTGTCGATTCGCAAAACCTGTATCTTTTCAGAGTATGAGAAGACATAGGGTTCCAGGACTTGAATTCTGTTTCCCGTAAGGATGAGGTCGGTAAGATGTGACAGTGATTGAAGCACTCTCGTAGGAACAGCGGAAAGTTTATTTCCTTCTAAAGAAAGTAGTCTAATGAATGTAACGTTTTCAACCAAGCTTGGTTGGAGAATTTTTATTCCATTAAAAGGTAAAATCAGTTCGACCAGTAGAGGCATGGACGGTATCACCACATGACCTTCTTGTAAATCTGTGATGTTCGTGTGCTTGAACACAAACGCCCTCACCCAGGGAATTGGTTCAACCAGTGAAAAGGTTTCAATCTTTACAGTGCTTCCGTCACAAACGAGATCGTTCCAAATGCAGGAGCATGGAGCAGGACACATCTTAGAGCGAACTGCAACTGCCCACCAAGTCACAACAAGAAAACTATGTAATTGCATCATCTTATTACCTGCCTGAGAAAATACCGCCCTCAATTATGGACTTCGTGATGCTCCTGTAAGAGAGAGGACATTGAACTAAATTCTATTGTATACTATTAAAAACATGGGTGTAAGTGGTAAGGGAAGGCATTCTACAAGACGGCCGGAACGTGTTTGCTGAAAAGTTTTCTGATTGGCAAACAATCCTAAAATTAGCTTTCCTTTAAAATGCAGCACAGGGGAGGGAGATGCCGCGTGATCCTCCTTCCAATTCATATGAATAAGACTTCAAAGGCCTACACTGATGGTTACTTACATTTGTATGCACAAACTAAAATATGAAGGAATTTATAAGTTTTAACAGGTGTATATGGTTCTTGCATGCTCATGGGGTGACACTGTTCAATTTCTGGTACATGGTTCTACAATGCTTTCCAAGTACTATGCAATAATACACATACTATTCCAGTTACGTAAGAATTAAGTTTCAATTCAGTTCAATTTATTCGAATCCAGTTATATATAAACACACACACAGACACACACACACACATATATATATATATATATATATATATATATATATATATATATATATATATATATATATATATATTGTTACAAGACGACCCGTCAGGAACACCAGATTGAATCCATCGACGAGCGAATGGAAAGTTCCAGAGAATTCAACTTCAACGCAGTCTTTCTAGAACTGTCTAGAAGTGAGAACTGTTTACGTTATGTCCCAATTATAGCAGCGACCTGGCAACACTTCGAAGAAGCTGCAATTATCATTATTCAACTACTGTGTGTTCTAGAAGTTTCTATTAAGGAACGTTCTCGTAATTACTGGACTGTGTACACTAGAAGTTTCTGTTAAATGCTGGAGAGTTCTCGAATAAAAGCCTAGCATATAAAAGGCAGTTCAACAACTGCTAACGAGGAGAGATACCCTAATACTTCATCGAGAGACACCATCGAGTCCAGACGTTATTCTGCTGTCCGTTTGTTGACCGAATCATATGAGGCCAGCCACTGACAATTCACACTTGTGACAAATTGCCTTACGCCGTTTCTACACTGTGTATTGAGGTTGTTATCATCCATCGCCTACCTAGCCTTGTCATTATTCGCTCGTGGAACCAGTTCCTACGCTACAGCACGCTGCAGGTCTACTACTGACATGTGCCATCGTCAACGTGCATGCACTACCAGCCCTTGGACCAGACCAGGCAAATATTAAGTAAAGGATTGTGAGTAAGTCTAATTAATTATTGTAAATTTAAGTAAGATAAGGGGATTGTAAATAATCATTAAGTTGTTGAATTTTAATCTCGTTCTTCTGTGATCTTTCGCTGTTATTGGTTTGACTTGCGACCACAAGCCGTAACAGAATATATATATATATATATATATATATATATATATATATATATATATACAAAGAGGATTAATAAAACACTATGCAAGACTATCAGGGCATAATTTGTTTATCAAGTGTATGTACACACAAAAATATAAAACTTAAAGCTTATAATAAATAATCTAAAGTTTCCGACTAAATAATAATTGCAGCTCTATATACAAAAGAATTCTTAAATAACTTTGTAGGTTTTAACACCAAATATACGATGTAGTCTCATTAGAATATTGTTTAATGGATATGTTGCGATTAGATTGCATGTACAAGACATGATGAAACATAGCTTTCATCATTCAGTCTCTCCATGAAACTTTGACAATAGCTTTATTAACTCAAAAATGATCACAAAAGTTATGAATTTTACATCGTTTAAAAATTGGGACGTTCGGGTGAAAAAATTATGCCTGAGCTCGAATACGGTGAATTTCTTCCCGTGAGGACATTATATCCTGAAAACAAAGTTACCTGCAAGGCTTACCTGTTCTCAATTGCGTATCATTTTTTCCTATAAATCATAGTTTTACACTATCATTTTCTAAATCTCAAATGAAACATCTTTCTTTATGTAAATTTAGTACAGCATTCGAACGTGTCTTAGAATCATTGTGAAAATGACTAAAACTCAACTTAAAACGTATGAATTTTTAAAGCTTTTAAGTGCCCCGTGAATATTTTCCAAGCCCTTCTGCAGCGATGTTTTATTTTAAAGTGGAATTTTCATGATCCCAGACAGTTCCAATTCTCCCAACTATGACACTTCTAGCTCCTCCCATTACTGTGTGAAGCTCTTCTTTGTGCAGGAATAAACCTGTTTTATTGCTTAAGGCCATGTCCTGGTGAGCATACAAGGCTATAAAATGTAATAAAAGCACTCTCCCTGCCTTGTGTGGAATCCGAGCTACTCTGCATCTTTCAAATTTTCAAACTTTGATGTCAATCAAAGAGCAGTCACCAACTGAGGATTTTGATACCCCCACACTAAAAATATACGTTGGGGTGATGACTGTCTGTCTTAAAGTTTCAAGAACATAATCTCAGTCGAGGTTCTGTGATGTTTTCATGAACCTGAATTGCTTCCAAAATGCTTTTTTGCAGTTAACGAGTCGTTTACTTTTATGAAATTTGATAACATAGGGATATAGGCCTAGGCTTAGTAGTAATATTCCAACAGAATTGGGTGCACTGAACGAGAATAGGGGTAACGGCAGGGGCAAACCCTTTTCTACAACGCTTGTCACTTGCCACTTGTAAGCAACTCCACTCTGTCAACAGGAACGCATTTTTTGTATCCTGGCAGAATTGTTGTATTTTGGCCTAAACGCCACACCCTCTAATGCAACCAGCTTCCTCCTCGATAATCTGTTTATTTCGTATTGCGAATGCATGGCAGGCATGGACATTTTTCGAACGTTACATTCCCCGTTGGAAACCCATATCTATATCTATTTCAAAGTCAAAGCAACAGATTGAAAACAAAGAAAGCGAAGCATTGCCCATTAAAGTGAGAAGATGGCGTTATTCGTTGTAAGTAACGAATAAAGTAAATCCATCTGCTAGTACTTCCAGAACCTCACTTTTCTTTTGCTTAAAACCTTCTTTTAACAAAGATAAGTTAGGATACAAAATGTGAAGCATTTAACATCGGGCCGTAATCTATACGGGTAGACGAGAGAGGAAAGGACAAAGTCTTTTCTTTCATTTCATTGCCAAGAAAAGACCAACGTAAATTCATGTGGCGGAAACCATAGAGTACCGCTACGCAGGCTAAATAAGGCTCCGCGGGCCAAAATCTTTGGGGTAAAGGGGCTGAGGCCGTTTAAACTCGCTGCCTGCAACCTGTTATTAGATCATCTGGAATTTATTTTGAGTGACTTATTCTTATGTTACTAGAATATTTTTATGGTGATAGACGTGATGGGCGTGAAGTGTATTAATTACCCCCACCCCACCCCCACCCTGTGATAATTTCTTTTGATGGGAGATATGAGAAGTATGAGGCGTAGTGTACAAAATGAAGGTGACACTGTAATGTTTCCTCTGTCCCACAGGTGCCTTTGAAATTCGAAGCTATCCGGATGGCATGGGTACAGGGGAAAGTAAGGTCAAAGGGAGGATCGCTTGCCGCTCTTCACTTAGCTACAAAATAGGCAAAATGGGTACGCTATAGCATATATAGCTTATGCTGATCTTGTAATCACACTGTATGCACACCAAACAATTCAAACAAATTTTAATGCCATTAATTTCTAAAAACAAAGTGAATTTCGTATGGCTTTAACGCCTTTTTGAATACAGTAACTGCAAATTTCGATCGAAAATGAATGAAACTTTCCCCTCTTTCCTTTATCCTGGTGCCATTGGCACTGCTGTGCTGGATAAAAACTACCTTAATTTGAAGGTCTGGTGACATGATAATTACATAGTTGGATATTTGATGTAAAAAGCATTTATAATCAAGAATTAGCCGCAATTTACATCAAAATTTATCAGATATTGACAATTTTACAGGGTAATTTCTATTTCACACTTGTATCATGAATAAGCATGAGCTTAATATGCAAATTTGTGACGTTGAAAGATAGAAATACCAAATATGGTTATGTTAGCCTTTGTTTTTCAACCTTTATTTCAAGGACATTTGTAGCATTGTTATCCCGTGAGGGATGTGCTAGTGGAAGTTAACATTGTTTCCTTGAAAAATATTGATATCACTTACCAAACTAAAATTATCTCATCAGTAACTGAGAGATAATTTATACAGGGTTAAAAAGATATCCTAACACTGTGTAACCCACTCCACATCATTACTTTTGCATAGGCAGTTTAAGTGATTAACTTCAGAAACCGTCAAGTTTTGAAGAGGTATATGCTGAGAACAGTAAAATAAGATATTGATAAAATTTCAACAGATCTTTCACAGAGGGATTTTACTTTTTAACTCCCAAGTGAAAACAGCTATTTTGGGTGGCATGTCAACATAACTTCAAATGGTGTCACATTGTATTTATAATGTTGAAAGCTATGGTTATGCGATGTTGTAAGTAGAAATACTGTGCTTGGTCACAATATCATAGACCTAGGAATCGGGGGAGGGGTGGGGGTAAGGGGCGGAGGCCGATGCCCGAGGTATCCTTTGCCACCCCCACTATCATTTCAGGATAAGCATATCAAAAAATGGCTTGAAAGGTATTGAAAGTTAATAATCGTTATAACATTACAATTTAATCCATTTCAACAGTAAAAAGGGTAAATAAGTAAAAAATATTGGCCCGTTTCCCGCCCAAATGTACCCTTACAATTAACTATACCATAAACAGCGGTGGCATAATTGGGTTGTGAGAGGGGATGGGTCACCTCAGAGTTTTCCTTGCCTCCACTTTTCCCCCAATTAATTAAATATAGCACTTATCCAAAAATGTACATAACTGTGGGCTCCTTGTTCTATTAGAAAGAGCTTACGATAAGTGTATCAGACTTTGCATTATTATTAAATTGCATTTAAAAGACATTTTTATTGACTTTCGCCTACCTCCTTAGCAACTTAGTACGTGTCCCATAATTGCTTTTGGAAACCTCATATGATATTATTGTTCCAAAACCTCATGCAATCCCTATTATCATTGATCTATTCCCTCCTGAAAAACCGAACTACCTTGGTCTGGGTCAGGCTATGATAAAACGAAAATATAAAATTGCGATATCTGTGGTCTAATAAGTGCACATGAAATGATCGAGTGTATTTTAAATTCCTTGTAATTGTTTCCTGAGCAACATATTTTTGCAATGGACAATTTAATAAATATATGGTAATAGGCTACCGCATCTTCCTGTCAAGTTCAGTTCATTTCAAATTTTGAAAAATAAGCCCAATTACGTGGGTCAAATTTCTATGTAAATGCCACAATTTCGCATGTAGGTATCATTAGAATGAAAAGATTTCATAAAAGGTGAGGGGCTTTGTTAAAGGGTTTCTCCTCCCGTTATACCCCCAGTGGTGTCACCGAGGGGGGCAATGGAGGTATTTTCCCAGTCATGACCTTTGTCCCCAGCCCCACTTGCTCCGCAGCCGCTCCAGTACAAAGGTCAGTTACTGTGGTGGTGAGTTATGGGTCTATTTTTATCATTTTCTATTACAAATTGTTTTGAAACGATCAAAACTTTTCCAAACCTTTTGCAAGCTATCAAAATGTTCTTGCACTCCACTCCAACCCCACCTCATTGCTGTGCTAATTGTTATCACGTGATACCGTCTGAAGCTTATTTGAATTGTTCATAGGTGAGAGTTTTACAATAAGGGGGACTAGTCGTGTCCATAGGAGTAATTATGGAGGAGCACAGCATTGCAGGACTGCGAAGCAGAGGAATTCAGGTAAAGATAAAATTTATGGAAACTGAAAGCTTCAAATTACCATGCAGCAGACTCGCCGCCCGATTGGCAGATACATTTCAAAGGGAATCGAAAGTGTCTCGCGATCGGTGCAGAATCTGCTGCAACTTTTGTCCTGAAAATGATTTTAAATGCCAAATTTCGACGCGCTTCGCACTCCATATCTTATTACCATATTAGGGCATTAATGCACGAAATTATTCTAGAACACTTTTCAGAAAAACAGAAGTTCATCCCCAACCTCTGCAGGGACCGCGTGTAGAAAGGCGGGGGATCTTAGAGCAATCATATATCATGAGTAGCCAATACGGTATCATTCGTAGCATGATGTGAAAGATGGAAAATATGTTTTTGTCTGTATATATTTTCGCAAACATTTACATCGCGTTTCGCGCGCATCCATTATCGGTAGGTGATGAATGTTAACACACTTACTAAGAGAAAGCATGCTTAAACATGCTTGTCAGTCCACAACCCTTAATTTGGTTATTCCTAGGCTACTACCCTGTCGCGCTCATTTCCCGTTGCACGCGGGTCGTCTCAATCCTCTTTGCTAATGTGAGTATCACAATTTAGTCATTACCACACAGCTTTCATGAGGTCCTATGCCGGTCTGTACCAGCCTTGGAGGGTGTGCAATGCCACAGCCAAAATATCACTAAATAATAAGAATTTCTAAGCATCAGTTTAAAGATTTACCAAGGACAGTACCATTTTGCATCTAAACCACCTTATATAAACAAAAAGTTCTTAAGGGGAGGAGTTATTACCCTTCCAATAAGACAACACACCCTTCTCTTGTACCCACCAAAAATAAGAATTCACTTAACTATGAGAATTTTTGACATATGGTCAGTTGGAAAATTTGCCAAAGATAGCACAATTTTACATCTAAGCCACCTTAAATAAGCAAAAGTTTCCCAAAGGGAAGACTCCTCTCCAGGACGCAACTGTACGAGGTGACAAAGGATTAAAAGATCAAAGGATCCACCCCCGTGCAACAATCGTTGGTGCACATATGCACAATTTACACTGACTTCATGGGGTTGTCTGAGGTGGGATTACGACATCATCTTCTGTGCCCCTTCTCCCCCCCCCCTTGATATCAACTCCTGTCGGCTGTCGGCGCCAATGACAAAGGTATACAGCTCACAGGAACCATGCGCACGCACAGAAAATTGTCCCTTAAAATTTTTTGCTTGCCCCTCTAGCCACCCCGTTTTTAAAATTCTTGTACTGCCACTGTATATCCCTTCCCAAGATGTGCAAAATATACATACCTTTCATAGAAAAGCATTCCTCAGTCAACACATCTCTCTGTAATTAAATGAGTTATATCAACCTTATATAAGCTTACAGAGTAACCTCCAGTACTGTTATCCCATACAAAGTGATTTTAAGAATTTTTAGTTTTTTTTTTCGAGAAATATATATATTTACAAATACTTATAGTTCAGACGCAACCTGTTAGGCCCGGGAAGTGTCATTTCCTGCGTTTGGGAAGCATTTCGGGCAACAATTTTCTTGGTACACTACCAGTCTACTGATGGTGACACTTTGCTTATTTCAGGGGCGGATTTAGGGGGGGGGGGGCCGGGCCCCCCTTCCAAAAAATTTTGAAGTTTTTTTCAACTTCATAAAACAAAGGACAAGGCCCTATTCCAATGAAATAGGCCTATGAGATGTGTCAGAGTGAAACTCAAATTTGTTCATTATTTTCTACTGAGCAGAAAATAAGTGTAAATGCTAATAACTCTGCTACTGACTTTCAGCTGATAACATTTTGGCTTACATTGGCCTCAGTAACTTTCTCTGGGCATTGCAAGGAGTTACTCATGAGCGCTCTGTTAATGGATTGCTAACTTCAGTCTATTACGGGCCAGGCACACAGCATTGGGAGCACTGCTTCTACTTTCAAGGGAATTTCAGAATTCTTTAATATTCAGAGAAATATTTTCGACAACATTAGGCTTTGAATTATAACTTGCTGCAATATTACCCGGTAGTGTCTTATTTAAGCCTTGTACTTTATTTTAATGGAATGTTCTGTGAATTTAGGGTAAAATTTAAAATTCATCAAATTATGAACATTTTCCAGCGATATATGATCAGTTCAAAAATATACTAAAGGCATCACCATTTTGCATCTAAGCAATCTTAAATTAACAAAAATTTCTCAAAGGGGAGGGATGTAAGGGGGAGAGGACACCCCTCCCCTTAGACCCCTCCCCAGAAAAGCATCTTTTACCCAACCAAAAATTAAAATTCACTGAATTATGAACGCTTTCCAGCCATGTATGGTCAGTTCAAAACATATACCACAGATATCACCATTTTGCATCTGAGCAACCTCATATTAACAAAAGTTTCTCAAAGGGGAGGGGACACCCCTCCCCTTAGACCCCTCCCCAGGACAGTGATTACTCATCACATGCTTTGCCCCTATCAAAATACCCTTGCACTGCCCCCCCCCCGGGACACCCCTCTCCTAAGACCCCTCCCCCAGATCAATTTTTTATACAAACCACTATGGCCTGGGGCCCCCCTTTTGCCAAATCCTGGATCCGCCACTGTATTTAGTGTCAGATATAAGTCCTTTAGTTTTCCCTCACCCCCATATTGAAAATCTTCCTAAACCTATAATTATGAAAAAGAATATTTCTCCTTACTCTGCCTTCAGCTGCAAGAGGATGAGTTTTCGAAATCCCACGAAAATTAGGTTTCCTTATTCTGTGAGAGAACCCGTCAAGCCAAAAACGCCAATCGAAGGCTACCCAAAAGTCACGTCTTAAAATATAGTGATGAGTGCTGTTTGGCAATAGAATCAGAAATTACAAGCAACACTTTTTATGCTTTGTAAGTCCTATAGGTATATACATGATGATTGGAACGTCACACAACGTCATGGAATAAAAGCAAGTTGATTGGATGGTAAACAGCAAGCCTTAATCGCTTGAGGCCGGTTCATACTTGCAAATTTCAGGACTCTAAGCTTTAAAGACCATATATGGTCATCCCTTGTTCTTCAGTACCATGGACGGACATAGGTCAAGAACTGAACAGTTTTCAGCTTTCATATTAGATTTATAGCCCTGTACTTAAGTATGAATCGGCCTTTAGCTGACGAAGTTGCTGTATCTTACCTGCCACTAACTGCAACTTAGAATATTACCATATTCTTAATCCAGATTCTCCAATTTGTTTCCTGTTAGGAGGCTACATGTTCTTAACTTATGAGTAACTTGATGGCCGAAGGCTCTCCTTGGAGCTTTCAAGCGGCATATATAATAGCCCACGAAGAATTAGTAATGAGACTCATAAAATACGTTTATCTGTGATGTTGGGAATGTGATAACTCACTTGCTTCTCTCTTACTAGTTATCCCTTACAATAAAGTACGTCATTTCATTTGAATCATTTGAGATAGTAGGGTGTGGGGGTTAGAGACCGTAGAAGAGTTGTGACAGTTCCTTTTGAAGGTAGTTTGCGAATAAAGTAGGCTATAGTGTTGGACATACCCTTTAAAGACGGCCTGTTTACAATAAATACCAAATGTGCATTAAAATTGTATCGCAAGAGGTAATACAAGCAAAGGTATACACATACCTACAAGAAATGTATGACAAGCCAGCTTCTTGAGTAAGTTTTTACGATTAAAAAAACTGATTCCTGTCTGATTCATACATTGAACATGATAGGTATATAAAAAACCTTTAGGTTTCACCGATTCTGATAAGAGGAGGTTGAAGGATTGAAACCACGTAATGTGGATGACGTATATGGCAAGCCAAATGCCCAATAATTCGAAACACTTGGTTCATCAATCGATAAACCAGGTTTATCGGTCGATAAACTTGGTTAATCGACCGATAAACTTTGTTTATCGACCGATGAACTTGGTTTAACGACCGATAAACTTGGTTTATTGACCGATGAACTTGGTTTATCGACCAATAAACTTGGTTTATCGACCGATAAACCAGGTTTTTCGAAATATTGGTCATTTGGCGTTTTTTGATAAACTTGGTTTATCAAATCGATAAACAAGGTTTATCGATTCGATAAACCAAGTTTATCGATTTGATAAACCAAGTTTATCATCAGTAAAGTGATAAACCAGGTTAATCAACCGATAAACCAAGTTTATCAGTCGAAAAACCAAGTTTATCGACGCCCAATGCTCAATAATTCGAAAATCCAAGTTTATCAAATTGATAAACCAGGTTTATTATCAAATCGATAAACCAAGTTTATCGACTTTTTGAGTGAGAAATTCGATAAACCAAGTTTATCGACCGATAAACCTGGTTTATCGATTGATAAACCAAGTTTTTCGATTTATTGGGCATTTGGCTTGCCACTGACGTATCAGGAACCTTCTTGTTATCGTAAGTGAACGATGTAGAGGACAATGTATAGTTGTGGAATCATAGACATAACGAAAGACCTGACCGATCGCTTGAATAGAGAAAAGGGGCACAATTTGGGATAAAGCATCGTAATTAAGGGAGAGGGGTGGCACTGCGTTACCGTGTGCCTGAAATGTGTCTTTCTGATTCAGTCACAGTGCATGTAACATTTAAAATCGGAAAGAACGCACTAATAGGGACGAAATATAGAATTTGGACGGTATTTGTACATGATATACCTATTTATCCATATCTTCAATTACTTCTTTAACATCTCGCTGATCAGTATGTCATATGACCTAATATTTTTCCTCGACAAAGATCCAAAGGAAAAATAAACACATAAAAACTAAAGATCGGTTTACGAAATGATTTTTTCACGTGTCTCATATGACATCTGATGTTTATATCCAATTGATTCCTCTCCACCCTCACCCCTACTACCACCTACCTCTAAAAAGAAACGTTGAAGTTTAATACTCAACAACTATAATATCCGACAAACTAATACAAAACGGTATTTCGGAATCACCTACAGCGCAGGCGTAGTGACCTTTGAAATAAGGTCAAGTGAGGGGTTTTCATTGTTTCAGCAGTGTTTTATGTTTCTACCTTCATGGAAATCTCCTTTTCATAAAAAGAACCTTAGTGCATTCCAGAAGCTTTAAAAATGATTTCAAAGGTTGAAAGAAATTTCAGAAATAAAAAAGTCTTTCTGAAAACGTGCAAAAATTGGAATATTTTCTAAAATCAATCTAACTTAGTGTCTATATTTCAGGACATTTTCTTTAAATACATGGAATTGTAAGCAGACATATGTGGAATGTCTTCTGCATAGCTACCGAAGCGTACGTACTCTTTCTCGCACGTACCTCTAGTGCAGGGCATGTACGTACGTATATCTGTTATAAGCGTACTATAGTATGCGGCAGATATTATAATAATGCAGCCCACATATATGCACAGTACATGCAGACTGACTAGCCGGTGTGGGTCGGGTGACGCTAGAGAACTTCATCAAGTTTAGCCTACAAGGTTAGTGAAGGGAAATCGTAGATTATTTTCTTCACCATTTTTTCGGGTGATCATTATCACACGCATTTCTTCTGTTCTAAACTTGTAGGCCTAACGGTAGCGTTTCGAGTTCGGGCATTTTTAGTGTGGCAAACACTAACGCTAACGTTGGACTAACTTTAGAGCGAAGCTAGTTTAAGTCCCCGTTTTCTCGACTCTCCATTATCAAATTAAATGTGTAGATATATCATCATCTTTCATAAATCTCAATAGCCTAGATTTTGTGAGCCTAACTCATGACAACCTTCCCTAAACTGCGTCAATAACGTGATCAATCTGAGTACTGCTGTGAGGCTTATGAGTCGAGTAGCAGCTAGCTACCTGTCTCTGCACAATAACGCTTTGTACGTGCACAATCATACAATTATGTGTACAGTATACACTATGCGTATCTCGTAACTACATGTACGTACATGTAATTTTTGAATGTTTACATCCCGCCATCAGCCGAGTGTCTGCGTAGCGGCTCTCATTGGCTGTGTATATGCTCTAGCTACACAGTGACGGTGGCAAAAAGTTCGTCCGTTCCCTGCAGGTTCCCCTTATTTGACCTTTGACCTTCGCTACTTGCGTTCATTCCGAAATACCGTATTGCAGAAGCAGTTGAGTATAGATACGCCGATCTTAAGATATACTAGAACTGCCATTCTCAAATATATTGGCAGATGAATAGCAAGGAGGGACCCCAGTTAATATACAACAAACTTTAACGAGGTATTCATCCATTTCAAAGTTTATTTTCAAAACCACCATTTGTACAGAGTCACAAAATTCATATTAATTCTAGTAAGTTTCAATTACACAAAAATTAATTAGGTATACATATGAGACAAAACCTTAGAAACCAACTGTTGTAAAAATGCAGCATTTTGGTAAAATTGACGTTCTAGTTTATTTCGCTCACACTTTCAGTTGAAAGAACTTTAAACCGTCACGCTTAAGATTACAAGGAAGGTAGGAAGTTTGTAAAACAGAGAAACGGATCATGTTTATACAGTGAGCTACCGCTTCCTACCAGTGGCGTATCCAGAATTTTTCAACAGAGAAGAGCAGGGGCACAATTGAATGGTCGATCAAGGTGAGAGGTACAAAAAAAACAACAAACGAACGGAATATTTTTAGGAAAACGATCTGTTCTTTACACATCGATTTAGGATTGAGAAAGGTGGATATTTGGAAGCATTTGTCGGTCGTGTTTTTAGGTGCTAATATGGGAGGGGGAGCGCCCGTTGAACCCCTGTATCCACCACTGCCCGTCGAATCCTAGCTCAAATTATCACAGCCTCCTCGTCGGCCCAACATAAGTATCACTTTTGCTCCAATATCAATATGAGTTTTAAGGGGTAAATCTTAGCAACCAGGGTGTTTTGAGATTGGTTCGCAGTCGGGTCAAAGGAAGGGTTCACCCAAGAATAATTTACCATTTGACGACGATTTTGTTGGACATTGATGGGGGAAAGGGTAGACGACGAACCCTTCACAGTGAAGAGTTCGTGAAGAGTTCGTGTAAGTGTGTCGTGAATGCATATACTGTACGTATACGCATACGCAGGCATTGAAAACGTGAACCACCTTACATATGCGTAGACGTACACATGTTTGCTCTGCACGTGCATGTAAATGTCTGTAATGTGATGAAAGATTGTGTAAATGTATGGTTACCGTGCAATAGTTAAGTAGCGAGAAAGCGCTGCGAGAAAGAAACTTTCCTCTGATCACCAAGTGATGACACAATCTTCTCGTGCTTATAAATATCACCAAAATATTGTTGACCACATACAGGGGAAGAAGAATTCTGTCCCTCGAAGCAGTATTGAGGATCGTACGCCCCTACAAACCCCTCCCCGTAGATCTCCGACCCTAAATGTAGCGTTTCCCAGTCTGAAGTAACCTTCAAATTTGATCTACAAAACGTTCGATCATCCTCTTACCTTTTCACTTTCAAATATGTTTATTAATCTGACGAAATGGCCGGGCCACAACTCGATAGTTTTCTTTGCAGAGAGTTTTTCAGGTCAAATATAGGCTGATTCTCCCATAATTAGAGAAAGGCACCAAATTGCTTGGACTGTCATTACCGTGACTTTGGGTTATGAGAGGCCACTTTGAAGTCATTTCCTGTTAGTATTAGTAAAACCTCACGACCAGCACTGAAGTACACAATGTATGGTAGATAGAAAAATGACGTAGGTTCTCGACATTAACACATCTGAAAATGATTGAAATGTTACAAGCTCGAACTTTGAAGAGTAAAATGATTCTTTATTTTCTTCGTCCATGGGGCAATCTACTTTTATTTTTAAACCTTTTGGTATTGTTTGTTTTCATACAATTAAACACCTGATTTCTATCTCAAATTTTGATGACGTATAGCATTGTAGTACATTGCCTGTTGGCTAACAGTAAATTAATAACTTTTTTAAATTACGGTAATATTTGGTGACTGGCAAACAAATTGAAGACAATAAAGGTGTTCGGAAATACAAACTCCAGGGATTTCATTTTAACAACAGATCAAGTCCACGAACGTTTTTGCAAAGATACAAACGCTTCGAGCGACTGTTTTCTTTTCTTTCCACAATTAAAAGTTATACTATTCAAACTTTGCTGTTCAAGTTTAAGAAATTCACTTAAAAAAGACTTTTCTTGCCAAAAGAATTCTCTTTGACCCGGGGTTAATGTCGAGAGAACCATGATTTTGAACTCGAAAATTGTTCCTGCTACTACAAGGTCTTGCACGAGCATCATCTGTAGTGGTACACTTTCCTTCCCAGCATGCATTGTATACCGAACTCATTAATTGTACTTTAAAATGCGTCATTAGCATTATGGTAATGTTTACCACTGTAAAATAACTACCAGTCTATTACCATTGATGTTTACAATCACTGTACAGTTGCAAAATTGTTCTAACCTTTTGTAAATTATCACAATACATGATAAAGTAGATAATATATGCTTGATTTTTTGTTCAATGTATGTATAATAAGTTTGTATAAGTTTTTACTATGAGAAATCCAACTAGGTTACAGGTTTACCAGAAAAGGTTTCCCATCATTGTATAAAGCAAATAATAGCATTTTGCATTTATTAAAAATACAAAAAAGTAAAGTCTGTACACTGGACTAAGTCGGTTGTCTGCTTTATGCAAACATATAATGGCCAACAAATTGGTCCTATTCTTAACTTTACTTCTTTCCAAATAATTCACACAAATTCAAATTAAACAAGTAGTTCTTTATATACAAACTGACGCAAACAACCGTAATGCCATTTTACCATCGAAAGTTCCAATAATTGTGTCAGAAATAAGAAGTTATATCACGCGTTAACTGGAGACTACCGAAGTACAAAAGCCGGAAAGCCTTAAATGAGAAATGTGAGTCTGTGATAATACAGTTCATATGCAAGGGGTAGTTTAAAGGTTTTATTCTAATTGCTAAGTACTTTCAAACTGCCATACCACAATAATCCTCCCAAGAGTCTTATTTATTCAAAAAAAAAATATATCGCCATGGAAACCCAAATGTTTTTCAAGAACCAGTGCAAGGATAACAATGATTTAACTTACCTATTTTTATCCTTTTTAACAGTTTTGTTAAAAAAAATTTTCCTTTGTCTCAAATAATTGATTAAAACACAAACTGTTCTACTCTTTTTCTCCCTGCATCTGTATTTTCTGCAAGTGGAATCATACACAGTGAATATTTGTTGTTATAAAGTAAGATACATTTTATGTGGGAATCAACGTCTATTAGATGATACATTCACAGAATTTATTAGTTAATATGATTGTAAAGACGTAAATAATTACATCCGTTATACTTTACACGAATACACAAAGAATAATACTACCTACGTACCTTGTTTTATGAACAGTGATATAAAAACCTAACAATTAAAATGTACAAAAAGACTGTAATCATCAATTGATAATGAGGAATAAAACACAACGCTAATAAAAGCCTCTAGGTTTAGGCAAATACAACAGTAAGAAAAAAATATGCTTAAGTAGGATCCAGGGATAATGACATACAGCAAAGATCGATATACCGTTTTCTTAATGCCGATTATCGGGGCCGGGTGCGGGGGATGTCAGTTAGGTAAAAGGGGCCGGGGTTCAAATATGAAACCCTGGTGACGTGTTGTGAGGTGACGTTTAATATTGCTATGAAACATGCGATGTTTAAGCAGTGCTTCCCCGGCCGCTCCATTAACACCGACAATATCGGTCTCCACAGGCAGATTATTTGTAAGAATCGCACGATGTTGTGCGTGCGATTTAAATAGAAAGATGTCCATCAAGGCGTTAACCGGTATCTCAGTTTATCGGTATTACTGTACTTGACAATACTCAGGCTTCGGAGATTAGAAGAGGAGTTCAGCCACAAATGCCCAGATGTTTACAAGAAGTCCACACTGTTAATAAAAATGATTTTAGGGTTAAATTACTGTAATTCAAGCAAGGTGTGCGGACTTTCCCTTAATCGTTGAGGTCCTTTGTGAAGTCAGGAGGGCGTGAGCCAATATGTAGGGTGGCATCTGTGAAGTACGCGTGTTATCTACAGGTCTGTATAAGGAGTGGCGAATACTGTCTCCACCTTAAAAGGAGATATTGTCAATATTGCTGAAATGTATTAACCAGCGAAAGGGTGTGTTAATTCTTGGTTTGTGCGGTAAAGTTCTTTCACTTGATGAGAGTCCCTACCACCGGACACTACAGTCAAGAAGTTACCATCGATTTGCAAATGCCATAGGTGAGTGATGCACTGGCTATAAGGCACAAGTAACTCTTACCTAATAAGTGAAACGTATCCACACCTTAACAGAAAATAACTTGATACGGGCTTCATAATACTTTCTAAACGAAAAAGTATTATTACGATAAAAGGGTCCTGTTTGGAACCATTGTTTTGTTAAGTAATCTTGACGTCATAACATTAAATACCCCTGCTGTAGGGGTAGAGGGATCATCATGCGTCGATTTTGCACGTTGCGTTGAATTTTTCTCAGTTTTTATATAAGCTACACATAATGTAATCAGCTGGAGAATCTGCACTTACATATTGCTAGGATTGGGAGTAACCTTTGTCAGTCAAGAGGGAAAAGGACCCAGCTCGATTTTGTAAATTTGAGGCAAAATGAGGTATTTAGTAATTAAATGCCATGGTGTTGTAAGGAAAATAGCATTTTCCGGTTCACGCATTCTCCTTCCATTTTTTTCTAGAATATTGTCCTCACTTTAGATTTTCGACCCAGTTTATAGACAAGTTATTGGCACAATTGAAGTTTGAAGACGAAATATCCGCTGCACCGACCCCATTTTAAATATATGCTGTAAAAGTCAAAATCATGGTAAGTTATTGTAAATTACAGTTGCTGTTGGGAAGTTAAGAGACTCCTGTTTATGTTTTTAAACAAATCCCTGTGTAGGTCTATCTTTTTTAAAAAGTAAAAGTAGCACACACACACACACACACACCCACACACACACACACACCAAAAGTTATATTGGAGAAATACAAACATATCGTGAGTCAGTCGTGACTTACTTATCTGATACTGATCAGAACAAGCTGAGTAACGTTCTTTTTGACGACGGAGAAGTCAAGAGACCTGCTCTGTCGTTGGAAAGCAAGGCACATACTTTGAAATGCCAAAGCATTGTAAATTTTCTTGCTACTCCATTTAAGGGCCATGAAGAGCAATCATATGGACTTCAATCTATTATAATTTTATGTACTTTATAAAATTAAGATATGCTGCAAAAACACAGTTCGGGTGGCTCAATCGGACTTCTTGTGAATTTTTGAAGCACGATCTTGGGACTTTTGAAAAAAAAAACATGAATGGCATAGCAGGATCTATTGGTCGAGTCTATACATCCGCTTTGTCCCCAATAAAATTGCCCCATACGCAGAGATATAATTTTCAACTACGAGAACCCTCTTTGAGCTTCATCTACGTCGTAATATACATAAGATCTGCCTTACGCATACTTTCAGTTACTGCTAGATACTATTGAGCAGAACAGTGGTAGGCTTAAACATTCAAAAGTTTTTTTTTTGGGGGGGGGGGAATTCCATGTTTTTTAATTTTTTCTTCTTTTACATTACATTGCTTTGGTCTATGAATTTGAAAGGGTACATTTCTCTCGTCTCCTACTACCGTTATTTTACATCAACAGACCTTTTTTTTTTCAAATAGCAACTACAAAGGATTGTTGGATAGAGTTTTGGCATGCTTCGTTTTTGTCAAAAACAACGCGTACCAAAACTCTGTCCCACAATCCTTTGTAACTGCTATTTGGAAAAGGGTATGGAGCAAACCAATGGTTTGACTACTTGGGCTTAAGCAGAAAACAGAGAAAAAAGAAACTCTAATTTTTCTAAAGCAGAAATACTCCCTCGGAACCAGAAATTTACCCTTTCATTGGAAACCTTTCCAAAGTGGCGTACCCCATTTTGGACGTACCGTTATTCACCGTAGAATACTGGATCCACCACGTTTGTACGGTGGGCCTACTCGACTGACGTAGTATGGAGTCTATACCATGCATTCCTACATCAAGGAGTTGCCATTTATTTCAAAACTGGAGACTCCGGTCGTATCGCAGCATGATCCATGGGGTGGACTGTATATGAAGTATCTAATATTATATAAAACCTTACTAATTTCTCTACATTTGATTGGAGCATTGGTGTTCACATGTCATGGGTGATTCTGCACCATTATCACGGTCGTGTGTTATCGATCGTGCAATAGTCTAGAATAACACACGGTCGTGTGTTTTACTCGTCAGCTATCACTGCGGTACGTACAAACTATGCCGCAACTCAATAAATCAATGCACCATAGTGACCGCCAAACACAAATTTACTGAACCAATGACTAGATCAAAGTTATGAGGTGTTATATAAATCAAATAATGAATGTTTTTCATTCGTGCGATAGTACGAATAATTTCATTCATTCTATTCAACTCGGCTTCGCCTCGTTGAATAGAACGTTCAATCTTTCAACTCATGAAATAATTCATACTATATCGCACTCATTTACATTCATTATTTGTGTAATATTTTCGTATACAATCATCGTGTTCAATTGTTATTACCCTACTACAGACTTAAAACGATAATTTTATGGAAGAAATATCGGTAGACTGACATCATATCAGATAGACTGCCACAGGGTGGACTTCAAAGATATAATTCTTTGTTATGCTACCAAGGAACCTGTTAGATTACCACTGAATGTTACCCATTTGCTTGAAACACGCCCAACTACGGTGTTTGTGCACCTTGTGGGCTACTCACATAACATTGCTATAATAACAAGCCACATCGTAATCTCACGACTCATTATGTCATTTTAAGAGAATGACAGGTTCTCGAAACATTTTTGTGCCTAGTCCAGTCAAATATGCCACACAGAAGAAGCTTTAAAATCTCTTTAGTACAATTCCGGCTACACGAGAGTAGTCGAAATTAACCTTGTTTTGTAACAATATTATTTTCCTGGTATTAGGCTTTGCCCTAATTCTCGTCCTCAGAAGCGTCATTTTCTCTTCAACGTTTCGAACCACCCAATCGTATACTGAAACAGCGCCCTCTTTTAATACTGACAACCATTCTGTAGATTCCGTTCCACATATTGGCGACGGATAAAAACCATTTACACAAATACGAAGCGATTTTCCTCGTCTTCGCCACAGGTACAGTCCTTTATAATATCAATTCTTTGCCAAACTCCTCTACACCCTTGGATGTCTACAGCAGACCACCTTGTCTTCTTCTTGTTAATACCTTCCCCATTACAAACCCCTGATGTACCGTAAGCCGGTCGATTACACTCCACGCAAGCCCTCGAACCTGTCGTAAGAGAGTAGTGATTAAAATTAAAACAATATGTATCTGTCAATGTCACTTTATAACCAATTTCAAACTATATATTACTGCTTATTGGAACTTTCGTATAGCTGTAGGTTGTTTTAAGTGTAATTAGGGTCATGGAGCCAGCAAGGTGGCTCTTCAAAGAGACTAAACATAGGCGCAGGAGGCAGAGGTGAAGGCTGGGGGCAACCATTCAAAACTTTGTGTCCAAAGTATATAGTCTCCGCCCCACTCATCAAGGAGAAAAACCTCTTATTTGTCTCGTTCGGGAAATTCATCACACACTTTCAATAAAATATCAAAATTTCTCAATAAATTTCTAGGAACTTTACAAAATGTAGCATCAATGTGCATCTAAGCACCCTCAAACATTCGTTTTTTTTGTCAAAGGGTAGGGGATACTCTTCCCTTGACACCCCTACTTCAGAACGGCGTTCTAGAATGTCCCCCTTCAGCTGAAAACAGTTTTCTAAGCCTGTGCTATATCAATTTGACAGTGGATAAACACTGACGCGATTATCTTTTTTCGAGTATTCAGGTCAGGGGCGGATTTAGGGGGGGGGGACCGGGGGGCCCGGGCCCCCCTTCCAAAAAATTTTGAAAGTTTTTTCGACTTCAAAAACAAAGGACAATGCCCTATTCCAATGAAATAGGCCCATGAGATGTGTCAGAGTGAAACTCAAACTTGTTCATTATTTTCTACCTCAGAAAATAAGTGTTAGTTAATAACTCTGCTACTAACTTTCAGCTGATAATATTTTGGCTTATATTGGTCTCAGTAATCTTCTCTGGGCATTGCAAGGAGTTACTCATGAGCGCTGTATTAATGGATTGCTAACTTTAGTCTATTACCGGCTAGGCCCACAGCATTGGGAGCGCTGCTTCTACTTTCAAGGAAATTTCAGAATTCTTTAATATTTAGAGGAATATTTTCGACAACATCAGGCTTTTAACTATAACTTGCTGCAATATTACCCGTAGTGTCTTATTTAAGCCTTGTAATTTATTTTAATAAAATGCACTGTTAATTTACGGTAAAATTTAAAATTCACTAAATTATGGACATTTTCCAGCAATATATGATCAGTTCAAAAATATACTAAAGGCATCACCATTTTGCATCTAAGCAATCTTAAATTAACAAAAATCTCTCAAAGGGGAGGCCTCCCCAGAAAAGCAACTTTTACCCAACCAAAAATTAAAATTCACTGAATTATGAATTCTTTCCAGCCATTTAAGATCAGTTCAAAAAATACACCACAGACATCACCATTTTGCATCTGAGCAGCCTTAAATTAACAAAAATTTCTCAAAGGGGAGGGGCCCCCTCCCCTTAGACCCCTCCCCCAGGACAGCGATTACTCATCACATGCTTTGCCCCCTATCAAAATACCCTGGCACTGCCCCACTGGGGAACATCCCCTCTCCTTAGACCCCTCCCCCAGTCGGACTTTTATACAAACCACTATGACCTGCCCCCCCCCCCTTTGCCAAATCCTGGATCCGCCACTGCAAGGGATAACATGACAAGAGTATATTAAATACAGTAGCTACAATTTCTGCTTTCGAGGGCGCCACTTAGCTTTCCCATCCGTCAGACAAGAGCGATTTTCTAGTCTTTACCCACTTTCCGAAACAGCTGTGTTTCTATACACCACCGCCAGACAGCTGTACTGACCCTATATAAAGCGGATGAAGTCTGAATCCGACAACACTGAATGGAATAAGCAGTATCATGATTGCGAGTAGTCAACAGGCCTCGAATGGGAAAACTTATCTTTAAAGTTAATAACCAAAGAACAACTACTGTACATCGATACCGTAAAAATATCAATATTATCAGTTGTGCTAGATGACCCAAAAATATTGTATTGAGGGGAACTCCAAGGCGCCTGATTCCGAGTCCATCCCGATTCCGGGCCAATTCCGATTCCTGTGGCCACCATTCCGGGCCAATTCCGAGTTCAGCCATTTTTCATAGTAGCATCTCGTACAAATATTTTTTTGTACTATCTTTTACACTCAATTAAAAACGAGCATTTTCTAGGAGTAAATTTCATACCCTGACCCACATTGTGTTTTAGTTGATTGTATGTGACCATTCATGTGTTGAACTTTGCACCAATAACAATGTAGCCCTAGGTATCATATATGTAACTTTAAAGTTTGTGGACTCGGCTGGAATCAGTTCCGAGTCTGAGCCCAGTTACAGTCCATTCCGGGCCAAATCCAATTCCGGGAACTCTCACTCAGGGCCAATTTCAAGTCCATCGAAAAACGGACTCAATTCCGGAAACGAGTCCGAGTCCGAACTCGGACGTTACAGCCCTAGTCTACCCTGCACCTTTATAGATACAACTATGTCATCCTCTTTCCTCGCCAACACATTACCGATGAGAGATAAGTTTCTTGGTGTAGTTCAGATTGCATGGTGCTATAATATATTCAGCAGTTTGCCACCCTTGGCCCTTTTGCTTCTTGTTTCAAAGGAGACATTAGAGTCATCAGCGGTCAAGTTTGCAATTCAAGATTTGCCGTGACTTTTAACACATCTCGGTACCTACCTGATTTTTATTCGCATTCATGAAGGCTTACGTTCATGTAGAAGGCGCAGCGGGAGCGCAAAGCGCCCCAAAGGTATGGGGTCCAGGGGCCGCTTCAGGGCCCCTGAAGGGGTCCAGGGGTAGAACCCAGGTGGGGGACCAGGAGAGAAGACCCGAAAGCTCTGGGGAATATCGAAATTGTAGACATTAAAATTATGCATTTTAGCTTCAACATCGAATGACATAAAGTGTGCACTTAACAGACCACAAAATCACAATTTGACCTTTTTTCAATTATATTCTTACTCCCTATGACCAACAGTCGGCGGGGATCGATAATGCAGAGGGTTTGAGGAAGGTGGGGAGAATGGATTATTTTGAGGGTTTCCAGGGGCTTTGGTAAATTTACACAGCTCGATGGTGATAACAATTTTGCTTTGAAAATTTCTGGAGGAAGGGGGAACTTCCCCCTCCGCTGCTTTTGGCCATGCGGCACTGGTGGTTTCGCTGATGAGTTTGTACGAAGCCACGACAAGCGAGATGTTTTACAGGAAGTAACCCCTAATCCCGATAACATTTAAAACGGTGCGCGCGAAGCGCGCCGAAGAAAAGAGCGTTGGGACAGCGTTTAAGCAGTTGAATTGTAGCCTATTTTTTTCTAGTTTTAAATGCAGTATGGTTTATTACATAGAAAATTTTCCTTCTTTCCACAGGTGTTTGTTCTTTCCATAGAGCAGGACATAGAAACTTATACCCTGCTCTATGGTTCTTTCTTTCATTTTTCATTTTGTAGTAGACGGTCTGGGACAAGTCCCCCTCGACGATTTCATTAGTGCGAAAAATAAGGTAGTGTCGATTTCGACGGTTATAGAGTATATGATACTTCAAAAAATCAACAAAATGTTTTGTGGGTATTTGTTACTGGACATAGCCAAAGGCATCGGCAGTTAAAGTGCCAGGGAAGTAATTTTCATTAGAAGCTTCATCTTGGAAAGCTGTGGCCGGCGAAACCTTTGACCGCGAGCGCCGAATGTACGACGCCGAAGGTTGAGGACTGACGGTCCTCCCCGACTAATTTTTCTTAAATTTGACGGCTTTTGCGGTCATTCTGTACCATTTCATGAGGAAATCCTGCTTCCCCCAGATGTAATTTGAGATGTTAATGAAATATTTTTCTTAAGATGATAGCAAATTTAACTTAAAGATAGTAAGATAACTTTGAAGATAGTAACCGTCTGTCAATTTGCTGAGGATGGTGATAATTGGTGGGGAAAGTGAAGAGCGAGAGGTGTAGCAAGGGCTTTGGAAATAGTAATTTACTCAAGCTATCCGAAAGAAAGTAATAACGAGGCAATTCCATCAAAGTTTTCCTACGAACAGCAGTACAGCAGTACTAATGAGACATCAACTTGTATTAGGCTCATGCGAAGCACGCTGAAAAAAATTATCGAGAACTGCGATTCCCTATAGTTGGGTATAGGATTTTGTTTGCAAGGACCATGGTACATTTAATGGCATACATTAGTACTATCAGTGACCGTGGCGTAATAAAGGGTAGTAAGGAGGGGCAGCCTCCCCTCTCTACACGGGACAGGGGGCACAAAATGAAGGCAGATTAAAAAAGATAAATAGAGAAAAAGGTAGGAAAACAAAGAATAAGAAAAAATGGAAAGTGAAGGAAAATGAAATCTTTCTTGACGGCAAGAGCACTTGAATCAAATTGAGCGGTATGACGCGG
This sequence comes from Holothuria leucospilota, assembly GCA_029531755.1. Classification (NCBI taxonomy): domain Eukaryota; kingdom Metazoa; phylum Echinodermata; class Holothuroidea; order Aspidochirotida; family Holothuriidae; genus Holothuria; species Holothuria leucospilota. The sequence goes on from CM055964.1 coordinate 12,512,184, forward strand.
TCATGTTCCTTTGTTGCAAGATTGACACCGCCAGTTGGGCCTTAAATAAGAGTTTGCTGAGTTCCCACATGGGATGATCGAGCAGACAGGTAGTTCGGGCCCCCGGCTCTGGGGTTGCAAGTCGAGTCACTTGAACCCCCTGCAAACAACCCTTGAGATGCCACTGTCAGTGACCCTTATTTCAGAGCCTTAATTCACAATACTGTGACAAGTAGGAGCATCTTCTGAAAGAAATCTTACGGTGTCAAACAAACTTTTCAATTGTATTAGCCAATTTTCTCTGGGGTGCGTGGGAAGCGTCCCGACAGAAATCTCCCTAGCATTTTTATGGTATTGATATTAGTGTTTTCCTTCATTTAATATTGCAAAATTTAATCATAATAGGCTTTTAAAAATTGTCTTATAATTTCTCTGGTCTCGCTATTATTTTGCTCATTTTTTTATTTTTATTATTTTTCAAGGTCTGGAAAATGTGCGGGTGGGTGGGGGCAAGTTCCCCCTTGCCCCCTCCGCCCGTTATCCCGCCTATGGGTCACGTCCAGTATTCAACTAACTCCGGTGCATTAACTTTTCTCATATTATTCTTTGTAACATGAAACGCTGATCAGGGAGGTTACGTTCGATAACCTCCTTGCGTCAGTATTACAACAAAAGATGTTTTCGCTTCCCTCATAATACATTGTATAAAACTACAATACGTACCTTTCTTTAGGGAATCGGTCCAGTTCTCAATTCCCGGTGTCTCACAGGTAGGATGAAATCTTCTAAATTTGAAATATACACAATAAGTGTCGAATCTGTAAGAAAAATGTAGTTATTTCTTGTTTATATCTTTGTCAGCATAAAAAGAAGTTTTCTAGTGTATGATGCATCATGACTTTTTGAGAGTTTTTTCGATGAATCACGTTTTTGATGCTTGTTTGTACTAGTTCTATGGTAATTTTAACTTTATAATTCGTTTTTAAACAGTAGAAGCCCTTCTGTAATAGGAGAAGAATTTCTCAAGAGTTTTTAAAACGTTCTTCTGTTCTTTCACCCGCATTTCACTTTGAATGGACCTTCGATACTTTATATACCGTAATGAGATTATTGCTAATGGGAGCCATATTGTACCAAACAATAGACATTGAATATTTTTTGTTGATAGGTGTGCAAGGAAAAGTAATTTTCACTTAAGTAACTGGATATTTCTCTGTTGTATTGTTCGGTATTATTTCCTCAGTCTTTCAATGTTCCTTACCCACCCCACCCCCTCACCCCCACCCCTCACCTCATTATCCCATGAGCGACCTTACCGTCTTTATTCCACTTGCAAGTGAAGCCACTAATTGAAACTTACATTTTCTTTTATGCCTCCACATTTGTGCATTATATCCACATCTTAATGGATGGCAATTTATGAAAAATAACAAATTCTTAACTGGGAAAATCATTTACCTTGGCGCTCTTGCCAGTGGATGCTCCCACTGAGGTCCTGCTCGGGAGAGACTGTATTTATACGGCAAAATCATTGCTACATCTGCAGATAGATAGAAACAAGAAGGGCAGGTCAAAACTTGTATATTTCTGGTAAGAAACAATGAAAAAATATTGTAGATTTAAAGGTTTTTAGTACTAGCAGAAAAGGAAATGCACACAAAGTATAATGAAAGGAAACCATACATAGTGTAGATATTGATTACAGAAATGCATGGCGATGGAAGCAGACCCTTCCTTTCGTCCCTCCTCTAATCTACCCTAGTGGTAACCCCCTCCCCCTTTCAAGTACCAAGTATCTGACTCTTAGTATGCAGGGTTTGAGGTAAAGAGTATGAAACAAATTATACATCTTCAGACGTTCAGAGCTCTTATCAGATCGAATTCAAGAAGGATCTCTCAGTTTTACAATCGAGTTAACTTGACTATTTATTTGTAAAAAAAGGATATAATCATTTCCTAGCATGGGTACAAGAACACAATTTATTACTGCCTGTTAGACAAGCATTTAGAGCAAAATGGCGGAGATATCTGACGAAAATTTTTCCTTCCAGAAACAAATTGAAGTAAATGATTGCATAACTACCCAAGGTGAGTAAAATGCGGCCCGACACTACTTTTCGTGTAGCTCCCAGAGATATATGAAACCCAACTTTGCTTTTTCAGGGAAGAAAGTTTGTAATATCGCCTTTCCGTAAGTTTCATAAGCAGCGAAGTTAATTTTATATATTCACAATATGCCATACCTCCCACGATAGAATAACTGCCGTACTCTTTTAAGTAATTATGTTAAAAAATTCACAAACCAAATGTTAGCTTCCTAGCTTGAACCCCATCCCCAGTTTGTTGGCTCTTTTGATCATTTTGTTGTCCACCGCTGATCCAAGAAAAGGATACGACCTTTAGACCAAGGTTGTTTTTTACATTTCTTGAAACGGGGGTAGGGGGTTGGTGGGCGGTCAGTCAAAAATATGGTGGAGCCGAAGTATACTCCCCCCTCCATTCAAGGAGGAAAAGCCCTTATTTGTTCCCTATGTGGAAATTTTATTTTGCAGTAATGTTCCTTAATATTTGTCCAATATATTGCACCAAATTGCATCTAAGGACCCTCAGTGTTCAAATATTTCTCAAGAGGGACCCCTCCCCTTAGACCCTTCCTCAGGAAAGCGGTCCGAAACAATGTTCAGCCTCCCAAGCGAGAATTGCTTCCTACGCCTAAGCTGGCATTTAATTTAGCATACGTTACGTTGAGGGTGGCAACATTTGATCATAGACGCTCTTCCAAATAGCAATTACGAAGGATTGTGGGAGAGTTTTGGTGTGCGTTTTTGTCAATGGACAAAAAGACGTGTACCAAGACTCTATCCCATAACCCTTTGTAATTGCTATTTGGAAAAAGGTCTATATGTGAGCTAAAAGTGAAACCTTTAGTTCCCGTTTTGCTCATCTTCCAAATTTGTTATAGGCTGAGGACGTCAGTTCTTTCAAGCAGGGAGGTGTTAGGTGTTAGGTCCTAACCCTCCCTGATTCAAGACATCATTATCGGTCATAAATCATCTTTTTAAGTTGAATTAGTGGAGAAAGACGGTCTGATCATGGAACTCAACACTGGTCTGGTATAGTAAACTTACTGTTTCCCGGTATATCTTCTAACTCACAACCACGATAACCTTTGCATCCTCTTCTCTCTTGGAGCTTCGGACACTTGGCACCTGCATTTTGTGGCTCTCTTAGGACAAATCGTCTCCTCTCGCTATAACCGACACCGCATCTTTCACTGCATCCGCTCCAGAGACTCCAAGGAGACACTTCACAGTCCACAGCTGCAAAGAGATGACAATCTCCAATTTACTGTAATAATTAATTCACTGACGAAAAACGGGTGGGTGGTGCTTTCGTCAAATGGCACCAAATGGGAAAATTTATGCTCTGCTCTGTACATAAAAACGCGAGTACCTCAACTTTTGGTTGAGGTCGATGCAGAGAAGCATGAAACATGGGAGGGGGGGGGGTTAGGTGGGTTGGGGAGTCAGGAACAATTTTCTGGCGAGAACACTAAAAGATAAAATCTTTTGTAAACTTAAGACAATCGGAGGTTTAACAACTGTTATTACCGTCATTGTTATCGTGTTTTTTTTTAGAAACTGCTAAGAGAACGAATAAACTGAATTGATCCTAGACTAAGGGCGTCGATCTAAATAAAACATACAAGTAAGTGTGGGGACACCTGGGCAGTGCCAGTTGCCTACTTACAGATCCAGAACCCCTTTTGCACATTTAAACCAAGATTATTTTTTCTTGTGAAATCATATAAATGCCCTGGTGATTTCTTTGTTATTTTCTTTGAGGTGATGTATCATGATGGGAGTCACGTAGGCACTTGCCCAGAGGTGTAGCTTCCCCCTCTCTCTGAAAATAAGGAAATTGGCGAAACAGCGTTAAGTTATGATCGTCGTATAATGATTGTGAAACTACGGAGTTACTCCACGGTAAATTTTGCGGCTGTTAATAGTTACTGAATATATATTTTAGTCAATATAATGCTAAAAAGGTCTGGCGACCCACACAGTCTGCAGTTGAGGCAATAACATTTACTTCTTTTGATAAAACGTTAATGTCATCACCAGTTTTACGTAGGTGGGCGAACTCCCACCCCTACCACTATGAAGCTTACCAGCTGCTCTTGAATTACCCCCAACATGTACAGTATAAGTATTTTATATTTGGTGACTGCACTTTGGTTGACATACGGTCACACTATATATCTTCACATATAAGCTAATACGATCGGTCAATGACGACCTGTGCAGGTTAAGTGAAACGTGATGTAGTGTAGCCTAAATTTTAGTGTAGACAGCTCAGGTTACAGTCAAATCACACACAGTATAGAGTAATCAGCAAAATATGGCCTTGGTCAATTGAACTCAATACATGTTAGCTTTGTCTGGGAGGTGCAGTGGACAGATATGCCTATTTGTTTCAGAGACAAGCATATTTTTAAATTGGAGGAGGGGGCTAGAAGTAAAGTTGGCTGAATTTCTACTTCCTGGGTACACTGTAGAAAGAGACGTCTTCATTTTTTAACACATTATGGTGTTTAAGAATTAGAAAACGAACAACAAAATGGATAAGCACAGTAAATGACTGAACGAATATTAACACATGATAAAGATAATGACGTCAATTAAAGTGCACTCCGCAAACACGTTTATATGTTTTATATATATATGTTAATTTTTCTTTATCAAAACAACTTGATGTTTACAGTAATCATGAAATAAACGCATAAACGTGTTTACGAGATGGCGTTTAAGTGGCGTCAATGTGTTAAAGTTGGCGTTTTAGACGTTTAACTTGCTTATGTATTTTATTGTTTTTTTCGGTTACATAAACGCCAAGACGCGTTTATTATCTGTTACAAAAAAGTGTTAAACACTTTTTACAGTATGTACCCCGCGGAGCCGACTCTGCTCAGCTCCTCAGCTTCCCAAGTTAGGGATATGTCTGAACAAGGAATATGCCGTACAGCCTGCTACGTAAGCAACTTCCTGGGAGGAAAGTGAGCCTTGAATGGCATTCAAGTTTTGCAGTTTACAATCGAGGCACTGGGTAGCTTCCTCGAAATGAACAAATACGCAGTGGCGTAGCTAGAGGGGAGGGGCGGTCGGCCCCCCACAAAGCCTCCGAAGGCCTCTTGTCGGAAATTTCTAGTCTGTCGGAAATAAATTAAAAACAATTCATTTGAAACACTTACAACACTTGTTATGTGTGTAAGTAGAATTACACATCGAAATGTGAACGTGGAAATCAAAAGTCGGACTCAAATTGCCCGGAAAGCAAAAAAAAAAAAAAAAAAAAGGGTCCCCAGATAATACTCTGTTACTCTGTCGGAAATTTTTTGCTTTTGCGCCCCCCCCCCCCACACAAAAAATATCTAGCTACGCCACTGGAAATATGGGATATTGTTTCTGAACCGTACTTATAATCCAACAGTCCACTACGTACTGCACTGTAAAGTTACTATTTGATTGATCCTACTCAGTACTGGTCCCACGATTTATTCTTGTCTTTGTGCAAAATTAACCCACCTTTCCAGAAGTGAAAACATGGCTATGCTTTCCTCCGAAATTCCACTGAAAGCACAAACTTTATGAATATGCATTTGACTTGATTATAGTTCACACCCAATCCGTAACATGATATCAGGCATGTAAGAAGTCTCGAACCTTCTAACCCTATACCTTTCCTGACTGCTTTAACCCTAACCTAAATGCAGTGCAAATCAAACTGTAGTGCCTTGCAGTTACGGACTATGCTACGTTTGTAGTATGTATGGATGTAGAAGTTTAGGGAAAACAGACTATTTTCGGTCGGGGGGGGGGGGTAATTTTATCTTAAAAAATATTTTACCCTCAAAAGATCACCTCATTTGGGGTCAGGGGTAACGGTCTTGTACACCATCCTTCCATACTATCGTGATTGACAGATGTATTTGAAGGTGAACACAATGGGTGCTAATTAGTTACAAGGAATACAAAAGATTCTGCCACACAAAATAAAATACGTTCTTTTTATCGCTTGTTACACTAAAAAACATGTGCAGTCGCAGTTTTTACTGGCAAATAATTTATAACTTTGGAATACTCCTTTGTAACTGCAGGATATACAAACAAACGAATGTGATATATAACAAAAACATTATGAATTTGGAAATCGTGACCAATCTATGTATCAGTCATGGATTAATCTCATGGGATATTATAGTAAATATTTGTCTGATGCTCATTGTAAGATAAAACCCACAGAGCATAGGTTGATTGTCACTTAAATGGGACTCATGTAAATCATAGCACGGATTAAAGGGTCCAACAGCATAAAGGGCTTCTTGGGGCTGGGACATGTAAACCATGAAAGGCACGCATTTGTTCACTGGAAGTGAGTTCTTACTAAATGGTGGGCACAAACACAGGTGCGTAGATTTCTTTTCAAATTTGGGGGTGATGGGGTGAACTATCACAAATGTGGAAAATGTGCACGCGAAGCGCGAGCCCATGACGGGTGGGGTCCAGGGGCCCGCTTTAGGGCCCCTGGTGGGATCCAGGAGCAAAGTCCCGGTGGGTTCCAGGGGCGAAGCTCCCGGAAGCTCCTTGGTTTTAATGTCTCAGAAGTGACAGGAAGACGGTTTTAAGGGGTTAATTTTAGCGGTAATGCGGTAATGGCTATTGGTATATTCATATATAAAGGAAATGCTATTTTGAGCACAAAACTCGTTGATAAGCTGCACTGGATTGAAATTGTACGAGAGCAACAATGTCCTGTTATCCTTGAAAGGCAGGGATCAACATATAGGGTCATCCCAGACAACTGGATTTTGAATTCGGAGATCATTACAAGACCTACAAGTTGGCTTGAAATCAGTGGCGTCGCCAGGTTTTTTGTGATTGGGGGCCACGTAGATGATGTAATAATACCTCAGTTCCCCCAAGTCTGCGTAAATTACACCTTTATTTTTCATGCGTTCCTGCATTTGCATGCAGCAGTTTTGATCTATCGTTTGTCACGACATAAATGTGTCGTCCTGGGGAAGGGTTCTTCCTCCCCTTTAAGATTTTTTTTTTATTAATTTAAGATCTTTTAGATGCAAAATGGTGCTATCTTTGAGATGTTCTTGGAACGGATCATATATATATGGCAGGAAAATGTCCATAATTTAGTGAATGCTAATTTTTAGTAAGGTAAAAGAGGAGAATATGTTGTCTTTTAAGAGACAGATACGTTGTCAACAAATCTGAAGCCCCCTCCCTTCTGTCTATTTTACTGCCTTCTATTTCGGGAAAGTTTTTACACAAAAATATGTGCGTGGAGTCCACAGAAACATTCTTGAGTTATTACGAAATATGTCCTTTCCTTCATTGTGCATTATGAAAGGGCATCTGAGGCTAGCAGATACCTGAATAGGGCCTCCTGGAAGATCTGCATTAATCATATTAATTGGGGCGGTAGGGGCGGTAGGGGGCGGGGGAGGGCAATGACAATGCGTATACTACCTGAAATCCAAATGATAATATAGAATACGACGCCGAACACTTTACAACTATCTTATTTTTACTACTTTTGAACTAAAATCCGGACGAACAGCTGTCAGCAATGAAAAATGAGAGGGAGGGAGAGTATAGGTGCAGGGAGGTGATATTAGACCTTCCTGATAGATGTAGCTAAATGGGTGAAGGACTAATAAGAGCGTTACAGAGTGCCGTTTTCGTCATAAGTGTATTAACAATCACCATCTACACCGAATATGGCTCAACGCGAACTGGCAAAGCTCTGGTGAAAATTTTTGAAAAATGTATAACGGCAGATACGTACTTTCAACCTTCTACATCATGCTATATATTAGTTTGAAAGATCTCATATTGATGCGAGGTCCCCACAGATGTTTGGAGATGTATCTCTGTTATTCGGAAAGTGTCGTGATCAGAACAGTTTCGTGTATTATTACCTTAATAATGGTCATGACATGGAGTGTAAACAGTGACGAATAATATTTCCATTACCTGATTACAAAACCTGCATTCAGGCTCTACATCGAGACACTTTCAATTGCCCAACAAACCTACATGCCACTGCCATAAGCCAGTCTTTTACCTATTAATTCGTAAACTTTCAACTGTTAGCTGCTGTGCTTCTCCGAAAGTTGCTACAGGAAGATATTGATAACATGAGTGACACTGACGTAAGGTTGGAATCGCCCGGGGCGCGCGAAATTTTGATAGATTGCCAACGATTTGCTAAAATTCTGATAGTTTGAGAAACATTTGTGATAGAAAGTGAAGCGAGATTGAAAAAAATTCTTACGAAAATGAAGAATAAAATATACTTTCCATCATACACGTATCTGTAGACTGAAATATTGGGGGGGGGGATGATTACATGGGCCATCCCCCTAGTCAAATGTTGGGGGATATATCCCCCATTCCCCCGGGATTTAAGCCCATGTGCAAACATCAAAGAATGTAGTATACGTACACCAATACAAAGACCACGATTTTCGGTAACCTCAATACAACAAAACTGAAAATATCTGACAATAATATAACACAATACAAATGAAAATTGTTTGGCTTAGTTGACTTAGCTATCTCAAGTTGTACTGTAGGAACCTGTATGTTGCAGTGGCGTGTTCCGTATTTTTCAATGGGGGGGGGGGGGGGGGATTTGGCTCAACTGAATGGTCGGCCATGGCCAGAGGTATTAAATAGCAGCAAATGTGCGAAACATTTTTTGAGGATAGCTACCTGTCTTTTAAAGATCGACTCAGGATGTTTCGCCCCCTGTTATAAGTATCCAGGGCCGGATCCAAGGGGCGTTAGGGGCGTACGCTCCCTACTTTGGCAAAGTAATGATTTTTGTAACCAGAATTTTACATCTTCAAGTCCATGGAAAAGGTATGATCAGAAGAAATCCTAACAGAATACACAAAAACAAGTTTAACCAAATGTTGGCAACTATAAGAACTTTGCTTTGGGGAAATGTTTACAGTTTTCATATTTTCTGGAACGTTCAGACCATCACCTTCCTTTGCGCCATGCACTTTCTACAGACGGTTACCCCCCCCCCCTTCTCATATTCCTGGATTCGGCTCTGCGTACCTGTATCCGCTACTGTTTTGATCCAAGTGTTCTGGTATTAGATAAGAAACCCCGGCACTGACCTTTGTCCATTGGCTATTGTGCTACTGCTTTTTAAACGAAACATGGTGAGCGCTTAAGAAATTAATTTTGCTGGGATCGCATCTACAGGAATGTGAAATAATAACTATGTGCACGTGTTAATCGTGTACAGACAACTGGATGCATAAAAACACGTAGAGATGGTCTAACCGCAGGGCGGCAGGACAGGAAGCGAACGCCTCATCAGGACAGCAACTTACGCCTAAAGAAACGTTTCGGTTAGTTAATTGGTATCTGTCAGGGGTTCGCTAGCCCGTTGAACGGGCAAAGTTTTTCGTTCAGTCCATCGTCACTATAGGCAACTATTTCCGTCGGGCGAAACGAGAGCCACTACGCAGGCTTAGAGGTCGCCAGCTCACTGTAGCAGTCGAAGCGTTCGTGATGCGGAAACCACATGTCGAAGTTTCACAAATGTTGTTAATTGAACAAGGAACCCGAAAATTAAATCCTGCAAGAATGCGGATTGAAAATGTCAACGTGCGTGAACCAGACAAAATCGCCATGCCTTTGCTTTGTTGCTGTTGAGGGCAAACCCTGTATCATCTTCCCAGTTTTACTTTTGGGACCACAGACGAAAATAATTTAACTTTTATTTATCTCCAGGCAAGAATTTTGCCATAGTCATGACCCACATTTCTCGTGTCGTGTGTTTTTCAATCTTTTTAGTTAAAACCCTGGTGAAGCCTGCTTCCATACAATGTTGCATTAACAACATACCCTGTCACTTCTGCTTTTCACAAATCAAAGCAACTTTAACTTTTAAATGCTTGTTGTGAGTTATTTTAACAGCAATTTTTAGTGAAAATTTGGCTATTCTTGCTTCTTTTCGTTCTCTCTTTTCGTTCTCTCTCCATTTGTTTTAAAACGAAAAATTCATTGGGCACTTCAAGTGTTAATTCCTTCTTCAAGCATCAACAATAATTCACATAATAGATACAATGCATTACAGAGGCAGCCCTGCAAAATGAAGCGCATGAACAAAACCCGCACTTACAACAAGAAGTGACTGTGCGAACGACTACCGGATTATAGCCCTTCCATGGAATTTGACACAAGCCTGTCAGTTGCATTTGACACGGGGATGCAAGTTGGTGTCTTTGTCAAAGCAAAATTTCAGTAAATAACCCTAAAGTGTAAAATCTATTTCACGCATCGTTGAAGCAGTCTGAGGGAGCTCAGAACTGATGAAATAGTTGTTACTGTCATTTATTCCAATGACCCGTTTTGTATAAAAATGAGGTTATTCTATATACACATTCCTGCAGGTATGCATTACGTAGTCTGCGTAGCTGGCCGAATACACTGTACCTCAGTGAAATGCTTTGAAAAACCATGGATGCATGAGCAAATCGATGTCTGCTCTGCATGGTGGCATTAACTTTGAAGTTTCAATGACAAGTTCCGCTATACTCATAGCCATGTTACTTAGAAAATTTTATAAGCGACCTTCCCGCGAACTCTGTTACTACTTTTATTTTCATTCTATTAACGTTGGCCCTGTTTCAACTTAGGTGTCAATACAGTGGGCACTTTCAAAGGAATGGAAATTCTGGCTTTGGCGCTTATCATGCTAATAGTCAGACAATCATCTGACACCATCTTAGCACATTTACTTGAGAACAACACTCTTTTTAAGTGTGTAATATACGAGAGGGCGTTTACCGTGCTGAAACGAGAGAGGAGAGCTCCTCTCGGGATAATTTAAGACGATGAAAACTGGCGCCACATTTTTTATAGCTTCGTTAAGTTGTACTTCGTGCACAGGGGAAGGGGTGGCCCTTCCTTTTATATTTTAATGGCAACTTCACGCTAGTCTAATATTTCGTGGTTCAAATCCCTGTCTAGTAGTCCGATATTCTATGTTTAGATTGTGCTACTTATGTATTTGTATTACGCACATTTCTGACGCGTAGCTACAGTATCCAAGAACCTGGGATTGGAGAAGTCTCCTAAATCCCTGCCGTATCAAATCTCAACCGACCTATGATTTAGGTGTTGTAATAACAGGTTAAATATAGAGTTAATGACAACGAACTATGTGTAGCTTGCCTGCACTTTTACAATAGTTCGGTAAGCACGTTCACTCAAAACATCGTAAATGATTTTGTTTCTCCTTTGGAGTTCATCAAATTAAAGAAGGACTGAAAGACAAGTCGCTATTTGACTTCTTATGAAAAGATAATAAAATATTTCGATATAACTTTACTCACAGTCAAAATAGACTCGCCTTGCAGACTACAGGGAAGAGGTATAGCCTACCTCTTCAATAACTTAGAACGCCTCGTGTTTTATTGTTCTACAGATAATAAAAGCCAGCTGGAAAAAGCAAAACATCGCCAAAATTTTATCGTCCGACAGGAGGGTTCACAGTTCCTCGTTCTGACTAGCGGGTGTTTACATGTCACAGCTCATAGCCTCATGCACATGGATAGGTCTTTGCCACTGGTGTTGATGAAAAGCATTAAACCATTCTTTAAGAACAGCGAAGGAAGTACTTAGTAACTCGGATGTAGTACTTCCATGGAATAACATGGCAACGTTCTTGCATAACTAGCTCGCCGAGCAGACGAAGTTTTTTAGTTCTGGTAGATAGGCTACTAGCTGTGCAGAAATATGCTACAATCAAACAGGGAACGAAATATCTCTAGCAGTTGCACTTGCTCCAGATCTTTCATTAGTAGGCCTATGGAAAGGCCGACCTCTGCTTAAAGAATTATTCATTCACAAGACCTGCACGGAACTGGTTACGTAATGCACGATAAAGTAGGCTACGTAGTACAGAACCATCTTCATTCGATAGTTAAATACAAATGTTTCACGGCTTAAAATAATCGCTTTGATTCGAGTTGAAATTTGGTTTGTTTTACTACCGATTAACCAAAGAAGGAGGGGTAAAAAAATTGCAAGTACATTGATTTAAGGCAAGTCGAATCACCGAAGGTATGAAGTGAACTTTATTATGCGTTTCCTACAGGTCAATACAATATTTTGCAACTCGTTGGAAAGGTTTCTTACCAAAGGCCGACCAAGTGGAGAGGGAGGGGCTGAGAGAGCGACAGAAACCTCCCCACTCGGGCAGAAAAAGTTGCTTTTTCGGACAAAAAATATGTGCTAGTTTTAGGCGAACATACATTTAAATTTCGGGCAAAAGTCCTCCCCCCTCCCAATTGGATGTAGTCCCGTACGCTTATGTTCCTTGCTGACGTATTTCAGTCTCAATTTGACGTACATTATTCTGCCACTTTATAAGAAAAAGAAAAAGAAACGCACAAAAGTTCCGAATTGTTCTAGATTCTTTGCGAGAGTTTAAAACGAATGCTTGTCTCTATTTTTTGCACTCTAGTATTAGTCTAAGTTCTTCTTTACCTTGGAGAAAAACTACGGTACCGTAGTGGAAGTGACCTTTGTAATTCGATTTGTCACGGTCGCTGAGATGTCGCGGAACCCCTACTGGGTCAAGTTGACCTGCTTGTGTACCGAACAGATTTGTTATTAAGATATTGTTACCCAGCAAGAGCATGGTCTAGGGTCGAGAACGGTATGCATAGCCTACGGTGAAAATACCGGCGCGTGGCTATACGCTGGATAATTTCGTCGCCTACCATGTCGACCTGAACACTTCGAAGTGTTCGATCAAACTTGTGTACCAGGGAAATTATACCCACTCACTAGCTGTTAGCTATACCTACATCATACAAGTCAGCAAGTGCTACCTACAGCGCCATGTACGTGAATTTCATGCAAAAACGAGAAGAAAACTATATGGTACGTCGCAATCTCAGGCGACGTGATTCTACAGTCGGCGGACGAATCCTTACAACCGAACTATTGGGGTTACTCACGTCTAAACGAAATGAGAACCAATTCGTCAACCCAATTGCACCAGTTCGTCAATTTATGACCGACATAAAACTTATTTGGATCATCCAATTCTTTGATAGGCTACTGACAAGCCTTTTAGGCTTGTCGCAATTCATAACAGGCCATGGTAACACGAAGTATTTGTCAGGCATAACCAACAACTCGGTCGTAATTTATGCTGCTTGGAGTTCCAAACAATGTTTCTGTGACAAATTCACCCAAGTCAAGGAATGGAATGTCAAACGTATAGACGGCCTGTAAGTTTTTAAAGATGAAGCAGGCCCGTAGTCAAGGGGGCCAAGGGGGTGGGCGAATCCCCCTTTGGAAAATTTTTCGCCCCCCCAAGATCAAAAATTACCATTGCCGTAATGCATTTTAGTATGTTTGCCCCCTCTGGAAAAATTTTGCCCCACCCCCGAAGCTTTTTCGCCTCCTTCAGCACCTTGTCTGGCTACGGGCCTGGAAGGACAATGAACAAGAACAATATTTTTTCCTCATTTTTCTTGAGAAGTTTATAGTCCTCCTCCAGCCAAGGAGAAGCTGTTTAACAAACTGTTATGGTAGCAAACTAGAGAGTTTTAGTTTCCTAATGTTGACGGAATATTCGTAATATTGCTACAAATAACTTCACCTATAGGCTACCTGTATTCGGTTCAGCAGTACTAACGCCAGTGCTTGACCAACAATCATGATTCTTGGTAGTCAGGTCCCCTTTCAATTACTAAATATATTCTGAAATAATTCAAAATTTGCTCTCACCTTCATAAAATTAAAGACCTTGAATAAGCAATCGACTGCTGCAACCTTTATGCCATTTGTAAGGAATATTTACAATATAACGTGACCTATAAAACCCTTGGCTTTTCCTCCATGTCACAGCCCATCGACCAGATAAATGTGTCTTATACACGGCAAACATGGTCAAAATTCTTGTCACAATTTACGAAACAAGAGAGGAATGATTTTTCAGCCTGAAGGTACAGATTAGCAGATTAGAGAATTTGCCCTTTTGAGAGCGGCAAAGGCCGCAGATTAAGCGTGGTGCGACTGACTGGGGCTCTAAGGCGGGACTCTGGACCTATAGGTGCACGAGTTGGCGCTGACGTGAGGTTATACCCCCTCTGGCGGGAAATATTTGCTATGTCCGGGCGAAATATAAGACATACTTTCGCAAATGGGGGTAAAATTTCGGTAGAATGTGCTCACCCCCTAATTGGAAGTGGTCCCGTACCACTTATGCATGGACCCCAAGTATTCAGGGAAGTGTTCCGCTTCCCTGCTGTTGTGCCATGCCGTGTTCTCCCGGCACCCACCCCAATAATTGTTCTGTCCCATATTCCGACTGCATGATCAAGTGGTTAGAGCATCCGAATTGCAGCTGGAAGGTCCAGGATTCGACCCCTGGCCGGGTCATACCAAAGACTTTAAATATGGAACCTACCGCCATTGTGCTTGGTGCTCAGCATAAGCAATGGAGTGGGGAAAACAAGCCAGTGAGCCACAACTAGAAGAAAGGCCGTGACCGGCCCGACTTAAACCAATTGGTTAGAAACTGAGCCGTAAAACCTCATCTAACTCCCACTCCCATATGCCCGGAAACTTTCACAATTTTTCTACTGATGCAGGCTAAGATTTGGCAGAATTATCTTTTTGGCCTCTCGCAACAACAGTATTTAATTTTTGAATGCCGCTGTCTCATTGGTCTTAGAGAGTGGGTCTTTCTTGATGAGAATATATACATCATGTTTACTCTCTTCTATCTAACCTGGACTCTCTGACTAGCTAGAGAAACATCACTGATATACGGGAGCAGATGTCTGACCTACTATGCAGGATATTTTATAATGGGGGGAGGGATCTCTCGTCAAATCTACATAACACTAAAACCACAACGGGTAATAATCCTATCGGTGAGGTATATTCTTTCTCTTCTCGAGTCAAGATTACTGTGTCTTTGGTTTTGTTATATATTAACATACAGCACGTCATAAATTTCCTCTTTGTTGTGATAAGACCACATGTAAAAATAAGTCAATCACCCGTAGCAATATAAGAATACGTTGGTGATTTTATTCATTACATGCCGGTGCTAAATTCGGTGAATTGCAATAAAACTTTTATATTCCCAAGCAAACCTTGGCATGAGATTTAATCAGTCCCGTTTTGACAATGAAAAAAGCCTTTCGATTTGACATGAGAATGATTCACACTTCTGACAGCCTACTAGGAATTCAAGAAACCACAAAATGACCAAGCAGCTAAGGTATTCCTAACAATAACAATACAGTCGCAATTAAAAATGGCAGTCACGGCTTACATCTACTCCAACCAGCTAACACTGCACTGTGAACAATTATACCAAAGCTTCATACATGCAAGTGTTTTACCATATGGTAATTCTTTACATATTTCAGTATTAGCAGTAGGAAAGGGCCTTAAAATGAAAATTCAAGTTACAGAAGTCAGATAGGCCCTATACTTGAAATAAATAACTTTGTTGATTTGAAGCAAAGGCGCCTGGTGATAAAAGGTCGCTGATTTACAACCCTACCGGGCCCAAACATACTGACGTTTTCAAACAGTCTTCTATCATCTTCCCATATGGAAATGACCGTACCCTGAAATAAACCCTTAGGAAATAAATTGCTCATGGCATAAAACCCGACGTAGAGATTTATTTAATATATAGATTCATCAGGATCTCTCTCGTCAGTGGTTACTATATATAAAACAGTAGCAACTTTCTACCTCCCTCGCAGCGGAAACCCATCTTCAGGTAACCTTAGAAAGTACTGCTATACAGTGGCGGATCCAGGGGGTCCAAGGGGTCCCGAGCCCCTTTTTTAGCAGCTGAAAAAATGCTATACTATAGGCTGGACAGCTCATTTTCTTTCACGAATCGGTCGCGAACTATTAAACTTTTCGTAAATCCTTGGCAAACTATCAGAATTTCCGCGCGCTCCAAGCTTTAACCTCCAGTTCTTTTTTCTGTGATACCATCCACCCCCCCCCCCAAAAAAAAACTCGTTTTGGATGTCCAAACCATATTTTTCAAAGGTGCGGATACGGGTTCCATAACAATTCTTACATATGCAAAATTTCGGCTCCCTTCGCCACGGTCTGCACTCCATGACTGATGACCATTAGTTGGACAATTATGCATCGAATTATTTTAGTCAAAAGGAGCCAGAACTATTTAACGAATAAAAGAAGGGCAAGTCCAACCTCAGGCTGGAAACCGTCAACAGGCGACTACGTGACAATCTTATATTATGAGCAACATTTGTAGTGTAATGTAGGCTTACATGGCTAGAAGTAAATTATTCATTATACAAGTTATTCAAAGATCATTACGTGCATCCACAGAGAATATGCATTTGAAACATGTTTATTAATCATCTACCCCTTTTGTTGTACCTTTACTACTATGTCTGTCATTAATTATTGGAAGCTGCTCATTTGGATTCTCGATCAAAACTAGTAAAATTTAGTTTTAAGTTGCTCAGTTAGCTCTCCTGTATAGTGTCCTTTGGATGCCAGTTAAAAGCATCATGGTAACGTCCACATTTTGTAATTACCCCATAGCTTCCAGGAGGCCCTATGTCGGTCTCATGGTAAGGCCCGCAGCCAGAGTAACCAATTTTGGTGGGGGCACATCGAAGTTGAAGTTTCGCCGGCCTGGGGAGGGGCCCCCCTCCCCTTTGAAAATGTTTGCCTATTTCAAGGACTCTGGATGCAAAATGGTTCGAAATTTTCCATTTTTTCTTCTTATATTTGTATTCTTCCCGCGTCCCCCCCCCCCGTGTCCCCCTGTGGCTACGGGCTTGCTCATGGTACCAGCATTGGATGGATGCCATACCACAGCCAAAATATCACTAAACAAAGTTAGTTGCTTAGCATGTAATCAGTTCAGAGCTTTAGTAAAAAAAAGTACCATTAAGCATCTGAAGCACCTTACATAAACATTTTTCAAGGGGAGATTTACCCCCTCCACTTAGACAGTACACCCTTTGCTTACACCCAACAAAAAATGAACAATTCACTAGAGCATGATAACTTTTCAAGATATGATCAGTTTGCAACTTTGCCAAAGATAGCACCATTTTGTATCTTAGCTACCTTTCACGAAACAAAAATTCTCGAAGGGTACCGTACCCTCCCGTTAGACCCCTCCCCCAGAGCGGCACGTCCGCACTAGGTGACAAAGGAAGAGTCCACCCCTGGTGCAAAGTACCGTAGATACGCATTTACACACTTACACCGACGTTTTGGATTTATCTAGGTTGGGGTTACGACATCATCTTCTGTAGTGCCCCAGTCATCCAATCCTGGCGGCACCACTACGGCTATAAGTTGCTGGTACTGTTTCTAAATGGGACATAATTACAGCCATTTAAGTGTCTGTCATTTAAGTTGTAAGAGTCACCACATCTTCATGTGAAAGTTTCGTTTAAAAAATCCCCACCGCTTCACAGCTCAGTCGTGCTTTCGGTACTCCGTGGATCCACCACCCCCTTTGTAAAATCCTGCATCCGCCGCTAATGCTATACAAAGGGGTGATCAGTAGTGTAAGTACTTCTCAAATCTTCAATATTCAAACTTCAAGAATGGTTTACACAAATATGTACCCCAAAAATTAAATAATAGTCCGAAGCTGTAAACTGGTCTATAGCCTATATAGCTGTCAGTCAAGTTTAAGTATACACGTTTATGGTTAAATAGTTATACAGTTACACCGTGGAGCAACCACTGCTAGGCCTATACAGTTAGTGAGAGCAAAACCGTAGGCACTGTATCTGTGCCTTAAGTTTGCCGTGTAGCTTTCTCTTTCCAACTTTTAACACTTACGAAATTATAGGTCTACATGAATGCTTGAAAACTAGTCAATATTTTGTTTTGACTCGAATTATAGCTTAACTTAATCTTTATTAGAATGACAGCTGACGAAGTCTTTGGCACTGACTACATATAATCATCTACGATTCTACGAGACACAAAAATAGCTACGGTAGTGGATAAGAGGCAGGTTCTGTTACAGCCGCGTAATTAAATCAATGCAGCCGGTGCAGTGGCACCACGGCCCGGTCACTTCGGATGGCCTGGTGAAAAGTATCAACAAAATATACCCTCACATTTAAGCAGACTAGACCGATGAAATGGCTAAAATTGATGCTCAAAAGTTTAAGGGCTCATGCAGGCCCGTAGTCAGACAAGGTATGGGGTGAGACAGCTTCCAGGGTGGCGAAATATTTTTTTCGGATTTTTTTTTTTTGAGGGCGGGATACGCTAAAATGCATTACGGCAATGGCAGACTATTTATTTGGAGGGAGAAAATTTTTCTAGGAGGCTTAAATTTTTCTGGGGGCTAAACTTTTACTAGAGGGCTTCGCCCCCTGCCCTTCCCACGTTGGTTTCAGGCTTCAACCCATAGGCTTTCATTAATTTGGGGCTCGTTATTTGACATTCTAGCTCATATAGGCCTGTTTATGGGATGAGCATGGAACGAGCAGATCTGCATGATCCATTAGACAGTTGCAGCTAATCCAATGGGTGTCTCCTTTAACATGTCATTATATGCTAAATTTGAATGTGGCCATGAACTACACTTAAAGACCATTGTTATTTGAATTCGTTCAAGCATATGTTTCAAAATGTAATTGCCTTTATTGACTGTGCCTGTGTCCTGTGTAAAATAATAAAACAGAACGTATAAGATATGCAGTCATATTTTCACATGAAAAGTGGTTCCAGCTACTTTGACTTTTTGAAATGTTAAGTTTTAAAGCACGAAATAAAGAATGCTTCCATGAAACTTACAAGCATAGCCGCACTGGATTTTTTTCTATGGGCACTGAGCTGCTTTTGCCAGAGAAGGAAACTGTATTAGTTGCCAGCTGGAAGTTTTCATAAAATCTGTCCTACAAATGGGTTTTGCTGGAACTGAGGGGACTATACAGTTCCAGTCCCCTTATACCCCGCGGAGCGGACTCTGTTTGCTCAGCCCATCTTTAAGACTTACCGGGGATACGACTGAACAAGGAATATGCCGTACAGCCTGCTATATAGGCAAGTGTCCTCATGGCTAGCACACCCTTGCTTACAGGGAGAGTGAAGTGTCGTTTCCTACAATCTAAGGGACATTTTGGCAACTTTTGTTCCACTACGCGCCAACTCATTCTGTCAGATTATGTCATCCATTAACCAACCCCCCCCCCCTGCTCGAGAGGAGTGTTGCCCCTTAACCATGGAATCGTGGTTTCTTTATGATCTACAGTATTCATCACTGCCCAACACTATTGTTAATGCACGGACAGCGAGCAGTTGGAATAATCATAGTTTGACTGATCTAGCATGATTTTTTTATATTTTGGTTTGTATTAATGGTACGTAAATTGTATGTACTAACTCTGATAGGATGTTAAAACGGTTAATCACAATTGCGTTGTTTGTACAGTAAAGTCCAAGTTGATTGGCAATTTAATGAATACCAGACTCATTTGTATAATAGCGGTCAACCAGCTCACCATACGTAATCAAATTAGAGTTATTTTTTTCCAAAGGTAAATATCGATAGCGTTAAAAAGAAACAAAATAAGTCTGATACGGTGAGTGGATATTTGTCCAGTCGTCCATCAAAATGTCAAGTGGGTGGACAAACATGACCAGGTCAATCCATAATCGAGTGTACTAATGGTTTCATTTCAGTCATACTGTATACTACCACGCTATCTTAGAAGGGGAACAACAAATTGAAGGTTGAAAAGATAGCACACAACTTAAAAAACATCCCTCTGCAAAGTATTTCAATATGCAAGCTAAACGTCTTAGCAATTTTTGAGGAATTCGACACCATAATGTTGTTTGAAAAAGTGTCATTTCGAGTTAGCTTTTCGTGTAACGGCTGATGTATACACTTAACCCATCCTATTGCTGAGGTTATGTACCGTACCATTTGTTTATCAATTTTAAGCTTAGGCTAAAGAGATTAGACTTATAGCTCAAATTTTATGATAAACATTTACCAGCTCAACGAAAGACCATTTTCAGCAACGTTCGAGCCAATAAAGGTATTGCTTTCAGGTGTTCATTAAAACCTTTTCAAGACCCAAGAAGTGCGAGAAATGAATTGGATTTATTCTTTTATTCTTTCATTTTCATTAATTGCTAGTGAAGCATACTGGCTCAAAATTTATGCTTATGATTGTGGCCCAATCTGAACGAGGGTAAGCAACCAAACGGCAACCTAGGTGAAGCACGCCCTCTCAAACTAGGTCACTTTCAGGAAACAGAAACAATCTGATGCATCAAAAGTGGGGTACGGAATAACATTGTTCTGGGTAATCCCTAGGGAATAACATTGTTCTGGGTTATCCCTAGGGATAACCCATGATTATGATGTCGCTGCAGATAACAGGAAAAAGGTTTAGGATTCTGTGCAAGGATTATCTTTCAATGAAACACTGCTGACCTTGCTGAGGTCAGCAGTGATGACTTCGTTTAGGATGAAGATTTTCATCTGGAATTCTTTACAGTTGCCAAGGTTACTGGGTCCATGATCTCAAGGTAAGCGAAGACTATTTCCGCTTGTCATGTACATAATCTTCACCCAACCAAAATCATGATAACGTCTGTAAAGAAAGGTACGGCATGGCTTCAAAGTTTTGATCATTTGTTGAAATTCGCACGGTTGAGAGATATCGACCCAATAAACCATCACGATCTCTTACTATAGAACACGAAGGGAATGTATTATCTTAAGGTCAAACATGGTCTTAAATCATGAGAAACGCTTCGACGTTAAGTGTATTCTCAATAACTATAGAGAAATCTGGCGTTCCCCACTGCCGCAAGTGAACTTCCTCGATGAATCATCAGGAACTTGCTACAACGTCACTGTCTGTATGATAGGCGTATGAGTCAAGGGCTGGGGGCTGCAGCCCCACTTTTAGGATATTTTCTGTTATGGGGCAAAGAATATGCCTTTTCAGGAGGACATGTGGTAATCTGGCAAATTTGCATTAAGATTTGAGGCAACAGTGTCCCGCCCCCACTATCATGTTGGTTGATTGTTGATCTAATGACGATATCACACGAAATTTGAAGTTATGGTACTTATGGTTTGCATCTCCACCTGAGACCATGGAAGTACTACAAGGGAAACTTCCATGCTGAGATTGACAACGAATCTCCTGTACTTAGCTTACAAAACTATGTGAAATAGAGAAATTTTCCTGAACTGATTTTGTAATATTCCGTACATAGTAACAAACTGTGGCTTGACTACTCAGCGGCCGAGCTGAAAGAATTTAAATTAACAAATTGATTTCTGCGCTCATGTAAATCAAGTGTAGATTTGTCAACGGGAAATTTAAGTTACTACGCCACCACTTTGACAGTTTTAGGTCACCTCTGCGAAGCTAACCGCAGGCTGTCTTCAGTGTGGTCATGTTGAGGCCTGCCCGCTATATGTACATATATAGAGGTTTCACGTGACGTCGTGGCGATTCCGCTAGCTATATTGGCGGTCACGGCTCATGCGCAGAGAGTGTGTAAACAAGCATGATCCTAACTTTCAGTTGTTATGCAATGGACGCTTGATGGTCCGGACAGTAAATACAAGAAACAGAGAAGTCGGACTGTAAACGCAGTGACATCGATGAAAACCCTATAGTCCAGTGTTTCCACTGAACTTCCAAAATGGAGCTCGTTCGTTGAAACAAAGTGCAAAAAATGCTGAGTTGTCTTGCATGGAAGGCATAATATGCAGTCGAGTAGCCAGATACTGGTACTTAGGGGTGCCAAGGTGGGGCAGTTTTACAATCTGTTGGGGCGAGATTAAGAAAAGAAACTTCATTTTACCGCTATACAGCTATCAGGCTATATTCTGTTATCTCTTTCACCGGTGGGGGAAGGGCAGTAGTTTCTCTGAGCATAACAAATTCATGCACAGAAGGGAGCTCCATATGTCGTACGTCAATAACTATGAATGTGGAAGCAATCTGAAAGTGCTGAGTAGCTGACCTTCTCAAAATTTTATCTTCGTCAAATTTAGGATTTTGTTGACTTTGCTTTCTTCAGCGGAATGAAATATAAGCTTTCTTTCGACCAAAATTAATTGTACGAGGCGGCAGCCTCCCCCTCCCTTAAACCCAGTGCTGTAGCGAGACCGGTCTCCCTATGCAAACAGTGTGTCAAGCCCGTTGAGAGGCCGGTCTCGGTCTCGGACCCTCCGGTCTCGACTACAGCACTGCTTAAACTCCTATTTCAGTGGACAGAAATTTTGCTCTTTTCATGCAAAAAATGTTATTTTCCAAAAGTGCTGCACCCCCAATGAACAGTAGTCCCGTATACGCTTAGGACTTTGACTATATTGTCCCACCCCCCGCCCATTTCTTTCACAGGCATGATCACAGATAATATGGAAGGAGCCATACAAGCTATCCACCAAACAAAACGCTGCCCCTGCAAACCAGAGCAGGTGGCTTCAAATCCTTTACAAGGTGCAGAAATAAGCGAACCCGATCGTAAATCAGAGGTGTTCAAGACAGTACGACTCACGCTTGCATAGGCCTATACGATTTAATTACTTACTTACAATCCCCGACGAAAGTTAATGAAGCAAAACCCCTGCCCCTCCCCTTTCAACATTGAAAGAGGGAGATGGGTGTTTTGAGTTATCTTAAGACAGTGACAATTGTCACAGTTTCCGTGATTTTTTCATTTGCTTTGAAGGGGATTGTAGGTGAATTCGTGAAATAATAATGACACTTACACTTCGGTTGAAGTTAAGTGTCGCGTGTAGTATCCTCCTCCCCCCCCCCCTCCCCCGCCAACCGCCAAACACTCCTCTCCACTCAAATTTTTGCAGTCACAGTAAAAAGTTCTTGATCGTCTTGATGAAACAATATTGCAACCATCAAAAATTACTTCGGCGTACCCCCAGTGCGCCATCTATCTCATTTTCTTTTCAGTACGTTACGTTATACATTGCATGATGTAATGATAGTCCTGATACTGGATATAGTTATAAGAAAGGGACTGTGAATAGCGTTTCATAACCCCGGCATCAAGGTTTCGACTGTTAAAGGAGCAGTTCAACGAACTTTACACGTGAGCGCATTGCAACACTGTCATCGACTCATGCCAGGTAAGTTGTTTACATCTACGAACACCTTACTATTCATGAGTCCCCGGAGATGGCTTTTGTAAATGTAAGAAGGAATGATGGCGAAACATTACATTTTCGTCCAGCATTTGTGGCATACGGAGAGTCGTGGATTGATGGTTTCACTGATTCCAAATAATAGACTGAGGGCCATGTTTAGAAACCCCTCACGGACCATCGCGAAACTGGAATGCTAATAAACAATAAGATGTTGAAGAAATAGATTCCTCCATCCAAACAACATTACCGGAAGGCTGTTGATCAACTGAATTTCTTGTCGGAACAAAACATGAGGACTCGTTTTGATCAGTGTTCTTTAAGGGTCGTCACTCCTTAAGGGAGTAGTTTCATGTTTTCTTCTGCTATGAGAAAGCCCTAAAAAGGATTCTTTGAAAGCAGTTAAACTCAGGAAGATATACTCAAAATAAAAGTGTAAAAAGTCGCATAGCTTCTTGGAAGACACTGGCAGAGGGTGTATGGCGCATAGAATACATGGAATGGGGCTGGAAAAAAAGTTCATTTTCGAGGTGGCAAATCAAATTTCAGAAGAACTTTTACATCTTTATGTTCAAAAAATGCTAAGTAGTAAATATCTCTCCAATTGCCAAAATTTCTTACTTTTACCCAATTTCACAGCAAGGAGCTTCCCAGATTCCCATTTTACATCCATTATCCATGTACACAGGAACTTCCTGGGGACTACCCAGCATGGTGGGAGAGAGTTTGTGTCGATGTTCCCATATCATGCATGCAACTTAATGTTCTCCATGCAGTCTGGGTCATGAAAAGATCAAACTTTTCAGTCCATCAAATATCCAAATACTGGTGCACCTTTTTGTTACAAGTTTCTCCCACGGACTCTGTTCACCTTACGAGAGGACAGCTTTATCCTTTTTAATTAAGCAAAATGGAGGTACTGAAAATTTCCTCATCTCAGAAAATTTAAGTTTTCTCAACTTAATTTACCTTAAGCCCCTCCCAAAAATTAACCACCTGTAGCACCTGTAAACAAAGTGCTCAAGGTCACATTCTGCTGAGTATTCTACTGTGTGTGATTAAGCACGCTCTTGTAATCTTGTAATCTGAGTCCACTGTTCTATCTGTTTTGTTTATTGATGTAGGCTACTACACGCATCTCACACATTTCACTAATCTGCAGAAATTACTGACCAATCAGAATTGCTCATATTAGAGGGCAAACTTTAAATCTGAGCACTTTTTATCAAAGTGAGGTTACTAATGGTGAAATAAGGTTGCCCAAATTATGAAATGTATTTGGGATGATAATCGAGGGTCGGCCTTTAAAATTTACGAAATGATGGTTGATGACCCTCAGAGAGTAAACGGTCGAATGTAGCCTACAACAATTTTGAATCTGATATTTAAGATCATCATATTAAGGGAAGCGATGAAATGTCCAATAGAATGCTAACCTGTGTTATAGTTCCATGCCTAAGGTTGGACTCTGACCGTAAGTCAGTATAAAAGTAAAAAGTATAGTATAACTTTCTGATAGAAAGAAACCATTGCATCCTACCGATCGAAAGTGTTTCGTTACAAAGGTTCGAATGAAGACTAACATAGAACCCATGACATACCGTATACTACAAAATGACAGTCATAAACAGTTGAAAAACAAGTGAGTAATTGTTTTGACTAGGTTGAACTTCGCTCAAATGTGATTTATTTCTTCTTCCCGATTAAAAGAAAACAACAACTGGCATATCGACAATAAAGAATATTTGTTTTGTCACGTGACTTTCAAATCGCGACTTAATGACCTCATCTAACGTATGTGGGAGATGTGAACCCAATCACACAAAGACTCTAGGTTGGTTAACCCATGAATTACACGAAACTACGGAGACTTCATGACATGATAACTCGCGCATTCGTATCTTCACTACATCCCTGGGGTAGTAGGCCTAGTTCGGATCTTCCCTACATCCCTGGGGTAGTAGGCCTAGTTCGGATCTTCCCTACATCCCTGGGGTAGTAGGCCTAGTTCGGATCTTCCCTACATCCCTGGGGTAGTTATGAGTTAGTGTGTTGTGCAGCCGACTACAATATGTCCACGACTGAGGTGATCTTACTTTTCTTATTGAATAAATATGACATCAAAAAGGAACGTCACAATATAAAAAGTGCATACCCTTTTTGCTCGAAATTTCTTTAACCTTCTGCCGATGTTGCCTTGACAACGCCATAAGAAGTGGCCGTTTGAAAACTTAATAGCCATGATAACATTCCTGAGTAGACTGATATGTGTGAATTGATTAAACGATCTACCAATTGTCAGAATCTATACGGGGAGCTGTGGGTGGTGTACTTGGCCCTTTATCCCTTATCAAAAGAATTATTATTTTTCAGTCATTGCTTCTTAGTTCTCTCCCAAAAAGTCTAGCCTCAGCCAGGCATAAAACGTTGATTTCAGAAACTAAGTATCCCGAGACTTATGACTGAGGTAATTCCTGGAAGGTGCAAATTCCCATGTTCGGTGAAGCTTGCCCAACCTATAGGAGCACGCATCTACTTGTCTATTGCACTAAAAGCAACACAATGAAAACAGTTGACCCTGTGACCCGACCATTTAAACATAAGACGTTAGGCCCGTGGCTATATATGATATTTGAAACGCAGCTCGAATGTCTTCTTTGATTTCGAATAAACTTACAAACAAATAAGGAAAATATTATTTTTATCAACATGTTCATTGAGTTTTGGGTGTCCTATTGTACATTGAAATGACTGCCATGACTGCAAGGAAGAAAAGTTGTTTCCATGGCACTCAAAATAGAACAGCTAGATGACCTACAGTCTAGCCCTTTGTTACAATGGCATCCTTTGACCGAGTTTTTGCGTTTTTTGTACTACGAAAAATGTTCCTTGAAGAGTTTGGACATCATTTTTTGTACTTTATTGTAACCCCAGGTGAGGAGACATGATAGCCCTCTTCTCGTTTCGACTAGCCTATGCTCTGGATTTTCGGATTACGGGCCGGCCCGTGGCAGCACCAGGCATTCTGTGACAATGCCTCCAGGGCCCATTTTACTCCCAAATTAATTTCAATGACAGTTGCTAATAATGGACTTGCAAGGCCCATCCTATCAGTAAACTTTTTTTGCCTTACAACGTCCAAAATTACCTTAAAAAAAGTGGCGAAAAATCTGGAGTTGAATGTTTCAGCCCCCAAAGCTTAGAAACCTTCAGACGGCACTAGATTGCAGAATAATGAGATGGGATAACGTGCTCTCAATTCGGACGTTAAACATTCTCATTCTGCGACGAGATTTTAATCCCATAATCTTTATCCTCGGGTTTTCACGATGTGCATTGGAGGAGGACTTTCGTTTCGCACAACTGCCCGACAATAATTTGCAGAACAAAAATTCCCTGGACACCGGGACTTCCTCTATAAACTACTGTGCGTTACTAGAAACTGAATATCTTGCTGTAAGTCCCCAGAAAACAGTCAGGTGATGTTATGAAGATCTGTAACGAGCTTGAATATAGTTTGCACACCTTACAATATTTACAAGCTACTTTTCCAGTCCCCGCTGACCTTACTAACCCTCGTCGATTTTAAGTACTCCACAATCATGGCACAACAAAATGGTACTGCGCATAGCGGTTTCCTGCAGTCTTTTCCTACCAAGGAGTTGTTAGCCCTCCTCCTACCTCAACGTGATTTTCTTCCGTCTGTTCGATCGCATAGAATAAACATCATGTATAACCTATTTAAATTCCGCTGACTTACCTGGACAAGCCTGGTCGAAATCTGTACAACAATCCCTAGTGTTGACACAAGCCGTGTCACAGTAGCACGTCCCGTAACTCCTTGCAAAAATCTGGTAGCCCTCTGCCGTACAGTCGTTGTCCTTTCCTAGACAACAAAGGGGCCCACCATCGGGCCCACCGTCAGCACACGAAGCGTCAGATAAGTGGATGAAGCTTGCTATGATGAAAACTACTAAACAAAGGATTCCTATACTCCTTTCCATCTTGAATTGTTTCTGTTAATGTCTGTAATTACTCTTCCCACTTCTTCCTTGTTAATATCTACTATTAATGATGATCAGTACCACAACATTCTCCCAATCATGCTTAAATTTGTGGCTCAGTGCACCAAACAAACCTTCGTTGATGAGATCCAAAGTAATCACCAAGTTTGCCGAGTTATAAAACTACTCAATTGAACTGTAGCGGCAGAACTGTCCGGAAAGAACACGTTATACGTGTTTACTGCAGGTATAATCCCAGATCAAGAGGGTAATATTTATTGTAAATCCATTAGCTCCACAATCAGGTATCCATAAAATCAGAAAATAAATTTGACTGCATCACTGAAGGGTATCCGAGGAGAAAATACCGTCAGAAGGTTAGCTTGCAACTTTACAGCGACAGACTAGAGCACCATAGTAGTACGGTACGGGTTGATTTGTTGGGAGACTCGCGGGAACTGCCTCCTATTGGTTGCCTGGCGTATAAAAGTATACACAAACCGATTGACCACACCTCGACAAGGGTAGGCAATGTATGTAGGCTTCAATACGCTATGTCATTTCTGTATACGACCCCTGCGCAAACACTCACCTAAGTCTTGTTTTTTGGGTAAATTTGATTTAGCGACATAAGGCAAACAAGATAACCGAAGAAATATCAATGGAACTGTGGAAGAGGAATAGAGTTGTTTACTAAAGAGTAGAGAAGTACGGATAAAAGTCGAGCGTTGAATACACTAGAGCAAGCAACATCAAGGGGTATGAGTGTATTACGCAATGTACTTTTTATCACTACCCACACAACTTAATTGATTATTAAAATGATACGCCTCCAAAAGTATGTAAGACGTCGAGTAGGCAAACTCATCCGGAAGGGAACCCTTATAGGTAGATTGGACGTTGTGATGGTAACCATATGCTCACAGTTCGAAACTGGAGGCCCACCCTCTACTCATCTTTGTATTGGGGCTCATGGTGTTGGTCAGTACCCGCGGGTAGGGGAGGAGATTTCGGGGTAATGCCCTCAACATTTTGTTAATGTCTCAGACTTTTTCACAGCTATAATTTCAGTAAAGATGTCCGGCAGACGTCAAACGTGGATCCGTGGAGGTGCCCTTCCTAACACAAACTTAGGCCAAACTAGGCCCGAAGTCAAGAGAGCCAGCAGGGCAGGTTCTTTTTAACCATAACTCACTGAGTTCCTGAACAAGTTACCTCCTGGAAGCTTTTGCTGCTCCTTTAACACCATGACTCAGGCGCGGATACAGACATTTCGCAAAGGGGGGGGGGGGCTGAAAGTCCCCTTGAATATTCTCCTAGATTAACATTATGCTAATTTTCCTGTATTTGTTATTGCTGATGTGGCGAAAGGGGGGGTGAGGCCGGGAAAGCCCCCCCCCCTTGGATCCGCGCCTGTGTCTGGCCACGGGCGCGACTTGAGCAACTGGTTACAGGCTCGTTCGGGCGAAATAAGCTTGCTATTGTACAGCAATTTGAAACACGTGCACCATATTACAAGACTTTCGAATGCATATAAAACCACCTGCTTTGGGGACTTTTGTGTCGGTCACATCAGGACTTTGCTCCTTGGAACTAAGGTCCAAACTTTTCCAAACAGTGGTTATATTTACAACTCTGATTCTCATATGGCAAATTCGATATACTCTCTAGGGCACGCCAATCTTATGGGGACTTTCCACACAGGTTTAATTTGAGGTGTGCTTATCTTAAGTATTATTTGATCTTCTAAAATAAAGGAGATCAGAAACTGATCTGATTACACAATAACAGCCAAGTTTATAAATGTGGGATTCGATTCCGGGTCAGGGGGTCAAAGTAAAGTGTTGTTTCCACAAAAAGAACAAGTTACGGTTTAGTTCTATCTTAACTGACCTGCCAAATCAACACATTCTCTACCTGAGCTAAAACGTTGAATTTTAATGGTGAGGTTGTAATTCATAAACATGTAAACAGGTTTTCTCTAAACCATTGTGTTCTCTTGGCGATGTAATCTTAACCCACCAGGGCCCTTAAATGTTGGATGCCGCTTATACAGATGCTATAGATAAAATCAATGTATAGACTACAGCCCTACAGAAAAAAGTACATGAGACAAACCCTTCCCGACCTAAGTACAGGCCCGTAGCCAGACAAGGTTCTGAAAAGGGGGGGAGGACGAGACTGGTCTTCTAGATGGCGAAACTTTGGGGGTTTCTCCCCTGGCCTGCCCCCTTGGCTATGGGCTTGTCCCCGTATCAATGCTGAAGTTTCGGAATACGTTGTGCTACCGCAACATCGATTGAATGGGGGGGGGGGGGGACATTTCGCTCACTAGCAGGTCCGTAGCCAGAATAACCAAATTGGGAGGGCACATCGATGTTGGAGTTTCGCCAGCCTGGGGGAGGGTCTCCTTCCCTTCGAAATTTTTGCCTATTTCAAGGACTCTAGATGCAAAATGGTGCGAGGTTTTCCATTTTTTTTTTCATCTGATATTTGTATTCCAAAAACGCTGGTCTCGTAATAAATTTTTCCTCCTTCAGTGCAAGACTTTTATTAAAAATTTCTGGGGGCATGTGCCCCCTCGTGCCCCCCCGGCGGCTACGTGCCTACTCACTAGATCTTAATTGTTGTGTCTCATGTGCTTCGAATTGCATCAGCTATATAGATAAAGAGTCGCATGCACTAAAAACCTAACAGAAGTAACATTTTACTTTAGGTACTTTTGCAACAAGAAAACAGTTTTAGGAATGAGAGAAAAGAGAAACATTTACCAGCTTTATAGACCTATCCACATATGTGTTGATAGGCAAAGGTTCCTGAAAAGGGGTGGGTGAGGCGGGTATATTGTTCATCAATAGTGCTCTCTGGCGAAAACTTTTTCTACAACCAATAGGTTTAGGTACCGCACTGTCACTAGTTTGAGTGGCAGTTATTGCAGGAAGCTTAGCGACAAATAACGTGTTAGTCGCATCAAGCTCAAAAGTGAATCAATCACCGAAAGTGAGCCGCCTGAACATTTAGCCTAGGTATGAAGCAACGTATAGTTCTAAGAGACGATACTGTTATGCATGAATCAGTCTATAAAGCGGCGGGAGGCAGAATTAGGGATATATTTCTTGTGTCAGAACAGCACACCAGGAGCTTGAACCTACCAGCGGGGAACACCACATATTCCCATCTTGTTGGCTGTTCTCTGGTGTCGTTATGATGGACAGAATGGTATGTGATGTCATGTTAAAAGGTCAACGAGCTCAAAGTCACTCTCCGATCAAATCACCTGTCTGTTAACTTTGACATTTTGAATTATTACATTTTCTGATGTACTTTGTATCATTATGTAAGAGTGCTTCCCTTTGGTTCGACTAGAAAAAGGATTTAAGAATTAACATCGCCAAATGAGCCTAAGTTACCATGGCAACTAAGGTAGGAATTGTGTCGAAACATTTCAACAGGTGTACCACTAATTGTAGTCTACTCACTGCCTACTATATTCATAAAAGGGCACAACTGCAGTACCTTTGAAGGTACGTAACTTTTGCGGGTGCTGAATCATTTCAACTCTAGAGTTCGACTTTTCTAAAACAGTTTTGGACACTTTTTACACAAAACAGTTAAAACTGAAAATAGTTGTGGGCCTACAGCCCAGGTTCCCCGGTTCCAATGGCCCTAAATTCTATTTACATTTGAGCGTTAAGATTTTCCGAAAGCTTCTCTCATCTAAGTTACTTGGATGATTTAAGTTTTAGTGATCATTAAAACCGCCATAACAAAAGTTTAGTACGAGCTTTTCCTCCCAAAACACCTACTGGTTTTGTTGTTGGACGGCCCCTTATAGCCTTTTCTGAGATGATCAATGTTTTTTCGGTCTCTTTGACTTTCAAAACACGCGTACGGCACTGTATCAGCACACCACTAATTAACGTTTGTCATTTATTGTTTATTATGTTCAATCATTTGCTGTCAGGCTGTCAGGTTTTCTCGTTCACACGGAGTTTGTCCTGGATGGGGTTTCAGATCACACTAACCTATAATCACACCAGAGGCACCGCCGGACCGAAAAGCTCCCCCTATGAGCGTGGGGCCCGGGCCCGCCTAATAGCCTCTGGGGGTTTCAGGGACATTTTCCCTGGGTAGGACCGGGGAAATGCCCCCGGAAGATGATTTTTTGGACATAACTTTTCATCGCAGTTGAGTCAGGAGGAGTTGAATCCCCAGTCCTCCTTCCTTGGCTATAGGCTTAGCCTGCTTGTTCAAATATTTTTGCTTAATTCTTTTTGCTCCCAAATCTGCTCTTCATCACGGAAGAACTTATCCTAACCTCCACTTACGTGAAGCTGGATTATATGTAGGAATCATTAGGCCGGACTTGACAGTTTGCCTATAGTCACCTTCCATTACGCCCTTCAGAGGCCGAAGTAATTCCTCTGGGGTTTACTTCAGTCTATTGTTTGGGACTAGTTCGAAAAGCAACATTCTTCGAGAGTGCGTGGCGAAAAATGTTCTGGTTGCCTGTTTATGATTTCTTGCACAGGTGAACATAGATTGCCATATAAGGTGTAGTTCAAATCTGGAAATAAAATGATAATGGCTTTCTACCTGATTTCCTAGCATGATTAAAATGCATGTCATTCAGTAATTCTGCTAGATATATCGGTATCTGCCTCAGACGTTGTGATCCGGATGGCATAGACACATAGAAAATCGTCGAGAATAAAGCAAAACTTGAATCAGTTGAACTTTCTTGAAGACAGACTTATCTTTCAAAAGCTGCAATGGCTATAGCCGCACTGTACTCGTCGGAACTCTTCGAAAGTTGTGCTCGTAGCTTTTACAAGTATTATTACGACAGGAAGATTATTACATAACAAGGGGCCGAAGATATTTGCAGTGAAATTTGAAAGTTGTTATTGATCATGGCCTGAATTTTGCCCTAAAAACGACCTTTTTGCCCTGTTTACACTCAGTGGCGTGTGCGAGTTTGCACGATTTGGGTCCAGGGGGTCGCGCTAGGGCACCTGGCGGTGTCCAGGGCTAGGGGCTCCCCGGAAGCTCCTGTACTATAAGATAATAAGACCATGTACCGGTACCGAAACTGGTTTCAGAGGCTCTGTTTATCAGGTTTATTAGATTTGAAATTTTGTGAAATTCGATGTTAATGACTGAGACAATACAGGTATAGAAGCCAGCATGTGAACTCCCAAACACATTCATGAATGGACAATTCTTGATACATTTTATTTTGCACGATTAAAGAGTTATTTTTCTAGTCATATATGAATGTAATGGGTAGGGTAATTGATTTTTTTCACGGTAGTTGCAGTTTTGTTTCATCCAGTATCCTACCCAGCTTGACAATATAGACTGCTTGGGTCACGGGCTGGATATCGATACTGACTGATGAATTACGGGTGAGGACGAGACAATTTGCATGCTCAGTGCTGTACGGAAAAATACGACAAAATATTATGACTTGGTTTGATAATTCTAAATTCTGGGCCGGTGCTTCTTTTGCCTCTTCAATCTCTCTCTGTCTCTTCAGTCTCTCCCTCTTTCCTTTAATCTTTAATCCCCGACTGAGTGATCCCCGCCCGACGTGGGGAACGTGATGGACCTGTGCTCCCCTGCCCCTTTTAAACACGTTACTGCCTGAAATCGTAGCAGTATTTTTTGTGGGGAGGGGAGCTGCCGATTCAGACCCCCACTTCATACGCCTGTCATATGCACTTTACATATTTTGTAAGAATTAGCATATTTTGCATATTAATGTTTCCCAAACCTTTGCACCCTGATATTTACCAGGCGACCCCGCCATGATAGTCAGCCTCTATGGGAAGCCCAGACTGGCAGTGGCTTATTTAAAGGACGAAGCGACCGTGTCTCATAAACCCTGATTTGGCACCACTTTCTAGCATACTGGCAAGAGCCCACGCATCAGGGGCGCCAATCCCGGGGGGTGGGGGCAAGGGGGCCTTTGCCCCTCAAGTGAAAAAGTGCGGGGGCCAAACCCTAATTTGTACCCCCAAAATGTGAATAGCAATACTCATTTTTTTTCGCCGCTTGGTCACTTTTGACATCCCTTTGATAAAAGCACATGACAACAATACAATTATAGGCTATAACTGACATAGTATTTGAATGTCTGTTGACCAAGGCCGTATGGAATATCATCTGAAGCTGAAACCCTGCGCAGACGAATCAATTTTCAGTCGAAAACACTTAAGACATGTCTTAGTTATACCTTCACTTCGTTTCCTAATCTAGGCCAGAGCGATCTACCTCTGCATTTTGTGTCCCGATTCGTGAAGCACATCAGTAGTATTAATTAACTTTGTGCCCTAACTAACCCTTTTGACAAGTGTAAATGTTCTAAAACCCAGGAGCCTTTACACTAAAAACTTCCGTTCGAAACAATCTTTCTGCAGCTTCTGAAATACTAAAACCCAGGAGCTTCCGGGGGCTTCGCCCCCTGGACCCTACCAGGGACCCTAAGGCGGGCCCCTGGACCCACCCACGAGGGCTTCGCGCTTCGCACTCGCGGTGCACGCTACGCGTGCACAGTTTCAAATCCACGCGTACACCATATTCGTTTTCGCCCGCTCACTCTCAAACAGAGATTTGCGCCTCTGCCACGCATGGTAGAAGCAGAACTGGAAACAAATCTGTATGCCAGAGTACGATCGCTGCAACCAATAGAGCTTATGCACCTACGTCACGTTTCTCTATTTTTCCATCCAAGCGTACATTGTGCAACAATTGTTACTAAGGTGCTATCGTGAGCGCGTATCTTTCACCCACCTACTAGGTATGGCAGTTCCATCCAGTAGGCCAAATTGAAACGCGCTGACGTCACGTGCATAAGCTCAATAGGGCGTTTGAGACTCCATATATCATGCTAGCTCTGGGCGCTCCATTCATGATAGCAGACAGACTGCTGTAATAATCTAGTGTTTTAAAAATAAAGAAGGCGATTTCTTGCATTCTGGAATGTTTGGGAAGCCATAAATTTTGACGTCAGTTCTAGCCATGGTAGGTCTTAGGCCGACTTTGATTCCATACAGCGTCCTCCTTTTGGTCCCCCTCCCAACGAAAACTCACACCACGGGACGAGATTTGTTGCCCTTTTTTCTCTTTCGTTCTGAGTTTTTCAGGGCCTAAACATGAGACAGCTTGGAAATGATCTATATTAGCCTATTCCTTATAAAATCTAAACCTTTGTTCAAATTATAATGATAATACGCTTCTGAATTAACTATCACTTGATTGCACAAAAATCTGCTTCAAGCAGCAAATGACTGAGAGATTGTCCATTGCGCAGAGAGTGCACTGTACTGTGGGGATAATTAGTCTATGAAGAGCATTGTAAAAGGTATTACCAGCGTTCGGGATTGCTTTGTAAGAAAAGGCCCACAGGCCATCTCACAATTCAGCAAACCTGAAAGTACTCTTAACGGAATAACGGCCCTGCATGAAGGCACGAGACTTGACAAAAAAGCCTCAGAGAGTCTTGCGATGGTGCAAGCAAGAATTGTGTTGAACTTCTATGTAATGGAATAGGTATCTAGCATTTAAGCGGCCTTGTGTTTCGCTAGGGCTAGAAATAAGAAGAATGCAAAGTAACATGTGTAAATCAAACATTTAGAGAGGCGCGTAACGGCCCTCATCATATTTGTTCAGTAAAGACATGATACGGCGAGGAATGTTTAAAGGGGTATTAAAGTGAGACGCATCCCTGGTA
This sequence comes from Holothuria leucospilota, assembly GCA_029531755.1. Classification (NCBI taxonomy): domain Eukaryota; kingdom Metazoa; phylum Echinodermata; class Holothuroidea; order Aspidochirotida; family Holothuriidae; genus Holothuria; species Holothuria leucospilota. The sequence goes on from CM055964.1 coordinate 12,547,152, forward strand.
GGAACACAAGATTAAAGAGTAGCTTGTGTAGAATACACTTGTTACTGTTTATATTTGTAATAAGCTGAAGATTTGTAAATAGTTTAAAGTAGTGAGCAACAGTTGCACGAATCTTCCTTGCCCACATGCATATTACAGATCACGACGTTTAAAAAAGCACGCACATGTATACAATCAACATTGTAAATACCCTACGTATTCAGCTGAAACGTTCGGTGACATAGCTGGAACGTCGACCCTCAAGACACTTGTATATTTTATGCAAATTCGGAATGCCGTGAAAATTTTTCATATTTGTATTGGCATAGGGCTTTTAACTTGTCACGGTCATCGTTTCACCATAGGATATATATAACTGAACTCCTGACATATCTTCAGGCCCTTAGTCAAGGGGGCTAGAAGGCTGTGCCCTTAGAAAATTCCCCTAGAAGATTTAAGAACATAAACACGCATACACACACCCCATATATATATATATATATATATATAAATATATATATACATATATATATATATATATATATATATATATATATATATATATATATATATATATATATATATATACAGGGGCGCAAATCCGGGGGGCAAGTGAAAAAGTGGGGTGCAAACCCTAATTTGGCCCCCAAAAATGTGAATAGCAATACTCATTTTTCTCGCCGCTTGGTCACTTTTGACATCCCTTTGAAAACAACACATGGCAACAATACAATTAAAGGCTATAACTGAACTGACATAGTATTTGAATGTCTGTTGATCAAGGCCGTAGGGAATATCTTCTGAAGCTGAAACCCGGCGCAGACGAATCAATTTTCAGTCGAAAACACTTAAGACATGTCTTAGTTATACCTTCACTTCGTTTCCTAATCTAGGCCAGAGCGATCTATCTATAGCGATCTCTGCATTTTGTGCCCCAGTTCGGCAAGAGAGCTACCTACCGTGACACTGCAATAATATGAATGCTGCCTATTCTGAAGCTGTAAATGTGATTAATGCCACGCATAAAAGCCCTTGATGCGTACGTAGTGCAGACAACTGCACGTCATAATGAATCCTATTATCAATTAAGTAAGTCAATCTGTGGTCGTCTCGAATAATGATTACACGTTGTCCTGCTTTTTGTACATTTAAAAAATCCCAGCTCTTTCAAAACTTTATTCCAGTGAAGCACATCAGTAGTATTAACTTTGTGCCCTAACTAACCCTTTTGACAAGTGTAAATGTTCTAAAACCCAGGAGCCTTTACACTAAAAAACTTCCGTTCGAAACAATCTTTCTGCAGCTTCTGAAATACTGAAACCCAGGAGCTTCCGGGGGCTTCACCCCTGGACCCCCATGGGGGCTTTGCCCCTGGACCCCCATGGGGGCTTTGCCCCTGGACCCCCATGGGGGCTTTGCCCCTGGACCCCACGAGGGGCCTTAAAGCGGGCTCCTGGACTCCACCCACGAGGGCTTCGCGCTCGCGGTGCACGCTACGCGTGCACAGTTTCAATCCACGCGTACACCATATTCGTTTTCGCCCCCTCACTCTCAAACAAAGATTTGCGCCCCTGTATATATATATATATATATGTGTATATATATATGTGTGTATATATATATATATGTGTGTATATATATATATGTGTGTATATATATATATATGTGTGTGTATATATATATATATGTGTGTGTATATATATATATATATATATATATATATATATATATAAATATATATATACATATATATATATACCATTACCTTATTACAGGGGTTCCCAACCTGTGGTATGCGTACCACCAGTGGTACATTTTGACTTTCTCGGTGGAACGCGGCGTGGTACACATCATGCTTCATTTTTTCTTTTTTTTTTTAGTATTCTTTTTCATTCTCCCTCATGCATCCCTCCAGCGGCTGTAGTACACAGGCAGCTATTTGTTATCAGCAATTGTGCGCTTATTCATCAAATCAAATCCCACCCCTTCCCTAGAACCCCTCCCCATGACAGCGATCACTGGAGGCAACGCCATCCCTTTTCCAGAATCTTAGATCCGGCCATGGGTACAGTGGCACTCGGTGGAAAAACGAAAATGTGAAATGGCACCCCAGCAGAAAAAGGTTGGGAACCCCTGCTTAATACCTCTTAGCATATCTGAAAACTTTTCACAACCGTAAGCTATCTCGCCCCCTTCAATAGGCCTTGTCTGGTGTCGGGCCGGCATATCTTGTGCAGGTTATATGGGCGTCTTTGGGGCCAGGCTTTTCTCACCACTAGGAGGGTTCTTAGTCTAAACAGGTTCAGGCGTTGATGGGTGTACAACACTGCTGTATCAAAAAGCAAAGACATAACCAGAACCTGAAGCGATAAAATGTATCATATGTATGATATCAATAGCGTATAAGCAGTTGCATGACCAACCATGGCTGACTACAAAATAGTCTTACAATGTGTAAGTTCATAGAAGAAGTTGTATTCATAACTTTTGAAGGCAATTGGTTGAAACTTGCCGCTAACCCCCATATCAAGTCGTTGTTCATGTGTGGTCAGTCTAGTGAAAAATTATCCTTAATATACCGGTAACAGCCTGCAGCCCACGGTGCAGCATACAACCCCATTTAGAAGACAAACTTCCAAACCTTTTGAAAAAGATGGAAACAATGAGGCAGAAACCTTTTGATCTCTTTTAGACGTTTCCCCCAGGCTGCGTTCCCTCTTTTTCTTTTAACAAAACTGATAAACTCGGATAACTTTTAAAAATGGTGGTGGCGTAGTTATAATTCAAGTTGGGGCTAAAAGAAGGGCCAAGCGGTCCATTTGTAGTGTCTTCTTGTGTGAGCTAATGAGCCAAGGCTATCCCTTCTTAAGTTTTGTCCACGAGCCGAAAGGGATGTGATGGTATGCATGGAAAGTTTTACTCCTCCACCACCGGCGCTAGTCAAGCCGTTTGTTGGGCCAACGTTACCAATCAGTACCGTAGCTCCATGGATCGACTCATATTACCACACGAGTTTGGAGTCCTGTGTGAAACCCGCAAGGGGGGGGGGGCTTGGGGCGCACCCTAGGGGCCCCTTATTTGGATTTCCCCATGAAGCGATGGTTCCCTCCACCCTCTCCGCCTGCCTGTGAAAAAGTTGTCTGGCTACCATGGAGTCATTAGGCAGTTAGGTCGAGGTTATTTACATAACCATTGGTAATTAATAGGCTAAGTAACGAAAATTACAACTCTGTATAACCAGTCATATAAACTCAGAAAGTTATTCTCGTCTTTCCTGTTTTCCAGAGGTTGTCACATGCATCAATTATAACAGCATAAGAACACACATTTCCACATTTCGTTTTCACAACTTCCCACCCGCTGGTATCGACGGTTATGGAGTACCGTTGTCATTGCTTTGAACTTGTGACGTCATGGTGATATCATGAGTAACGCATCTGACTAACAGTCGTCATTTATATCAACCTAAAATAGAGAAGACTGAAGCTTCAATCGAGTAAGATCCCTGCCGAGAGAAAGACCTGTGACAGGTGTAAGCTACACCTCATATAGGTCAAAGGTTGCTAAATAATTCAAAGATTTGTCTCATAAGTTTGGTTCAACAGTCTCCATACCAGAATAAAACTCGCTACGATTCGACAGCAAATACACAGCATCGTAAGGGAATTCGCCTGCATAGGCCTACTTTAAGTTACTCGGTCGATGATGTAAAGTTCAGATAAAGTTGCTCATAGCTTGGAGCTTATTTTGCTATTTACTTAGCAATGAAACTTTTAAATTTTAAAGTGCCGTAAACGGGGATGATTTGAAGTCTCGGTCAAATTTGCACAAATCGCTTTATTTGCTCAAAATGTTGTCTCCCTCAATGGAATGGTCAGTTTCATCAGATGATATTTACAAGACATAGATACCGAAAGTAACAGTTCTCAATGCAAAGCCATCATCAGCCTGCAGTGGCGTCGCCAGAGGGACAAAGGGGCATGTCCCCCCCCCCCCACATGACATTTTGGGCAATAAAACATTCTGCACAAACACACCGTTTTTATTGGACACAAGGACCTCAATGCCAATTTATCCGCCAATCATGGGTACCCATAAAGCACTGTCTTCCTGGGAAACATATTCCAGAGAAAACTAAATAGCTCCATCTCATATGCTAATGTCTAATGTCCGTTTATTTTAAATATCGATACCTTAAAATTTGCAAGGGTAAGTTTGTTCTCCTGAATCCTCGCCAAGGCGGGGCCAAGCGCCACACCAGGGATGATAAAATGGTGACCCCTTTCTATAAGGAGTATACCAACTTGCACGAAATTCACGCGTGTATCAGAGGTGGTCTCAGCGGGCACTAACCACCCTTTTTCTCACTTACTGATGAAGAAAATGCGGGGAATATATTTGTTATTTTAAGGCACTCAACACCTAATAAATCACATATAAGAGCTTTTTCAACTTTTTTCCTGCGAGGTCCCAGATCAGCAGAGGTAGAGCACCTTGATCGATGCTCTATTGTGCGGGCTCCCCTCAGTGGCATACTGGTAGTTGTCTCAACATTAAATCCTATTCTAGGCAGCATGAGTGGATTTATCGTCCTAGAGCCTAATGCAAACCTTAACATGATCCGACTTCCCAACTCATACACAACCCTTCCTTCTCCCGAATCATTTAATCGGTAGTGTGAGTTAGGCTAACAAAAAAAGTGTCCAAAAGTGATTTTTCTTTTGGTCTGCTTAATGCGCATCCAATGTCATTTGGCAGTTTGGAGATAGTTAAATGTTTCATTTTATTATGGTCACAATTTTGTTAAACCACCAATGCCTCCTGTGGCTTCTCCCCTAGACCCCACCGGATTGTTGTTCCTGAACCCCACCAGGGGTCCTACAGTAGGTCCCCAACGTCTACAGGGAAGCGCTTAGGGTCACCAAAATGCCTCCAGCGCAGATCAGTCCTTCATGGTGGCGCAGCTCCAGCGGAACGTTGTTCCCCCAGTGCCACCCCACCCCACTTCGAAGAGTTTGCCGAAACCACTGTCAGCCTGTTGTAATTACGGCTTTCGTACAACGATACATGGAGACACGACTTGCTTCTATAGTATACTTACTGTCTAAACCTACAGTAACCCTAACTTAATATGGTGGAGCTATATTGTTATAATACTTACAGGATTAAAAAGTATTCTCTGAAAGCTAAGAAGTAATGACTGAAGGAAGTACGATATACAGATATAATCTTGACCCAACTCTTTAAATAGCAATGGTGTTTGTTTTTTCACGTCTTTTTGGTATGACTATTACTCGGAGATTTCGCATGATTGAAATTTCTGAACCTCGTTGCTTCACGAAATTGCTCCCCTCAAGTTAAGTAACGGACTTGTTATTAAGGGCGATTGTAATGCACGCCTTTTGTTGTGTTCTCGAGATGAAACCAAAATTTGCAAAACGACGTCATGACGGTCACAGATGCTTGGCTAGAGCACTTTGGAGTTTGCTTGTTGCAGTTTGCGTTATAGTTGACAATTTCAGCATTCCCAGAAAAATATTATAACAAATCAACGAAATCAGAAGTAAAATAGCAGCCAAGAAGGAGAACAAGTATCCCCATGTGACGTGCCATCGTCTTGACCCACAATTTTGTCTCCTGAATTCGCTAGGAACTTCTCTAAATGCAAGATGTAAACCAGTCCGATTGACGTTAAGACAATTATTGCGGGACCAAGACAAATATTTCGTTATTAGAAAGCAATTACTATAAAGGCAGTCCTAATTTAAAGAAAGCTTTACTGCCCCAATTGGCTAAGATCATTGTGTAGTATCCGTTCTTTTCAGCCAATCTAGAACGGGTCACGCATGACAGACCCATGATGTAGTCTGAAGGTTGAGAGGCCGGTCACGTAAGGTCTGGTGTCCCTTTATTGGACGCAGCTCCTTCCGGGAGGATATCCCTTTCGGGGCGGTTTGGTTTGATTGAATTGTTGGGACTTCAGAATAAGTAAACTAAAAAGGAACGGAGGCCTCAACCTATAATTCCTCTTACCTCCACCGGCTCTTATCTGAAAATTCACGCTTTGAGAAAGCCCATGCATAATGACCAGACGCTTCTGAATCAGGAGTGACAAACACAGCATTTTCGGAGGAAAGGAGTTGGATATCCGCCGATTTTGAGAAAGACTAACTTTTGAGACCCATGTCTTTGGAGAAGTCGCAGCAGTGGAGACTGAGCATTTTTCGTTTAAAATGGAGGGAGGATGGAAGATGCGCCGGGGTTTTTTATATCATAGAATGATCCAACTCCCTCGAAGGCGTCGCAAGAGGGCGAATAGCTACACCAAAGGTGTGAATTTCAGGGACCCGCTTTAGGGCCCCTCGAGAGTTCTAGATGCAAAGCCCCTACGGAAAAGAGGGGTGAAGCCCCCAGAAACTCTGTGGTATTGTCCGAACTGTGAGCACCAAAATGAAGCATTTAACTATCCAATGTGCACTAAAAAGCTTAGAAAAAAACAAGATTTTATCACTTTAATTATAGCCTCACTGAGCCTAACAGCCCGTCAATTTTTGTGAGGATTTAGGGGCTTTTCTTTCCGGTTGAAAGGATGAGTGAAAAATAGCAGGTTTGATAGGATTTTTGGACAATAATTCCACAGTGTCCTAGTAGTAAAGACAAATAGCCTAACTACAACAGAGTGCAACAGAAGGCACATGACGCTGTTACTACAAATATTTTCTTGGGAATTTCGTTAGTTTGTCAGACCCTTCCCGCTCCCTGCCTGAAAAGGTTGTTTCAAGACCCATCTCTTCTCAGTTTTATCATTGCATTCAAACTGGCACCGCCTACGTCAAATTTCCAACTGAGATATGTCGACACCTTCATGCATCTTGTCATATTGAAACAGCTAGAGAAACTGAATAAAGGTCAAGGTATCAATGATCATCAGCTTGGCAAGATCGTCGGCATTTATGGTTCATCTAAAAGTGATAACCATTAAACTAGCGTCCACAATATTTTGGTACTGAATCCTTTGAACAGCTGACGAAAATTCTCAGTCACTATAGAGTGTCATATATTTTGTTTTTCACCTGATATCTCTGATGTTTATGTGGGTATGAAATTCTTGAGAATGGTTTGACCTGAAAATATAAAACTTCCATCCTTTCCTATCTTGCAAGAGAGTCATCAAGACACATTAAGCAGATTTGGGGAGACAAATGACCGTTTCTGGAGACATCCTGGGACATTTGTTTACCCATAAACAACAAAAGGAGTCAGTTTTACGTTAAAACAATCAAACTTTAAAACATGCCACCATCATAAAAGGAAAATATTGCAGAGGACTGAGGTGTTGAAAAGATTTATGTTATTACTCGTACAAAACGCAACATGTGCACAACCAGTGGGATAAAGGAACCTTGCTCTTTTCTACAGTCTCGTTCAAAAAAAAAACGCAGTTATTTAGGATCAGTGATTCTCTAAGTTACTACAAGGAAGCTTTCGTTTACAAACCATGAAATTTTGGGTATTACAAAAATTATGCACAAACATACCGTTTGTATAACGATTTGGGTACGAGGACCCAATTTCCGATACTTTATCACTCAACCAGGGGGTAAAATCGCTTAAAATATTCTCAAAACTACTTTTTTCGCCGCGCCTCGCGAGCATCTACTTTTGTGAACTTTGTAAAGCACTGCCGTACTGGGAAATATATTCCAGAATTCTTGTTTAAACATCTTTTTCAAGTACCATGCTGTGGCCTTGAGTCAAGCTGTCAATACAATTTCCACATCGGTTATCTTTCATGCCAATTTCTTGTTCGAAAACTTTAAAGATTGCGATTTTTGTTGCCTTTATTTAAGGGGCATCCAATAGTATACGAAGCTGATTAAATAGCATTACTGCAGAGGCTAATGTCCGTTTAAATACCGGTACTTTAAACTTTGCAGGGGTAACTTTGATCTCCTGGGTCCTCGCAGAGGCGGAACCAATCACCACACCAGGGATCATAAAGTGGTTATACTTCCAAAAGGAGTACAAGCACTAGCACGATTTTTTAATACTGAATACCAGAGATTTCTGCGCGCTTCGCGCGTGCACCAGGAGTGATCTCAGCAGACAGCAGACTTTCTCTTAATTATTGCTGATGAAAAATTGCAGGGGGTTTATTTGTCATTTTTACAATTCTAAGGCACCAAACCCACTGAATCACATACAAGGGCTTCCTTTCCCAAATTGTCCCCTCGAGGCCCGCATCCGTAGATGCATCTTCGATGCTATATCGTAAGCGCCTCCCCTTAGTGCAGCATATCTGGTATAGGAAGTTCTCTCAGGATTAATGCCTACTGGGCAGCATGAGTAGAATTATCGTTCTAAAGCCTAATGCAAACTTTAACGTGATTCGTTGTCCCCACTCGCACCCCCATCATTTAATCGTAAGTCCTAGTTAAGCTGATAAAAATGGTCGAATTGTATTATATATTTCTTCGGTCTGCGTAGTGCGCATACAATGCCATTTGCAGATAGTCAAATGCTTCATTCTTATGGTCACAATTTTGTAAATATCGCACAGCACGTACCCTACGATGGGCTCCTGGGCACCAACACATGCGGGGCAGCGCCGTTTTCGCGTCACCACAAATCTTCCAGCGCCACTCAGTCTTTCATGTTTGTGTGCCCCTCTGGCGGAATGTTGTGCTCCTAGTGTCCCTCACCCTACTTCGAAAAGTCGGGTGACTCCACTGACACAAACCAGAGGATTTTCAGGTTCTTTGCTCTCATTACCTTTTAAACAGAATCATAAATTTCCTAGTAAATATGAGATGCGCCACTGATAACCGCACGAGTACAGAAAGGTTATTTGAGGCATCAGGATTGTACGTTGTCAACGCCAACAAATCCAATTAAACAATCTGACATGTGTAATATATACAATTTGAAATGTTACTATATATTAAATATATATACGTCTATCCTTGTCTGTATACTGTTTTCATCCTGCTCTTGGCAACATTATATCTGGCCTTTATTTTTAGCACGTCCTTTTATTATTCTTCCTTCTTCCCGCTCAACTCTAAAACGAACTGATTGATTATTAGTGCATCTAAATTGCTTGATTAATTGGTTTGTTTTTATTCCAACTACGATGACTGCGTCGGACTTGCCGCTGCCAAGAGGTTTGAAGCCTAAATGAATATCCTTTAGGCATGACATTTCTCTTTTGCTGAGTAATGCAAATGGGAATAAATATATAATTTGCTTAAAAAACTTTTGATCATAACTTCTTTTTGCTATGCATGAGTTCTACTCTTAATGTGTTGCCGAATGTAAACAGTTTCGCCATTACATCAATGAATATTCATCAAAGACTATCCAAAGGGTTATCTTCGTAATTGACACCCGACAAACCAAACGCATTGATGTTGACAGGTATACGACGGGTGCGTGAGAACTGAGGACCTATAGTTTACTATCTATCGCCGCCGAGCTTTTCGTGAAGCACCCTGCCCTACTCCAAAACCCCGCAGCCTTCAAAATGTATCCGTCTGCTGGCTTAACGGAAAGAAAAGAGGATCCTGCCGGGATTTTCCCACATACGTGACAAATTGAAAAGTGCTTCCCTAAAAGTTACGACTCTTCTAGAGCCCAAACTTATTACGCTCTCTGAGCCTGTGATGTCATATAATGTTTGTCATAATATTTTGTAAAGATGCTATATGGACAGAGTGGGCGTAAACTACCGTTAGCGAAATTGGGTGGTCTGCTGTGAACATAACCATTATACACTTTAAGTGAACTGCCATGAAAGTTTAAGAGAGAAGTAAATTCGAAACATGAAAACATCGTCTATCTTTTCTATTCGGTGTAAAACTATGTTAACGCTGTCGTATACTAGAAATGTTTATGTAACAAAGGGTCGCTTTTCGTCTTACGCTGTGGCGGACCGTAAAATTTGAAGTAAAGATTCATAAATTACATCATCCAGCAAAATAGTGTAATTTACGGTGAAAACATATTTGCTTCGATTTAAAAGACTCTGCAAATCCCATCGAAGCACGTTTTCCATCAAAAATATGTAGTAAAAACAAAGCTTAGTATGATAGCCTATCAACCTGGTGGGGTCCAGGGCCTACGTCGCTGTGGGGTTCTAAGGGAAGAAACCTTAGGAGGCCCTTGCAGTGTTTGCGAAATTGTGACCATTGGAATGAAGCATGCACCTTGGCTTAAAATGGCATTAGATGCGCACTAAACAGACACAGAAAATCATAATTTGGTTATTTTTAATACTAGGGATGAAAAATAGGGGGTAATCCGATATACACCTAATATACATCTACAGAGGGTTTCGCTGCCCGCCCCAGAAAATTTGAAGAAAGAAGTTATTACATATCCGATTTCCCTCTTTCAAAGCACCTTAACATAGACAGTGAAATTTTCAGTATTTTCATCTTGTATGGGCAGTTACATTTTCAAGCCAACGGCAATTGCTGGTTCAGGTCGGTAGCTTTTCATCTCGATTCAACAGGCTTTGAACTGTGAGGTCTTCTACGAAACTGGGGGCCTTTGAAAATACGCTTGTGTCGAGAAAGTTTACTTTTAGACCTTCGCAGGTCTACACAAAGGGACTGAGTCTTGCTACACGGGTGGGCAGTAGCCAAGGTTACACTGTTTTCTTCCTTAGCTTTCAGCAACCAGCCTAAGGCGGCCCTAAACCATACGGCACGGGTACGGTGGCGATCGCCACATCACAGTGCACCAATGCCATCTATTATCGATTTTGAACAACTTATACTACAATGGGTGCGCAAGAAGCGCATCGACAAACTTACTCATTTTAAAAACGTTAGAAATGTATGACTCTATTTCACAATTCAACGATCATGAAATTCTCTTGACTTACCGGTGTGATTTTATTGGGTGGGGGAGGGGCAGTGGGTAGGGGAGGTTAATATATGATATCCCTTATCAAACATTTCATGGGGTACATTTTCTCAAAGTTAGCGTAGGATCACAACCCATAGAAACAAGGTGGGGACTACAGGGACATTGCTATACACATTCACAAATTGTTCAGTGTTTTTCTAGTACTTTCTCTTGAACTTCACGGTAATTTTTCCATAACGGTGATTCCACTTAGAACTGCTGCTGCAATTTTATTCTTAAACATTGTGGAAATGGTTTGAAGGTTGTGTGTACCGGTACTGCCTTGCATGCTAAACGTCTCCGGATCAAATCCCCGTGAAACCACTTGAAATTTTTTAACAACTCAGATTTACTTATTCGGCATAACTGTTTGCAGTAAAGCTGAGGGGGTTTATATTGGTGATTGAAAATTAGGTATCTGGTTATCTGTCTCAGGAAGCTTAGGCTGACCGATTTAGAAAGTCTTCCGTTTGGCTTGGTCCAGCTGTCGAACAGTTATGCAGAGCAACTGGAAGGGTCCTCCACCTCACAGCCTTTGGAAAGTGGCCTGAGACTGGGGATACTCTCTCTTACTATAGATGGGGACGTTAACTTAAAGGCCGATAACGGGAACAAGAGTGCTTAGTGCCCCTCCCCCGTTAACCTCTGAGCAGTAGTCGATAAGACGAGCGAATCTCACTTGTGATCATTCACAATCAATCTGGTTTAGGGTCCTTGGTGAATCCAAGTGACTTCCTGACCCTGAAACACTGAATCTGAATCTTAAACATGTTAATAACGTGATGAGAAAGTCTATTTTTATTTGTGATAGCGCTTTTTGTATATTGTTACGGCTTGTGGTCGCGAGTCAAACCAATAACAGCGAAAGATCACAGAAGAGCGAGATTAATATTCAACAACTTAATGATTATTTACAATCTCCTTATCTTACTTAAATTTACAATAATTAATTAGACTTACTCACAATCCTTTACTTAATATTTGCCTGGTCTGGTCCAAGGGCTGGTAGTGCATGCACGTTGACGATGGCACAGTGGTAGACCTGCAGCGTGCTGTAGCGTAGGAACTGGTTCCACGAGCGAATAACGACAAGGCTAGCGATGATGGACGATAACAATCTCAATACACAGCGTAGAAACGGCGTAAGGCAATTTATCAGAAGTGTTCAGTATCAGTGGCTGGCTTATGATATCTCAGTAGTGTGACAGTCTGGTCTCGTTGAAATCTCTCCCAGAATAGTTGTTGAACTGCCTTTTATATGCTAGGCTTTTATTCGAGAACTCTCCAGAATTTAACAGAAACTTCTAGTGTTTACAGTCCAGCAATTACGAGAACGTTCCTTAATAGAAACTTCTAGAACACACAGTCGAGACATTACGAGAACGTTCCTTGTATGCACGGTAGTAAACAGTGTAGAAGTGTCGTCAGGCCGCGTAAACAGTTCTCTCTTCTAGACAATTCTAGAAAGGCTGCGTTGAAGTTGAATTCTCTGGAACTTTCCATTCGCTCGTCGATGGATTCAATCCGGTGTTCCTGACGGGTCGTCTTGTAACACTCCCCCCCCCCCTTAAAAAGTTTTGGACGTCTCGGACAAAACTTAAGTTACAGTATTTACAATGTATAACTTTACAGTAATAACTACAGTATGTATATTATGTAGTCCAATATTCAATGGAAGGTATAATCATAACATATAATTTGTCTTGCAAGGTGATGACACATGAATACAGTAACATCATCAATACACAGTGTGCCATAGTTAACACTAAATTCCAAAACTTACAGTGATATCTTCAACATACTGCATCAAATCAAATTCTTGACAAAGAGTCTGGTACAACATTGTCTTTCCCTTTAATATGCTTAATATCTACATTATATGATTGCAGAAATAAACTCCACCTCATCAATCTTTGATTCTTATTCTTCATCTTAGATAAAAATGTCAAAGGGTTATGATCAGTGTATACAGTGATAGGGAAACTAGTAGTTCCCAAATAAACATCAAAGTGTTGAAGACCAAGTATCAAAGCTAATGTCTCTTTTTCAATTGTTGAATAATTCTTCTGGTGTTTGTCAAATTTCTTAGAATAATAACAAACAGGGTGATCAACACCATGCTCATCAGCTTGAAGCAAAACTGCTCCTATGCCATTGTCACTGGCATCTACTGCCAACTTAAATTGCTTCTCAAAATCTGGAGCAATCAACACTGGTGAACTCATTAGTGCCTTTTTCAATGATTCAAATGCTGCTTGGCAATTATCCGTCCAATTAAACTTTTCATTCTTCTTTAATAATTTTGTCAATGGTGCAGCAATGTCAGAGAAATTCGGACAAAAACGTCTGTAGTAACCAGCCATGCCTAGGAAGCGCATGAGCTGCTTTTTATCAGTTGGGGCAGGGATTTTGTCAATGCCCTCAACTTTGGCCTTAATTGGTCTAACTTTACCCTGACCAACCACATGCCCTAAGTACACCACATGGGCACAAGCAATCTCACTTTTGACCAAATTGACAGTCAAATTAGCTTTGGCAAGTTTGTCAAATAATGCCTTAACATGTTGTACATGTTCATCCCATGAGTTGCTGTACACAATAAGGTCATTAACATATACTTCACAATTTTCTAAATCTGACGTGAGGTTATTGACTAAGCGTTTAAAGGTCATCTGTGAATTTTTCATACCAAACGGCATAACCTTATACTGAAATAACCCATCTGGCGTCACGAATGCCGAGATTTTCCGAGCCCTCTCAGTGAGTGGTATCTCCCAGTACCCCTTTAGTAAGTCAAACTTTGACACATATGTAGCTTTCCCAATCCTATCAATACAATCATCGATACGGAGTATCGGATAGGAATCCGTTCTTGTGACCGCATTCACCTTTCGGTAATCAGTACAAAATCTGTACCCACCGTCTGGCTTGGGGACCAATATACAAGGGGAAGACCATTCACTATTACTAGGTTCTATAATGTCATGGTCCAACATGTACCGAACCTCATCCCTGAGATGTTGTCGTTTTCTAGGGTTAACTCGGTAAGGATGCTGCTTGATTGGTGTGGCATCTCCCACATCAACATCATGTTCAATCAAATTTGTCCTAGTAGGATCATCTGAGAACAAGCATGCATATTCATAGATTAATGATTTCATTTCTGACTTTTCTTTGTGATCTAGATGACTTAATTTCTGGTCAAGATTTTTCAACACATCAGAATTTTGTAACTTAATACACATATCAGGAACATTATTAGCCTTGATCTCATCATTACTGAGTTCATAATCAGCATTGATAATACACACTTGATCACCTGTATCATTAGTGTTGCTATTTACATCATGTACACTTTCATCCTTAGAAATGTCACAATCTTCTCTTTCATAATATTTCTTCATCATATTAATATGACATACTCTTTTAGATTTACGCTTGTCAGGTGTCAAAATGACGTAATCTGTGTCACTGACCTTTCTCTCAATGACATAAGGTCCTTGAAAGCGAGCTTGGAGTGGCTGACCAGAAACAGGCAAAAACACTAGCACCTTATCACCAGGTTTAAACTCTCTTTTCACAGTGGTCTTGTCATACCACGCTTTCATTTTCTTCTGAGAGTGTCTCAGATTTTCCTGAGCAAGTTCACATGCTCCATGAAGACGATCTTTGAAGCGGGATACATAATCAAGTAGATGTATGTCTTCACCTGGATCTGATAACCACTTCTCCTTTAATAATTTCAATGGTCCACGAACTGTGTGTCCAAAGACAAGTTCAAATGGACTGAACCCAAGTGACTCTTGTATAGATTCCCTGGCAGCAAACATTACAAATGGAATGCCTTCATCCCAATCTCTCTCATTATCATGACAATATGTCTTTAACATATTCTTCAATGTTTGGTGAAACCTTTCTAAAGCCCCTTGGCTTTCAGGATGATAAGCCGAAGACTTAATTTGGTCTATGCCTAACTCATATAACATCTGCTGGAATACAGTTGACATGAAATTAGACCCTTGATCTGATTGGATCTCTTTAGGCAATCCAAACAATGTGAAAAATTTAAGTAAAGCTTGTAAGACTGTCCGAGCCTTAATATTTCTCAGAGGTATTGCCTCTGGAAACCTTGTAGAAGCACACATAATGGTTAATATATACTGATGCCCTGCCCTACTCTTAGGTAGGGGACCTACACAATCAATGATGACTCTACTAAACGGCTCTTCAAAAGCAGGAATTGGCTTTAAGGGTGCAGCCGGAATATTCTGATTCGGCTTCCCAACCATTTGACATGAGTGACAGGTCTTACAAAATTTGGCCACATCACTTTTAAGTTTTGGCCAATAAAAGTGATTTAGAATTCTGTGGTAAGTCTTATTGACTCCTAGGTGCCCTGCAAATGGCATTTCATGAGCAATACTCAGTATTTCCCTTCTATAAGTCCTAGGTACCACAATTTGATGGTAAATTCTCCACTCTTCATCTAATAGTGCATCAGGTGGTCGCCATTTACGCATCAAAATATTGTTTTTCAAATAAAAGCAGACTGGGACGTCTTTCGATTCATCCTCAGTGAGTGCACCAGCTATTAATGGCTGAAGCTCTTCATCATGTTGTTGTTGGACTGACAACTGGTCTCTGTGGAGTGTGTCAGACATTTTTGATTTTTCCTGTTCTACCCCCTCACTATGTGTGGGGCCAGGAGACTCACAATCCTGACTATCATTAAGATTAGTCATAAAAGATTGGCTGAGATCATACCAAGAATCTTCACTTTCATGAATATTTTCACTAGAATCTTTTTCAGACTCTGACTCCTCTTTTGGGAGTGTTGTTCCATTTTTAGGAACTAATTCCTCAGTTTTAGAGGGCGGATGATTAAGTTTATCATCCTTATTTTCAGAAATCATACCCTCATTTTTAGAGAGTGGATGTTTAAGATTATCATCCTTACATGATTCCTTACTTGTTCCACTTTTGGGAACTGTATCCTCACTTTTGGAGGGTGGATGTTTAAGATTATCATCCATAGCGAGCTTTTGTGACATAGCTCTAGTGACAGCACAGGCAGGGAATAAATTTGGAAATTCCTTTTCTAATTGCTCTGTGTTGTTATAATCACATGGTTTATCTGTCAAAATTGCATTGGCTACTACCTTTCCACCAGCTAGGTCATTGCCTAGCAACAGAGATACCCCCTTTACAGGTAGAGTAGGTCTGACCCCTACTATGACCGACCCAGAAACTAAATCTGACTTCAAATTAATTTTGTGGAGAGGGACAGAAATAAATCCACACTCAACCCCCTGAATTAGTACATTTGCCCCTGTGGAAGTAGAGTCCGATAATGGCAAAACTCCATCAAGAAGCAACGACTGAGTTGCGCCTGTGTCACGCAAAATTTTAATTTTGACGGGTGGATGAGCTGAATTCCCATCTAGGGAAATAAACCCCTCAGACACGAATGGAAGGTATTCTTCCTTAATTTTGTCGTTAGAATTAGGCCGTAAAGTCACGACTACCTCAGAAGAGTTCTCTACATTGGCTAAGGCATTAGAAGCTGTTTCAGTCTCCTTTAATTTTGCCAATGTGAAGCAATTTGCCATTGTGTGGCCCTTTTTGTGACAGAAACCACAGCTTATGTCTTTAAAGGCAGCTTTGTTTGAGCTGACCTGGTCGTTCTTTTGACGACTTGAATCTGGTTGTTTTTTACCAGAATTTGTTGGAGAGATAGAACCAGACTGAGATCCACTATTACTTGTTGTGCCACTACTATTGCCATATTTCTTATTTGGCCTATTAAACTGACCCTTGTTTTGAGTC
This sequence comes from Holothuria leucospilota, assembly GCA_029531755.1. Lineage (NCBI taxonomy): Eukaryota > Metazoa > Echinodermata > Holothuroidea > Aspidochirotida > Holothuriidae > Holothuria > Holothuria leucospilota. The sequence goes on from CM055964.1 coordinate 12,563,868, forward strand.
TGACCCACTTTACCAAATTTATGGGTAAGTGCATACTGATCAGCCAAATTTGCAACTTCACTCAGCTTGTCAGCCTTATTTTCCTCAAGGTGAGTCTTAATGTCATCATTCACACACCGTTTGAATTCCTCGACCAGCATCAGTTGTCTCAAAGTGTCAAATGTGGAGACCTTTTTGGAAGCACACCATCTGTCGAAATGCCTTTCTTTTTGATAAGCAAACTCTACGTATGTTTGTGTATCCGCCTTACGATACTTTCTAAATTTTTGGCGATAAGCTTCAGGCACCAATTCATAGGCTTGTAATATGGCCCTTTTAACCTTATCGTAATCCATGCTGTCCTCTATTGACAGAGTGGAATACACTTCTTGAGCCTTGCCAGTGAAATTACTCTGGATGAGTATGGACCATTTATCTCTTGGCCACTTTAGTTGCTCACCCAGCTTTTCGAAATGGTTAAAGAATTTCTCCACATTATCCTCCTGAAATTTGGGGACAAATTTTACGTGCTTAGAAACATCGAATCCCCCAGTATCCAAGCCTATTTTAGGGTCTGAGGCTTTTATGACCCCTAACTCTAGTTGCTTCAACCTAAATTCATGTTCTCTTGCCTCCCTTCTTTCTCTTTCTTCTCTTTCCTCCCTTTCCTTTTGCATTTGCATTTCTCTTTCCTCTTTTTCCCTTTCTCTCTCCATTTCTTTTAATCTAACCTCCTTACTCATTTCTATTTCAAGCCTTTTCAATTCGAATGTGTTGTCAGTTGGCACAGTGATAGCTGTTTCCAATACTGTACTAGGCAGAATACTTTCATCCACAAGATATTCTAGAACATATCTTTTAATCTCGTCTTTCCGCATTAAAGGCTGAAATTCAATGCCATAATGTTTTGCGACCTTTACAATCTCAGACTTCTTTAATGAATCTAGTTCCTCGACTGAGGGACTAGCCACGAATTTATCTAAGTTGAATGGCATTTTGAAGTTGTTTACGATTTACAACAGAATTTCTCGAATTTTCTAGTACTTTTCGTTCCCGGATGTTAGGCCACCAATTCTGTTACGGCTTGTGGTCGCGAGTCAAACCAATAACAGCGAAAGATCACAGAAGAGCGAGATTAATATTCAACAACTTAATGATTATTTACAATCTCCTTATCTTACTTAAATTTACAATAATTAATTAGACTTACTCACAATCCTTTACTTAATATTTGCCTGGTCTGGTCCAAGGGCTGGTAGTGCATGCACGTTGACGATGGCACAGTGGTAGACCTGCAGCGTGCTGTAGCGTAGGAACTGGTTCCACGAGCGAATAACGACAAGGCTAGCGATGATGGACGATAACAATCTCAATACACAGCGTAGAAACGGCGTAAGGCAATTTATCAGAAGTGTTCAGTATCAGTGGCTGGCTTATGATATCTCAGTAGTGTGACAGTCTGGTCTCGTTGAAATCTCTCCCAGAATAGTTGTTGAACTGCCTTTTATATGCTAGGCTTTTATTCGAGAACTCTCCAGAATTTAACAGAAACTTCTAGTGTTTACAGTCCAGCAATTACGAGAACGTTCCTTAATAGAAACTTCTAGAACACACAGTCGAGACATTACGAGAACGTTCCTTGTATGCACGGTAGTAAACAGTGTAGAAGTGTCGTCAGGCCGCGTAAACAGTTCTCTCTTCTAGACAATTCTAGAAAGGCTGCGTTGAAGTTGAATTCTCTGGAACTTTCCATTCGCTCGTCGATGGATTCAATCCGGTGTTCCTGACGGGTCGTCTTGTAACAATATCCGTCTAAGCATTGTGGAAGAAGTGAGAATCGTATTGATGTTTTAGTGTATCAATCAGAAATAGTCAGTCGAGGGCTACCGGTTTCGTTTACAGCCACCATGGAGCTTCAGGAAACTACCGGCTTTATCATAGAACCCCAGTATATCAGTTTAAACTTTTGAGTACGGTATTTCTTCCTCTGTCAGTCCGGGATCAACGTATGCCCGGCCTTTCCCCTGTGCATTGCCGTGGTGCAGGAAACAACCTGGTAGAGCAGGTCAGAGAGACTACTTGGAGATTTGTGGTTAAAGTGGGCTGTTCATGTAAAGATCCAAAAGAGCCTTAGTCACAGTTCTCCTTTAAAGATTTGAATGAGCGTCCAGTGTCCTATCGTTTCACATATTTCATTTTTACCGCGGTACTTTGTTCCTCAATCCCAAATCCCAATGGGTCAAGTGGAAAAGTGACCTACTTATAATAAGTCAGATATTTCCCAAATGGCTTTTTGATCACTCCAACGCTCAATTGCTATTTAATTTATCGCGTTACAAAGCGCTTACCTCAAATATGCGGTCAGCCTAATCAAATCTAGATATATGATGAAAAGGCTTTACGTGTCCAGTTCAATCTTTCATATTGATGGCGGTTGACCTCCACTTAAAGTTAATTTATTAGAATTCATAAAACAAAATTATTTTTATGGTTCTATGAAGTTTCTGAACAAACTTGAGAAAAAAATTGCGGTCATCGTCAACATACTTTTATTTGTTTTAACTAGTTTACTAAGATTATCCGGAGACTTTCAAAATGTAAGATCCAGCTATACTTTGATCTGATTTAAAATTTTCATTTTATCTTGAGGCGAAGGCAACCGACTAAATTACTTCAGAATAAAACACAGATGTGTGACATAACTGAACATGGTAAAACTTGGCTAATTTAGCTATATGCCCGATAAAAGTTGAATATCTCTCCATCGCATAGAAATAAAAATGAAACTGAAGTAAGGGAGAATATAGAGTTCATCGCTGTGTATTAAATCAATGAAGCCACACAAATTGTGAGGGGGCTTCCGCTGTACGGGAAAGGGCCAGATGAGTTGTGTGTCTTCATACGTACAGTGTACATGCCACTTTGGAAGTTAAATGCGATTTTATCCGTTTTTCGAAAGATTACGAGGAATTTTCACTACAGAGATAAGTCATGGTATCTTAAGCTTTTGTTATCGACCTTCATAACTTGGGACTCCTCAGTAATAGGGCCAAAAGCAACGACGTAATGTTTGTATTAGGCGTCGTTGCTTTCTTGCCGTACAGAGAGCTAAATGAGTGGTTTCAGTCCAGATAACAGGACATCGTTCTCCCTTTAATTCTTTAATTTCTATGCACCATCTTCAACTTGTCCACATAGCCTACTGAGCGAGTTCACCAAATCAATATTACTCTGTGGTGTCCACTACAGGCCATCACTTACAGATTAAAGTTGATATGGACGAGTTTCCCTTGAAGGAAAGGAAGAAAACAAGAATGCAGGGGTAAACGCCAGGTGGGGGAAGGGGGAATGCTAACCTCCAGCAACGGGGAAGGCTTCCCCTCGTCGGAAAATTTTCCAGTGTCGCCGGGGGGGGGGGGCTTAATGGGTACTATAAGTATGCAAACCTTCACGGCGACAAAGCGCCCCGACGTTTAAGTTCACTGGATTTGGCTCTCAAGGAGGGCAGATTTTTCACTATAACCCCCACATTTTCCAATATACCTCAGTAAGAGCACAAAATTTTCAAATTTTCCCTAATGAATACCCCAAATTTCAGTTTATTCGATAATTTTTCAAATTTTCTTCAATTGTAAAGGTCTAGGCAACCGTTGCTTTTGTGGGGTCTTCGGGCTGCTGGCCCTCCCGTCTGGGCGTGTGGCTCCCTCGTCGGGCAAATTCTGGTGCCATCCCAGCAACAAAATGAATTAAGAGACAATACAGGCTTACATCGGCTGCGAGAGGAAAGGACGATGGTGACATTTTATGTGTGTGAACACTGGTGTGTGTGCGCACGTGCTGGTGTTTATACATGTTAACAATGTGGCAAAGGGAGCTTATGCTATAGTTTGAAAATTCCAATGGGAGCAAGGCATGGGAACATTTTGGGCGTGTTAAAGATTCCTGAATTGAAGTTAGGGTTCTACATACTTAATTTACCCTTCTCCTCCTCGACCCATCACGCTAAATTCTAATGTTAAAGAAGGATTCTGAGATAGGCTAAATACATTGAATAAAAATGCAGTGAACTTTTCGAGACGCATCTGGTCCCACTTTTTCGACGAGTGATCATATCTACTGGCAGGGACTGGTGACGCTTGCAATGAACGGGAAAAGCGGGAAATAACAGGAGCCCATTGCATTGCCATGCAATAGTTTCTTTGACAGCTCCACGGCTATTCGAATTTTATTTGTAAGAGTCCATTTTTATGTATCGGCTACCAGGCAAATGTAAAATTAATATGATAAACAACCGCGTCGTTTCGTTTCCAAGCGTATACTCAGATATGAATTTTAGGAAGATCACTGGTACGATACTACGTTTGTTTATAAGGGGTCGCCCAAAGTGCAATAACTTTTAGGACGCGATTTCGACCTTTCCGCTCTTGGGACCAGTCTGCATGCATGGAATTTGTTCGGAACTTTGAACCCACGTGTGACTTCCATGTTTATTTCACATGTTTTTATCGGTCGTTTTCATCCTCATCAGAGAAATAAAGTCAGGTTGAAAGTACTCTTATTAAGTGGCATAGGTATGAATTTTATGGATATTATGACGTCAAGGAATAGAAAGTGTGCCCTCGGCTGAGGTAAGCGGGTATCATTACAACTTACACCAACACAAATGCAGACGGCTAGTTTTGGTGCCGGTTGGAACTTTGGATACGCGCCTTACTCCACGTGCAGTGAGTGTATGAAGGCTACGTCGTGCTTACATGTATGAAAGGAAGTCATGTACCTTATCCAGCTGGCTACATTGCTTGTCTTCTAAAATGACGTTGTCGTGACGTCATGCATGAGGTCTAAAGGAATCGTTCGTATACCTCACAAGGTATAGAGACTTAACACGTAGCGTCAGCGTGTTTTCGATGGCCATGATAGCCTTCACAGCCCACAAGTGGGTATATTACGGTACACATGGACAGCAGAATCCTAGACAAAATGGACGCGTGGCGTTCAAAATTTCTTACAATTGGAGAGAAAAACCACCTCAGCTCAATGAAATACAACTGCTCTTCCATTGTTCCTCCCTATTCTCCCCTCAAAACATATTCCGGTACTATGACGCAATAAGTATTTCTCTCGACTAGTGGAGGGCTGAAACCTTAAAATTTACCGACATCTTTTTATCAAGACAAGGGTAGGCAAGGAAGAGATAATGAAGCCGAAGAAAGGATGAAAAGACAAAAAGATAAAGCAACACAGGGTTGACACAGGTATCAAACAACAAAAAGAGGACACATTTATCATGCAACAAAAAGAGGCACTGTGCTTATTTAGGGTTCTTGCACATTCAAACATACAAAATTTTGCACCTGATGAGGAAGATGTGAATCTTCGAAAACATTCGTGTTAACAATGAATTTAAAGAACTTTTTTGTGTTTATTTGCTCTTTTATCTAGTTTTACAACTGCACAACTCTTCGCAAACTTCACTTCTTTGTTTCACATTTCTCTGTGGCCAGGGGCGGATCCAGGATTTCTGAAAAGGGGGGGGGGGCGAAGTTGTTCGACTTGTGATTGATGGCACTATACCATCTAAGCGGAGCGCCACCGTCGGTTGGCGCGGAGCGTACAAGAAAATTTTTGACAAAATAGACCTCCCAGATCGCCGGAAATAGCACTTGTCAGGCTTGATAGCAGCCATCAAGAAGATCAATTTTTGTGAACAAAATGTAAAGTTTGATTTTATTTTATCACACATTTCTGTGAGGACGGATTAGCTCAGCTGGTGTGACTTTTGGTCCAAGGGTTGCACGTTTGAATCCCGTTTTACTCAGTGGCGTACCCAGGATTTCTCTCACGGGGGCATACAGTGTGTTGTGTGATCGCCGGCCTGGGGGAGGGGTCTAAGGGGAGGGGGTGTCCCCCTCCCCTTTGAAAATTTTTGAAAAATTAGGTGTCTTTACATGCAATCTGGTGCCACATATGCTACCTTTTGAAGTAAAATTTGTGTTAAAAAATTTACGTATTTTAGGAACTAAAAAAAAAAAAATCGGCATTAGTGGGGAGGGCATGGCCCAATGGCCTCCCCCCAGTGTACGCCACTGCGTTTACTATCTAAGCGGAGCGCCACCATAGGTTGGCGCGGAGCGTTCCAAGAAAATTTGAAGTTTTAATACATCCCAGATGGCCGGAAATGGCACTTGCCAGGCTTGATAGCAGCCCATCCCAACTGATGCGCACTGTCTCGTAAGGTATTTTTCGATTGGCTGATGGTATTGTATCGGTATTGTATCGTATTGATTGTATCTAATCATGTGTAGTAAGATAGCATGCGTGTGAACGTCCCAATCGACGTTCAAACTGATCCGCTGTGCGCTATGACTCCCATGCTTCGAGGTTGCTAATTGCAGCTTCATTCTCTATCACTCCACTCTCTGTCCTTCTCTCTAGCTCTTCTCCTTTCCGTTTTTTCTCTCTTTTTTCCCTTTTATTTTTTTTTGCATTTTCAAAAGGGGGGGGGCGGGGCCGGGGCGGGTCGGCCCGCCTAGATCCCCCCTGGTGACCGTGGACAATATAGTTCCCCCCCCATACGAGCATAACTTGACCGCGACTGACAGATCACTGATAAAATTAACAAATTGATGGAAGATGCACGATGATCCACCATCTATGGCCGAACAATCGTTATGATCGTGCCGACGAAAGGCTAGTTACGTTGTCTGATGAAATTAAAAGTTATTTTGATATAGTAAACTTGACCGGTAGATGGGTAAGCCAACTCGACATTTACACGCGGTGATCAAGATCTCGTCAGCGGCTGTATGACCGCAGGATAGCATGTGTAGATAATTTAAGGCTCCATCTCAAATATTTAAACGGTGGTACCGTGACTGTCTCCAGAATAGCCGTTGCTTCCCTTCGTTGACAACTCAATCCACGCCAAACGTTGAACGGACCAGGGAGATGCGGACGGATAAATAGGAAGATGTTTAATTAAAAACTTGAGACATGAAATTCCTAAAACGACAGGTCAATTTGCCTAGCTTCAGCGTAAGACAATTTATGGTATATACAGGCAAGAAACACAACAAAACAGCACCAACGCGTTGTAAATACGAGGGCGACTCGTTTAATACGTACTCAAGTGCTGACTGACATGTCATGACCTTTTGAACTTACGAGGACCACACAAGGTGAAATACACAGATGCCGTCATGCACTTGGATTCTGACGAGACCATGAGTTATGGTAAATTTGGGTTCAAAATTAGTGAGACATATTTGGAGGGCATCAATCTCTGCGGAGCGAAAGAGGTTTTGACGAGGTCACGACCACTGACGGCAATTCCCATGTGGCGGGAGCCACAGACAGCAGCTACGCAGACTACAGACGAGCCACAGACAGCAGCAACGCAGACTAGAGTGGTCAACACAACTAGAGCGCGGAAAGAACGAATCTTTCCGTTCAGCTCGAAAGAAAGAAAGAAAGAAAGCTCGAAAGAAAGAAAGAAAGCTCGAAAGAAAGAAAGAAAGAAAGCTCGAAAGCTCGAAAGCTCGAAAGAAAGAAAGAAAGCTCGAAAGAAAGAAAGAAAGCTCGAAAGCTCGAAAGAAAGAAAGAAAGCTCGAAAGCTCGCAAGAAAGAAAGAAAGAAAGAAAGAAAGCTCGAAAGAAAGCTCCAAAGAAAGAAAGAAAGAAAGAAAGAAAGAAAGAAAGAAAGAAAGAAAGAAAGAAAGAAAGAAAGAAAGAAGGAAGGAAGGAAGGAAGGAAGGAAGGAAAGAAAGAAAGAAAGAAAGAAAGAAAGAAAGAAAGAAAGAAAGAAAGAAAGAAAGAAAGAAAGAAAGAAAGAAAGAAAGAAAGAAAGAAAGAAAGAAAGAAAGAAAGAAAGAAAGAAAGAAAGAAAGAAAGAAAGAAAGAGAGAAAGAAAGAAAGAAAGAGAGAAAGAAAGAAAGAAAGAAAGAAAGAAAGAGAGAAAGAAAGAAAGAAAGAGAGAAAGAAAGAAAGAAAGAAAGAAAGAAAAAAAGAAAGAAAGAAAGAAAGAGAGAAAGAAAGAAAGAGAGAAAGAAAGAAAGAAAGAAAGAAAGAAAGGAAGAAAGAAAGAAAGGAAGAGAGAGAGAAAGAAGAAAGAAAGAAAGAAAGAAAGAAAGAAAGAAAGAAAACCTTTTCTGAGCGCAGAAATTTACTAACTCCTTGTCGCAGGGGGGGGGGGGGCGCAGATAGCTGGCTGTTTTCCCTGAAAATTTCTCTAGTTTGCAAACAAAAATGACATAATATGACTGTTGCACTAAAATTAACAAGTTTTGACTAGAAACCACCTTTTTTGTTTGCTCGACAGAGGGGAAGGCTGACGTTCCAGACCCCTCCTCATATGGCTATGTCCTTGCCGAATCTGACCAAAGAAATATTCTAAATTGGTTTTACAATGTAATTTATTTTATATCCCATTATCCCAAAGAAAGCAATGGAAGTTACCCAACACTTGTTTTAATCTTGAAGAGGGCAGCTGGTTTGCTTACTGTCAATGATATGCCAAAGAAAGTCAGGAAAGTCAGCACAGTTCATCAGTTTTCCACGGTTTGTGGTGGACAATTTACCAATTTTTCATTTGAATGCTTCGAAAGTCATGTATAGCCTTTATAATTACAATCACGTCTACTTACTTGCGCTGCACAACCTGCCCTTGCCGCAGACTTACATTCTCCGTTACCATGTAACAATTATCGAGCAGGCTTGTTCTATGGGCGCGAAGTTAAAGAGTCACAAAGGACCAATCGGTAGATTGTAAGATTTGTCAATTTGATTTACCAATCGTAAGATTTGTCACTCTCTGTCTAAAGGCCTCTTTTCTCGTTCTGTATTATCTGTGCAGTTATATGCTCGATGAGTGATGTCTTGCTGGACTTGCTATCAAGGGGGTGAAATCTAAAGGGAAAACATCTTGAGGTTATCTACAATTGGCACGAGGCATCTGTCAACGAGTAACAAGAGTGTTTGCCTAACGAACAGTTGTATTTAAAATTAGCGGGCCTACATAGAGGATTAGCTACGGTACGAAGACGAAATATGCTAAGGTGTTTAGGTTGGAAATGGTCAGAATACCTGTGGTCACCGCTGATAGATAAACGTTTGATAATTGCGGAAGGGTAAAGTGATCGATTTGGGAATCTATGGGCATCCTACCACTGAGAGAAGTATGGTCAACTACAAATTTATAAGGCTATAAATTCTACAAGACTACAACCAAAATTAATTTGCTAGTACTGGTTTGCCTGTTGTTTCAAAAAGTAGGTCGCCACTATCACTCCAACAAATGTGAAATCTTGTTTGATTCGGATTATGAAGGAAACCCTGCATCTCCCCCGCCCTCCCGTTACAGCACTTAGGCTACAGACTTAAAGAGGGCTCCGCTAAGGGCAAGTTCTATGTAATGAGGTGAGCTCTTGCTTTATAGCCAGGAAACATGAGTTTGGTTCAAAATTTGTAAAATAAGTCTACAAATTTAAAAGTCTGTCTGGGTTGCACGGTTAGGACCTTTTATCATTCTCTGTTAGAACACTCCCTAGACGGTAAACAATTCTGGTAGAAAAATTCCACATATTTTCACTCATTAAACAAAGGAACAGAGATCAAATTGTTATAGGACTGGCAAATGTACACACAGCGAATGTACATAACACTGCAATCGAACACCGGCACTCACTACCCTTCGGAGCGAAGGTACCATTGGGTCCAACTTTGGGTTCTCTGAAAGAGACTGTGCCCACAGAAAGATAAAGCTTTACATTTACAAGAGTTAAGTGTTATGCTCATTTCCCGTCAAAGAATGTTTTAAATAGTCTGTGAAAGTTGAATGTACTGATTTAAACCCGCAAAAAATCTAAAGGTTTTACTTAGTTATTACTAGAAGGAACACAACAACTAAAAGTTCTGAATGGCTTCATAAACACATTGATGCCGACAAAGTGTTATCGTTTGCTTACATTCTTTTGTAATTATTATCAGAAATGAGACATTTTCTGACATTAAATTTATTCTTTTTTCATTGATAGAAAGGTTAACATACTTTGTTATCATTTAGACATGAACGAGGGTGTGATAAATACGTTAACATTTACACGTTATTATCGAGTACGTAACGGTGACACTTCATTTGATGAATGATAAAGTAGTCAACGATTGGTGGAATGATTTATGACGTTGTTGTGACGTTTTCAAAAGACCCCACACAACAGAAGGTTGACCCGTCAACGATGAGACCCATACATCTGTCAACATTAGCCGAGTTGTTTGACTGGCCTGTTAGATTGATTTATCTTAGAATTTTAGAGCTAAAACTAGAAATGGAAGTTTTGTTTTGAACAAATAGATGGGTAAGTATGACATCATCGAGAAAGATTCCCCGAATGGGAAAATGATGTATTGGTCTACGTCTGTTGAAAACAAATTACCATCGTCCAACGGTTTTTTACGATTGTTTAGAAAATAGGACGTGCGTTCGGAATTACTACGGTCAAATGTGAACGAATTTCTGTAACCTGAGAGAGGTTATAAGGTGTAGCGCCCAGTGGTCGTTTGGTTGCGACCAAGTAATCATTAACACATTAGAGCGCGCGTCTTGCTACCCCGCGGAGCAGACGAAGTTTTTTCGTTAGCTCTCTGAGGGGCCCGCAGCCACAGAGGAGTTACGCAGGCTAGCGTCTTGCAGTCCAATTTCAGATCATGTAGAACCACGTACCCACACTGGCTGGCGTTGCTCAAGTTGTTGGACGTTTGCGCAAACATAAAGCGTTCAAAATCTCTGTCGGAATATATTTGCGCCTTAATTTAATTTCATATAACGAACTGGCATTGAATTGGTTACGTGAAACACCGAGCAAAGCCCGGTCCTTTCATATACAAAATGCAGAAACATAACCGTGTATGGACATCCGAATGCTCAACTTAGTTTTCGACTTTTCGGTGAACGGTGCGCGTGCCCCATACAAATAGATGCTCTTTACTGCCATTTTCTGTACGACAACTTTGGTGGAATTGCTTCATTATTACCAACTTTACATGTTCGAAAGCTTGGGTTGAATTCTTGTTCCAAAAATTTTGAAACCCTTGCAATTTCTTGCGTCATCCACTTTCCCACCATCACTACCAACCACCCCGGCCCATCAACTCGACCGACCGTTATTCTGAGTAATAAATTTGTCAGTAATAAATTATGATCTGTTTGGCCTGCAAATGACGCATCAAATACCAGTTGCAGTCACTTTAATGTTTCATTCCAATGCCCACAATTTTTAAATACCCAAAGCTTCCAGACGGTTTGCCTCTGCACCCGACCAGGACGCGAATTTTTTTCGCGGAACAGCGAGGGGAAATATCACGAATTATTCATATTATGTGGCTGACGCTCTGGAACCCAACAACAAGGTGGGCCCTTAGTCATAGGCTGGTACGGTGACAGTCCAGCAGCGCCTTCGCTAATTAACTTTCCCCCGGAGGCCCACATACCCTCTGCCTCTGGTTTCGAGCCCTCCTCGCGGCGAGAGGCTTCCCTGACAGTACCTACTGAGGATGCAGCCTCCGTTGAAGAATTTTTGTTTGATGTATTTTTTCTCTTTTTTTTTTTTTCTTCTTTGGAGGCCCATATTCATGTATTTGTACGAACTACCCAAATCAGCATTTCATTAATGTTGTAGAGTTTACCTGTCTTTCAAAACTTTGATCGTCCCTAGAAAATCAGTATACATTGTAACATATACTTTCGAGACTACACTATAATATTTCGTTGTAATAAAGAAATAAAGCTTGATTTGAAAACGGCCTAATATAGTGGAACATATTACAGCATCTAAAGTTTCCGTACAGTTTCCTTCTATAGGAAGGAGGATCCCCTTCCCCCAAACTCTAAAGATATTTGTCGGAAAAGCTTGATCTTTTCCCCCTCCCCCAATCCCACAGCACACTTTGCGCTTAGCTATGCCGCTGCCTGATCAGCAAAGATGCTGAGGGTTTCCACTTAAGGTTCTGTGGTTAGGGACTCTGGTTGTGTGATTGAGGTCTTGTTTTCAAGGGAATTGTATAGCTCAGCTGTTCGACAGTGGGCCTTGTATGAACTCTTCATCTCAGCATTTGTGTAGGACAGACACGTTTAACCAGAAATATCGTAGTATTAATGCTACCCCATAGCTGCACGAGGTTGGGGCTAGTGACTGCAATCCCCATTCGAGCAGTAAACTTGCTATTTTCTACATGATAACGAAGATAGGCTTAATTAAACTTCCTTGAGCAGTATTTCGCGATACCCTAATGATGGTTAATACATTATGCGGGTAACATGCAAAAACTGAATTCTTCAATTCTGAGTAATGAATAACGAAGGCCATATCAATTGTATTCACTTTTTTGTTTCCAAGACTACGTTATAAATAGAGTTTCATAACAGTTTTCTTCATCATACCAATATTATAGAACTAGAAACCGATGTTGGTCTCGAAGCCGGTCTCGCTCGATCCATGGTTCGGCGTCGTCAGGGAGATCCGGGTTCACTCTCAATGTTGTATAAAAATAGCTCCGTTTTGTTTTCGGTTTGGGGTCTCAGATTTTTTTCTTTTCGAGACCTCCTTGTGAAGCTAATACTTAGGTCTTAATAAGGAAAGCCAAATTCAAAGTTCAAGTTCGTGAACGGCAATTTCTTTACGATGATATAATGAAATCACCGTGCAATGGAAGCACTGAAGGGCTTGTACACTACGGTACCCCAGATCAGATCATGACTCTCGAATCCAAATTTTAACTCAAATTTAGATCATTTGTATAAATTTAGACAGTCATCCCAGATATACGAAAATAGATTTCTTTTGGTTTTAAACCCCTTGTTATTACCTGCCGGGAGAGACCTACAACTCTTCACAAGCCACCACCACCGCAGTGGTGGCGCCAAGTGGCCATGCCCCCACCCCCTTCAGGCAACTGAATTATTTGCAGTTTCGTCGAGGAGCCTTAGTCGTTACGATAAAGTATCCCCGACGGCGATCCATTGAGGGCAAAAAGAGTTAAAAAGAGTCGCACCGACGGTTTCACTCTTTTGGCAACAGGACACTGTTTTCAATAGGAACCCAAAAGTTTCGACGCGCTTAACTCGCCTTAGAGTTTTGGTCATTTCAGTTTCTTCCATATTTCCGTCCCATATAGCTTAATAATAGTACAAGCCCTTCACCTATCAGGTATAACGAATGGGTAATTTACACAATTTTATATAAAGGTCAGGAATTTCATCCCATATCGAAAAGCCTTGTTGTTCTCTTTTAGATAAGGATCAATCGCCTGACAGTTGATCTATATTTGCTTTAAATTGGTATAGATTCTTTAATAGGCCTATGTATCCAAATCTTTTCACCAAATTCAGATTTCCCGAAAAAAAAAAACACTTAATCAGCATGCAACTCGGCACTTCAAGTACATACGAACATCATCCAAAAGATGACCTGAAATGGAATGGTATAGTGAAAGATTTCTTCCATTTGCCCCCCCCCCCCCCGTCGACATCGTCGAGAAAATCCTGACGTCACCTCTGCATTACGGCCCTCTCCCTGTATTGCTAGGTATCATGGCTTTAAATGTCACCACCTTTATCCACTTCTCCACTTGATTACATGGACTTTCAGGTACGGTCAAAAATTTTTTTTTTTTTTTTTGCATTAGTAGTTAGTATCTTTTAGACATCAGTTTATCTTGCTTCAACTGGCTAGTTTACAAGCCATCTAGATCCCTTTTGAAATCATGCCTTAATTAAGTACGAAATTATGGAGATTTTCTTTTCTCCTGCAACTTTAAGGAGGGTGATATATCTTTATCTGTTTCATCCTTGAAGTTTGTGACGCTTGGGAAAGTTTTAGCTTTTCCATTCCTCAAAGGGACCTTGCAAATCAACTGGTATTAAAAAATTGTTGCATCGAAATTAATAACCAGGTTGCTTACTTCAATATATTAAAACAGAGCAGGGTTTACAAACAAGTCGATTTTTTCACCACAGAAAGTTGCACTCTTTCGTACCAAAATTTGTTGATAAGCACGGTATTAGGAACTTTCCTCTTACCCATTATTATGGCATTACTTCGGCAATCCCGTCTCCATGGAAAGCAAATCGAGGTGACGATCATGACAGTGGCGTAACTTTAAGCAATGGTCTACTCCTAAAACTAACCTTAAAGCAATGTGCCACCAGTTTTGTATATAGGTCTATTCTTTTGAACAATTTGTCCTTCCCAAGAGCCTTAGGTAAATGTGAAGCAATGTTCCCGGACAATGTTGAGTGGAAGTCTATATGTTGCCTTATACCGCTGTTCGGGAGGCTAAGGTTCGGCATTTAGTTTCGATACCTCCGCAGGATTGTCGGAACCAATGATTTCTTTTCGTGTTAAGATTAAACATTCCCCGTTATGTACCTTCTGCAACGGCGAGAGTGAAACTTTGGAACATCTTTTCTGGAATTGCCCCGTAAAAAAGTTCTGGGGAGAAATCTGTTCAAATTGTTTTGGGGTGAGTTAAATTTGGACGAGTTAATTATACGCTTTGGGTGTCTAGAAAATGGCAAAAGCATTATAAACTGTTTCAATCTTAATCCAAAGTATGTCATATATTCTTGCAAGCAAAATTATTCAAAACCAGATGCTATTATAGTTTACCATAAGTTTAAATTTAGCAATGAGGTTGATTTGTACATTTTAACGAAGTTAAATCAGTTTGACACAGAGAAAAAGTATCGATTGGCCATAACTATCCTATGAATGGTCTCCCATTTTCTTCATTGTTTGATTTTCTACGTACACAAGGGATGGTGCCCCATGTTATTATTGATAGGTTACAAACTTTGGTCAATAGTTCTTGTTGAAAAGAAATTTGTATATAACACCAATTCTATTATATATGTGACCATATCAAGTTCATGGTATTGTCATTCATGAAGAAATGTCCAAGTCACTGAAAAGTATATAAAAACGACGTGAATACAGAGATGCAAAAACAAACAAGTAAGCAAACAAACAAACAAACCCCCCCCCCCAAATAGCTTCTATCTTGATTGCTAATGCTTCAAGTTATCACAAGACGCTGCTCTACCTACATACACTTGCTAGGGAAAATAATGGTAATGATAGCAGAAGGCGCAGTTTCTCTTGTCTCCTGCGTACATTATATATTCTGCAGATGTATACAGTATGTTACTGTTATACGGTTAAACATGTCTAAAGAGTAAGGTTGACCTTGAATCTTTTTCTTTGTTTCCCTTCATCTATTGTCTGTGTCTCTCCAGAACATCTCGCTCGGTCTGAAAGGGCACTTTTAGACTTAAAGGCACTGTTTTGGCCTGAGAGCTCACACAAAAGCTCATGACAAAGGAGGAAAACAAGAACTTTTCTAATTAGTTTCCGTTTCTTGAATTAAAATATTTACACATTACAAAGAAGGTTTACAACAGTTTTACACATTCAGATATACTTTTTATTCACATCGTTATCCCTTTCACCTCCAATAAAGTTTTAAAATTGGAACACAACATCTGTATTCGCTGGTACTTTGTGCATAGAACAACTGCGAAATCATTTGCAAACTGACTTTGTCTGTAGCAATGTAGCACCCATGGCATAGTCAGAAGATGCAGAGAGACATAGGTCCTGACCCCACTTCACCTTAATGATATAACAGAATGTAGTGCAAATGTTCAAACTTGCAGTTTGTACTATTGATCTTTCCCCTTACCCAAAATGCAAGTGGCACTGGGAGGCAATACCAAAGTATTTTGCAGACTTCCCTCTTTACATTGTCCTGACACCATAAAAATTCCTTACTTCAATTTCTATGCCTGAAACTAATTCATGGACTGGGTGAGAGTTTGCCCAACGGACTTTTCAAGACATGGATAGAGCATCCTACACTACCATTACATGCACAGAATGTTGCCAATGTGACTCTGCATGCACGTTTAGGGTGGCTGCAGCCTACTGTCTTCTCTGTAAAGTTTGGACTTACTCAAGTGGTTTAACATATAAAGATATATGACACTCTGAGGCAAAGAATAAGGAAAATTTCAAAAAGATGTAAGGCTTGGTAAAAAATCAATGACATCAAGGTGGATTTTGTGTTAAATGCTGCACACTCATCACAAAAAAAATGTGCAGATGATGGTAGTCTGCTGCCACTCTGGTAAGCCTAACTTTGTTTCAAAGATGGTAACACATCTGGTCATGTGATCCTCTTTCCAAGAAGTCTGTAGTATGAGTGGCTATAGTATTATTGTCCTAACAAGGATGTAGCAAGGATGAATAATTGCAACAAGACACCATTAACACAGCTTGCTGACAGTCAATATCAGCTCCACTACTTTATCTGTGATACGTGAAATTACTCATACCAGTTTGCATCTATATCATTGGAGTAGACTTGAGTAACCAGTTATTTCACCCACATCACAGTGCTTACACAGTAATTTCATTTTTCCTGAAATGGAATCTAAAATTTCCTGAAACCGGCTTGGTATTTCCTGATATTTTCAATAAAGCTTCTTTTATGCTACTTTAATGGCTGATCCAGGATTTCACCCTGTCAAACCATATGTCATTTCCATACGCCAAACACCATTTCCAGATTTCCCGAATTTTCTCGAAATTATCCCCCTTCCCGAATTTTCCTGAAATTATCCCCCTTCCCAAAAATTTCCCAAAGAACACCCAGATTTCTCGAATTTCGGATAATTTCAGGAAGAGTGGAAACATTGCCGCATCATGACAGCACTATGTCCTTGACAATAAGTTAAAGCAGAGGTTAATCATATGATACCAAGTCAATATGCCTCCAGCAGCTTGCTAGTATTAGTAAATGACTAATTGAAATCTCTTTCAATATTAAATTCTCCTACAAACACAGAGAAGGACTTAGTATATGAAGTTGTCATTTGTGCTGCACAAGGGTTCACTGTACTTTGATAAGGGCCATGATGCACTCTTCCTTGCTCCGATGGCTACAAGGGGAGTGGTGTCCCAAGAATTGAGAAAGACGAGATTAGGTATGAGGATATCCAATCCACTCAAAACTTGCTGTGGCA
Source organism: Holothuria leucospilota (assembly GCA_029531755.1). Taxonomy (NCBI): domain Eukaryota; kingdom Metazoa; phylum Echinodermata; class Holothuroidea; order Aspidochirotida; family Holothuriidae; genus Holothuria; species Holothuria leucospilota. Next base: position 12,580,920 of record CM055964.1, read on the forward strand.
ACAAGACCACTTAGCCCCAAATGTTGCTTTTGAATCTCTCATCTGGAAAGGAAAATTAAGAACCCAACATTTATTACTGATGGCATCTTCCATAATCTGTGTCCACAAACTCTAGTCTGTTATGCGATCCTCAATTATTTCTCTTTGCTTCACTCTCAGATCAGAGTTATATTTAGTCAATATCTTCATCACTTTGTTTCTTTTAAAATTCATCAGCATCTTTTCATGTATCCCTCTTCTGACTGTTTCTCACCCTTTTGTAAACAGTCTCTTCCTTCCCTTCTTTGTCTGCTGCATACCTGGCTACTGTAAATAGGTAATCACTTAATCTGTAGAAAAAAAAAAACAGCAGGATATCTGAGAAGCTATTGAATTTAAATCATTCCCAGTGGCATATTCTTCCCAACTGAACTTCATCTGCTATCATAGCTTCATATTTACTGTAAACCAAACTAATTATCTTTGATATTATCAACTTAATGATAATGATAATTAGATCTCCACACAATTTCATTTGTTTTGAATATTGGGCAAAAACTTTGTTAAATCGTATTGACCAGGTCACTTCTTTAAATCACTTAGTACCAACAGCAGTAGCAATATATACTGTTAGCAAGGAGGATGAAAATGGAATATCTGGCGACTACCATTTTTCTACACTTACCCTCCCCCTTCCCCCTCCCCCTGTTTCTTCCTGACTGCATTCTGTCCCAAACATAATCAACAAAGTCCTGATTTTAATAGAAGAGCTTTACCAACACACGAGTTATTGCAGGTTTGTGAGTTTGGTTGTTTCTGTTGATGACTTCCATGAAAATGGTGTGAATATATTTTACCATCTTTAACTAAATACAATCAAAACTACACACCAAACTGTGCTATAGGGATGTGAAGATGTAGCAAAACTATTAAACGTTTAATTACAAAATTTTGTGATCATTTAGCAATTAATTGCAATTATTGCCAATGCAGTGTGCAGGAGCCTGGGTCTTTACTTTGGGCCTACTGTAATATTAGGCCTAATTGTGACTGGGAAAGATTGACATAAAAACACTGAGATTCACAGATGGCAGGAATGAAACAAAAAGAATTTATGAGATGGTATAAGATGGACAAAAAAGGAGAAATTCACACCTGTTTAAGTGGATATTGAAAAGGAAGAAAGGAGAACCATTTTTGCCATTAATCACAAGTAGATTTTTACTAAACATTAATTCCACCTGTGATCATTTTGCAATTAATTACTACACAGTCACAGCCTTACTGTGCTTGCAGATATTTCATCAAGAAAACTACTTTCCAAAGCTATTCCAGAGTATTTCCATTCACTGTGCTTTTGATAAAGTCAGAAGTTTCATGAAAGATTACAATATTGGTATGATTCAGTCCAAATCACATCAAAGTGACTTCCAAGCGACATCTAGTGATTACCTGTTTAAAAATCTCCCTACTTCTGGATTTATGTCCTCGTCTCTTACCAACGGTGATACTCTGAAAAGCAGAATGAAAGGAAAAAAACACAGATTACCTACGGAGAAGAAAAATTGAATCAATAAATTGTGAAAATACTATGAAATTAATTCCTAGATATTATAAAAAGAGTGCCACTATAAAATGAAAAAGAAATTTATTTTATCAAAGCAGAAACTCTGTAAAAGTGAAACACATCATAAGATTTACATACAATACCTCTAGACTTCAATGTGACACATTTTTTTACATTTATTCTACCTACCTATCAAACCATCTAACCCCTCCTCTCCTCCTCCTCCTCCTCCAACCCCACACCCAAGAACCAAAGAATAAAATTCTTCTGCAGATTTCTTAAAAAGAGTTTAAACTTGCACCATTAGAGCAGACTATTTGTAGGGGAATAAATGTGGGTGCCTGATACAACATGTGGTAAAGACAAATCACAACATTATCACAAGTGTTGAACAAACCACGGCAATAGCTACCTCTTTCAATACATCTTATAGCACTTGTTGTGACTGTCTAAATGCTGGTCACAAATTCAAGACAAGTTCAGTCTGAATGATTTTAGCCAATCAGAAAAAGGGAAATGAAAAAGGTGTTCAAAGCTTAAGGTTTAAATTAATGCTCTGCACGAATGGTACTGTAGCAGAATTTGATTAGTATTTTCTGGTTCTTAGCAAACACATTTAAATTAACATCCAAATATTTACAGTTGTTCCCTCATTTACAAATCACACTTTTTAACTACTTTGGTAGCTACAGCAACCTTTCCAAAGATTTGAAAACATTCAATACTACATAAATTTTTCAATACCACAAAAAAAAAATTGAAATAAAAAGAACTTGAGTGTGTTCCGACTAGAGTACGAGCAGGAGCTCAGATCCAGATCTGACCCCACAGAGAGGATCAATCTGCAAGTGGGAATGCTCTTGTTGCCCGGATCAGATCTCAAGAGCTTGATCCCCCCTTTGGGGAGGATCAAACCGTGCGCAGGTGATCAATAAAACAAGTGGGAACACAACTGGAAATCAAGGTCACCCAAGATCAAAGCAAACGAATGACGTTCTTCTGCAGACTGTAATATTGTAGCACAGCTTGCCCAAAGTCTCATCAGGGAGTTGCTATTTGTCAAATAGAAACTCCCTGGTCTCATATCCCACGCCATACAATCTTATGTAAATATAAATATGACTTGCAGACATATTTTCAATGATGCAACTTCCTGTCACTTGAACCGGAGGAGGCAATCAGATCTACAGTAGTGCAGGAGATCAAATGAGAACGCTCTTGCAGTTGGCCACAAAATTTTCCAGTTGACTCAGCTTGGGAGGATCATATGGGAACACGGTCTTTGTCTTAAAAGGTGTTCACTGAGCCAAACAATCCCCCCCGGGATTGCTTTAAAATGAGCCGCTCCAAGGAGTTTATTTTGATTTTCTTTCACACAGTTTCAATTGTTACTATTTCAGCCAAAATACTCAGCCTTCCTCCATAAAAGAATAAAATCAGCATAAAAGTGAGCGAAGTTTACATAAAAACCTCTACAGCTATCTTCCCATAGACTACTGCAGCACACAAGATTACATAGTCAAAAAGATGATAAGGTAAAATACTACCTATAAGGACTAATCAAATTTTTTCTTTTTTTTCCTTTTTGAGGATTGTTTAAATGTATTAGGATGAAGGAAGCCAACTAATTGAAAACATGATTCACCACTCTCTTGAAGGAAAATGGTGAGAACGGAATCCCGACAATTCAAAATATTTCTGAGCATTGCCCATAAGTTTACAAATCACAGAGATACGGGCCATCATTTTACTAGGTAACAGTCATGCTTGACAAGAAGATAAATATCATAACACTTAGTATTGGTCCCCACGGATTGCTGTCATGTGAAATCAATTAGTATGCCAGTTAGATATACCGCTTTGGCAATGGGGTTGTGTTGGTTACAATGTTTGTTGAGCAGTGCAAAGCTGTAAACTTTCAACTTAAGCATAGACAAAAATACCGCTCAGGAACTTGTGCTTTATATATCCCTGTGAGAAATACTATATTGCATTAACAGAAATGATACTGCATGGAATATGTGAAACCTAACTAAGAAACTGGAATATTGGAATATTTCACACCCAACTAAATTAAAAAAAACACGCCCACACATGCACACACACACTTACACATCAGTAAAGTTTTTTCATTGCCTGTGAACTACTCTATGGAAAAAGTATATCTCTCTTTAATTTCCTTTAAAATACATATACAATTAAAAAAATTCTAAGATAAATCAACAATTTATTAAAACAAATATGTTGCCTCCAATAGTTTAGCGCACTTTTTGCTTGCAAGCCTCTAAAACTTTAGAAAAATATTATTTTCCTTGAAAAAAATGTCATTTTTCAAAGCAACCATGTGGTATTCATTCATGCAGTACTGCAAATCAGAAAAATTGCTGCACTGGGAATTTGAGTTGGTTCGCTCAATCCCCAAGTTAAAGGTTCAAGCAACTTGACTGGTGACCACACAAGTAGTGTTAAGTGCCACAGGCTAATGGCAAATACAACTCACAGTTAACATGAAACTCCCCAAATTTCCTAACAATGTATCGTGAAAAATGTCTGGTACCCCTGGAGAAAACAGTCTAAAAAGATTAATATCATGTACAACAGTAAAATTTTTATATAACATGAAAACCACGACATGAACATTACAACTGTTGTGGTAGAAACACTCAAGTAAAACTTTGAAATAACAGAAACCCCAGAGAGAATACTGTATATCAGAAGCTAGGAGAAGTGGTCACTTCTGTCCTGTCATGAAAAGGATTGTACTGTACCACATGAACAAGGAGTTTTGGAGGTGTAGGGAACAGAAGCAGGAATTATTTAATCATTCGTGAATAAGCTGTAAAATATGGGTGTAGTAGATTCATTAAAGCAGCCCTTGGTCATTTATGACTATCATATTTCAAGAAAGTGAGTTTTCTCTTACTACAAGGTAAAAAACCAAGGTGGTTTTTTAATTTTTTAATGTAGCATTTTGATCTGTAGAGTGGAAGCACAAACAGTATAAAACTGTATTTGCTGGTTTAAGTAACTCCCTTTGTGTTTAACTCATATTAAAGTGGGCATAAAATAATAAAGCACAGGTAATTATTATGTAAAAGGTAAATTTCAAAGTGTGACTGCTCTATGTTCTGGTGCCACTTTGTTCTCATGTCTCTATGTTGCAACAACTTAGGGGTTAGGGTAAGAAGATTTGGGTTAGGTTAGGGTAGGGTCAGGGGTAGGGGTTTGGGTTAAACACACAAGCTATTTATTTATCTCTGGAAAATGAAAAAATGTATATCTGTCTCTGAAAGCCACATTTCTTGGAACATACAGGTGTCAGAACATACTGGTGTCGGAACACAGAGATGTAATTATTCGAGAAACAAAACAACACAGGTCTGAAAAGAGTAATACCAGAGGAAACTGGAACAGCTTGAATGCTACATTTCAGATAATGTCCTCCTTCTACAGTACACTAATGCTCTTAATTTGAACAAAAGCAGCCCATACCAGTCAGGCCTGATTTTTAAGGTAATTTTCAGGTTGCCCATCGGACAACCTGAAGCTAAATTTAGGTTGTCCGAAATAGTTTTTGATTGTCCGAATGAAAGTGATGAACAAGAGATGAACAATTCTATTTCCTGTCTCTGCCATAGAAAACAAACATTTACTTTAAATTCTGCATTTTTCCATATTCATTGGCATGTTACAATGATCAATGGTAGTCAATACCATTGTCTCAATGCCACTTCTTAAGGGGATTTTTATGACATACTTTCCTGCTGATGTAGGGAACTATTCTGTTACAAATAAAATCTACTCGTCCATCGGACAAGTTCAAAGAAAGAAAGTGGTTGTCCGATGCAAGTTTTACCCGTCACGGACGAACGGATGAGTGCTAAATTTCAGCCCTGCCAGTTCTAAAAAGGAGCAAACACCAGAAACAAAATCTCTGCAATGCAACCATCACTCAAATTTTGTAATTTCTGTCAAATTTATCCTTCAGCATTAAAATGTTGCCATAGTCACATGACCATAATATTAAACCACATTCATAAATATGACAATCAGAATAACAAACAAACATTTCAGGCTCATCACAAACATTACTGTCCACGATTTTCTTTTTTTTTCTAACAAATTCCATTCTGATCTTATAAATGTGGGTGGTTTTACAGCAAGACTAGGAACATTAGCCATACCAGATTACTACCAGTTATAAACAGTAACATGAGACATTAGTGCATCTGTCTAAATATACTAAATCTCATCTGATTGACTGGTTCCTGTAATTCTAAACTTATGTCTATTTTTACACAGTTGGTTTATTTGTGGCTTCTATAAAATTCCATTGTATTAATATGAAACCACAACCTGAAACCCACGTACCGCTAACCTCAGAAATGAGTAGAATATGTCACTATGTGTCCTAGTGATAACACATGGTGAATTGCCATCTACCAAGCCTATGTTTTTCCACATATACTAGCATCATGTATCTGACACCCTGGATTTTTTATAAATTAAGGATAAAAAAATTCCAAGATCAGAGATGGTTTTTCCAGTGTTGTGAAACATTCCTGAATCCATGATACATCTATGTTTCAAACATCTAAAATGTTAATGTAACTAACTTTCATTTTGAGGTTTTTACTCTAAACAGGGAATCATGTTTTTAGTGGTTTAAGTGGTATTGGAAATAGTCCTGAACCCCTAATGTTCCCGTGACCTATTAAATTGATACAGTAATGTAATTAAAGACATGTAATTAAAGACACTCTAACATGAAGGAGGTCAATTCATTGATGTAAAAGTGCAAACATGATTTAGAAAAAAAGGGGAAAATTTTAAAATATTACACCCAGTAAAGAAGTGAAAATGGCCAAATCTGCAAATGAAAAACGTAAAATTTTCTACCAAGAAGAGTACCAGATGATGGGGGGTAGGGATGGGGCAGACAAACTCCCTTGGTGAACCCTCCTTACACCTTCATTTTTTTCTTTGTACACCCTAAAATATATCTGTGTTATGGTGCAAGGGCATAGGCATGCATGGTACACCTCACAACCTTTCTAGGAACATGTGGTTTACAGATCAGTCAAAATGTCATACATTCCGCATGAATGATGGTACCTGTGACCTTTAACCTAAGCTGCTAAAAATGTCCAAACATTTACTCAACCATTCTTCATCAGACTACTGTGTGGGGCAAAATATTGATCTTCTGTCACCTAGGTTTACCCTCTAAAACACCTGTCACTGATTTTTCATAGTATTGCACTTGAATAGAGCTTCGATCTTGCAGTCTTTCCTTGCCACAAAGTAAATACAAAATTGTCCGAATGGTGTAGGATGGAGAAATGGGGAAAAAGTCCCCAAAACTAATAGAACTCAGACTGGTCCCATAGTAAAATATTTGTGACACAGTTAGTGGATCAAAGAGAAGCTAGAGGTGGTGGCATGCACATACACTCATGGGAGTAATTTGTGCCCTACAATCCTGGACAAAATTATTGGGACACTTCCGGACCTTCCCCTCCACCCCTCGTTCAATGTTGAGAAGAAACGAAAAGCGCACTCTTTTCTTCAGCGCTCAACTTTAATTCACCTTCAAAACCAACATTGAGGTGGGGCGCGGGGATTTGTCCCAGATAATTTTGTCCAGGATTGTCTGACCGCCTGTACAAAGGTATAGGAGAAGTCCAATGTTGAATATAGGAGAAATTTAGCAACGGAAAGCGACAAATCTGGTAGCTGGTTAAGTTTACTGGTATTGGGAAAAAAGTGATGTGTGGTCTTTTGGATTGTTTCATGAGAAAATTGCTGAATTTCTTCTTAAGGAGGAATAACTTGAATGCAAATAATACAGTACAAGAGGACAGTGGTTATTTATTACACAAAAGAATGATGCTGTTTAGGAGTAAAAGTAATTGGTCAGTCGGGCTCGAGAACTTCAGGGGAGAAAGGTGTACAGAGGCTATCAGTTGAATGTATTTGTGCCTCAAAACAACTGTACGGATAAATATATTTATGATCTATAGCGTAACCAGCAGACAGTTACAAGAGAAGAGGTTTCAACAATTGAGTATCAATAGACAAAGGCGACAGGTGAGTGGTTGTGTCGTGAAGTTGATGGCGCTATTTCTACCAGTCAGGCCTCCTCCCACTACAGGTCGAACGGTTTACCCCACGGTTTACCATCACTTTTTCGTCCAAATATAATCACTTGATTGCCTACAAGGGGATTTAAGGATGAATTAATACAGACAAGATCATGTAAGACCTGCCGTGAAAAGCAGGACGGAAAATTTTGACGGAAAGAACAAATTCGCAACGGTTGACCATTAAGCGAACAGAAAAATCTTGACTACCTTGTCTTTTAAATGTTAAAACTGACGGTGAACCGTTTACTCCCATTGAATTACTGTGCAGTGGTCAACGGTCAACCGTTTCAGTCACTGGTCAACCGTGGCGCCATTCAGATTCTAATACATCTTACGTTTTGTCAGAACAAGAAAGATGTACAAAGAGTACTAAAGGTAGGGGGCCTCGCACCTTTACTTGTAAATGAATGCCGTGCAGTCAGACGTTTACCCTAGTGCATGCAGTGTACTAGCAAATTATACTGTGAGTTTGGCAGTCCGGCTTTTAGTAGTAAGAATAGCCATGTTGCAACCTCAGACTTATGATAGCTAACGTTACTGTACGCTCATACTGCTACCAATTAGATACATTATAGGCTGCTCGATCTGCAGGGACATTTACGACTTATCTCAAGGTCCTATTTCGTGCGGCATTCCTTCCCGACGGACAGTAAACAGCTGCATTATTCTCCATCATATATCACTGGCTGTTGCTAATTGACTCAGACTATTCCCTTTTTTCATCCCTCATATGTCTCCACAGCATTTTATGCCCCTCCCTGCCCAAGTGAAAACCAAATTTTGATAGCCACACCAGAAAGTGGTTATATTCTCGATAAATTCAGTAATTTTCTCGTTTTTGACCCTTTCGTAAACTTAAAAAACTCAAATAACCCCGGTGTCTCCTACATTTACATTGACATTCAATTAATACGTTCGTTAATTGTTCATAATAATTCAGTGGTACCTTCCGTTCTCCCCCTCCCCCATCCGACTGCCTTGTCTTTGAACAGAGCGCTTGGAAGTTTAACCATTATTATGATAAGCTTACTGTTCTCTGTCGTATTCCGCTGTCCCTATACCTTTGTACAGGCGTTCAGACAATCCTGGACAAAATTATTGGGACACTTCCGGACCTTCCCCTCCACCCCTCGTTCAGTGTTGAGAAGAAACGAAAAGCGCGCTCTTTTCTTCAGCGCTCAACTTTAATTCACCTTCAAAACCAACACTGAGGTGGGGCGCGGGGATTTGTCCCAGATAATTTTGTCCAGGATTGTAGCTCTGATACCCCTTATAGTAGTGGATATGTCATGCTAGTCTACTTTCATTGAAGAAGGCTGTATTCATGTACTGACAAAATGTGATTTCACCACAGATTTCATTTTGAGAGCCAGTCACATAGATAAAAGGGCACTTGGGGGTAGCAACCCCCTGTCTTGACCCCACAATGGGAAACTCAAGAGCATACAAAAGAAACTGCTTCCATATTTTAAGTCCCTAGTCTTAAAATGGTGAAGCCCCGTTGCACCCCTTCTCCCCCTTCTCCCCCAAAACAAAATACTGACAAAATTAAATGATGCTGTTCAAGACACCTTTCGACAAAATTGGTGACACTTAGAATTTGGGAGGAAAGAACGTAATTTAGAATTAACACGTATATTTTTACAAGGTAACACAAATACAATGTTACCAACCTGCGCTCAGCTCGCCTGCATATAGATCTTGCTATATGAAGAGATGCACTGGCTTTACCACCTCCCTAGGAAAAAAAAGGAAATATTATCAGACTTAAATTTCAAAAACTGTTTGACAAGATTTATGCAAATTTGCTTCTCAGGAAAGCAGTGGATCTACCAAATAATTGAAGTAACGGTACTATGTTTTCCTTGCTTCACTTGAAAACAATTTAAGATTGTTTAACTCCCAATTTCAACTTTTTTTTTTGACAAATTGTGTTACTTTACTAGAAAGTATGGGGATGGAGTCACTACTCTTCCAACACCCTGTCCTACCCCCTCCTTCCCCCCTCCCAAACCTTCATTCACCATCTGGCCATATACTTGCTTCAAAACAATATCAACAACACAAACATAACAATTTTTCCCCAAAATGCAGGAACTGATTGACAGGGACAAAATACTTCAAGTAAACAACTTTTTCTACTACATCATTGATGATTAGTGGAACTCTCACCGGTAGTATGAAATTTTTCAAGGGAGGAAGATCAGCTGTGTAGGTATCAATCCATTGCTCTAATTCTTCAATGATAAAACCATCAAATTCTGTCACATCTGAAAATTCAAAATAAGAAAAACAAGAATAGGAGAATTATTTCACCTTGTTAAATAACTTTTCTTGCACTGTAAGTCATGCACTAATCCAATAAAAATGTGCTCATTTTTCATAGTTATCTACCTATCATTAAAGGTACAGTACAGTACCTCACCCCTTTTATACAAACAAGAAGTACCCCACCCTTTCTTTGAAGCACCACTTCAACCTATCAAATTGCCTCTTATTTTCCTCACAAATATCTCTCATCAAGTTTCACAACACAAAGTGTACATCACAGGTAAAACAAGAAGTTATTTCCAGTAAATCTAACAATCCTTTAACAAAAATATTGCCACAAAAAAAGAACCACACATGAAGTACCTATCATACCTTTATATGCAAATTCAAGTTTAGGCGATTGCAGTTGGTTATTACATCAGATTGCAATCTCTATGCAAAACATCCTACATAAGAATGCATCATAGCATCAGACTTTTAGTCTCTGAAAAAGTTATAACAAGAAAGCATACCAGTTCTAATGTCAACACTGCTATGCACTGTAAACTGTTTGGAAGCGGAGGCATTAGTGACTTACTGATTTGATTAGGAGAAGCTTTACTCCTTGGTGTAGCAATATTAGACCCGGCATCTTGGATGACACACTGAATCTGAAATCATACATAAGTACATCAAAAGAGGACCTGTTGAGAGTTTTATTTTTTTTTTTTCATTTTTGATATATGTGTCCCAGATTAGATTAAGTCTTTCTAATGTCAAAGAGCAAAGATGGATTTACAGTACTTTACAACATTCCTTTGGAATTGAGATGATCAGGTGCAGATCCAGATCCAGGACCTTTTTTGGGAAGGAGATAGGGGAGGGAGGTGTTGTTGCCAAAGTTTGCTATGTCTTATCATGTGAAGCATATTGAAGTTTGTCTGCTAAATTATGTAGATTTCCAAAAAATCAGTGAATGCTGAAAGTGGGAAAGGGGTTGAGATGGGGTCAGGTGTCTCTCAACCACCAATGTTTTGCTTTGTTTTCCTTTCATTTTTCTTTCCACACCACATGCATTAAATATAATGCAATGTTGTTACCCAAAATACTGTAAATTCATGGATCTGCAATGTTTCTCCATTCCCACTACCACTCCCAATCCCAACCCCCACCCCCCCCTCCCTGATCCTGATGATCCATAAGCAGAAAATGTATACTGCAATTAGCACAAGGTATCAATTGTTGATTTACTTAAATGTCTGATTCAAAACCACTGACCCTTTTTAATATTACTGTACCATATTAACCTCTTAGTACTGTACTACCAGAGAGCTGCCACTCTAATATGGCAGCTCCCTGGTACTACCACCAATTCACCATTTGTCTACTGAGCTTTACAGAGTGCTGGCAGCTCTTGTAATTCTCTAATTTCCTTTCAAGGTTTCACTGCTTTATTTCTTCACTTAAGGGCCTTAAACATTTGTTTCCTCACATAAAGTTAGTTTTTCAAATATCTTCAGAGATGTGTTCTCTTCCTGTCTTGTAATTAAGTGATTAACATATAATTTGTAGATGAGGCACATCCTTTTAATAAGTCTATTAAAGTTATTAAAAAATAAACAAGTGAGTGGAACTATTTGCATATTAATTACTATCTGACCTTATAGTATGACAATGTACAGACTAAAGGATATTATAAGAACTTTCACTGGGTACCATTAAGCAGATAAATAGGCCTGCAATATACATTAGCATGATACATGCTAGGCTAGCTTTGAAAATTATTGAAGGAAGTATGGCACCTTAACTAAAATATTATTAGTCATTAGTAATTACTTTTCTGTGACTCAACAATGGTGTGCTGATCCAATAAAAGGCTGCTCAATGCACAATAGCACTACAAGTTTATACAATGGCACTCTGTGGCATAGGTGTATAAAAAAAAAAAAAACAAATTAAAGACAACAGTGACACAGCACTCAAACTGATCAAAAGAGTCCAAGGATATTCCCTTTCAAACTCAGTCTTATAAATTTTCACATTCACAACCCTTGGTGGGTTTCATACTGCAGTTTTACAATGGTTTTGCATGGGCAGTGGTGCAACTTATTTACAGAAGAGGGTGGGAAGGGAACATGGGCAATGACAATTGCCCATCATCCCTTCCATGAGAATATAATTCAATGGTCCTCCTCATAATTGTAACTGCCTAATAAACAATTATTGAGCAAACTCTCTGGTTTCATATGCAACCCTCCACCCCCCCACCCCTTAACTGCCTCTCATAATCACCCCAATATCCATTTCCTCAGCATCTTTCACTCCCTTTAATGAATAATTCTTGAGAAAGGCATTCGTGTGTTATATGGAGCTGCAGTAGTTTAGGGTTTGTCAACCTTTTGTAACTTTTACTTGATGAAATTACCAGAGGATCAACTTTCACCATTAACTGAAAAATGATGCTCCACTTATATTGATAACCTCACCATAATGCCATATAAGACAAAAAGTTTTGACACTATTAAAGCAACTTATCCTTCTAACACATGTGTCAGATGAGGTGCACTATTTAAAAAAAGTACTAGAAACAACAGCTTATCCACATTTTTTCCTTCTTTTCAGCCAACTCCAAGGCCCACCAGATGGGGCCCCATGGCCTACTGGTTGAAAAACACTGCAGTAGCTATCTATTTACATTAATATTTTTCTCTCTCTGTTAAGCTACACTATATGCAATACGTACTCGTTCATACAGACCTGATATCACATTACTTAATATAAATCTATTAGTTGTGATTATTACAGCATATAATACAGAAGACCATAACATCAGACATCTGAAACATTGCACAAAAGTTGCACAGTATGATTTCTGTAATGATCAGGTAAAGGAAATGAGTATTGTCTGCATGTTAAAACACTGTTGTAGAAGAGGGCGACATTTCTAAATAATGCAAATCTTCCCAATTATAAAAAGTACATAAGAGGTATTGCCTTTCCAACAAGTACACTTCACTTGCTTCTATTTGTGTTCAAACTGTATAGGCTAGCTGTTGTCTTGAAATATTATTCAACTTGTAATTTATGACTGTTATCAGAAGGAATGCAAAATGACAACAAATCTCTTTTGTTATCCCTCAACCAAGGAAGACTGCCTAGCATTTTTGCTCACAGTGTATAAACTGTATGCATATGACGTCAAAGAACAAAAAGTGTGCCCTCAGCGGAGGTAAGTGCATAGCAATAACAACTTACACCAACACATATGCAGACAGCTAATTTTTGTACCAGTCTGTTATGCCCCTAAGTCTATGTGTGTGTGCTACATCATGCATACAGTATGTGTACCAGTGTTTACCCTAGGGTTCAGAAACTAAGGGGAATTCCCCCCCCCTCCCAAATTTTTTTGAGGGGGATTTCAAATTCTCTGGGGATTTCCAGAAGTAACAAATCAGTGAAATGAGCAAATCAGTTATGGTATTGTATGGCTCACTGATTTCCGATTTTTCTTCTGTGTCACAGTCTCACAGACAAGTTCAAGAGTTCCAAATTAACATGAAGTATGTAGGAAAATAAAAAGGGGAGACAGTGAGGTCTAGGGGGAATTTCCCGCAGACAATTATTTTTGTTGCGGGACTACAGCAATTGGAAAGTCAGTGCGGAAATTGTGCAATCGCGCACCTTAGCATGAACACCTATGTGTACCAAAGTCATTATCTAGCCAACTTCATTGTTTGTCCTCTTACTTGACATCAGCATGACATAAATGCATAGAGCCTATACTCCATGTACTAAGTAAAAGATGTACAGACATACTAACATTTACATACTTAGTGTTCAACACTAAAGCATAAATATTGTTGAAATGTTTCTGTGAGTCTACTGCTATTTCTAGAATACCTTAGCTTGGGAGACTTTTGATATTGCAAGGAATATTTCAGGAGTCTATTTGTAATACTGCATAACTTCCCTAAATGTCATTCAGTGTTCTCCTTTGGTTCTCTTTCAAGAACTATGATTTCTATGGTTAAAATTCTTCAAGTTTATCTTAATAAACTTTTGCCTTCGATTACAACACATGCTGTCAAACTAATCACCATACAAATTGAATCATCTCAGATGAGTGACAGAGACAGAGAGCATATCAGTGAAAGCATATCTGGAATAATCAAATCTTACTTTACCTTAACCAACTGATCCTCTAAGTCTAGTTGTGCATCTTGACAAAATTCTCTGGCCAGTCTGTGAAATTATAACTGAAAGAGTCAATGCCTGCAGATTTTGTTTGGTGAAAACTGTGAAATTGATTTCTTGCACTGTATCTTCTAAAATGAAATTTCGTATCTTGAAATGCATGGTCCAATAGTGTACAGGGTTTGGGGATATCATACCCTTATAACAATGACTTGTCTTTAAGTGAGCCCTGAGCCTGCTACTCGGGTTTGGAGGGCCAGAGTTTATGGTTTGAATGACAATTTCGTGGATGATGGATCTATGACTGAAAGCTGAGCTGTGAAAAACTGGTATAATGAAAATTTGGGAGCCATTGCCCCAGGATGCCCCACTTAGCTACAAAAATGTCCCAAAAGCAAAAGTAGAGAAACTTAGATCACTTACTAATAGAATACTACAATACTCACCCTATAGATGAGGTCAGTTCATCAGTGGCACCCAGTGCTTCAAATATATTATCATCTTTAGGTCTTCGATCCCCAGCTATGGTTGCAGATGTCCCTGTAGAGTTCATACAAATGATGCTATCATTGATATAGTCTAAGCTTCAATTCATTAAAATGTACACATTCATTTGTATGTGTGTTATTTACCCCTCCAATGGCTGAGTAACCTCAGAATTTACCCTTCCAATGGCTGAGTAACCTCAGACTACAGAGAAATAATAAAAAAAAAAAAAATACAATGTCAGCTGCATCAGTTACACATGACCACCAGTCAAGGAGTGGAATAGTAAGGTTCACATAACACTTTTTGCAAATGAATATTTTCTCATGCTCTGCAAACAGCTGTATGTTTTAACTCTTTTAACTGCAGATTTCAATAGCTGCTTTCAAGATGGAGCACAGTACAGTGTTATTGCTAATCACTTTGAACTACTAATCACAGACCTGCCAACCTGTAAAGTTATAAACTTAAACTTTTTCAATTTATCAATTCAATCCACTTTATTTGCATTACAGTATGCCAATCAATCAGTGCTCAGAAGATAACAATTATGCCCTACGGTATGTTACATACGTAACAATACAAGCACATGGTATCGTCACAAAAGAATACACAGGAGCAATGACTGAGCAGTTTCCAAGGAAAGTTCTATGACAAACTTGTGAGGAAGGAAACCTCTTAAAGAGAACAATTTATAGTATATTACAAATGATAACAAGCACAGGCATATTTAGTCTAGCAGAAGTTAAAACACCAATTTACGGTTATGAAAGCTTTGAGCTACTAGTATGAAAGCTAACTGCACAACTATTAATACTCTTGTGGTCTGCCTTCTAATGACAGCAAGATATTGTTCATACAGGTATGTACCAGGTAGACTCAGTTTGGTTGGACCAGAGTCAATAGATCCCCTACCCCATAGAAAAAGGATTGTTGCACATCTTTTTGCACAGTTCTGGGTAAACTTCAAAACTGCCAATAAACTAACAATGATTACGCAAATATTAAATATTACTATTCACATTACAGTTTTCTTCTCATGTTTTTGATGATGCTGAAGATGTGAGCTGTCACAGTATGGTTCAGAGCACTGCATGTCAGCACAAAAGATACAGTATGATCAACATGCCACATCATGAAGCTATGCTTGTATCACAGTATTGTAGCTATGGGAGAATATGAATGAGAAAAGGAATAGATGACAAAGGTGTGTAATAGAGTACTTACCCTTATCACCAGTTTTGGTGTAAATTTTGAATAAAGGTTGCTGTCCTTTTTCGGATCCCGATGAATAGCTGATAAAACAAAAATAAAGCTAAAAACAGCTAAAAAGAAACAACCATGTCACATTTCAATGAATATCTTTTTTCCAGACTACTCCAGATCAACACGACCCACAAAATTCAAATTGGAGGAGTGTTGGCATGGGGTGAGGGAGTGTACAACTTACAGTAGGCATAAAACTCAATTAAAGCACGACTTGTTTGCCAGGACTGAAAGCTGTTAAATCTTTTGTTGTTTGATATACAAAACTAGACTAATATGAAACTGTAGACATATGCTCACTTAGTGATTATGTGAAACAGTTCACACTTATCTTGCTGTCACTGAAAGTGTAATAGATTCTGTCTGTTGTTGGTATCTACTGTACATTATCCTATAATCTAAGAAGAGTACTGAAGAGTATTGGGTATTTCATGTCAATGATGTAATGATCCTGGATAAAGTACCACAATGCCAAGTTTTTCTAGTGCTCCTTTAATCCATTTTGTCATACCTTCTGATGAAAATTTGGATCAAGGGTCACAAAATATTTTTGAAAGTATGTGCAATATCCTGACCATCACTTGTTAGGTTCCACCCTCAGTAAATGTATCAGGGTAGTTGTACTGATTGTTTCCTACCTACAGTAACTATAAATGTGATCCCATGTATGATAAGAGTCATGGTTATTACATTCTTACGTAACACTACTGTAAGTGCTGTTTCTTCACTGTACAAAAAATATGATTACTCTGATTTTATTACTTAGATGTGCTTACTTTGTTTGGATTGGGTTAAGGGTAGTAATGTATTAAGACTATGTTAATAAATTCTAGCTAGTGGATGATACTGTATGTCCTTCAGTCTAACAAACCTTCAGACTTGGGAACCTTTAGTATTGGCCTCATGGGCCTTGCTCAGCCTAGTGTGTCAAGTAAGTCACCATAATCCAAGCCAACAGGCTTATATTCTCATGGTATGAGCCAGTACTGGATAAGACGCAGAACAGCAACAGAGATAGGTGAAGCGATGCAGCTTTACTGTACCCTACACTACAGTAGCTACTGTAGGCATCTGACTTGCAGCCAGAAGGTCTGGGGTTCGACTCCTGGCCGGGTCATACCAAAGACTTTATAAATGGAACCTATATGTATACTGCCATTGTGCTTGGTGCTCAGCATAAGCAATGGAGTAGGGAAAACAAGCCAGTGAGCCACAACCAGTATGGAAAGTATGGCAATTGCACACCCGAGATTTTTTTTCTAGATTTTTATTTCACACTTGAAAATTCATATTGCACACAGGTCTGATTTTTTAAGCCGACGGCGATTGCCTCGTACTGTATAACCCTAGGTACAGTATATGTTATAATGACTTGGCCAATTGGATGATCACAAATCGTGATCATGACGTGCTGATGACTTGATTGAATGATATATGCAGACTTGTCGGCATCACTCCCCTGGAGTGAGGCATATTTGGAACTTACGATCCGGTATCAATCCCATACTTTCCACTCTGAATGTTAAGGAGGCCTTCAAGGGTTTTATTCCAATTTTTATTTCACACTTGACTTTTGTTGTGCACACTTGAAGTGTGCATTTGACACCTAGTTGCACGTAGCACACTTCAATTTTTTTTGTGCACACCCGAGATCTCGGCGAAAAGTGCCATAAGTACTTTCCATACTAGACTCACAACTGGAAAAAAGGCAGTGGCTGGCTCGACTTACTGTAAACCTATTGGTTAGAAACTGAGCAGTAAAACTTCATCTAGCTCTAACCCTACAGTAGCTACGTCAGCCAATATGGTGTTTAAGGTATGCAACGTGACCTACAGTGCCCCTGCTCATGGATAAATACTTAACTTGTGAGGTTAGGGATAATACTGTAAGTATCAGGAGCTGCATTATAGTGCCCACTGCAATTTACACATCAGTTCTTTTATATTTAGCCTATACCCATGATCCATTGGGTGCATTTAGCAAATTTTGATTAAAGGGAAATATTGCATTTGTCAGACTTTTTACTTAACCTATATCCTCTTTTACATGGTCAGGTCCCGTTTGATGAAAGAGAGGTAACTGGGAAAAAAAATTCTACCCAGTGAGCACTGATTGACAAG
Source organism: Holothuria leucospilota (assembly GCA_029531755.1). NCBI lineage: Eukaryota > Metazoa > Echinodermata > Holothuroidea > Aspidochirotida > Holothuriidae > Holothuria > Holothuria leucospilota. The sequence goes on from CM055964.1 coordinate 12,598,929, forward strand.
TAATTAACCTTTTTGTGAAAATTAATAACTTTGTTCACCGAAACAATTATGCATGCAAAACCACACCTTCTTCACCACTGATTTGAAATCCACCAATCAAATCCTTTTAAAACACGTACATCAGACAATAACAGATGCCTTCTATGGCATGTGCAAAATGTAGGTAGGCCTAAATTATGAACTACTGAGAATTATTGCTACATTTTCTGTATTGAACAACAGTAAGTATACTATGGGGTTTCACCACCTCTGTCCCTGGAATAGTAGGCTACTGCAATTCGAACTGAAGCCCTTTGGTCCTTATTAGCAGGTTGCTTCGCTCTCGAAAGAATAGGAAGCAAAAGAGATTTTTGGTGCTTAACTGGTACTATCGATTTAGGCCCTAGTATAAAACAAAAATACGAACCTGTGATGCCACTCGAAAAACATTTCAAAAGTCTTCAAGAGATCATGGAGCTGCTGCTCCGAATAAAATACCATTTTTGTAACATCCTGTGAATAGTGCTCACTGTATGAGAGGTGAACTGTATGGTGAACCAGGGAGATTCCACGGAGGGCTGCAATATCCCACAGTACTGTACAGGCTGTCTGGAAACTGCTGTGATAGTTTGTTGTGAGCATGAAGCACAGTATTAGCAAGGTCAACACGTATTGCATAACAAGTGTAAATATGACCCCACGTAACTGCTTTGAATATGCAGCAATACGAAACGTTGCAATGTGGGCAAGGTTTATCATTGGATAATGAGCTGGTTCGATCAGAAAATTGTTGCTTCTTTTTGTCCATATTTCATGAGATTAGTGTCAATCTGCTGCAAGTTATCTGTGATTCATGTTTAGAGAGGGGAAAAGAGCACCATGGGATTACATTGGCGTCATTTTGTTGTATCTTTTCAAACGCAATACTTCCCCTTAAAGTTTGCTATTGTCCAGCTTGGAAAGTATGGCACTTTTCGCCGAGATCTCGGGTGTGCACGAAAAAAAATTGAAGTGTGCAGTGTGCAACAAGGTGTCAAATGCACACTTCAAGTGTACACACGAAAAGTTAAGTGTGAAATAAATACTTGGGAGAAATTTAAACAAAACCCTTGAAGGCCTACACACACCTGTCACAATTAACTGACTGAAAATTGAAAGTTAATGGTCGCTGTCTCGAGTCATAGTACGCAGGCGGCCAATAGGCCAAGTCAATGTAACATATACCTAGGGAACTTATACGAGATAATCGCTGTCGGCTTAAAAAATCAGGTGTGCAGTGTGAATTTTCAAGTGTGCAATAAAAATCTAGAAAAAAATCTCGGTTGTGCAATTGCCATACTTTCCATACTGGGCTATTGTAAAGTGATATTCGTGGATCTGGTACTTTGATGTACTGACGCACACTGCATGTACACTGTACAATGATATTCGTGGATCCGGTACTTGTAATTGTACAACTTATGTCAGTATGTAAAGGGTAATTCAATAGCACAAGAATTGATCTAACGCGTGTTTCATCCTTACTTCGTGAGCAATACCGTCGTCAAATAATGAATAAATACAAACCAAACCTCATTTTAACGTGCGTCCAAAATTCTCGTTTCTGACGTCGAAGAACTTGTGCCAATACGTTTCTAATCATTTTGGATTTTGTTTTTGGACTTTGGACGAAAGGTTCTAAACAAATACCTTCTCAGCCTATCTCTTTTCCAAGAGATGGCGCACCACTAAATTACAAGTTAGTACCTTTATCCATATAACGGTACACTATCACAAGATGAGAGTTCATTTAAGCAATGATGATGTTGAAGTCTACCTTAAATTATTTACTTTGTTATATGCGGATGACACTGTTGTTTTAGCAGAGAACGAGACAGATTTACAAAGGGCTTTAAATGGTGTGAAAGATTATTGCGACACTTTGCACATGACTGTCAATACAAGTAAAACCAAAATTATTATCTTTTCTCGGGGCAAGGTCAGACGTATACCTTCATTCTATTTTGGTGATGATACCATCGACGTGGTTGATGATTATGTATATCTTGGTATTACGTTTAATTTTAATAATAAGTTTACTAAGGCAAAATGTAAACAAGTGAGTCAGGCAAAGAAAGCTCTTTTCAGTTTGCTTACTAAGTCATATTACCTTAAGCTCCCCGTTGATTTATTGCTCCAACTCTTTGATCAGCTTGTCATTCCAGTTTTACTTTATGGTAGTGAGGTTTGGGGTTTCGAAGATCTTAGGCAAGTCGAGGCTTTTCATCTTAGTTTCTGTAAACAAGTTCTTAAAGTAAAGAAATCTACGCCAAATTGTATGGTTTATGGGGAGCTTGGGAGATACAACATTACTAGAATTATTGAGGGAAGAATTGTAGCATACTGGGGTAGACTGATTAACAGTAAGGATAATAAATTGGCAGGTATGATGTATAAATTTCTAAGGATTTTGCACGACAATAATATTTACAAATCGCCTTGGATGAGTCGGATTAAAAGTATTTTTGAAAAAACTGGTATGCCCTTTATTTGGAATTATAATTATAACTCAATTGAAACAAACTGGCTCGACAAAACAATTGGATTAAGATTAAATGATATTTATACTCAAGATTGGATTTCTGATGTTAACAATAATTCTCAGTGCAAAAATTATAGGATTTTTAAGCAAGACCTAAAGCTTGAAAAGTACCTTACCACTCTTCCTCTAAAATATAGGTTAGATCTTTGTAGGCTCCGTTGCAGTAATAGTAAAATCCCCACTGTAAGTGGTAGATACCATGGTATAGATCTCTGTGATCGAATATGCACGTTATGTAATCAAAGTAAATTAGGAGATGAATACCACTACTTGTTTGAATGCCCCTCATTTTCCAAAGAAAGGTCTAAATTCTTAAGGCCATACTATTATAGAAACCATAACACCCTTAAAATGTCAAATTTGTTTAATACAGGTAATAAGAAAATTTTACTTAATTTAAGTTATTTTAGTACAAAAATCATAAGTAAATTTTGATGAATAACGTACTTAAGGTGTGTTTCACTGCCTAATGGGCAGGTTGTTGCCATTTACAAGTTAAAGGTGATCAGTCGTCTTGAAATATTCTTTGTGACGTCAGCCTTTTCTTGACATGTTTCTGCAGTCGTCACTGTTCAAGGATACACCGTACAAGTAGCTATGATGACATCGGTATAGCTAGTAGGTATACAGCTACAAGCCGTCTCTTCTTGCTTACCGATTAGCTATACCATGCTTGTACGGTGTATCCTTGAACAGTGACGACTGCAGAAACATGTCAAGAAAAGGCTGACGTCACAAAGAATATTTCAAGACGACTGATCACCTTTAAATTCTTTCCTTTCTGCTCTTCCTTCTTTTCTTTCTTCTTTCTCATCTATCTTTTCTCATTATCTTGATTCATTTCTATGTTTGTATATCCGATATCCTAAGGTAATTTATGTTTATGTATAATTTATGTATTTTTGAGTCTCTTTAACCTCCTCGGAGGTGATATGGAGAATGACAATAAACAAACAAACAAACAAACAAGTTAGCCCATTTTGGGGCCTCTTTTTTTTTTCCTGGGCTGGTAGGCACAAGTTCAGGTTACCCATATGACATCGTTTGAATGCGAACAAGTAGGACTTCTGTTTTTTAAAATAAAATATTTTGATGGTTCATGATCTTTCAAATTTTGATCCATACGAACTTTTGTACAACAGGTTGGTGGTTCCTTAATTCCTTGTCACTTCACTATAAAACACTCAGGTTTCATGCTATCACAAGGATAATGTTATACACCATGAAGAAAGTGGACAAAACTAAAACTTTTCCGACCGGTGGAGTATCTGGGGTCACAAATGAGGAAAGGACGGAGAGGTTTTATTTCCAGGTGAACAACAAATTGACCCGGGTGAATATTATACACAGAGGCGGCATACCAAGTAGGTTATAACTGACAGGTACGTTATGTTGCCAGCGAGCTAGAAGTGGAACCGTCTCTAAGTGGACGTCAAGATGGCCCAACCAAATAGACAGACTAGGAAGCATGTAGGTTAGGATCGTAAACTTACTTAAACTACACAACATTTAGTTGCTTTTTGTAATCCACACTTAAGCTAGTAAGTGGGTGACACCCCTCCCGCGCGCATGGAGGGCTGCGTTCTACTTTCAATCGATGAAATTGCAAATACGAAAATTAAGTCATACTGAAATACTGAGTCTTGACTGGTCACGTGTTGAAATGATCACGCAGGATTCTTCCGCTTGAAAAAGTGGCAAAGAAGAATTTTGGGAAAGACTGGTGATACAATAAATTGTCTGTCAGATGGTCAAGTGGACGTCGAATTACGCCACTGTTGGCAGGATTTGAGAGCAATAAGTGCACCCGACATGTTACCCTCACAATCCAGTCAGACAGAGGAGGCCAATTTCGCAGGATTTCATCCGAAAAGCTTGGTATGGGAGGCTTGAGGAGATGGAGTGGCTTCCTTACCATTTATTTACTAAACGATAATTTCAAAGTTATCCTGACAACTGAGTGAAGTAAAATATTTGTAAAGTTATCACACACTCTGTTTGGAAACATTGTGTGACAGGAATAACTATACTATAAACTGTGGTATAAGTGACCAGTTTCCCCAACCGTGTAGACATGTGTAGATTAATTTGTCAACATAATTCCAATCGAATATTCTGCGTTTTATTGTTTACCTTATGAAATTATGGTATATCATGAAGTGATCATTCCATTTATTTGGGCTTTCAATTGAGAATACTTCCCTTAAGTATTAACCTAGTACCGTATGTATTTTGCCTTTCAATTCAGATAAATCGGCCCGAAAACCGTCAAGGGTGATAAAATGCCATATTTTAAGACAATTTTTCTCTTTCCCTCTTAAATACATTTCAGCAATAACCCAAAAATAGCCACAGCAAATCCCTCAAAAGCCCTGTAAAGTTTAAAGTGGAGCAATTCTATTTCGACCAGGTTGTGGCATAGCCCACTATGGTTCTGAACCCCTCATTTGTTCCCTACAGATAAAATGCATTACTGGCCTAAACGGAAAATGTTTTCATTTTTGATAAAACAAGCAATTTGAAAATCATCATAAAATGAGGAATACTGAAAAAAGTGTCTTCTACAGGGTTTATGGCCCAACATTCCTGGAACAGCTGGCCTCATTGTAATAATGATCGATCATAGTAGGAGGTGGATCTCCATCCCGCCCAACCTCCCCCCCAAAATGTTGATTTCAGGGAAAGATAAGGTTTCTAGGGCAGCTGATAATTCAATCTTAAAGTCAAAGTTCATGTCACGATCGTTTGCCTATCAAATGAAATTTCAGGTCAAACAAGTTTCACCCTTTGTGGAAGGTCTTTCCATACACCTTTGTCACATGCTTTAGTTTGGAAGTCACCCTCGCAAAATTATCTTATAACAGTTCTCCCACATCTGAATGTAATTTATTGGAGGTGCAAACTATTCTACCAACAATGAAACACTTTAACAAGCACAGAAAAGGACCCGGGATACAGGAGGGCTTGCCTAATGACCATGTGGTATCCTGGGGCAACTACCCCGTGGAGGACAAGGAGACAAAACCCTCGGAAGTTCTGGAAGTTTTACAAAATTGTGAAAATAAGAACAAGGCTTTAAATTTTGTTCAAATGACATCGAATGATTTTTAAAGACCACAAAGTCGGACTGACTATTGACCAGGTGATGATGCGAGGGGGGGGGGGGGCAAGTGAGGATAATGGAAGACGGCAGGGTTTGCACTGGACTCTGAAACAATAATTCGTGACTGCAAGATTGCAACTTTATACGATGGCTCAACAGAAAGCTTTGTCTTGTCTATTTTTAAATACGCAAATTATACACCTACTTAACACATTACCAATACCTTTAACTAATTTAGCAATGTCATTTGTAAAATCAACAATATACTCAATGTGGTGTTTCAATGTGTGGATGATTGACTGCATGCTTATTTATACGATTTACAGGCATTTTGGTGGATTTTATGAGGACAGCATATAAAAGAGGAAAACATATCTCATACCTCCAAAACTCCAGAACAGTGACAGGTTTGTAACTCTAAAGATATCCCCCTTTAAAGGTTGACAACTTTTGTCACGAGGTCACATAATGTAATGTACAAATCTTAAAATTCCTTTTGTGATCTTTTTAAATTAAAGAAATTGTTTAAAGTTGAAATTCGATACTTAGGAAAGTCAAAATAGATTTAGATTAACACTTTGTAAAGTGTAACAAATAAATGTCAAATATTCGGGCCACATAAACAACTGTTTCAATTATACAGGAATACAAAGTAATGCCTACTCAATTTGCCCGGATAATATCAAAGAATATAGATTTTCCTTCATGCACTGAATTTCTGAAAAACATTACTTTGAAAACTAGTACGTTTTAATACCCACCATGCTATTCACATGCACTTTGCAGGCCTGTGCCCTAATCTACCTACTTTTTGACACTGAGCTACTTACTAGCATAACGGCTCTCAGCCTATTGGCGTCAGCCACCCCTCTGACGCGATAGCTCCGTGTCCGGAGCACCGTAACATCTACTTGAGCGATTGGTTTTGTCACAAATAACATTGGTCAGATAAAGTTTCATCACAATTCCCCAGATCTGCGCCCTGGTCACCCGGGTTAGCTACATGTCTATTTGAAATTAAAATGGCAAGCAAACATTTCAGTTTATTTCCATGCAGTTACAACGTGGATTATATATGAAGACTTGTACAAATGTGTTTAAGTTGGCGAATTTGGAGTTGGTCCGGAACCGGGGTTGGTTGTAATTTTTCAACCTTGCTAACATCCCCACATGGCAGGTAGGTGTACACTTCTTTTATTGACCTCGATTTAACTAATCGAGTGGGGCCAGCACGGGCGGCATGGGAGGGGGCGTGCCCCTCCCCCCAAAACGATTTCTGATTTTTTTTTTGGAAAGTTTTAATGTGATCGCAAGTCTTTTAAGCTATAGATTTCTGTAGGGGGTAGGTTGAGGTGTGTTTTTGACCAAGTGATGGATCTATTTTAATCATTTCCTATCGCAAATGGTTCTCAAACCATCGGAATTTCCGCAAATCCTTTGCAAACTCTCAAACTTTAAGCCTTACCTCAGTGTTGCGCTTATTATCAATACCTTCCGATAACAACTCCCGGAGAAGCAAAGTAGCAAACGTTGAAAGCTTTTTACGAATTCTAAAGTAGAAGACTGGCTTGATGGGAATTGATAGTGTCTTGATGCAGAGTGTGAAGACAGTCATGGAAATTACATTAAGTTTGATGCAAAATCTCCTAGCGCTTAGCCCGCACTCGTCACTGTCTGCACTCCATCTCATAACCATTATCAAGGTAATGATAAAGGGATTCTGATCTGATCTCATAATCTCAACAATTTTCGGAAAAAAGCACATCTCCAAGCTCTTAGTGTACGGGCATCGCATCAATATGGGATTTAATCTAATTTGTCGCATAATGTGAAAGACTGGAAGTACGTATTTGCCGTTTTACATCTTCAAAACATTTTTACAGCCGGCTTCACGTACACCTATTACAGATGGTGAATGACAATACACTTACGAAGAAAAGGCATTCTGAAATGCTCTTGTTAGTCCTCCACCCTTTGCTATTACTGGGGAGGTGGTATGTCTTATACCTATACTCTTCCTCCCGCTCATTCTGCATTGCTGGAAGCTGTTCGTCTGGATTCTGGTTCAAAATTAGTAAAAATACGAACGTTGTAAAGTGCTTGGCGTCATACTTCATAGCAGACTTGTAGTACTCAAGTACGTGCTCGTACTCGTACTCGAGTACATTTTTTCTGTACTCGTACTCATGACCTTGTACTTTTACTCGTACTCGTACTCAGAGAATTTGGAAATCAAGTACTCGTACTCAGGCCTTTGTACTTGTACTCGTACTCGTACTCAGGATTTTCTACTCGTACTCGTACTTTCAGAATTTTACTCATGAGTACAGACCGTTCAGGATATTAATATTTGTAATCTTTATTGATTCTTTTCTAATTTAACATAACTTGCAATTATTTAAAGCTTCCTGTGCTGATCAACACAGACTATCTTAAGACATAAAAAATAAGTTGTGCTGCTATGTAAGGAACAGTAGCAAAGGATTAAAAGTGACCTGTTTTTGTGTAAAAACTGAAGAAATTACTATAGCATTAATAGGGGTACTAAATAATGTTAAGAGTAACATCTCCTTATGTAAGTACTTTGGCTCCTACTGAAAAAAGTGTCTTGCCTTGGTGTAGTCTAGAAGACTATAACTACAGTGTTTGAAATTACCTTCAATCAGTAATTAAATTAGTCAGAGTCTAACTCTAAAAACTTTAGGACTCACTAGCTGACATTACATGAGCTGATGGCAAATGTGCACTTCCAATAAAGTTTTGAGACAGACTGACATGTTTGTAGAGAGTATGGGCGTCAATCCTGGGGGGGGGGGGCGGGGGGACAAGTCCCCCCACATTTCGATGGGTGGGGGACACAATATCAAATGTCCCCCCCCACATCTGCATAAAAGAGTAGTGTTATGGCTCTATTTGACTGGCTTTTTGAGTCGCATGTAGGTTTGTTGGGCAATTGTTAAGTGTCTCGATGCAGATTCTGAATGTAAATTTCGTCAGGGAAATTATTTAATGACAAAATTTCGGCGCGCTTCTCGCGCATGCGTCACGGTTTACACTCCTTCTCATGACCATTAAAAAGGTAATTATACATGGAACTATTCTGATGGCAACACTTTCCGAAAACAGACATACGTCTCCAAACATCTGTAGGGGGCTCGCATCAATATGGGATCATTCGATCAGTGGCATACGCAGAGGGGAGGGAGGGCTATTCGGCCATGCCCACCCTCACTGATTCCCAGTGGCGCCGGCACGGGGGCCATGGGGGCGCGTGCCCCCCAATCGATTTCAGAATTTTTTTTTGAAAATTTTAAAATGATCCCAAAAGTCATTTAAGCTATAGATTTCTGTATGGGGTAGGGAGGGGTGTGTTTTCAACCGAGTGATGGATCTATTGTAACCATTTCCCATCACAAATGGTTCTCAAACTATCAGAATTATCGCAAATCCTTCGCAAACTTTCAAAATTTTCGTGCGCCTCAAACCTTGCCTAAATATTGTTCTAATTATCAATAATTTCCGGTAGCAACTCCCGCAGAAGCACAGCAACAAAAGCTGAAAGCTGTTTACGAATTCTCAGGAAAACTCGGACTGGCTTTGTAATTGGCAAATAGGTTTGTTGGGAAATTGAAAGTGTCTCGATGCAGAGCATGAATGCAGGTTTTGTCATGGTTATCTTATATAATGAAAAATTTCGGCCCCCTTCGCCGGCATTCGTCACGGTTTTCACTCCAACTCATGACCATTATTAAAGTTATAACACATGCAACTATTCTGATCACAACACTTTTCCGAAAAACAGAAGTACATCCCCAACATCTGTAGGGGCCTATGGGAACTTTCAGTCTAATTTGTAGCATGATGTGGAAGGTTGAAAGTGCCTATATTTGCTGTTATAAATTTTTCAAAAATTCTTACCGAGCTTCGCGCGCAGCCTCTACCGGTATAGACGGTGATTGTTAATACACTTACGACGAAAAAACATTCTGAAACGCGCCTGTTAGTCCTTAACCCCTTTTGCTTTACCTATCGGAGGAGGGGGGGGGGGAGGTCTAATATCACTTCCCTGCACCTATACTCTCTCTCATTCCCCATTAATGGAAGATGTTCGTCTGGATTTTCGTTCAAATTAGTACCATTGTTGTAGCGTGCTCGGCATTATACTTTATGGTATCATTTGAATGTCAGGTAATAACCATCATATCAGTGCCCCATTTTATATGATTAATCCAGAGCTTCCAGGAGGCACTATACCGGTGCCTGTCAGTATTAGATACCCTTTTATAATGCACAATGAGACAAAGGAAAATTTTCGTAATAGTCCAAGAATGATTCTGTGGACTCCACCCACGTATTTTGTCGTAAAAACTTTCCCCGAATAGAAGGCATTAAAGCCTAGCAAAAAGGGGGGCTTGGTGAGGTTTGTTGACAACGTACCTTTCTCTAAGACAACACACTCTCCTCTTTCACCTAACCAAAAATTAGAATTCACTAAATTATGGATATTTTCCAGCCATGTATGATCAGTTCCAAAAATATCCTAAAGATAGGACCATTTTGCATCTAAGCAACCTTAAATTAAAAATTTCTCAAAGGGGAGAGGGGCAACTCCTCCCCTTAGACCCCTCATCCAGGACTGTACCTTTATGTAGTGACAAAAAGGATTCCACACTGCTGTATACCATCGCAGGGACGCACACTCTCTTCATTCTCCCAACCAAAAATTAGAATTCACTAAATAAGGATATTTTCCAGTCATATATGATCACTTCCAAAATTACTCCAAAGATAGCACCATTTTGCATCTAGGCAACCTTAAATTAACAAAAATTTCTAAAAGGGGAGGGGGACACCACTCCCCTTAGACCCCTCCCCCAGGACGGCACCTTTATGTAGTGATAAAAAGGACTCCATTCTGCTGTGTACAATCGCAGGGGGGCACAAAAATGGTACAATTTAAGCAGACTTGGGGAAAAACAGAGGTGGCATTATGGCATCACCTGTTGTGTCCCCCAGTCACCAAATCCTGGGGGCGCCACTGCTGATTCCGATTTTTTTAAGTTCCTAAATATAATTAAGTTTTTTAACACAAATTTACTCCAAAAGGTACCATATTTGGCACAAAATTGCATGTAAGGACACCGAATTTTTCAAAATTTTTCAAAGGGGAGGGGGACACCCCATTGGGCCATGCCCACCCTTACTGATTCCGATTTTTAAGTTCCTAAAATACGTAAGTTTTTTAACACAAATTTACTTCAAAAGGTAGCATATTTGGCACCAAAATGCATGTAAGGACACCGAATTTTTCAAAAAATTTCAAAGGGGATGGGGACACCCCATTGGGCCATGTTCCCCCTCACTGATGCCTATTTTTTGTTTCTAAAAATACGTAATTTTTTTAACACAAATTTTACTTCAAAAGGTAACATATGTGGCACCAGATTGCATGTAAGGACACCTAATTTTTCAAATAATTTCAAAGGGGAAGGGGTCACCCCCTCCCCTTAGACCCCTCCCCCAGGCCAGCGGTCACACAATATACTGCATGCCACCCTTGAGAGAAATCCTGGGTACGCCACTGCATTCAGTCTAATTTGTAGCATGATGTGGAAAGGGTGAGAGTACGTTGTTGCCGTTAAACACTTTTCAAAAATTTTTACCGAGCGCTTCGCCGAAAGCCATTATCGGTATAGATGGTGATTGCTAATACACTTACGACTACAAAAGCATTCTGAAAACGCCCTTGCTAATCCTTCACACCTTTGCTATACTACGAACAGGTCCAAAAATATACGAAAGATAGCACCATTTTGCATCTAAGCAACCTTAAATTAACAAAAATTTCTCAAAGGGGAGGGCTACACTGTAAAAATTGATTAACACTTTTTTGTAACAGATAATAAACGCGTCTTGGCGTTTATGTAACAGAAAAAAACAATAAAATACATAAGCAAATTAAACGTCTAAAACGCCAACTTTAACACATGGACACCACTTTAACGCCATCTCGTAACACGTTTATGCGTTTATTTCATGATTACTGTAAACATAAAGTTGTTTTTAATAAAGAAAAATTAACATATATATAAATCATGTAAACGTGTTTGTGGAGTGCACTTTAATTGACGTCATTATCCTTATCATGTTATAATATTCGTTCAGTCATTTACTGTGCGTATCCATTTTGTTGTTCGTTTTCTAATTCTTAAACGCCATATATGTGTTAAAAAATGAAGACGTCTATTTTTACAGTGTACGCCCCCTCCCCTTAGACCCCTCCCCCAGGATGACACCTTTATATAGTGACAAAGGAAGGATCCCAACTGCTGTATACAAACGCAGGGTGAATAAAATTGGTGCAATTTACGCGAGTTAGTAAAAATTAACATCCAGCCAGTCGGAAAAATTAGAATTCACTAAATTATGGACATTTTCCAGCCATGTACGATCAGCTCCAAAATATCCCAAAGATAGCACCGTTTTGCACCTAAGCAACCTTAAATTAACAAAAATTTCTCAAAGGGGAGGGGACGCTCCCTCCCCTTAGACCCCTCCCCAGAACGACACATTTATGTAGTGACAAAGGAAGGATCTTCACTGCTGTCTACGAAAAAACGCAGAGCGCATAACAAAGTGCATTTTAAACTCCTTCACTCAGTTGGAAAAAACATCCAGCCGGTCGGAATTTGGGACCTTCACACCCCCAAATATATCACCCTAGCAATGGGCCTGGTCGGGTCCATGATCTCCGACAATGATCCACGCTGCGAAGCGTTGTTTCAGCTATTTTGGGACATGATGAAAATAACATCTTGAAGTAATTCTGTGGACTCCGTGTATTTCACCTGGCAGATCATCTGTTATGGTCTTGTTAACTTTGAAATGATAATTCTTATTAGAATAGAACACCGTCAGTTATCATAAGGGGGGGGGGGCTGGCTATAGGAAGACGCCCCTCTTCAAAACCAAAAGGATTGGTTTGTGCTAAGTCATGTATGTCCACCGTCCCCCCCCCCCCCTCCACATTTGAATACGGATTGACGCCCCTGGTAGAGAGCATTCATTATATCTTAAAAGCTGAAACTAAACTGACCAGTAATAGAATAGCCTACCTGGATCAATGCTAAAATCTGTATAAACTTACAAACCCTAATACCAAAATTCAAAACAAAAACCTGTATAATCAGTTTTCTTCACAGGCTGTAATCAATCTTAACTTATCTCTTTTCATTGGTAAAAGCAACCTTTGCCCCTCCACTGAATTTACAAACCTGTTTTGCAGTACCCTGCAGTTTACCAAAATTAATATTTTTTCTCAGAGAAGTTACTTTGAAATGAAATACTTTAACAGAAGGTTCCCATTTAGAACAAAATGACATTGAAATGACAGTTGGATTTTTCTTACTTCCCAAGTACCACTGCTCAGTATACCATGATGGCTTCCAAGTGACATCTCAAGTTTTCATGACAGGGTTCTGTAAGTTATGATCATATCTATGCAATAGAAAATGGCCTTTTTTGCAAGTTGGTCATTCGGCTTCAAATCCCAAGTCAATATTCCTGCTTAAGGTCCGACGAAGTAGAGAAGGCATTTGCGTTTTATATAGCATGGGAAATATCATAATTATAGCCTACCACAGGTATTATTCATTAACCTCTAGAGTCAGTCACCAGCATTTCATTTTTACAAAATGCAATATTGATAGTAGTAGGGCCAAGACCCTGTATAGAAATCAAATACAGTACTAGTAAGATGATTTCAACGAGTACGCCGTCGAAGGTCTTGAAATAGTCAAGCTTTCGTCAGAAGCGGCTCTGACTTCTTCAGTCCTGAAGAAGTCAGAGCCGCTTATACCTGGTAGATCACAATCATAAAAATGTTATGCAGTAAAATAATTTTGTAGGGGGAAACGGGACTAAAGAGTACTCAGAATTATGGGTGTAAAGCATTTAATTTAGAAATCATCCCTTTATATTGAGTAATTGAGCAGTTTTGGATTTACCAAAACATAGTGGCAACCCCCATCTGAACTTTTGCCCCTGGAAAAGTTCAAGGAATATCGTTGGGGCAAAATATCGCTTTTAAGACCTTTAACCATCTGTAAAATTTCTTTATCGGAAGTTACTATCCAATTATAGAAAACAAATGAGGTATACACAGCAGCACACTCATAAACATTCATTATTTGTATACTAACATCTGTGCAGTATATAAAGTTAACTTTGTGTACCAGATTTAGTCTTCCAGAGACTTTAGGAGTTCAATACATATCTCATTGCATTTATATTTATCTCTTTGTTTTCTAACGTACGTATGAACTACATGAGTTAAAGAACCAACCGAAATATTGACTGCAGACTTTTAAGACAACACTAAAAGCTGACCTTCGGCAACATTGTTGCTCTTTTTGTATTATTAATCCAGACCTTCCAAGAGGCCCTGTACCGATCTCTGCCAGCCTTGGATACTCATTTGCAATGTACAACGAGGCAACGGAAAATTTTGTAATAGTCCACGAATGTTTCTGTGGACTCCACGCAGGTATTTGGGTGAAAATTGCCCTGCATAGAAGGCAGTATAGTAAAGTAACCAAAAGGGGACTTGAGGAGGTTTGTTAACAACATTCCCTTCTCTTAGACGATACTCTCCTATTTCATCTAACCAAAATTAGGAATCACTAAATTATGGACATTTTTCAAACATATGATCATTCAAATAATTTCCCAAAGATAGCACCATTTTGCGTCTAAGCCACCTTAATTAACAAAAAATTCTCAAAGGGGAGGGGGACACCCCACCCCAGGACGGCACCCTTATTTAGTGACAAAGAAAGGTTCCTCCCGCTGGTGAATACAATTGCAGGAACGCATAAAAAAGGCACAATTTACGCAGACTGGGGGGGGGGGTAACTGAGGTCACATTAAGACGTCATCTGCGCCCCCCCCCCAATCACTAATCCCTGGCGGCGCCACTGACTACTCGAACTGCTGGCAAACTTGAATGGGCACTGCACATTTCACTGACTCAGGCTACAATTGGTTAGAATTATTGGACCAGAACAGAGGAAAATATAACGTATAAGAGTATCTTCAACATAGGGTTGGTTCAAACCAACCCACTTCCCCACACTCGGCCCGTCGTTTTGAACTGATTCAGTGTAAATTCCTAGGGCAAACAAGCTATATCCTGCATTTAAAAATGCCTGCTGTAATGTTTACTTTCAACAGTTACAAACCGCACATATTTTACCTGTATAATCAATCACTAACTACATGCTTGACCTGTCATAACCCAATTCTTTTGTCAAGACAAGGTCAATAAAGTATGCTTTTTGGCACGTGTAACCTTTAAATTGCAAGTCATTGTCGGGCTTGCCTCGATATATGCGTCCCCCGGCATTACTGGTAAGCATGTATTTTAGCACGCAGAGATACATATACACTTCAAAGATTGTACATACGTGTACCATCACGAAACATTGAAGTGAATTTGTTTACTACATCGTATATAAGAACATCAAAATGACCCTCCAGTTTTACTATCATCCTTTGTCTATGCCCTCGAGGTCCGTTCGTCTGTTTCTGAAGAAAACTGGAATCCAAGTGGAAGAGATCATCATTGATTTGGCGAAAAGTAAGTAGGCCTAGCCTATTTTAATTCTCAACGGTAACTTCCTTGAAATGTATGCTCTTGTCACGATAAGTTCGTGTTTGAAAGGGAATAAGCAGTCACCCCCAATCTATTTTGAAACATTGGCTTAATACTTACAAATCTCCTCTTATTTCCCTTACGAGAATTTTCATGAATTGCATATTACATAATTAAGGTCAACCAATGAATTACTCTGTAGGAATTCAATCATTTAAAGACAAAAATGTTGTCACATAATAAAAGAGATTAAAGAATTACTCGTGAAGTAGTACAGGGAGGTACCCGCATTTAAATTGGGGTTACGGCATTTTCCCTTTAAATGGAGTACCCATGAACGGAGATGCAGTAAAATGTATTAAATAAACTGAAAGGCTTAATTTGACCCGAGCGGATTGTCCAGTGTGGCGGTAGGACATAAGATATTGCGAAGTAAGGCCTGTTTTCCGTTCTATGGACAACTTTCACTAGAGAGAAAAAAGAACGTGAAATGATACACTGGAGTAAACTCATTGCTTTACACTTAACAGCTTTTAGATAACTCAGTCAAGGTGAGTACAGGAGCTAATTTGCACCCTGTGTTAGGCGCCGGATCCAGGTGGGTGGAGAGGGGAATGTGCCCCCTTTTGTCGCAGGAAAAAATGGTGAAATATAGGCGTATCACGTTGTGTAATACAAAAGTAAAGTAAGATTTGTTTTTTGTTCAGGTGTTACCTATTAGCATGACTGGTAATTTAAGTCCATAGGCCTACAACTGGCAGTACGAGGCAACTTCACTGACACTTCATTGTCAGAAAAGAGCTATTTTTCCCGCGCGCTCCGCGCGGCCTCCGCTCGCGCCTTTGTCTGCATTCTCGGCAACCTTTCATTATTACTACTTCCCAGGCCAGCAGCCAGATAAGGTGCCGAAGGGGGGGGGGGCGAGATAGCTTTCAGGGGGCAACATCGCCTATGGTTTTAGGAGCCTATATACATTGCATTTAAGGCAATTATAATTTTTAATTTTCTAGGGGGCTTGCACCTCGCAAAATTTTGGGCGCACTTTGCGCGCAGTCATTGCGTTTCTTCCATAAAGTGTTTTCTTATAAATAAATAGTAATCCCCTGATTAAGTGGCTTACCAAGATATGTATAGGTAACACAGTTTTTGTAAAGGTCGAAAATTCCCATCCTTGGTAGCATAGTTCTCCTGTATTTGTCGAGCGGTGTCATACGGCAATTTGAACAATTCTCAGGACATGCGGGCATGTGTTTTTGTCGTTTGATGTACGATACCGCGGGCGACTTGCAGAGAGAGAGAGAGCTTTGGCTGTTTCATCGAGCAGCCGGGTTGGATACAATACTGTCAATACATGTAACATGTAATCTCGTTAAAGGGCTAACCACTCTCTCACTGTTGATTCAGTGTTGTTCTTTTTAAGTATAGATTTTTCTGTCTGTGCCCAAGAAATCTTCAATTCGAACCAAAACTACGACCTAGATATTTTCCACGAGCTCACCGCGCTGAAGAGATTCGTTGTTTTCCCTTCAAAGTTTGGTTTCGTAGCCTGATAAGTAGACCCCTCGCCAAGTGACTTAACAAGATGTACGGTACGTAGCGTAACAAAGTTTTCCGTAAAGGTCGGAAATTCTCCGTCCTCAATCTTTTTTCTTAAAGTCCCTCCCGGCAGGCAGTCGAAAGGTGAAAACAAAACGTTACCCCAAAGTAGTTCTGCTCGCCGAAGGTGTTGCGTCAATTGATTGAAAACCATGACTTAACATGACCCATCCCAGCCATTACACCCTTACATCATAGGTCTGTCATGGACGGCCTTGTTCCAGACTGGCTGAAAAGAAGAGATACCAAGCATGTTCAGGCAATCCTCAGTCCTGGATCAAGTGGCTTTTTTCTCGCGTTCATCGATCGACAGTCTACAGTACATAAGCTAAGGACTCAGGAAACCTACTTGTAGGCAGAAGGGTGGGTACTGCACAGTCCATGACATCCCCAATATAGCCAACTTTACCGACGAGTGGTTGATTTATTTGACTCTCAGGACAATTTTTTCTATGTATCCCCCAAAAATTTTAGCGCACTTTGCAACTTTTGTCAGGTTGAATTTTTCGACAAAACACTTCATCAGTCAGCGCTAAGAGCAATTTTGTATATTGTGCAAAGAATGCTATTACAGTCATGCTATGATCTTGACTGGTCGCATGTTGTATATAAGGAGATAAAGCACGTACCGTACCGTATTCGTGATTACCGGCTATTAAAACTTTCACCAACACCCCACCCCTCCCCCAAACCTGTCGAGGAAGCCGATAGTCTGTGTCTGTCAGATCCTGGAAATACCCCTGACCTAGCCTGAACGCCTTACAACAACACGTCGCGCCTTCGATGCTCACATCTTCGAAAACGCCGTCACAAAGTACCCCCCTCCCCCTTGTAAAACCTTGGATCCGCACCTGGGTGTACCCACCGGCTGCGTTAAGACCCATCGCTTTCTCCCAAAATTCAGAACATTTACTAGACTGCAGTACTGTACCAAGATCTATGTCACTAGCCTTTTTCTTGTAACGAACCCCTTTTCAAGTCAGAACGGATCAACTTTGTAACCAAAATTCAATTATATTTTCTCTTCAGGAGAACAACATAGTCCTGAATTTCTGAAAATAAACCCCAGACACTGTGTACCAGTTATTGTTGATGGTGACTTTATTCTAACGGAAGGGTAAGAGTAATATTCTGTAGCCGATGTCGTAAATGAATTTCACAGATTGTTATTTGTGGTCTTTTATAAGTTGGTCAGCATGGATTTTGGAAATAGCAAACGGGGAAGGACCGGTCACAAGTGTATACGTATACGTGGTACTTATACCTATGCGTATGCTTACGCATATACGTGCTAGGTTGTATCTACACCGTACAACGGATGTAATATGGGTGTTTTCAAGTATGGTATTGATATTTGGTGCATTCTGAGTGAGACTTACCAGGGATAACCGTAGCCTCGGAGAATATCTCCTTTCATACTGTAACTTAGCAAGATCAAGTGAATTCTCTTGCTCATAAATACGATACTCAGCAAAGTATTAAGTCAGTTGACCAAATATTAAGAGACTTAAAGTATTAACAATTCCTAAGGACAGGGCCACAAGTCACCGTCCGGCCACCCCCATCCCCAAAAAGAAAAAAAAAATGCATGACCCACCTTCCTTCTGGTATATTCATACTAGTATAGTAAAGGCAGACTTAGGAATCTGTATTCACATATTATGGAGCATGAGTAGCTAGGTTTCTTCAATCGGCACCGAAAGAGGGCGATATTAAAAGTTGCCTGTAGCAGAGGCATATTTAGAATGTCCGGTTCTGCTGCTAAATATATCATTCCGCCTATAAGTCTGCATCGCCTACCCGTATTTTTCAGCAGGACGGTTATTTACGACCAGAAATATTCTTGGTCTCAAGGATATAAATCATCTTCAGTCTCCTTGGTCATGCAATCGACCTAATTCTTTTAAGCTAATCCTGATTTTGAAAACCCAAATCTTTGGAAAAACCTGTATTTGTCCTGCAGAAAAAAGCATAAGGCTATCTAGCCGTGTGATAGTCTCAATCAAAGAAATGCCTTTGAATAGTAAGTAATATGTAAGCATACAAACCTCTGCTCCTCCTTGTGGGGCGTTACCTGCCTGATGCACTAGGGTAAACTTGCCTGCTATTGCTAGTAGCTGACACTTCTCCTTTGTAAAGTGATTGAGTTGCAGGATGATTGTCCATGATGCTCGCTGATATGTAAGTTTAACTTGCCAAGAGGGTAAAGGTGCAGTGGCGGACTGGGTTTTTGAAGCGACCACGGAGAAAGTTAGGTGACCGGTCCGGGGGAGCAGTCCCCCATTTCGTAACTACTTTGTAAGCAGACCTAAAGTGTCCCCTTAAACCAAGCACCCCGGTCGGCGATAACCACAATCTCTGAAATAAGTCAAATTACACTGTTAACAACTCCTTGGGAATGTCTTGCCTAGTAAACTCTATACCATAGGTTACCCCTCCAGTATTAAACAAGAGTCCTATCCGTTAACAAGTAAACCTTAAAATGTTCTCGAGGTAAGTTTGAAGACCCGAATGTTGTTAATCCTTGATTAATGTTTGTTTGGATTCATAGGATAGCGATTCTTTGTTACCTCATCGAAAAATTTCCAGACAAAGTCGCCGATCATTGGTACCCTAAGGACCTGCGCAAAAGAGCCAGAGTGAACGAGTATCTGTCATACCACGACGGCAGCACCAGACAACTCTTCAGCCGAGTATTTCAAGATGAGGTATATTCCCCATATGGCAAATTATTCTACCGAATTTAGCACATGTAGACCCGTACACCGGACTTCTTGGGGTGGGGGGGGGGGGTGGAGGTTACTTGAGTGTGGAACTTAACACATCTATCTAAACATCCGGGAACATACCGGTACCCGGTAGCATATGAATCTTTCGGTTTCCTAGGGCACAGCCATTCTTTTGTCCAACGGATTTGTATTTTGAAGTTTTCAGCTGCCTCAAGCTCTGCCTTGAAACATACGGTCAGTGCGCGATCTTTTTTCTACCTTTCAAAACAGTTTTCCTTTTCTCTTGATTTATTTAGCTAACCAAAAGGTAAGTAGTTTTGTATCTTCGGAAATGGATGTTTGAGTCGCACCCCCGCCATTTACTGACTGATCACATGCAATCACGTAAAAGTGGAAAATGGGTGTAAAGTTCTCTTTGCCAAGTTGTGCAGGATTCCAGACGGTGGTGGTTAAGTGATGTTAATCATAGGCGAATGAAGGGAGCTTGGGCGTTATAAACCTCAGTCACATATGGTGTACCCCAAAAACTGTTACATCTAGTACACCTCCTCACTTGTAAACATTTTGATTGCTTTCACCTAGAGACCCTATAGTGGGAGAGACTGGCCAACCATTGTTCTCAGATACGCGTTCTGATTGGACGAAATTCATGGGCACCATTTTGGAGCCAAAGTACGAGCTTGCAAGATCATGTGTGCCTGTGTACATTCGAGAAGTTGTGCAGGCTGTACGTACGGCGGGACGTACACATCCTGTGTAAGATAGTCTAGACCACAGGCGTTTATGGCAAGCGAAATGTCCAATAATTAGAAAAACCAAGTTTATCGGTCGAAAAACCAAGTTTATCGGTTGAAAAACCAGGTTTATCGGTCGAAAAACCAAGTTTATCGGTTGAAAAACCAGGTTTATCGGTCGAAAAACCAAGTTTATCGGTCGAAAAACCAAGTTTATCGGTCGAAAAACCAAGTTTATCTATCAAAAACCATGTTTTTCGCAGATAAACTCGGTCTTTCGACCGATAAACTTGGTTTTTCGACCGATAAACTTGGTTTTTCGATCGATAAACCTGGTTTTTCAATCGATAAACTTGGTTTTTCGACCGATAAACTTGGTTTTTCTAATTATTGGACAAACAACTTGTTATTTCGGTCGAAAAACTTGGTTTTTCGAATTACTGGACAAACTGTATCGAAAAACCAAGATTATCGGTCGAAAAACCAAGTTTATCGATCGAAAAACCAAGTTTATCGGTCGAAAAACCAAGTTTATCGGTCGAAAAACCAAGTTTATCGGTCGAAAAACCAAGATTATCGGTCGAAAAACCAAGTTTATCGGTCGAAAAACCAAGTTTATCGGTCGAAAAACCAAGTTTATCGGTCGAAAAACCAAGTTTATCGGTCGAAAAACCAAGATTATCGGTCGAAAAACCAAGCTTTCAACGCCAAACGTCCAATAACTAGAAAAACCAAGTTTATCGGTAGAAAAACCAAGTTTTTCGGTCGAAAAACCAAGTTTATCGATTATTTCGAAAAACTTGGTTTTTCGATTGCCATGGTGATTTGCCGGTACTACTTTCCGCGACCACGACATGCTAGATGGCGGCTAAATTGATGGGCCTATATGTATTATGTAACAACATTTACAACAAATCAATGTTGGTCAATGCTTTTGTTTTTGTTACAACATTTGTCAGACAAAGCAACAAAAAGTCTTCATAGATATTTGTTATAGTCACCTGTCAACAAGTTTTTGGGAACACCCCCTTTTGACTTGGACACATCCATTATTACCATGAGGTGGATTATTCAATTATTTCAAGGGACTCAAGTTTAAGTAAACATGTAATTTTTCTGTAATTAGTGCAGATTTTAATAAATTTCCAAATACGATCGTTTACAATAAATCAATGTTTGTCAGTTTTTTTTTTTTTTTGTTACAACATTTGTCAGACAAAGCAGCAAAAAGTCTTCATAGATACTTGTTTTAGTCACCTGTCCACAAGTTTTTGGATACACCCCTTTTGACTTGGACACATCCATTATTGCTATGGGGTTTAGTTTGTCATGATTACAAGCCATTTGCAAGGTTTTCACAGTTAAACCTCTCGTGACCTCAAATGACCTTTGACAAGACAGTATGCGTCCAACTGGGCTAGTAGTGCTAGTAGTACAGTAGTACTGTACGGGCCCGCGCTGGTGCTAGCTAGCTGTACCACTACCAGGATCTTAGTTAACTACGAGCGACCCAAATCCCAAGTCCCTTGAAATAATTGAATAATCCACCTCATGGTAATAATGGATGTGTCCAAGTCAAAAGGGGGTGTTCCCAAAATCTTGTTGACAGGTGACTATAACAAATATCTATGAAGACTTTTTGTTGCTTTGTCTGACAAATGTTGTAACAAAAACAAAAGCATTGACCAACATTGATTTGTTGTAAATGTTGTTACATAATACATATAGGCCCATCAATTTAGCCGCCATCTAGCATGTCGTGGTCGCGGAAAGTAGTACCGGCAAATCACCATGGCAATCGAAAAACCAAGTTTTTCGAAATAATCGATAAACTTGGTTTTTCGACCGAAAAACTTGGTTTTTCTACCGATAAACTTGGTTTTTCTAGTTATTGGACGTTTGGCGTTGAAAGCTTGGTTTTTCGACTGATAATCTTGGTTTTTCGACCGATAAACTTGGTTTTTCGACCGATAAACTTGGTTTTTCGACCGATAATCTTGGTTTTTCGACCGATAATCTTGGTTTTTCGACCGATAAACTTGGTTTTTCGACCGATAAACTTGGTTTATCGACCGAAAAACATGGTTTTTCGACCGATAAACTTGGTTTTTCTACCGATAAACTTGGTTTTTCTAGTTATTGGACGTTTGGCGTTGAAAGCTTGGTTTTTCGACCGATAATCTTGGTTTTTCGACCGATAAACTTGGTTTTTCGACCGATAAACTTGGTTTTTCGACCGATAATCTTGGTTTTTCGACCGATAAACTTGGTTTTTCGACCGATAAACTTGGTTTTTCGACCGATAAACTTGGTTTTTTGATCGATAAACTTGGATTTTCTAATTATTGGACATTCCGTTAAGAAAAACCAAGTTTATCTTTCGATATACCAGATAAATCGAAAAACTTGGATTTTCGACTGAAAATCTAAGTTTTTCGACCGATAAGCCAAGTTATTTTGAAAATCTAGGTTTTTCAACCGATATACCAAGATTTGGAGATAAACTTGGTTTTTCGATCGATAAACCTGGTTTTTCGACCGATAAACTTGGTTTTTCGACCGATAAACTTGGTTTTTCGATCGATAAACTTGGTTTTTCTAATTATTGGACATTTCGCTTGCCATAGGCGTTCCGATTTATATGTACATATATAATACACTATACATATATATACTAAGTATATACTTAGTATATACTTAGTATATACTTAGTATATATGTATAGTGTATTATATATGTACATATAAATCGGAACGCCTGTGGTCTAGACAGACATGTTTTGTTTCCAAAATTGCTGCCAGGTTGTGCTGCATTTGGATGCACGAACAGACCAGAATAGGGTTACAAGTTGTATATATTCCCATCCTGTACAAAAGAACTTCGGCTTCGGTGGGCAGTAAAAGTTAGAAGGTTCAATTGGAATCAAATAGCGATCGCTTATGCGATGTAACTTTACAGTAAACAACTTAGTAATACACGTAGGCCTAACGTTAGAGTAGGCTTAGCCTTATAGTTAGGTTACAACGTTCTGCACAAGACCTAGCCTATACCGTATACGGCGGTTCCATCTCTATACTCCGACTGCTTGATATTCCAACACATAAACCCAAATACAACTGCTAACCCTTTGGCCTTACCGGCTAACCCTAATCCTAATACTTAGAACATGCCCATACAGAGACGTTGGAATACGAGAGCTGCAGTCCTCAGTCATAGCTAAGTGTAGGAGCAGTGGCATATTGGGGGTGGGGGGAATTGAGCCATGCCCCCACCCCCTCACTGATTCCGATTTTTTACTTCCTAAAGATACGTAAATTTTTTAACAAGAATTTTACTGCAAATGGTAGCATATGTGGCACCAGATTGCGTGTAAGGACACCTAATTTTTCAAAAATTTCAAAGGGGAGGGGGCACCCCGTTGAGCCATGGTTCCCCGTCACTGATGCCAATGTTTTTGTTTTAGTTCCTAAAAATTCGTCAATTTTTAAACACAAATTTTACTTCAAATGTAGCCTATGTGGCAAAAGATTGCATGTAAGGACACCCAATTTTTCAAAAATTTTCATAGGGGAGGGGGACACAATTACAGGTCAAACATTACTCCTGGATCTATTAGTAACATGAGAAAACTGGAACATTTGCGTACCTTTGACTTTGATGTAGGGTTTTACATGGAATACACCCTGGTCAGTCATAATTTCATAAAACCTATTGGGCGTAGGCCCATGAGCGTCAATCCTGGGGGAACAGGGGACACGTCCCCCCACATTTTGGAAATACACCCATTGACGTAAGATTTTTGACAGAAATGGCCATGTCCTCCCCCCCCCCATACACACACCCGAGTAAAGATTGACGCCCATGCCTAGATCTTTCCAACTCACTAGGAAGTGCTCCCCTCTATTTACCCCTTCCCCCAGACCTCTCCTGAAACTTTCACTAAATAATGAAAAATCTTAAATGATTAGTTCAACTTGCTCACAACTTTCCATAAAGCACCATTTTGCATGTACGCCATGCTGCATTAACATACTAGTAACTCCTTAGAAGGAAGGGGTAGACCCAACCCAGAATAGAACCACCCCCTCCCCTCTCTTACCCGCACAAAAAAAAGACAACCTAAAATGAGATTTTTTTAAAAAAAATCACTTTTAAAACTGTCAAAATAGCATACACCATTCTGCATTTTCGTAACTTTCTATTAGCAAAAGTTACTTAAAATGGAGGGTGTTATCCCGAGCTCCCTCTAGACCCTCCCAGGACGGCTTTTCTTGCACCGGGTGACAAACTAAAGGATCCTTCAGACAGTGCCAGCCGGAGTCAACCAATACGAATGATTGCCACAAGAGAACAGAACTCTGTAACTCACTTTGTTTTACATTTTGTACGGAAAACTGTACGCACACATTGTATATGATACCTCGCCTTAGTTAACATTTGGCTCCAAAATGGCGCCCATGAAATAAGTTGGCCAATCTCTCCCACTATAGGGTCTCTACTTTCACCAAAGCAGGGCGCCACCAATGAAGATGGGGGCCTGGGGGACACAATTACCGCCAGTCAATGTCGTCGCTCTCACACCCCGTCCACTCTTGTATAAAGGTACACATTTTACAGGAGCAATGTGAACTTAACATATTATCCCAAATATTTCTACGAGCCCCGCCCTGTCCCCCCCCCCGGCCGGCTTCCCCCTCTCGGCTTCCCCCTAACTTTTGAAATCCTAGCGGCTTCACTGTATCAAAGGCCGAGAGTTCAATTCTAGGCAGGTGAGTTCGTTTATATCGAAAGGATTCTTTGAAGGGCATCCTTTTGAAACTTGTGACAAAATCCACAAAATCAGAAATTGCGAAATACAAAGTGGTTCAGATTTGCATCTTACCCCTTTTTCGGGAAGGAGCTGTGGCACCCCCTCCCTCAGTGATGTAGCAGAGGTAGAGGCATAACTGTTCTTCAAAGACTTTTCAAAAGGGGTTAAAGTAGCCCACGTATACCAATTTTGGATGAATATGAGTTCGTTCGCTCAATGCCAAAATGTTAGTTACGATCACTGGTAATTCATAACTGGTAAATTGAAAGTGTTCGAGAGCCTATAGACAATCATCGAGAAATTGGTTGTACTCATCAAATATCTTGCTAAGGTATAGCAAGGGATGTTTTCAACACGGATAAATAGAAATTAATTCATTGCAAGCTGTCCTGCACGTGTTCAAGTCTCCCCTAAGTTTTAGCCCCCTCCTCATTTTTGCAGCTACATTTTAACCTATATATTGTCGGTAAGTCAATTCAATTCTTATTTTTTGTAGAAAACTTGCTTTAAATACATTCATTTCATCTGCCCCACCCTCGCTGGTCTAGATCTAATCTGATATGTAAAAAGAATCATAATACGAAATTACAGGCGCGGATCCAAGTGGGGCTTTCCTGGGCTCAGCCCCCCCTTTTTCGCCACATCAACAATAACAAATACGCAAAAATTAGCATAATATTAATCTTGGAGAATATCCAAGGGGGCTTTCAGCCCCCCCCCCTTTTCGAAATATCTGGATCCGCGCCTGAAGTATCAATTAATTTACACCCAAACTTCTCATATCGCTTCCCTGAACGTACTGGTTATTAACCCTGCTGAAAATTCCAGTTGAGTCCAGTTCAATTTGAACTGGACTTGAACTGGACCTAACCGGACTCAACGGGACTTTAACTGGACTGGACTGGAACCAGTTGATTTTAATTGGACTTTTTCCCATTATCACGATTACATGGAGGGATTACTTAAGTGACTGAATTGGACTTCAACTGGGCTTGTTCCTCTAGTAACATTTCAAATCTACTAACGCTAAAGAAAGCGAAAATCATTGCGCAGTGGAATCTTTCTTAAGCAACGAAACTTGCTGGACTGATGGAAGTTTTCTAAACTTGCAACTTAAAATTGCCTTAATTGAACTAGGCAGTTATCATTAGTGGAGAAATGGTTCTGTTAGTAAAGTCCTCTTGAACTGGTCCTGTAAAGTCCATTTAAACCTTTCACGATGAAGTCCTATTGCACCGTAAAGTCCAGTTAAAGATCACACTGAGTAACATTTTATTGAACTGGTCCTGTAAAGTCCAGTTGTACTGATCAAAATAAAGTCTAAGTAAAATGGTCCAGTAGAGTCCACTTGGACTGATCACAATAAAATCCTATAGAACTGTCCAGGAAAGTGCAGTTAAACTAATCACGTTAGATTCTATTGAACTGGTCATGTAACTTTACATTGAAGTAATCAAAGTAAAGTCCAATTGAACTGTGGTCCAGTAAAGTCCAGTTGAACTGATCACAATGAAATCCTATCGAACCAGTCCAGTTAAAGATCACAGTAAAATTCTATCTAACTGGTCCAGCCTGAGTAGAGTCCAGATGAACTGATACCAATAAAATCCTATATTGACCTGATCCAGTAAAGTCCAGTTAAAACTTAAAGTCCAATTGAACTGGTGTAGTATTAAAGTCCAGTTGAACTGGTCACAATGAAGTCCAATTTAACTGGTCCAGCAAAGTCCAGTTGAACTGATCACAATGAAGTCCAGTTGAACTGGTCCAACAAAGTAAATTGAACTGGTCACAATGAAGTCCAGTTGAACTGGTCCAGCAAAGTCCATTTGAACTGATCACAATGAAGTCCAGTTGAACTGTTCCAACAAAGTCCAGTTGAACTGGTCACAATGAAGTCCAGTTGAACTGGTTCAGGAAAGTCCAGTTGACGTGGTCACAGTGGAGTCCAATTAAACTGGTAACAGTGGAGCCCAACTGAACTAGTCCAGGAAAGTCCAGTTGAACTAATCTCAAGAAAGTCCAGTTGAACTGGGCCTGTAAGGTCCAGTTGAACTGATCAAAACATGTAAAGTCCAGTTGAACTGGCCTGTCCTGTTGAAACAGTCCAGAAAGGTCCAGTTAAAGTAACCATAACAAAGTCAAAACTGAACGGATCTAGTAAAGTTCAGATGTACTGATTAAAATAAAGTCGTCTTGAACTGGTCCAGTAAAGTCCCAGAGTCCCCAATCACAATGCATCCCAATTAAGTTAAACTGAACTTTTAACTGATCACAATAAAATCTAATTGAACTGCATGGTCCAGGAAAGTACAGTTGAATGGGTCCAGGTGACCTAGTACAATGAAGTTGAATTGAATCAGCGAAGTTCAATAGAATTGGACCAGCAAACTCCATCTGAACTGGTCCAGTAAAGTCCAATTGAACCAGTCCAGGATGTCCACTTGACCTGGTCCAATAAAATCCAGTTGAACTGGCCCCGTTAAGTCCAGTTGAACCCATCCAGAAAAGTCCGGTTGAATTCAACTGGTTTTACCTAATTTGCATAATCGAGCGAAAATGCATTTTATCAGATCAGACTTTTTGTAGGATGTTTTGTCACGGTTTCTTTTTTCAAATTTATTCCCAAAACGTGCAATTAACACACTTAAACAGTTTATAGCAGGGTTAGACCTTAATTGAATTGTTTTTATCATTTTTATTTGTAAACTATATTTAAATCTCTAAATAGTAAATACATAACTCCTGACACATTGCTACATTACCAGTACATGTAAGAAACTACAAGTTTTACACTTGCTTCTGGGTAGGACCACTGTCGGGCCGGGTGGGTCAAATAAGTCAAAGTTTGTCCCTTGGGGATGTTGTTACTCCTTCAGGGAGCAGCTCTCCTTTGGGAGTATTGTTTGGTTTTCGCCCCTTGCTCTTCGCCAGAGAGTCAGGGGACTTTTCGAAACATGAGAAAATCTTTCCCCTTGAAAAACGGCGGAACGAAATGGCCGACCACGGCACAAAATGACCGATTTTTTGACGTCATTTGACCACAAAGGATTGTTTGCTTAGTCGGAGCAAATATTTACCCTGCACGAGAGCCAGGAACTGACCATTGTTCTGTTGCAGTTTTCATGCTAACAATTATTTATTTATAATTCCACCAAACCTGGACCGATTTTTCTGGTTTAAAATTTGTTTTAACGTCAATTTTTCCATAAAGTTCAGTTCCAGCGAATTATTTTGTATAACTGCGAAAATTACTTTATTATTCTTCAAGCCACTTAAGGTCCACTACAAGTAAGTTAACCGTAAAAATGTGACATCTGGAGATATAATCCTTGAAGCAGATGAAGGCAATTTTGTCCTTCCTTCAAGGGAACGAATTCTCTAATGAAAAGCCCCGCTTCTGTGTAGGACATTAAACTGCATCCGGTTGTGGAGTTTGTTTAAACGTGTGGATAACGAGGTTACCCTTTGCCACAACTGCCTGCGGGGCGCCCTTGGGCAAGGTGCACCTGTATTTGCCCAGTGCTTTTAGCGTGCTGTTGCCTTCGGGCGTGCTGTTGCCTTCGGGCATGTTGTTGCCTTCGGGCGTGTGGTTGCCCTCGGGCGTGGTGTGGCCTTCAGGCGTGTTGCTGCCTTTGGGCGTGTGCTGTTGCCTTCAGGCTTGTGCTGTTGCGTTCGGGTGTGTGTGGTTGCCTTCGGGCGTGTGGTTGCCCTCGGGCGTGGTGTGGCCTTCGGGCGTGTTGCTGTCTTCGGGCGTGTGCTGTTGCCTTCGGGCGTGGTGTGAGAAAGAAAGAAAAAAACAAATGCATTTTGAAGTACACCATTACATCTGGATTACCCTTCTACAAGCCACAAATGCGTGGTATTAAATTTTAAGGGGGTTCTTTAACAGGGACTTCCTGTGACATACCAGTTGTTTTCTCCAACTGGACATGCCCAATTTCCAGAACAGTCCAGTTGAGTTAGTCCAGTTGGGTCCAGTTGAACTGGACCAGTTCAACTGGACTTTTCAACTGGACATGCCCAATTTCCAGAACAATCCAGTTGAACTGGACAGTTCAACTGGTCCATTTCAGTCCAGTTCAACTGGACCCAACTGGAATGTACAGCTGGGAATGTCTGAACTATAAGATGTAAGGAATATATGTTCTTTGCTTCACAATTATCACCCACGTGCTGATACGTACACACTTGCTAAGTTCCTTTTGACAATTGGGACTAAAGTACCGGCAGATGGGGGAGATGCGATAACAGAAGAGGCGGTGCGCCTTGTAGGGAGGCTGTCCGCCCTGGGGGGATGCGTTTCGCTGTTTGGTATTCTGCACGGAAAATTGGCTTATTCTGTTACACGGGAATGACAAACTCATGAGGCAACTTCTTTATAGCTACGCCACTGCCACTTGTCAAACTAAACCCACCAAAACCCCTTTGTTATGGATTTCTAGAAATGTGACGTGATTCACATGTAAAGCATCATCAGCTTCAATTATATGTGAAAACAATGA
Source organism: Holothuria leucospilota (assembly GCA_029531755.1). Lineage (NCBI taxonomy): Eukaryota > Metazoa > Echinodermata > Holothuroidea > Aspidochirotida > Holothuriidae > Holothuria > Holothuria leucospilota. Next base: position 12,628,618 of record CM055964.1, read on the forward strand.
ATAAAATAAAGCTCTTTATAGCAATGTTAATGTTTTCCCGTACACAGTAGTATCTACAAATTTTCTTAAAAGTGTGAATTTCAAAAAGCATGATGTTGACTGTAGGCCGGGCTGAAGTTGTACGGCGTTTATTTTTCTTCTATAGTACTGGTTTTGGGACAAAAAAGTTACAGACGAGGAGAGAAAGAATCATATCAAAGACATGCTCTATGTAGCAACACAACTCCAAGACACATTTCTCAAGGATAAACAATACCTCTGTGGTGACGAAATATCAATTGCCGACCTGATGGCCATATCAGAGGTAAGCACTGTTAAAGCTTTTGAAGCTGATGGTCGTATTTTAAGTCAGTGGGTAAAGTTATTATTGAACGTGATGGCCACATCCCAGGTAAGCACTCGCCAAGTTATCGAAGCTGTTCGGGGCTGTTCTTGCATGTACACCCCGAAAGGCTATCTGAGGCCCTATCCTGATATCCTTAAATTAATGTCCCTCCGTAGCCGTAACTCCTTTAGGAGGTTCTCTGATTTTTTCTTTCAAAAAGCAAGCTCTGGTGAAAGAAATTAAAGGGCGTTTGGCAAACATGCAGGGAAGGGACGGAGAGTTGTAATGTAGGGAGTAAACGAAGTAGTAACTCAAATTCATCTTCATACGTGAAGGATGGTGGGGACATAACAATAAAATCATGCAGTTCAAACCTTCCATCTTAAACTGTACAGTTCTTGTTAAGTAGTTAAATTACTGTTGCAACAGAATTATCTTCTTTTTGTTAATTTTTTTATCATCTGAATTTCCTGTCGGTGGCAATTGGGAGCAACTGTACTTTCATTTTTCTGTCTTCTAGAGTCTTATCAGTCTATGTAATTATTATATATAATATTCCACATATATTTTTCACATGCAGGTAATACAGCCCACCATTGGCCGCCCTGACACAACCAAAGAACACCCTAAATTGGCCGAGTGGTTGGAGAGAGTAAAGACATTTCTAAAACCAGAATTTGATGAAGTCTACGAACCATTTTACGAAGTTCGCAAGGAGGCCATGTCAAAAAAGAAATAACAGAATAAACAGTGATGAAGATCAGCATGTTCAATTATATTTCAATCTTCTCTGGAGAAATTTTGTTCAATGCTACATACAATAATTACATGCTAAATGACATATAAATGTTTTCTAATACTGAAATCATGTAAACGTTTTGTTTCGTATCCATGCATTGCTACACTTGTGACAACATTAGACATCACGAAGCACACATCACCTGAATAAATTTTTTGTGTATTTCAAACAATCAATGACAGACATGGCTAAAACAAGCTGCAGTTTGAACCTGTCAAATATGAAAAGCAATAAATATAAGACATACATTATTACTCATCTACAGACAAATTTCAACTGACTTCAGGTGCACAAAGAAACATACAAGGCTGCTAAAATTATAGGTAAATGGCTTGACCATCATGGCCAGTGTGAGTTTAGAGTCCTATAACATTTTTAGTTTACTAGTCTTCCCAACTATAATGGATAAAACATAAAATTGTTTGCAAACTCATGCACCTGAATGACCCCTCATGCTGACAGGGAAGTGTGACCACTCATTAACCTGGTTCAAGAAGTTATACCGGTAAAACCAATAAAAATGACTTGCGCATAAGAAATCGCACCAACTTCATTAGATGCATGCTATCAGAAACTTTCAAAGTACTATTTGAACAAATGGTCGTAGTATCCAGGCGGAGAAACTACAAAATTTCCTAATAAATTATATGGCCTCCCAATGCAGCAGAAGCATGTACGCTTTGAAGTACGCACGATTATTAACCCTCCGGGTTGTCTCATAATGTACACCTGTTTTCCACAGATTAACGCTGTGTTTCTACTTAAATGTGAATGAAGGCTCACTGATAAGTTATGGGGTAGGTCGGTGACACGTCACTTCCCCATGACAACAATGTGTTGGAGTGAAAACAATGTATTGCACTTAATCGGCAGCGTAGTGCAGTCCAGGGATTGTTTTCACTTCAGCAGTGCAGTGCATAAAGTGTTTCCATTTGGTCCTACTGCAGTCAGTTGTTGTTTTTACTCCAAAGTTGCTAGGGTAACAGAAAGACCCGGATGATAGACCGACCCCATACGAAATAATAGTTCACATCAATCTCTTGATGGCTAAAAATAATTCAAATCACTTTTTTATGGATTTAATTACTGCATAGCTAAAGTACAAGGCATGGTTTATATGATTTAAATTTGAAGGTGATGTGGTGGGTAGTGGAAGAGTCTCCTACTGTATTGCTTACATCACCATGAACCATGACAGAACAAATCATCAAAACTAGTTGCATTGATATGGTTTAGGTGGGTTACCTGTTTTCATGCCAACTGAATTGCATTTATAAAATCTTATGGAAAATTCCAATGAACTTCTTTAGCTTGTCAAGCACTTCCCAATGATGCCACCTTCATCTAATGTTTAAAGGATAACATGATCAGTAACCATTTCATTTTCACAAAGCCTTAAATTATTGGAACTAAGACAAATTTTACCACATTTGCATGTCAATTGCATGTCAATTCTACAATAAAAAATTTGCAACGTCACACCAATACTACCATGTCAATTACATCATTTGTTTAAAAGTATTTTTTACCTTGAACCCTGTAATACTCATAGTAACACTGTAACATTGACAGCATAACACGATTCTAATTTACTTATCACACATACACCCGTAATTCATTCAAATAACATTTAATACATGCTCTAAGCAAGCACACCATGCCATATTTTCACCCCAAATGCCTTCCTTTCATGGCAAGTGAGTCTTTCAATTCCTTACTGACAAATGTAAGTAAAAAGCATAAATTTACTTATTTTGACATTCTGTGAAATTCCATTAAAATTCCGCTTTGTAAAAACTTGAAACTAAATGCAGGAAAGCTATTTTACAATACTGTGTGTATCTGAGTATTGTTCGATTCTTTCTTGTCTAATACTTTAAAGTTAAAGGCGTACTCAAAAGTATTAAATTGAATTGACAGTATGCATGTTACCGATGTCAAAAATGAAATTCACTGGACTGATTCCTATCACCCTAGCTTGGTCCATTGCTTTCTCCTTTTTGCATAACAGATTGTGACTGATGTCTTACAGCTTCTATTTAAACCACCCACGTTTTCTTGTTCTGCAACAAGTTATTTTGCAACAAGAAGCCCTGGTGTGAATAAAAGCAAAGAAAAACAAAGAATGCAAAGAATAACAGAAATCATTTGAGATCTTCAATTTAAACATGATAGTCAATGTTTTCCAGTATTTTTGCACAGGAGCATACTGAGACTGGACCAGGAAGCTTCATTTTTCAACCTCTGTAACTTACACAGTTTAACATAAGTTTCCCTTTAATTAGTTAAATCCATATACCACTTTGATTTTCCAATCTGATCTATCTCTGTAAATATTACACTTCTTGCAAATTATTGAGAAGTAAAATGAACCATCAAAGAGAAAATATCCTATTACAAACATTATGCTAAATGCATGGTAAAATCTGCTACTTTTTAACAAGTAAATGTACGATAATAATCTGATTACATCATGATGGCATCCATTGAACCATGAAGGGATGGAGAATACTAAAGAAACTAAAATGGAACTTTACTGGTGGTGGACCTTCATAAAATGACATTGTAATTGTGTGGTTTATATTACAAATAGAAAATGAAGTTAGGTAATGATGACATGAAACCAAGTTAATAGGAGGTAAATTTGCAATCATCCACATCATTTTTTAGAAAAAAAAACCAACTGATAAAAGCTTAACTTTTTGCTAAAATTATAGACAAACTGCCCCAAAACTGGTAGATTGAATAATTACACACATTGACCTTTTGTGGTACTAACTCAACAGTAATTATATAATCCGTTTTTTTGGGTTGGAAAGGCACAACTTTTGTATGCTTGACAATACCTTAGGATGAAAATAATAGCTAGAAAGTGTTGTGCACACAGTGTAGCCTGTGTAGTCCATTGGATGTTTCCACTCCAGCGGTACATTGTGCAATGAGAATGTGACCTATGGTCACAGTTTCTGACCTGAAAATACTATACTGGTGAATATTCATGATGAGGAGCATCAGTACATACATGAGTGTTCACACTAAAATTAAAATCAGAAAATTGTCCCTCTTCCCAGAAATATTCACATGGGGGTGGAGGAAATTGGCTAAGCTTTTCATTTCATTGATCTAAAAAGACTTTACTTGTTACTGGTACTCAAGCTTGCCACATTTGCTCATACCTCCACTCTTGGAATGGACTTGTACTGGTATTCATATACATAGATTTTAAAATTATACTGCAAGAAAAGTTCAATGTTATCATGATGCTGCATTGAAGAGAATTGAAAATGTTTCTGCAATAGCTGACCGATGCAGAAAATGCACATGACAGATCTTCCATTCTTCTCAACAAACGAGGCCTTAGTTCTGGAAAGATCACAACCAGTCTCAGGGGAGGATTCTCTTTTTTGAAGTTATATGCCACCTGTAAACTATCATACCTATTTAAACATGAAGTATTAAATTAATTGCATGAAGTAAACTGTTTGGCCTGCACATTTGCAGGCAATGACATTACCCAAGATAGAGAAGGGGTGGGGGTGGGAACACAAGAGAGTAATTACATTTCCTGTAATCAACTGCATTATATAAATGGACAAAACAGAGAAGCTTCTCCCTGGAGTCTACTTCTTGTCTAATGACCTACATATCCTAACTCCTGTTTGGGCAATTGAGCCTTTCCCACATTTCAGTAGGGATACGATTGAATAGAAACCACAAGAAGTGTAACCAGTTTCTGAAGAAAGGAGTGATTCATGAATCAAAATAACAAAGTAATAGTTTACAATGCTGGCAATCTACTGACAACTAACAGGTTTTATAACTCAGGACTATATCTTCTCAACATTTACAGTCCTGTTTCCCAATTTCTCTTGATATATATCTCTACTGAAGAGTCAGGCCTTGAGTGTTAGATTTTCCAGGTGTGCTACAAATCTAACCACTAAGCAAATTAAGGAATGTAGTAGGTGTGCTGTTTTATTAAACTTAAACAGATTTATCTGAGTTCCCATTCTTTATCTAGGTGTGCAAAAAATCACACTCCTCTCAGTGATTTGAGGCGAGTGGTGGTGTGCACTCCCATGTCTCAAAATTCAAGGCCTGGAGAGTACTGATCAATTACACTGCTATGTTAAAGCCGTTTCTCTTTGAAGTGGTAACAGTTACTTGGTGGTTTTCTGACAATATTGGCAAGTAGAATGTATTTTCTAAAAGCCACTTATCTCAAGAGAGTTGCAGGTGTTTTGGCAAGGTGCTTATATTTTGACTAAAACTCAAGAAATATGGTAACTAATATAATGTATACGTTTCTAAGTAAACTTAATCTATTGCTACAGGACAACATAAAATTTTTAAATAAAAAGCAATCTGATAACTAAACATCTTCAAAATAAACAATACTATAATTTGTAAATTCTTCTTCAAGAAAAAAAGCTTTAACTTAAAATCATTCCATTTTATTAGTTTGTTACGACATTTTAAAAAATATTCATGCTGTCATCAGATTCAATAAGCCATGCAGATACTAAATCTTGTTGAGGTGGTCTAGAATTCTCATATAAAGCAACTTAAAATGACTTTTCCCACTTTACAGTGCTTGTGTAAAAAAACAGGGCCATCCACATGGCAGAGATGGGAGGATGCATCCCTAGTTCCTAACCTGGAAGAGGGACCCAGCGGATGGTTTCTACAATTATTATTTGGAGGCCTGGAACTAATGATCTTCCTAAAGCTGTGTCAAACTGTGGATAGCCCTGCAAAGCAGTGTGTGCCCAATTGTCACTGGTACTTTAAGGTCAAAGGTTCTTCAGCCTGGTTAATTACTTTTTAAATTTCTCATTCAGGAAAGGCTCATTTACTGTAAATTTCAAAACAAGTAAACTTATTGAAACAAGCAATGGAATCTTACAGAGAGCTGTTATTCAGACTGACATTTAGGCTTCTAAAAATCTTTGACAAGAAGATTCAGTTCGAGCATCCAGACAGTAAGAGGTTTCAACCAGCGTCTTTAAAGATATTTTGATGTGACTGATTTTATTAACTATTGCACATAACCATTAACAATTAGCGTTAAATATAACATTTGATCTCTGAACAAATTCAAGGATAGGATGATCTAACCATTCATATTGCGACTGCAGTGACACTTTCAGGTCCAACCCATCCAATCCCAAGGTTTTTGGGTCTGTGTCCCAATCCTTCAAAAATGAGGCTAGAGTCTACACTCAAGGCTGAGTCTAATTTTAAGCTCTGCAACACTTTCTGTGAGGCACATGCACCCCAGTAACTAAATCTCCAGTAACTAAATGTTGTACAAATAACACAAATAGCACCCAAATTTGCAGAAATTAAAATATTGAAGGAATGCATAGTATAAATTTTAAAGCCAAATTAGATAATTCATGTGTGCATTCAAAAAAAAAAAAACTTTTGTCTCTTCCATCAGCAGTCTTAAAAGCTGCAAAATATACCTGCATTCAAACTGTATGAATGACCTTTGACACTTTGGAAAGAAATTATATTCTGAAACAAATCAAAAATAATCACACCAGGCAGAGAATATACCAAGTGAGAACAAATTCAAAATCTCCTGCTATTTAACCCAAAACTTTTGAAATCCCTCCAAATTAAAGAAAAGGAAGAAAAAAACTGAATCACCAAAATGATAATGTTATCATATAACTGGATATCCCAATTACAGGCACACCCATAATACCTTTATACAACCATCTCATTGTAAGTCCTGTCCACCTAATACTTGTTTGTAAACCCAAATATAAATAAAACATTATACCATGAGACAAAGTAAAAAATCAAAGAGTCAATATCCTCGGCAGATGAGAGTCTATCTAAATTTTTCATGCCAAAGGGTTGTTAAAGCAAAGACCCTCTACAAGAAGCATGGTTGCTTAAAGAAAATAGAAAGTAAAAATCCCTCTAAATTTGAATTTAATATTGGAAGATTAAAAATGTACTTTTAGAAAATTATGCATGATAAAATCACAATGCAGAACTGAACAATAGTTTTGATTATGACTTATTCACTAGAATCCTTGAGCCTGCTCTTCACAAATGTTTAAAACAGACAATTAAAATGCTAGGTTGAGATTTTGTTTAGTGCATTATTATCCCAACTGTTGAGATCTCTAGCAGTTGGCAATACATAAAAGTTTACATTTCATTTTTGCAGTAAGTTTTCTTCACACAACTGGGGAGAGGTAACTGTTTTTCACACAAGTGAGAGTTACGTATTATTTACACAACTGGGGAAAGATAAGAGTTATTCACACAACTGGGAAGAGGTATTATTCATGCAAGTGGGGGAGGGTGGAAGTCACAATTAATAATAATTTCTCCATACTACTCAGAAACATTTAATTTTGCAATCAATGCATAATTTGGTATCTTGGTTTTTGCACACAATGTGCCTTATCACTAATATCAGATGTAAAATCCAATCATAATGTGATTTCTAAAATAAATCACTATCATTTCAATTGTTTGTAACTCTTGAAGTATATGAGGCTCAAAGTGGGTGTTAACGAGTAAAATTGTTTCAAGTTTTTCATAAAACTGCACAGGAGTGCTAATGACAATTTAAATATTCATGTTAGTAATAGGGGTGACCAACTTGCCATGCCTCTACCACAAACCATGGTATTTATGAGTGCTTATTCTTTTCATTTCATCTATGCTGTCTTCAACCCACCATATACATACATAAATCCATACCAACTGAAGCACCAACAGCTTGATAAATTAAGAGTTTTAAAAATATTTTCAAGTATCAGTCTTCATTACTTTCCAAATACTGTAACTATATCACATTACCTGAAAAAAAAAATTTTGAGCTAAATAAAATAAGGCTAAAGGTTGCCAACAGGAGTACATAGTGCAACATGCATCATAAAAGAAACTAATTTTTTAGAGTAATTAATGGTAGGGTCCTTAAATTTAAAAGCATAAAACTTGATCTTATCTACTGCAATATAAGCTAGCACTGCTCAAAAACAGCACATATTATCACTGTCTGTCTCGGTATATATAAACTTGAGCCAAGGCTGGATTCACAGGTAGATAAATAGGGTACTTTCAAAAAACCCCCTCCCTCCTCCCCCCCCCAAAAAAAATCCCATACTTACCCTGCATTTGTCAAAGTACATTGTGAAATTACAAGAAACGGAATAGTTCCAGGCACCCCTCAAAAGAGAATGCCCCAGGGCCCTGTATTTCAAAATTGTGTCTTGACATGAATACAGACTGAGTGAAGTGAATCAAAGGCAAATTAATAGTCTGGAATATACTCATCCCTGTTCCAATTTGCATAACCTTTCATTTATCGTCTTGTTCATGCTAACGGTTTCTCTTTTAATCCCTTGGAGGAATAAAACTTATCGATGGCTATGATATTTTCTTCTAGTACTGTTGCATAGTTGTTGATATCTTCTAATAAAATTTCCCTGTCCACACCATTAGAGAGAAGTTTGATGAGGTCTGAATAGTAAGGAGCCGCTTTGAAGGAAACCTGAAAAAAGGAAGGATGGGATGAACAGGAATGTAATTTATGGTGACCATTTATTTCACATTTGGAAGTGCCTCATGGAGACCTAAAATTTTCTATACAAAGGTCCTAATGCAGATATGAGGATTTCCATATCACAAATGCCTACAGAGACATGACTTTTAAAATAAATTGAGTATGTTATGGAGACAATTAATTCTGATGAATAATTTCTTCTGCAGACACAAGTTTCCTATACTTGATTTAATCTTACATTATTTATTGTCTGTAATTTACAGTATATTGTTTGATGGTATTTGGGCAAAAAAACCCAACCCATTTCATCAACCCTGGGGTGCGACATCAAACATCAATTATGTCTTTTGTGTATGAAATGATATAAACTTGACCCCATTGCAATATTCTGCAATGTTCAATTTCACTTGCTGCACAGCATGTACTTAAAATCTGAGGTTATGTCCATAAAATGGTATGGGAGTATTTCTCCAAAAAAGAAAAAAAAGAAACAAAAATAACCAACATACTCCAATTGTTTTCTGGACAATCCAATTGTGATGAACCTTCAGTGCTTTAGTATAGGCTTGTTGTAGACAAGGTTGAATGTTCTCCTTTGAAGGATCATGTTTGGAGATGGACTGAACAAAGGAACATATAAAATATAGTCCCCTGCAAAATTAAGAAAAACAAAAGGATCAATTAAAGTTAAACAGCAATAAACACAAAAGAGAACAAACAATGTTAATGATTCCTCCCTTCTTTAGCAATCACCTTTGATGTCTTCGATTTTAGGAAAATTTTATGACTGTCCATCGGGCAACCTTTCTGCTTTGTTTGGTTGTCCAAAGAAAATTTAGTTGCCCAGAAAAAAAATTTTGCAGTAACTCTAGAAACTATTTGTTTTCTTTTTTGCATGAACTTTGGTTGTCTGATGGACAACCAACCCTGTACTATTTGGTTGTCCCCCACAAATTTTGGTTGTCATGGGCGACTGGAAGACTGTTAACATCGAGCCTTGTATAATGAATATAACAAAGCACTTTCATCTCTTTTTGTTTCATTTTGTAATGTTTATCATGTTTTAGTCTTTACTGACAAAAAGAAAACAATGCTGTGTGAGCCTTTAACTGCATGCCCACAGAGGTGACACTGACATGTACCATGAGCAGGTGGTTTTTTCATCTATTCAGATGGTGTCCTTGCTTATTTTCCAATCTTTTTTTCTTTTGTTGATTATTAGAGAGATGGTTAAACCTCACATGTGGAATAGTTCAACATCATGTTGTAAATAAGAAAGTTTGGTTAATCTGATTTATGGCAATTTAAGACTCATAATTACAATTGGGAATGTACAGCATATTACTGAACATGAATGGTGTCACTGTATTTAGAAAGCAGTTCTACCTATTCTTACCTTTTAAATTCAAATTGAACAGCTTGTCCCCTGAAAGTAAGTGACCATCCTAAGCTGGCAATTATAATTAGTGACTTTATTGGCTAAATCCATTAATAAGTGACTACATGGAGAAAGCCATTGATAAGAGACTATCCTAAATAAGCTGATAGTGCCCTTTAATACCTCTTAAAAAAAAAAAATCCTTTACTGTCCTGCTCTTCAGAAGAAAACCCAAGGCAATTTTTATCTTGTCCCCCCCCCAAGAAAAATTGCCCTGCCCCTTTCCACACTTAAGTTTAGGCCTGTACAAAACATGTGTGTTACCTGACAAGCCATATTAAAGCATCTGTAGCTGAGTTTTTAGCATCTGTCTTCTCCCTCTCAATTTCATCTTCTACCATATCATGAAGGGTTTTGAATCTTTCTGGGTTTTCTTCATATCTCTTCCTTAATTTCTGAAAAAATGAAAAAGACAATAAAGTTACTTGAACAATACATGATGGTAATCTCTGTAACGATAATATGTGGGCCAACACATGGGTATGTTAAAGTGTCAGCCAAAAGCCACATTATAATTTCAATAACCTACTGTATGTGATGAGATCAAACTTTCATTTGACATACAAGTCGTAAGTATATGATTATTCTACACTGTCACTTTGGAAAGTCTGTCAGAATGGCCCAACTCAAATGAATTATACATCACAAGAAACTATCTTATTTCCTTACCGGCCAGTATCATAACTGATCTGCTGTGGCGCATCACATATAATGTGAATGATTGTGGCTTGTATATCATACAGACAAAGCCTATCAGGATGAGACACAAATTAATTTAAAAACTAATACAGATGCATTACACAAAAGGTTGCTCTCATAGCACTGTACACTCAGATAAAATACTTTTTTAAGCATTACCAAACTGCTTCAACTAAAAAACAAAGAGAAAAGAAAAAAATGTACATTATTACTTTACTACAATGCAATGACCTTGAGGTCAAAAGTGACAGTTTAGTTTGAGTTTTATGTTTGGATCATTATTTCTTTCTCACTGCAAAGATATTCAATAATATTTATACCACTAGAGTTAAACTACAATATCATGTGAAAAAACAACATAACATGTGGCGTAATACACTGTGACGGAGAGACAAACAGAGAGCAGTAGGAAAATTTTATGGTAAAAAGATAAACTTTACGTTTTTTTTGTTAACTATTTAACCACTTCATGTCAAAGCTTGGTGCTACATGAAGAACTCTCCTTTTTCACTTTTTTATTCATTTATTAATTTCACTTTTTTGCATACTTACAGAAATATTTCCATTTACATCACTCTTGACAAACACAAATGCTGTTGATCCTAACATATCTGTAAAAAGAAACGAAACAATACATGAAAAGTATTACAGTAGCTACTTATAGAAATCAAACTGTAAGGAAATGTAAAGTGTACAACCAGAAAACTTTAAAGAATGTCACTCCAGTTCAACATTTGGAGTGAATAAAGGCTGGTCTCATTACTGGTATGAGAATGAAAGAGGCTAGTTTCATATCTGGTGTAGGAATGAATAAAAGGCTGGTTTCATAACTTGTGAGGGAATAAAAAAAGCTGAGGCGTTTGAACAAATTCAAGCAACAGATCAGTATCTTAAACACGCTGGGATTTTCGATGGTGTGGTTGTAGAGTCAGTTCCAGAGTACAGTAAGCCTGTGTAGCGGCATTCAAGTCTAGGACTATTTTAAGACTTATCACAAAATAAGTCCTTGACAAACTATAAAGAAAGTCAAAAGAACTGCATAACAGCTTACCGTCCTTCTAGATGAAGACTTCCTATTTGCCTCAAATGGGATGATTTTTCATACTGGAACATGGTTAAGTTAGTGAAATCGGGGAAATGGTCACAATGACCACTTCAAAAATAGTCAAAATAACTGTGTGTCAGATGACGAATGCTGGGTATGTTTGTAGTGATAGTGTTCAAATAGAAAAGTATCACACTAAGAAATTTTGCATACCAAGGCACAAAAGAAGGCACAAATTGAATTGACAAACTGAGCAAATCCAATAATCGAAGCTGTAGGCTTCGATTAATAAATGTACTGTAACCTAGACAACCAACAAGGTGAGCACATGTGTAGAAGCAACCGCAAGTTATTTGAATTCGTACAGTAGTACAGTACTGTAAAACTGAATTTAGTACATGCATCAACTGTGTTTGGAACGGATATAAAACACTGGTGTTTTACCATGAGGGTTTTGCTGGTATCCTGGTTGCAAGGTTCTCTGGGGTAGATCCTTGGAATGATCATACCTGTACAGTATGTGGTTACTGGTTTATGCAGAGTGCAATGAACACTCATTGAGTGGAGATATAATCCTCACTATTATCAGTACTGGTGCAAATAAAATACACAGCACTGATATCGTTTATCTGTACAATGTAAATACTGGTGTGAGTCATGCACTACATGCTTCCTATTCATATTAATACAACATACAGTAAATGAATGTTATCTATAGGGGTGTTTCACCAATGTCACGTAATCACACGTCCCTTTGGTTGTTAGACATTTTGCCGGGCAAGCGTCCATTGGGTCACAGTAGTACATATGGTTATGCCATGTGCGTGTGCTGTAAATACGCTTACTGCGCATGTGCTGTGCCCGACAATGCCCCGCCAATCCCAATCATGTGACATCGCAAGAAATATCTCCATATAGTAGCTGCATACATCAACTGGCTCACTGAAACACCCAGCTTGCAAGTTGTATGAAAATGTGTTTGTCAAAAAGGATATTCACTGACTCCTCTTCAGAGTTGTTCAATGCTTACTTATGAAGCTTCATGCATAGCAGTTTCCCAAGCTACTCTCATGAATTCAAAAATAAAACTATCACCAATGAACTGTGATGTGCTACTAACTAGTGATGCTTTTATCAATGAAGGGCAATGTGTGACTTCTATGTAAACTTAAGTTGTCAATATCCCAGTGATAGCACAACAAGACTGATGAGAGCTGATTAACATGGCAGTGTACTACTTTAGTACTAGTACTTATATACAGTATATCTACATGCAGTATGATACTGTAGACTGAACATTGTTACTGGTGTTGGCCAGAATCCCTCATATTTGTCAAGTAGAGGTACAAGAAAAATAAATATAAACCACAACCCAAGTGAAGCTTAACTAAATCTATACTTAAAACAAAGGTCACATTTTTTCTGGTGTCTGAAAATGAGTCCCAATATTTTAACTTGTGTGTAAAGGAAAGGAACTGAAACTTTGTGGTATTTACTATACAATAGTACTGTAGCTCACCATAGCAGATAGTTTGGTGTTCATTTATACAGTATCATTACTGGCCAATGCTGAGAATTAATACCCCAGACATATCAGTTACAGTATATCACATGGCAATACCAGCCTACAGTATAACACTACTATAGTTGCTTACTCCATTATATAATGTATTGCAGAAGTACTGGAAATAAAAGGTGAGGGGATAGAGGGGTGGGGTGGGGAAAGGGGAATGCAGATGGACCAGATAGCTTTAGTGCCATCAAGTAGATTGTTATCAAAGGAGTGAGGTCATCAACTCCTTCATTTAATTCCAATGGTTACAAGAAACTTTAAACCAATTCCAGTAGTCTCCCAACCAATCATTCAGAGAACTTTGATGAGCATATACTGTACAGTAACTAACTTCATTCTCATACTGTGAGGTTATAATCCGCACAACCCTGCAGACTTTTCAATACCATATTCCTTCATGGTTACAGATTATCAAGGTTGCAGAGTACTCACTGTAGGCAACTGGGTGAGCCTGCCAAGTACCTATCATCTATGCCCAGAAATTCCAGTCAAATCAGACCAAGGCACATCTACAGAACTGTACCCTGAATTCTACCCACAGCAAGAAAAAAATATTTGTGCTCTCTGCTGTATAGTATAATACATGTATGGCTTAAAATGATTGATTTGACCTTTGACAAATTCATTCAAAGTGCAGATCCAATACTGTAACAATATTTCTTCTACGCATTTTGCCTCACCATGGACAATTAAAGCAGGCCCTCTGATCCCCAGCCAAGGTACAGTACTGTATCTGTCCTTTGTTGCTCCCCTTGCCATATGCATGGGGTGGTTTGTCCTGTAATTAGGGCCCGGTAGTAAAAATTTCCTTAACTGTGCTTAGGGTCATTACTGACCCATAGCACTTGAATAGATAGTTCTCAGTGACGTCACAACTAGGCATTAGAAACCGCCATGTCTGAGGGCAGGCCTGTGCGTACATATGGGGATTGCCATCAAACAGGGCTGAAATACGCCATGTGAAAAGCTCCTACAGTATGACGTCACGTGAGAACTATCTATAGTGACTACAGTAGAATGAAATTAGGTGGCACTACTGTAAGTAGATTTTTATTCATCTTGTTAATGATTCACAAAGTAAAGAAACGTTTTATCTTTTCTCAATTATGAGTATACAAAGCTGACAGATGTTGTTTCTTCATCATATGTGGAATTGTTTGTATTAAAATGGAATTACTTGCATTAACATTACCTGACCCATAATACAGGTAACAGTTCTGAATGCTCAAATCACACTTTAATTCATACAATGCAGTTAGTCACACTGTTTAAAACGAGTGCAATTTTGACTGAAGCACTGGAATTCTTACTGTAGATCAGAGTTCAACTATAAAATGAAACCAGCAGAAATTACCCCTTCTTCAAATATACTTGGGGAAATATTTCAAACTTTGAGGCAATTACTACCAAATTTGAGAGTAGGGGTGTACCGGATATCCGGTCCGGCCGGACTATCCGGCCGGATAATGAAAAATTATCCGGTTCTGGTTCCGGCCGGACATTTTTAAAAATCCGGCCGGAACCGGATTTTTTTTGTGAATCATTATTAGTAAAAGGCTCTACAAGTACATTTAAATAATATCATGCATGATGAAAATAGGTTTGGTACAGAAGATGCCTATGTATGTAATGGAGTGGCACTGGTACCTGGCTTGACTTCCTGCTGGTCCTCTTCTTATCCCCTTTTTACATAACAAATACTCAGCAACTTCATCAGCCTGATCCTTGACAAAAAAATCTTTCCAAATGAAAGAAGCCATTTTCCAAAGTAAGTGTCATGAAAGTCTGAATTATTGTGACTCCAGAGAGGCCACATTAAGCTACACATTTAATGACAACCAGTTACTAAATGATAGTCAACACTTGACATTCAAATACTGTAACTTAGTTCAAAGTAGGACATACAGTATGGTCAATATCACTCATGCTGTATAACAGCTGGTCTTGGTTACACAAAAGGATTGACATAGAGTTGTGAATAGGAGTAACTTAAACAACAGCAGCCTTAGCAGGGCATGCTATTGTTAATGTCTGGCCCATTTCCTGTTTTGTAAACTGCCAATTACAGTAGCTCACCATAGCAGATAGTTTGGTGTTCATTTATACAGTATCATTACTGGCCAATGCTGAGAATTAATACCCCAGACATATCAGTTACAGTATATCACATGGCAATACCAGCCTACAGTATAACACTACTATAGTTGCTTACTCCATTTTATAATGTATTGAAGCAGTCCTCGAAATAAAAGGTGAGGGGAAGGGGGGGGGGGGGGGGGTTTGAAGCAGATGGACCAGAGAACTTCAGTGCCATCAAGTAGATTGTTATCAAAGGAGAGCGGTGAGATCGTCAACTCCTTCATTTAATTCCAATAGTCATAAGAGACCTTGAACCAGTTCCAGGAGTCTCCCAACCAACCATTCAGAGAACTTTTATGAGCATATACTGTACAGTAACTAACTTCATTCTCATACTGTGAGGTTATAATCCGCACAACCCTGCAGACTTTTCAATACCATATTCCTTCATGGTTACAGATTATCAAGGTTGCAGAGTACTCACTGTAGGCAACTGGGTGAGCCTGCCAAGTACCTATCATCTATGCCCAGAAATTCCAGTCAAATCAGACCAAGGCACATCTACAGAACTGTACCCTGAATTCTACCCACAGCAAGAAAAAAATATTTGTGCTCTCTGCTGTATAGTATAATACATGTATGACTTAAAATGATTGATTTTACTTTTGACAAATTCAAAGTGCAGATACAATACTGTAACAATATTTCTGCAGATGCATTTTGCCCCACCATGGACAATTAAGCAGGCCCTCTGATCCCAAGCCACGGTATCTGTCCTATGTTGCTCCCCTTCCCATATGCATGTGGTGGTTTGTCTTGTAATTAGGTCCCAGCAGTAAAAAGTTCCTTAACTGTGCTTAGGGTCATTACTGACCCATAGCACTTGAATAGGTAGTTCTCAGTGACGTCACAACTAGGCATTAGAAACCGCCATGTCTGAGGGCAGGCCTGTGCGTACATATGGGGATTGCCATCAAACAGGGCTGAAATACGCCATGTGAAAAGCTCCTACAGTATGACGTCACGTGAGAACTATCTATAGTGACTACAGTAGAATGAAATTAGGTGGCACTACTGTAAGTAGATTTTTATTCATCTTGTTAATGATTCACAAAGTAAAGAAACGTTTTATCTTTTCTCAATTATGAGTATACAAAGCTGACAGATGTTGTTTCTTCATCATATGTGGAATTGTTTGTATTAAAATGGAATTACTTGCATTAACATTACCTGACCCATAATACAGGTAACAGTTCTGAATGCTCAAATCACACTTTAATTCATACAATGCAGTTAGTCACACTGTTTAAAACGAGTGCAATTTTGACTGAAGCACTGGAATTCTTACTGTAGATCAGAGTTCAACTATAAAATGAAACCAGCAGAAATTACCCCTTCTTCAAATATACTTGGGGAAATATTTCAAACTTTGAGGCAATTACTACCAAATTTGAGAGTAGGGGTGTACCGGATATCCGGTCCGGCCGGACTATCCGGCCGGATAATGAAAAATTATCCGGTTCTGGTTCCGGCCGGACATTTTTAAAAATCCGGCCGGAACCGGATTTTTTTTGTGAATCATTATTAGTAAAAGGCTCTACAAGTACATTTAAATAATATCATGCATGATGAAAATAGGTTTGGTACAGAAGATGCCTATGTATGTAATGGAGTGGCACTGGTACCTGGCTTGACTTCCTGCTGGTCCTCTTCTTATCCCCTTTTTACATAACAAATACTCAGCAACTTCATCAGCCTGATCCTTGACAAAAAAATCTTTCCAAATGAAAGAAGCCATTTTCCAAAGTAAGTGTCATGAAAGTCTGAATTATTGTGACTCCAGAGAGGCCACATTAAGCTACACATTTAATGACAACCAGTTACTAAATGATAGTCAACACTTGACATTCAAATACTGTAACTTAGTTCAAAGTAGGACATACAGTATGGTCAATATCACTCATGCTGTATAACAGCTGGTCTTGGTTACACAAAAGGATTGACATTAGAGTTGTGAATAGGAGTAACTTAAACAACAGCAGCCTTAGCAGGGCATGCTATTGTTAATGTCTGGCCCATTTCCTGTTTTGTAAACTGCCAATTACAATTCCTTTATAACCAACAACTCAGTCTCACAATATAAGTTAAAGAAAATTTCACCCAAAATGTTTAGTTCAATTAGCCAAAGGGTATAGCTATAGGCTAGACTAGTAATACCCTGTAAAATTATTGCAGCCCCCCATCGGATGTGTGCCCCCACCCCCTCCAACACATGAAGCCATAACGGAGAAGTCCTGTACCATTCCAGTATTTGTAGAGGTATGTGTATTGATCATTAAAATTTACTCTTAATACATATATTGCAATTGCTTATAAAGTAAAGCCTAATGGGTGATCTCTAAGCCCGACACCTTTGCCATTATGTACCATTGGTAGGCATACTTCTATTTTACTTGGACCCTGATTTCAGTTACAAGATTCCTAATGAAAAAATCCGGTCCGGCCGGATAGTTCGTGCCGTCCGGTAAAATCCGGTCCGGCCGGATCTTAAAATTCAAGATCCGGTACATCCCTATTTGAGAGGAGTTTTGATTTTTGTTTCCAACAGTAATTGGCTCATTTATGACTGGCATGTGAGGGGCAGAAATTTTCTAGTATACTGTAAGATGTCAAAGGCAAACCATAGAGACTTTCTAGACGACTGCTGCTATGGTCCAAAATGATTGAAATAACCTTTTTCATGAATTAAAGCCCTACTACATTACATGGTAATATTTACTGTATGATGCTGATGTGTATTTAAAGCTTAATAAACACTGTACACTGCAACAAATACGTCAGTTTAGAACAAAAATAATTGAGGCTGTACAAATTCTCCCTAGAGCCAATGTCTCCCCTGCTGATATTGTTCAAATAATTCTAGACATTATTAAAAAAAAACATAGCCATAGCCTTATGTTTAAAGTGCTACAAGCAAGCTCAAATATATCTGCACAGCTCTGAAGGAAGGGACACAGATAGTCTCTTCTCCCTTCATGCCTGTTACTTACAAATGACGATAGGAGAAATGTTTATTTCCTGGGAAGGGAATCAAATTTTTCCGCAGTTTTTACTTCTGTGTTTTCATGTTAAAAAAAGGAAACTTTCCCTCTAACTGTCAAAATTCCCCCCAAATACCCCAATATCCCAGGAAGGAGCAGATCAACTTCCCAACTTTTCCCACCCATGCATGGACACACACAGGAGACTTATGACAGTCTATACTTGCCATCCTAAACTTGACATTATTTTTAAAAGGAGGATACCTACCCATCAATAGGTTTTCCAATAATCAAATATTGACATTAGAGATATTTTACACATCACAAACAGCCTGATAAGAAGTTCTACCAGCAAGCCAGTTTACGTTTACAACTTCAATGCTACTGTACATATGTCCACCACTAAACCCACTTTCACAAAATCCTGCTTTATCTAAAGTTAAAACTATGCACAACATACCAATAAGAGGAATGACTGACACCTGAGAGGCATCCAGGAAGTTAAGGGTTTCTATTCGGCCATCATCTGGTACTGCCTTGTAGTTCGTCTCCAGCTGCCCATGAAAAGATCTCTTAGGTTTGTCATCAGTCATTCTGGAGGTGTTGGCAGAAGTCTTAGGACACTGACTTTATTCTGATGAAGATTTGATGAAAGCTGCTTCCTGTCTGCTATGAACTTGGAGATTTAATATTGTACACATTACTCCTCTCTATACCTACCACCGAGTAAAAAGAAATTAAATATTGAATGCTTGTGCAAACTATGCCATGCAGTCATAATTTACCCTATGTTTATCAATTAAATCAATCATTGATAGCACATCTGCTTATATGACTAGATGTTCGGGTATGAAAAGTGACAGGTGACGTGACACGACACCGCTTTTGATATTTTAACAAGAAATGCTGCATACTATTTTAGTCATTGTAAAAAACTGGAAATATGATTAAAATATCTGTCAATACCCAAGCTAAATGTAAACAACAACAAAAAATGTGATAAATCATTAATTTATGTCACACTAATGACTAAGTGGGAGCACTGTACAGTGCAATCAGTGCAAACAAAGAACAGTGCTGCTTTTCAACATAACTGGAATAAAAAGATATATTCTAGGAGACCAATGAGTTTACAAATTTCAGAGGGGGCAAAAGTTGTCATTTTGAGGTCTACATAGTACTGGAACTGTGCCAGTTTGCAGAAGTGATTGCTGACTTTGACAGTATTGGCACTGTGCAAAGCAAATAATAATTTTTCTTACTGTACAGTATTGTGCAATCGTAAAGTACAATATAAAGTGTTGTTAATCAGCTTTTAAAGTAATCATGGTACAATACCTATATCAGTCCTAAAATTTGAAAGAACGATCACCCTTTTACCTTTAACATAGAATCGATACAGTATTAAGTCACATTCACATCTATTGCACACATCTGTGGGATAAACTCATATTAACCTCAGCATGAAGAGTGTAGTGTTTTGTAATGTACAGTACAGTCAGCTTTAACTGCCACAATAAAAATGCTATAAACATGGTAAATTGCAAACTCAACTACTCACCAATACCACTGATTCTATGAGTGCAATATAATGAACACTGAACAGATTATTCAACTTTTCACTAAAATACTGCAAACACTCTTATTTTACTGTATAACTGTGAAAACCTGCTTTCACTGAACAATGTGTCAGTTAATATACCTGAGACTGGTCAGTCTGTTCCAATTAATATACAGGATAAAGTGATTACACAATTCATATAAAGGAAGACATGTACGGTACCCTGCAAATCAATGAAGTTGACTCAAGTACCCTTTAAGAGTAGTTATGCTAAAGTCCAATATTGCCTACAGGATAAAACAACCAGCTTAACTTTAAAGGACTGCTTGAAATAGGTAGGCTACTGGCCAACCATATAACATGACTAATTATTATAACTGGTGATCTCTGTCTTTTATAGTACAGTTAGCCCCCTAGGACTGTATGTTAAGTCTTGTACATTGTACACACTGCATACTGTGTGCTCTAATGGAATTAACTGGATTACTGGACAAGTATAAATTCATTCAAGCAAGTTGATTCAGAGAGCTGCTGACATGATGGACAAGTACTGAAAAAAGAACTTGCTGAAATGTGGATTTCAGCTATAGAGTCCATTGCATTAACAGATGTGACCATGGACTCTTGTACTGGATGCCTGGTCAGATGATTTCTACATTTTCTGGCAATGCTCCAAGCCACCATGATCCAAAATGCACAGTATAGTTTTGCCTGCCAGATCTTGCAGGCTTATGTCAAACTTCTTAACAAAATTTGAAACAATCAGGAGACCACGAAACATCTTATTTCACATGCATTGCAGGATATAGTCACACTCACATCTAATGCAAGTGTCTCATTCATTGGCAGTACTACATTTTTAGCCCAGGTGCAGCTTACACATGCTCAAATAAAAAACTCTGCAGCTTACCGACACCCTCAGAATACCAACCAAAACCATATCACTTTAAAGTGGATTGAAAAGTTATGAAACCATAAAAATTTCTACTGTAGCAGTGACAGTTTTGGGAATTTGATGTAAATACGGGTACAGTAAAATTACAAGAAAATTTGAATTTCATGGTAAAGATTTCAATCCTGAAATTCATGGTTGAATAACTTAAACTGCAGATGTACATTATGAATTGTTCATAACACCTTGCACTGTTTTATACTATACATGTGTCAGTTACACAATTACAGTACTACTGATCGTCGTCAAATAAAGAAATGTAACTGATCAAAAGTGTGGTCTAAACAAGGTCCTCATATGTGCAAAAGAGTTCAAGTAACAATATGGCATAACCAATTTGCACACTTCAGTGCTAGTTATTCTTATACCTGGAAACTTTCTCCAGGGGGGGGGGGCTTTGCACTTTAACCTTGCATAATGTGTGACACATATACAATTTGACACTAAATAGGAACCTGACCTAACAGTGTACACATGTCTATGCAGTTCATCTACAGCACTGTAATCAAGGCCTTTTCCTTGAGCTACTGTACTTAAGAAGGCTTTCTTAAAATCTTTCAAAACTACTTGACGCAATGTTCTTTGCTTAATTTGTTCTCTGACTGTGCATTACGCACACCAAGTCTAATGCATGTTACGATTCAAGTACATTGCTGCTCATCTGCATTTCTTGTATCAAGTTTTGGCTTTATTGGCCCTACACAGTAACCTGGGTATACTGTAATACTGTTAAGACAGAGTACCAAGAAACTCAACACTTACCCCATGAGCACATGCTTTAACAGATTTAATACTTTAACTTGGACCAAATAATTAATGGATAATGGGTTTACCTGTAATGGTCAAGTATTAGTCAAGGTATATCTAGGGTCATCTTGAGGTCATTTAATATATTGAAAAAAATGCTTTTTCCTCCCCTTACAGATTCATGCCACGGCAGTCTTTCAGGTGTTTATCAAGTGCTGTGATATAATTTTGGCAACTGCTTCACTGCTTCATTAAAGGTGCTCAGAAATTAAATGTCAATAGTCACCTACTGTATGTAGTGGTAATTTTGGTACATGTTATCACTGCTTATAAATATCCGTGTTCCATCTCACATCTTGTAATCTTGCAGTAATTACTTACTTTTGGGGCACTTGCAAAATTGACACAGCTGAAATTTTCTTGGGCCTCTAGAAAAGGAAAATGAGACACCTACTCTTGGGTTTGGATCTGTTATGAAACTACTGAACTGTGTGCAAGGGAAACCTGAACTTTTCTGCATGACATGAGACTTGCTTTAGTCCATTCGAGGCTGATGGATAAAGCAACTTTACTCTGTGGTAGCTGTGTGAATGAAATTTGCTCTGCACTTTTCTCCTACCTCAAGTTATCTTCACATAAGCAACTGGAAGAAGGGCATGATCAGAAACACTAAAAGATGTGTTAAGCATCTACTTGAAACCACAATGCATGTTTAATAGGGAGTGATAAAAATTTGTACACATGTATATCTGCAAAGCAGATTTGCATTCTTTTGCTCTGATTTACTTTGCCTTACATGTTTTGTGAGAGAAGACAGCTGCACATGTTACTACTCCTGTACCATCAGTAACCATTTGCTGTGAATAACAACTGCCCAGAGACCAAGGGTGCCATCCATGTAACGCCAGCAGCAAAGTTACATCAGTGCATCCACTTTCACTTGCCTACAAAACACAAACTTGTGTGATTTACAGCAGAAAATAATATTACATTGCCTGCTGTGTATAATGATCATTCATCATACTGGAATCCAAAACTTACAGTAAAACACATTCCAGCCAAAACTTCAAACACATTCTATTTGGCAGGAAATAAGCATATATTTGTGTGAGATTCTATGTAAATTTAGTGGAACCACATTGCAGCAGAAAGTTTTGTACAGTACTGCAGCTACTGTATGCTTTTAACTTAGGCCTAGTTTATGGAACAAAATATATTGTGATTAAGTAGTAGTCATACCCCAACTATAACTCATCTGATTCCCTTGGCATATACTGAAGACACCTGTGCATTAGAATGCATGAAGGCCAGAGACCTTGCAAATGGTTCTTTCTATACATTAGGGTACCATCAGTGGGACACGAGGTCAAAATTTCAAATCATCTTTAATTAAATTACAAAATTGTATTTTTTTACATACAGCATTGTGTATGTGTTACAGAATTCATTACATGTTAGTAAATTCACCAACATGACAGGGACACCACAGCAGTCTTTTAGCTCCTCTTAAAAGGATGAAGAAAACCCCTCAATGGTTGACTTCACACCCGAGTGTGACTAATAGGTTCCTTCATAACAAGAACATGGAAAAAGTTGCGAAGAATTCTCCATTAACTTAAAAAAAAATTCCATTTAATTTTCTTCACTTTTCAAATGTCAAAAGTCCTACTCTTTTACATATTGTACAATACTGCTTTAACCAGTACATGGGATCTATTCAAATTTTCCTGTTTGACACCCTTAGATTGTTAGACTTGCCATTTGGTAACTTATTTCCATGAATTTATGGGCATGTGTGATATTTGCTTTTTGCCACAGGCTGTTTTTACTGCTTTTTCTAGGGTGGATTTAACTGGTAAAAACCGACCTGGAAAAAGCAGGGTTTTGCTGAAAATGGAAAAAAGGTAAAAACCTATTCTGCAACATTGAAATAAATGTTGTTAAAAAACTACTTTTCATACTTTTTTCAAATTCAACATATTTTTTTCAAATATGGGAGTCATTTTTATACATAGATTTACAATTTTAGGCAATAGTACAATCCATGTTGAGTCTGGATGTGATAATTGTAGTGATTTTGGCCACTTTTTGCCAAATTTACACAGTTTTTGTGTTAACTTAAGTGTACACATGTATTGGTATATTAAATGCAGACAAATAGGGAAGGAAACTCCTAAGGGATAATTTAAGGATTTTTCTGTTTCACATTGACCTCTACATGGTGTTATGTCTTGTTTAAATATAAATTTGAACCATCCACCTTCCTTTTCATGACCATCTTTTTGTACATTACAAAGGAGCCAATAAAGTGCTGGCTATCAAAGTTTACTTCATTCAAACAATCTTTTTTTGTGGTTTATTAGGTTTTTCAGGAGGAAAAGAATAGGGATGTACCGGATCTGGAATTTTAAGATCCGGCTGGACCGGATTTTACCGGACAGTACGAACTATCCGGCCGGATTTTATCCGGCCGGACCAGATTTTTTCATTAGGAATCTTGTAACTGAAATCAGGGTCCAAGTAAAATAGAAGTAGGCCTACCAATGGTACATAATGGCAAAGGGGTCGGGCTTAGAGATCACCCATTAGGCTTTACTTTATAAGCAATTGCAATATATGTATTAAGAGTAAATTTTAATGATCAATACACATACCTCCTCTACAAATACTGGAATGGTACAGGACCTCTCCTTTATGGCTTCATGTGCTGGAGGGGGTGGGGGCACACATCCGATGGGGGGCTGCAATAATTTTACAGGGTATTACTAGTCTAGCCTATAGCTATACCCTTTGGCTAATTGAACTAAACATTTTGGGTGAAATTTTCTTTAACTTATATTGTGAGACTGAGTTGTTGGTTATAAAGGAATTGTAATTGGCAGTTTAGAAAACAGGAATTGGCCAGACATTAACAATAGCATGCCCTGCTAAGGCTGCTATTGTTTAAGTTACTCCTATTCACAACTCTTATGTCAATCCTTTTGTGTAACCAAGACAGCATGAGTGATATTGACCATACTGTATGTCCTACCTTGAACTAAGTTACAGTATTTGAGTGTCAAGTGTTGGCTATCATTTAGTAACTGGTTGTCATTAAATGTGTAGCTTAATGTGGCCTCTCTGGAGTCACAATACTTCACACTTTCATGACACTTACTTTGGAAAATGGCTTCTTTCATTTGGAAATATTTTTTGTCAAGGATCAGGCTGATGAAGTTGCTGAGTATTTGTTATGTAAAAAGGGGATAAGAAGAGGACCAGCAGGAAGTCAAGCCAAGAATTTCAGTACCACTCCATTACATACATAGGCATCTTCTGTACCAAACCTATTTTCATCATGCATGATATTATTTAAATGTACTTGTAGAGCCTTTTACTAATGATTCACAAAAAAATCCGGTTCCGGCCGGATTTTTAGAAATGTCCGGCCGGAACCGGAACCAGATAATTTTTCATTATCCGGCCGGATAGTCCGGCCGGACCGGATATCCGGTACACCCCTAGAAAAGAACATTTCTGTAGTCAATGAATAGTCCCTTTTTATTTGGTCTGCTTCCTGCTTAATTGTTTCTCATTTAAGTGGACTTCAAAACAGAGAGGCTCTCTTGATGAAACTCATTTTCTTGGTTTGAAATGGCTTATTATACAGGTAGTACTGTAAGATTAATATTTTCAATCTTTATTCTATGTTTGGCACATTTTAGTGCTCCATGTAGAAAGTGAATAAACTACACAATTTACAGTATCTCTACACTGGTGTATACAAGTATGTATTCATATGCTGTGGACTCTCCCTTAATTGCCAGAGGTTTCTTTCAATTTTCTACCACGTTTTACCAGTAAAAACCACTTATTACCAGTTATTACCAGTTTTTATCACTGTCCTGGTAAAATAGGTTTTTTCCAGCAAAAAAACCAACCCTGGGATATTTGCAAGACATTTTTTCTCCATTTGGACAGTCCCTTGTAACAGGGACACCAAGAATTGGAAATGATAGTAGTTTAATTTTTAAATGTTGATTTGACCATATAATTTTCAAATGCAATATAAACTATTATTTGCAGTAGTAATAATAATTTCAAAAGCCCCAGTTTCATAGAATTTTTGTTGTTCATACATTGAGAATGGCCAACATACTGTAATTACAGCAATGCTTACCAGTCACAGTAGTTTAAAAAGCACAAACTACCGTACACTTTGTTGGTATACTGTAGGTTGGTTACGGTATGGGGCACTACTGTAAGTAGGCCTACAGTATTTCTCTTCTTTGTTGAACCAGTAAAATCAGCTAGGAGCAGTACAATATTTTTGCATTTTTCCAATAGGAGAGGAAGGAGGATACAACTGAATGGTCCCAACTCAGCATGTGTGCTTGAGGTGCAGATGGAATACACTGGCATGGTTTAACAATATCTGTCTTGCAAAGAACTGGAACTTTCATAACCATGAAACCAATAACATTCAACTTATCATTAAACAACCAAAATGCTTTCACCGATTTCTTAACCATTTGCAACAAATCAATTACAACTGAGTTTACCTACAAAGCTTTACACACTCCGCGACAGGCTCTAGGGCAGAAATTTCAGTTGTGGGTGTCCAAATTTGAAAAGTGGGTGTGCTACAATTTTGGCACAATGTGACGCCGAAGGCATCATTATGATCGCAAAGCAATGGCTCTCTTTGGCAGGAATTCAAAGGGCCCACCTTAGGGGCCCTTGGGGGTTAAGGGGGCAATGCCCTCTTAGGAATTTTGCATTTTAGAGGTTTCTGAGGGTAAAATACAAGCTGTTTCAGCCTATTTTTGAAACTTCTTGGACCTGAAATATGGGTTTGACAATACAATTTTTGTCCCCTTCTGGTCTTCTGCCAAAAATATTACTCTTCCCAGACTGTTGTTTACTAGCACAGGACATCAAGGTTTTTAGGGCTAGCTGCATGTTTTTTTGGGGGGGCGGGGGGACAATTCAAACCACATGAAATATTTGGAAAATAAGAAATGGTGTGAGGTATCGTCTATGGTACAAACTTATAAAGCCAAAGTACCCACCCTCAACCTTCCCTCAGTTTTGCCTAGCCATATAGGCCTATGTGTAATTGTACAGTAGCCAAGTGATCCTCAGCCTTTACGGTAGCTATAACTTTAACTGTAAAACTAAATCTTGACTTGCAGTGTGACTGATTCTAAACATACTAGGATCAGACTGCTAGACTGTAGTTCCAATAGCTGTTGTCTGTGTAGATCTACAGAGCACTTGCTTCAATGTCAAAAAACTACTGCCATGTGGTCTCCTAGGCAACACATATGCTAAAGCATCCACCAAATAAATTTGATACAGCTACAAAAAAAAAATGAAACAAATTCAGCAACTTTTATCAAGTAGTCCAATTTTGTTATCATTGATGATAATGATCGATTATTTTGTATGCTTCTAATATCCGGAGATTGTTGTCCAAACATTATAGCCCGAAGATCATTTATTTGGTCCTTACAAGTTTCATTTCTACTGTAGTACACACTACATATGCAGTGCTACAGTATGAGGGTAGAAATCTTTGATGTCAAACTCAAAGGCATCCAAAATTATCAAGAGTGACATACATTTCATAAATTATGAGGTATGTGTAAATCACTCTAAGCCCCTGGTAATATTTTCGGAACCTTTACTTCAGTAATTTTCTTGCACGATCCATTCTTATCCACAAACAGTACACCCACACGAGTTAGGTCATACAGTACGCCAAATTATTCCTACAGTATTTGTATATGGAGATCGAACCTAAACTAGTGCCATGTGTTTGTGTGAGAACAGTCTGATCCTACGGACAGACTACACTGTAAAACGTATGGTATCAAGCCCTCACAGCATAACATGCAACATGGTAGTTATGTTGTGGGCAATAGCACTAACCAAACAACTCACTTGACAGGATTTTTGTATGGCAAGTACATCTAACATACAGTAGTTAAAGTCAATGCATCACTGCACTGACCAATACAGTTTGTCCTACAATCAGCATGCCAATGTACAAGAGATGTGTATGCATGTTAGTAGAAATGTGATATATGAAATCATGCTAGTCAGGTGGAAAACTGGGGAAGATGAAAAGGTCTTCCATAGTGAGAAATGGAGAAATGGTCATCTCGGATCAGAGGAAGATAGCTCACTGTATATTATTTCCAACAGTCTTAATATACTGTAATATACTGTAGTGGAAACTTGAGGGTGTTAGTGCATGGCTTCAAATATATTTGGAAAGCCATGTATGAAAATAAAGGCCCTCATTTTTGGAAACCAGCCGTGCAAAGGACGGCTGGATGGCTGGCTGCCTAATCACTGCTCCGCAGGGAAGGCAACTGCTGAAGTAAGTACGTTACATGGATAGTCTACGTTCATACTGTACCTTCTACACAGTTACAATAAGAACCAGTGTAGACAGTACTGTATGTGTCTCTCGGGAACAAGGGTATGGTAAATACAGTACAACTGCAGCGGATCCAAAATATTGGAAGTTTAAACTTTTCTGCAGTACAGTTTCAAGACTTTCAGATGATGTAACATTTGTGCAGTTGCATGGGGAACATGTTATCATTCTTGCATGGCTGGCAAGCTGCTGTCAATAAGTTTGCATGTTAAATTTGTTTGGCTGGCACTTCAAGATTCATATTTTACATAGAAAACTTTCCAATATAGCCAATAACTGGCAAAAGTAACAATATACGTAATATTTGTATTACACCCCGTTACTTTGTTGCAGTACAGAGAGCCATGTGAGTGGCTTCAGTCCAGATTGTCATCCTCAAGTTAACTTTGTTAAGCCTGCTTAACTTCTATGATAGCCTATAGGCCTAGGCTATGTGTATGCTGGTAGTATCTGTATAAAGTGCTAAGGATGCCTGTACTTGGGCTAGGCCTATGTGTTTCTGTTACACTCCTCCAACATACCCTTATAGGCCTACAGTGTGTACAAATTTTTCAAATTCCCCGGCCATAATATCCAGGGGCCTCTCACTCTCTCAAATAACATTTTCTGACCACACTTTGTCCATCAACTCTCAATTCCTGTTTTAGTGTACACTTTTCCATGGGGGGGGGGGGAGGGGGAGGGGGCACTCGGTCTCAGTGCCTGTGACTTGGACACGAATGCCAGTGAATTCAGTCTCAAACTCAGACTCAGCAGGTGAGGACTCGGACTCAGAAGGTGGGGCCTCGACTACAGCACTGATGACAACGGCCTGCCAATATCCTACATGTAACTTGGCCTACTAGGCCATAGTTCAAACCTCAAGCAACAGTCTTAGGCCTAGCTACAGAATAGGATATAGGAACTAACCTGGAGTGCACACTCCTAATACCGCGTACGTAAATCTGCTGTGATTGCATGGGGACCACTGTCACCCGTCCCCCATCATAGGTGGAGGCAAAAAGCTATGCTGTGTGTACTGTACAAACTGTATGGCGGCCGAGTCCCCATTCGATCACAGCTGTTTCGGGGAGTGCGCACTGCAGTTTCTATATCCTAGTCTACGGGCCTAGCCTACGTAAGAACTTACTGTAATGTTACCTGTAGGCAGCCTAGGCTAGGCCTCGTTGATGGACCGTGTACCTTTCAATTATGAATTAGAGTAAATGCGGATATTAAAATGAATCAAACGCAGCTTAAATTACAAAGAAACCAGTAGATTCGAAAACAAGGTAGGCCTAGGCCTATGCAATACGAACACACAAATGCCTTGATTCCCTGGCCACTTCCTTCACAGTCACAGTCACAGCCTAGCCTACTGTGTTGACACCGTAAGAACAATGCTTCCACAACTTAAAAGTACATTTCCTGAGACAGAATCTCAATTTCCCGAACTTTGATGTTAATAAGCGAAAACTTAATTTTCATACGTGAATGAGGAACTAAATCTACACAATTTGGTGAAACCTCCATTCAAATCGGGCATGTAGTGTTCGAGATATCAGCAAATGATGTTACTACATTTGTGATCGAGGGCAGTGTTGATCAGAATAGTTCCATGTATAATTACCTTTTTAATGGTCATGAGAAGGAGTGCAAACCGTGACGCATGCGCGCGAAGCGCGCCGAAATTTTGTCATTAAATAAGATTTCCCTGACGAAATCTGCATTCAGAATCTACATCGAGACACCTAACAATTGCCCAACAAACCTACATACCACTCAAAAGCCAGTCAAATAGAGCCACGGCACTACTCTTTTACGCAAATGGGGGGGGGGGGCATTTGATATTGTGTCCCCCACCCATCGAAACGTGGGGGGACTTGTCCCCCGTCCCCCCCCCCCCCAGGATTGACGCCCATGCTGCCTTGAAGTGAATAGGGAAAGGACCTCCCCACGTGAAATATGAAGTTTGTAAAATTCTCATGCCTCTTATACTTTCACATCCAGGTAACATATAATTGTGAAGGAGAAAATTGGTTGTAAACTTTAAAGGAAACAAAAGACTTGCTCATTAATGTGAGGACATGACGTCATATGTACTTGCTTCAAGTTGACATGTGTTGAAAATGTGACAATTTTAACTGCTAGTATCTTGAGAACCACACATCAGATTCCAATGCAAATTTCACCAGAATGCTTAGAATGCTCTAATATATCAAAACTTGATTTGAGCTTAGACCCTTCTTTTAATTAATTAATCGAAGCCTACAGCTTTGATTGCTGGATCTGCTCAGTTTGTCACGTAAATTTGTGCCTTCTTTTGTGGCTCGGGGTATGAATTTTTCCAGTGTGATATACTGCACCATTTGAACAAGATCACCACGAACATACCCAGCATTCTTTATCTGCCATGCAATTTGTCTGTTTCATGAAGTGGAAATTATGCCCAATTCCCTGATTTCACCAACTTAATTGACCGTGTTCCAATATGAATAATCACCCCCATTTGAGGCAAACAACTAGTCCTTATCTCGAAGGATGATAAGCCGTTACCCAGTTTTGTTGACTTTCTCTTAAGTTTTCAAATAGTGTGACTGCATCTCAAAAAAAGGCCCATACAAGTTAACGCCGCTACGCAGGCTAAGTCTGCCTTTGAAGCCACAACCCGGCTGAGAATATCCGCAGATCCACCGTGACGGGTAAAATTTGGCCCCTCCACCTCTAAAGTAGCGAAGACCAATGAGACAATGTCTTTATTGGGTCTCCCATAGTCAAAATTTAATGCTCATTATATGTTATATGTGATCGTTTAATGCCAAAAATACATAGCCATAAAGAGCCACCACCATCTGCAGAAGGGAGTAAGGGGGAAGGGGTTCACGGAGAAATCAAAAATCGTAGTTTTACTCAGTTTGAACGAGAATCAAAATCTACAGCTTCCATTAGCGGCTCGCCATAGGGGCACGGGGGGACAAGTGCCCCTCCCAAAAAGTTTGCAAAGCATGGTCTTCAATCTTCAAAAAAAAACCCATGTAATTTGAGATGGTTTAAATATAAAGTATTTCTAAATTTGGACGAAATCATTCTCTCTATCTCACAAATGTCATATATTTTTTTATGAAGTTGTGTACACTGTTGCAAAATTTCTTCGTAATTTTCAAGTATGTATTTCGTGTTAATTGCAAGATTCAACCTAAGTTTACTGGGTCATTCGACCACTAGACGTGTTAATTTGATATATTCGAGTCGTCATAGTTTTAATTTATTGTATGCAACTCCTTCAATTGGGGGAGGTATTCTAGTTTGTGATAAAGAAAAATGATAAAATGTCACACTGTCTGGAGAGGGGAGCCACTATCGGTAAGCACGAAAAGTACTAAAAATATCTTTTGCTAAAATTGTCTCCTAAAATCATTCCCGGAACGTAAGTTGTAAGTTGCTCCATTACATTTGTTTTATCGTATTGTTATGTGTCAAAAATTGCAACTTCCCAAAAAGGGTGATAAGGAAACGTTCATTTGGTAACTTCACTAATTGAAGCTTTAACCACGGATGATCGCGAAAGTCGCTTATTAGTCTTCTAACGCCTTATACGTGCCCAGCATGTGTGAGGATTAATGTAAAATGCCAGAATTTTTGAATTCGAAGCTGTATCGGTGTCTGAGCAAACATGAACTTCTGAAGGCAAACCCTGTCGGTGTTCAATTTAATACAGTTGAAGCAGTGCACAGAAGAACTTGGAGGGGCAAAAGTCGTATTTCGCCAGGATTTTAACCGAGTTGCGAGAATGTTTTAAACCAGGGGTGGGGACCTACGGCCGGCTAAACAATTTGGTCCGGCCCGCGAAGCAATTCATGAACGCAATTTTTGTAACATTGTAATTTAATTTACAATAATTTTTTCTACCATGTATCCGGTATAAGCTGAATACGCTGCGTGATGCCGCTTCTGGTGTAGTACTACACCTTACAGGTTGCACAATGTAGCCTGCATTGTAAAGCATGTGTTTACCAATAGGCCTGAACCAAACTCATAGGAACCTATGCAAAATTTATTTCGTTCGCACCGTGTCAGTCCTGGTGGATTCCAAGGGTTATACCCCCTTCTCCTCCCTTGAGTAGGTTTAAAATTAAAGAAGTGAATAACTTTTCAGTGTAATGCGAAGAGTAAATATTACTTAAGTAGTTAAGTTCCTTCAAAATGATATTTTCGGCGCGTTTCGCCCCCTCTTTCTTAGCTTGTTTGCTATTATATATACCGGTGCTTCAGAAATCACCAATGGACCTGCCATTAGTGCTAAGAATGATCACGTTGTGATATTTGAAACCTGATTAGCTTCGTGCATCATAATGTCATTTACAGTGAGTAACGGTAATGTTGGAGCTACTTCCCCACAAGTTTACAGATACTTCAGAGCTTTGGGGGGGGGGGGGGCTTCAGGCAGACTTGAAATCAAGTCCAACACTACCTGACTTGAAACATTCTGTGGCATTTCTCCTATTAAAGTAACACAGAGACTAGAGTCAATGACTTGACTCGAGTCATTAAAATAGCTTTAGTTGACTTGACTTGCCGAACTTGGTTACAACTCTGTCATTAGGTACACAACACATTGGCTGTGTTGATTATCACCCGCGACTGAAGGCAGTTTTACTCGGGTGTCACCTGGCCAGATTAGCATAGTTATCTGTCTACAAAAAGCTGCTACGGGCATGTAGCCTAAACGTATTGTGTTTCTCGTAGGAGGAGAGATTTTCCTTCCCTTGTCAAAACTGACGGCGCCGTTGGTCCACTTACCTTCATAGCAGACGTCGAATATATACTCCTCTTTTGACGTACATACTCTAACGTATTATGAGTGCAGCCAATATAGGTGCAAGAGTAATACACGTCCGCCAAGCGGGCAATTGGTCCACGAGCTCTAACATGACTGTCAAATGGCCCGTTAAAAGCGAAAGGTTCTCCATTTCATAAAGATTGCCATTTCGGTTGATTTAAAGTGAACACACCAAACAGTCAATCAAAGTAGTGAGACTTCTGACTAGTGGCTTATTCGTATAGGGGATGATCGAACTGTCGTTCTGAGTTAGGGGAATTCCCCTTCCCCTTTGTTTCGGAACGGTACTGAGATCCAAAATAGTACTATCATTTTCAAGTGTCTTCATGCTCGAAATTTCGTTACTTCAAGAAAATAATCCAGAAAACAATATTTTATGGCTTCTTGGCAAAGCTGAAACATATTGTGTCACAATGAAAGAAACAACAAAATATTTAGAGATGGATCTCTTTTATACAAATGGATCAAGCTGCTTGCCTGTTTCCCCTGCCTCTTACTCCGCCCTTACGGAGTAGCGTTTGGCTGGTATGGTTGTATAATTTCTTTTAAAGATAGCTCATGATTGACTGCCTGAGATAGTTTTTGAAGAGTTTTGGAAACTATTATGGGGCATCACTTTAATATGCAATAATAACCGTACTCCTACTGTACTATCCATAGCGGACCATTGATACTTCCGAGAAGAAGGAGTCGTCCGAACCTCCCTGACTACGAACTTGAGTTTGTTCCCCCCCCCCCCCCCCAAACAAAATTTCTTAAAACCGCCCATGGCAGCTTCCAATGAGGAATGACCGAGAGGGGATTAAAGGTATAGAAAAAGTGTTATAGAGGATTTATAAGTTGTATGTTTCATACTGCTGATTCTCTGAAATTGCAGTTTATGACTTTTGGATAAGCTTGTGTAATGAGTAATGTACTGCAAATCACGGACATCACGTTACATATGTTGCCCATAATATGAGATTGCCACATTATCCCCTCTTGATGCAAGGTTTTCAGAAAATAGTTTTAGCTAGAATAATTCTGTGCATTATCGTCCCAATAATGGTCATCAGGCATGGAGTGTAAACCGTGGCAATTGGGCAGGCGCTACTGCCCCTGTTCCTCATATCGACTGCATGGTCAAGTGGTTAAAGCATCCGACTTGCAGCCGGAAGGTCTGGGGTTCGACTCCCTGGCCCGGTCATACCAAAGACTTTAAAAATGGAACCTATAAACTGCCATTGTGCTTGGTGCTCAGAATAAGCAATGGGGTAGGGAAAACAAGCCAGTGAGCCACAACTGGAAAAAAGGCCGTGGCCAGCCCGACTTAAACTGATTGGTTAGAAAATGATCCGTAAAACTTCATCTAACCCTAACCCTGTTCCTCAAGCGCTATACGTTGCATTAACTTGCACTCTGAACACAAATTTGTTACTGCTTGTGTCATTACTCGAGTTGCTGTCTCCTACGATTCAGTTGACTCATGAAGGCCTTTCTAAGGATTCAATGACTTGACTCGAGCTCAAATGGGATGTCCATACTATTTGAAACGCCAGTTTGCAGGAAAGTGGTGCCTAAAGTTCCCCCATAAAACCATGCTCAGCTTCCACTCTATTCGTTTTGCCTTTCTTGTTTCTCTCCTTTCCTCCCTGGTCCCCATCTTCCCTTCATTTTACCGACTGGTGTAAAATTTTGTCGTCTCACGGTGACACGATATCACACTGCCATGAACAACTTTTGGCATGTTCTGCAGAACGAATATGTTTACGTTTCATGTGTTTTTAATGGTTTTCTCAAACATTATGACACGAGTTGTCTACATCCTACATACATTCTAATTTCTCCGGCATGACACCCCCTTCCCCTTGCACAAACATACACACAAGTGCTTTTTTCTTTCTTCTTTCCTTCTTTTTTCTCTTTCCCTCTCTCCTTTTCTTTCCGTCTTTCTTCTCTCTTTGCTCTCCCTCCTTTCTCTTCCTTCTTTTCCTCTCCACTTTCCTTCATTTGAGAATTTTGTCGACAGGATCCGTGATAGGGCTGTCACACCCACACACCCCCTCTAGCGTTGGCCCTGGTCCCCTGCTTTTGAAAGTAGAGTTGATTGCCCATTCCACCTTTTCCAGAACCCCAACGGAGGAAGTAGGTACATGTTTGATTTTATAGCTTGCTATATAGCTGTTTCAAAGAAATCAAAGCCGAAAATGATTGGAACAGCCATTTAATGAATTAAAATCGTAGAAAAATGCCTCAGATTACACCACAAATCATTTGGACACCACCAATTTAAAAGAGAACACCAGATCCCTCGCTTCTAGGGCTTTGGGATTCGCACTTGAAGTAGTACTGGTCAGGGTAATCCCATCTCCACACTTTAAAAACCTGTGGACGCTTATGCCCAAAGCTCTAAATCATAGGCGTAGGAAGCGGGGGGCTGGGGGGAGGCTTTAGCCGCCTAACCAAAAATGTGAGGGGCTGAAGTATGCTTCCGCCCCCAAGATCCAAGGGCAAAAACCCCTTATTTGTCTCTTCTGTAAGAAATGTCAAAAATTTGCAGTAATTTTCCTTAAAGTTTGTCCAAAATGTTGCACCAAATTGTATCTGAGGGCCCTCAAATACCCAAAAATTTTCCAAAGGGGAGGGGGTGGAGGTTCCCCTCCCCTTAGACCCCTCCCAAGGACGGCGATCGAAAACAATGTTCACCCCCCCCCCAGTCTCGGAAAGCTTCCTACGCCTGTGCCATTCCATTGGCCATTTGCTCGTAAGTACCCCACCAACAGATTGCAAGAGAAACAATTAAGAGTTCATACAACTTAACTTTGTGTTGTTTTAGTTCATTTCATCTTAAATTTAAAAAGAAACTGTTCTGGAGGTTTCCTTGGATTAAAAAAGCAAACACGTTGATTTTAACTTCAGTATGAAATTTAACCCGAACTATGGATTGGTACACCCGGTGCAAGGGATGATGTGCTTGAAACAGGTGCGGATCCGAAGGGGGCTCCTCCTGCTCCACCCTCCCACCCCCAGTTTTTGCCACTATTTAATTTTGTTATCGAGTGATATTCCAAGGGTCATTGAAAGACAGCTTCACTCAATCCTAGCAGAGTAAAATTTTAGTCCATTTTCACTCGTTCGGTAGTGAAGTTCACTTGTATACGTTTACAGAGCCATAGCACACACAGGTATGTTAAATCAACTGGGGTGCTTGTATTCGCCTTTTAAGTTTGGTTCATTATCATAACTTTCATAGTTAGAATATGGATGTCAGGAAACTCGGTTCGCCTCAGAATGTATTTAACATTACCATATGATAGAATACATTATGCTCCCTTCGCCCCAGGATACTCACCCAACAAGCAAGTCTCCTAGCTACATTTTGTAAAGAATACAAAATTCTTCATGGAAATCAAGATTTTTTTTCTCATCAAGTGTCTAAAGAAGGGGATCAGAATGAAAAATACTCAGAATGCCTTCATCTTTGTCTCATTTCTCCTTTCTCACTTTGTAGTTGGCCTACCTCCAAAGTGTGTAAATGAGATGAGAGGATAGTCACTAGAGGCGCCCTCTGTCGACTATTATGAGGAAAATACATATTCAGATTCGTACCGAACAGTGGGCACCCCTATTTCTTTCATTAATTTTTCAAAAGAAATGGCCTGAAGGTTGCAAATTTTATTGCACGTGGTTGAATTCAAAAGGAAAATTGAGGACTCAGTTATACAATACCATTTATATGTCATCAAATAAGATATTAAACGAGGAGCCTGAGTCGTTAATGGATGAGTGTTGGGGGACGCTTTTACTATCCAGGGAAGAAACATTTCTTTAAGTAAGTAAGGAGTTCATAAATTACAGAAGAATTGCGATGCGATCATAGAACTTTTTCGTACATGCCTATCTGAACTTACAGTTTATCCACCTATACGTTTTCATGTTTTTGAGTCCATTGGCAATGCCGAATGAGGACGACCCAATAGTTAATGCCATGCATGTAGAATTATGATCCCGAAGGGAATCTAATATATACTTGACCAAACGTTCAGCCCTAACCTCATAAAAGTCTGTCATGCGCGGCTCTATTCTGGTTGGGCGGAAAAAAGAATAGACTACTACACACCATCTTATCCAAAAGATTGAAAATGGAATTGACTATTCTTAAAGGTCTAGTTGGGCTGTAACGAAATTTTCCTTTAGTCATGCCTAGTGGCATAAAGCTAAGAGAAAGATAAAATTACCCTCATGCATCCCATGTCATTTATAGACACATGATAACAAAAATCTATTCTCCTCCAACGTCTCTTTTAAATTGGCATCTAATTTTCCCCTTATGTAAATGATAATTTGCGTATTGAAGTGTCATTTCTTTCTCTGGGATAGCAAGTTACAATATTTTCATTGCATTCTCAGAACAAATGTATTACGTCATCACATGAAATTTGTCAAGAGCTACCGTGGGTGCACTGACCACAATGAAGCAATTGAAAAGTTATTCTTCTCCAGTAACGACGACCTCTTCTTCTGTTATTTTTTGTTTAAAAAAATGCTGTATATACAAGTATTTCTAAGCTTAATGAATTTTATATTAACTTTAATTGCATTTAATGTAGAGGGACATATTTAGTTAAGACAAAACATGGTAAAGCCTGCAAGAGATAACACCATAAGAATATAAAACTGTTTACAGCAGATATCCCAGGCTATTTCATTGAGTTAATTCTCTTTACAAATATTGAATAAGTTCCAACTTAGGTACTGAACTAAAATGAAAGTGTTTTCTAGTTTCCTTTTGTGAAAATAAACGTCTGTACTTACAAATCTTTATGCAGAGAAACAAGGTCGAAATGAAGTTATTTGTATGATTTTGAAACTGATTTAATATGGTCTATTTATAGACAGAAAATGCGTTGTCGATTTTGGAAGAATATGAACTTTTTTTGTAAAAATGTGATGTTTAGTAATGAAACAGCAAGAAATCTTTGCAACAATTATTAAGTTGGGCAGAACAGAAAGATGTATTTTGATGTCATAATGTAAATAAATGTCGCAACTGGGGTAATATATATATATATATATATATATAGATATATATATATATATATATATATATATATATATATATATATATATATATATATATATTCCCATAGGCTACGGATTACGTCCAATTGGTGGAGGGGGCTGAAGCACTTTGCCAGAAATCGGAATGCATGTTTGCCATAAGATAACGTACCGTTTGGCCAAAATAACAACTCTTCTTCCCGAATGAAAGGGGGACTCCAGCCCCAGCCCCACCTCGTATGCTTATGTATCTGTTTGAATCATCACATCAATTTTTATCCTTGTAGAAGACGTTTTGCTGTCACACCATATTTTACATTCTTGTTGTTACTGAGAATTTTGACACGGTAACTGTCACACTTATGACTTGTAATCGCACCTCAATGCTAGAAAGTAACCCCGGGTTGACCCTTACATTGTGTGTCATCGCTGTGATCCAATTCTTAGTCAAACAGTCCTAACGTGTGAATGTTTGCGTCCATCTGTTTGCACAATTTCGATCCATGAACTGCGATTGCTACCATGTTAATTAGAAAAACCGTTATTTGTAGTTGGAGAAATTATTGTTTTAACCCCCATGAAGCTAGTACATGCGGTTTAACCGTATTTAATTCCATGAAGTCTTCTCTATTGCAAATTTCTGCCAGTTTTTCCATTCATTCTGCTCAAACAATCGAATAAGAATGAAAAGCATTTTGAAATTTTATGGAGAAGGACTCTGAAAGGGTGCCTATTTTGGTCACCTACAAACCTAGCATCAACAAGCATGCACATAATTATTTGTCCCATCCTCTTTG
Organism: Holothuria leucospilota; assembly: GCA_029531755.1. NCBI lineage: Eukaryota > Metazoa > Echinodermata > Holothuroidea > Aspidochirotida > Holothuriidae > Holothuria > Holothuria leucospilota. The sequence goes on from CM055964.1 coordinate 12,667,494, forward strand.
TTTTTGTTTCGTACCCAACCACCAGTATATTGTCATACAATCAAGGTGCGCTCATGTTTTATCTCCGTATGGATAAATGTATGCACGTTTGAAATAACTTTTCTGATTGGTTTTTCCAGGGAGGTGTTAGGACACATAACACCTCCCTGGTTTTTCCAATCTCATTATTTTTTCATTATCAAACTCTGCATCGCGGGGTAAAACTGAACAATCAGAAGTCGACATCCCTATTTTAAGAACAAGAGGAGTTGGTGATTTCGGGTCAGGACAAAAAGCTGCGTGCGCCTGCGTTTAGCTCTCCGTCCTGTGGCTCTTCTTTCTTTAAATCGGAAACTACCTAATAACTTGCGAGTACAGTGGCGCCGCTAGGAGTTGGCGATTAAGGTAGGGGGCACCACATTGGTAGATGTCGTAAGGCTACCCCAGATAACCTCATCTGCTTAAAGTGTGAACATAATGTGAGAAGCACGCGAAGTTTTTGTCCTCCCCAGGGAAAAACCTTCTCGTCCTACCTATACAGGGTAGAGTGAGCAGGGACTTATTTAAAGAAAGTTTCATTTGCCTAAAAGAACCATCATGCCACTAACTCAGAGGAGCTCCCCTAAGAGTCGGCGCCTGGTGTCCGGATGTTTTTATTTACCAGAATGTCTCCCAGACTGCAGGACATGGCACCGAGGCACTAAGTTGCATCATTATATTTCTGATTTTGCTCTCTCTTTTCTCATGTTTCAGAACTTTACACTAAAGTTAAAAAGACTCTTCATGGTACGTCACCGCATATGAACAAAAGTATAATGATGCTTTTTTGGCTGCTCGAGGAGCGTCCTCCAGAAATGTGGAAGTCCGGGCCCTGTGCGGGGCTCGGGAGGGTTAATATCACAGTGGGGTCTAGCGGGCGAAGACCCGGGAGCTTTGATGTAATTGCAAAAAGGCGATACTTACGTTAGCAATGAGAATTCAAACGATCAGTCAGCCATGGGGAGTAAGCGAGAAGGGTATAAGAATAACCAAAGGGCCGGAGACTAGCGAGCATGTTGTTGAATGTTTTTTCTTTTTTAATGTATTATTCAGCATTTGCCGATAATGGGGGCCCGCGAAGTGCGGCGAACATATAAATGATTTGGAAAATGTATAAAGACAAATACATACCTCCAACCTTTAAGAGTATGCTAAAAAATGTTGCCCTATGCTACCAATGATATTAGACTGCTCTGTGATCTCTTCTTAATGCGCGGACCCTTCAAAGGTGGAAGATGTACCTGTAATTTTCGGAAAAGGGTTTTATCCACAATAATTGAGTGAATTATTGCCGTAATAATGGTCATGAGATGTGAAGTGAAACCTTGGCAAATGTGCCAGCGCGCTAACATTTTGCTTTTAAAAATCATTTTCTTGACAAAAGTTTCACACAGACTTTGCACCGAAACGCATTGAATTCCCGAACAAAATATGCCCTGATTCAAAGACGAGTCTGTAGTCGGGTAAACCGCTATAAAAGCTTTCGATAATCATAAAAATTCTTCCAAAGGGAAGGAGAGGAGGAAAGAATTCCCTTGCTTTGCATTCTTGCAATACTGTACTCCTCCGTAATCACGCATATGAGCACGGACAGGTGGCCCATTTGTAAAACCCTCTCCAAATTCACCAAACTTGGTGAATGAAATGAGCAGACTCCCCGTACGCAGCTACACAATCTTCAACGAGTTTTTCATGACTGCAGTAGTTTGGGTACCAAACGCCAGTGGCGCCGTCAAGAGTGGTGCATTCCCCCAGACAATGCCTTTTTGTCTACCAACCCCTCCCAGTCCGCTCCTATACAAAAGTATAATTTACATGAGGAATGCTCGCCCACATTTGGTCCCTTCCCAATTTAACTTGAATCTCACTGCCACCACCCCAGTTTTGAAATCTGGGGGCTCTACGGCCAAATTCATTCCCATTGAAAGCGAGAGCACTTAAGTACACTGACTGGAATATTTCCCTCAACATATCCGGTACCCTTTAAGTGACCTCGTCAGTAAGGCCCTGCTGTAAGCTCTCAAAATCCTAGTGCGTAGTGTACTGTATCATGAAAACGCCTCAATGTTTTATTCAATACCCAGTATATATTGACACCAAGCCGAGATATCTCCAAGAGAAACTTACTTTTCCATGTAAACCTTGCTTAGTTTGTTAAGTTTTCAATGCATAACAATAGCTTTGCTCCTTTGAATTTTTGATTTCTTTGACACTCCCACATGTAAAAGGTCCTTCGATGGCAGTGTTAGCAAAAAGACGGCCCGAAGCTGTAGACTGGCAGGATTAACATAGCTTGAATACAAACTTCGACGTCGTAACGCATGGAGAAATAATTTAAAATGGAAATAAGGTTTTATCCTTGCAATACAGAATTCCCGACAGAATTGACTCCAAGTCACTTTCACAGGTTCGAAAGAATCGCGTGAATAACTTTCACACCCACGGTCCGTATCATCCACTCGAGGCATGAACCGCGTTCCAAAGTGAAGAATATGGAAGCCTCTAATTTGTAAAATGACGTAAATTTTGCATCAAATCTAACAAAATGTTTTGTGGTATAATAATAGCATAAGCAATGGAATATTCAGAATATTGTGCACTCGATTTACCCGAGTGAATTTTAGTCTTGTCAGAAATAATATTCTGTGAGATATGAAATGAGAAATATTGCTGTAATGATTCATGTTGACTGGACCACTTACCTAGAACGTCCATTGGTCTCAGTGATTATAGGTGGCGTTAAGGGGGGATTTTCAGACCCAGTCTTTTGATTCTACAAAGGGAAGGGGGTGTATAGGGGTCTGCTTAAAGTTTGCTTCAAGTCCTAAGTTCGATTCTAGAGCCACCAAAACTGTACTCAAAGCAAATTTGTGGAATGTCAAAGCTTCAGACTGATGATCACTTTTTTATTTGTTAAAATATTACTCCAAATTCTAAAAACATCTGATCCAATCAAAGTGCGAGTATAATGTAGACAATGAAATTTGGTAAACTCTACTGATACAAAGCGCAGGTCACACTAGAGAGATTTCGGATAGGATTACGGTCCGATTTTTGTGAGGTTTAGTTAAAATCTTCTCCATCCCTGGTCGGAAAGAGCCAAAAATTTGCCATCATGTGTAAATATATTATTTGTATCAGAGGACTACGAAAATGAAATGTAAACAAATTATTTCGTGACGTCACATCGGTAGACAGAGTTTATCGGACGGCACACAAAAATCGGATTGATTTTCGAACAAATATCGCTTTGTTGAGCGGTATGAGTTACATAATGGTGGGCAGGACAATTTATCGTGAGACAAACTAGGATCAGTTATCGATATAGCTTAACCATCCTTAGAAAAAAAATCTGAATAAAAAACTATTGGTTCGATTTAGAAAAATTCGGATCGGATTTCGGATTGAAAATCGCTGTAGTGTGACTCGCCCTTGGCAAAAACAAGGTCACACCAATGATTTAAAAGTTTAAATATGAATAATGCAGGTGGCATAGGCGTAGGGAGCTGTCCTCAGCTGAGGGCAGAAAGATGTTTCGAACCACAATTGTGGGGGAGGTGAGGGGTGTCTCCTACCCTCCGGGAATTTTTTTTTTTTTTTGTCATATTTGAGGGTCCTTAGATGTAATTCTGTGCAATATATTGTGCACATTTCAAGGGATTTTGCTGAGGGTTTTTGACATTTTACGGACTGAACAAACAAGAATTTTTCGTCCATGAATAGGAACGGGCTGCAGCACACTTCCGCCTCACATTTTTGACTAGGGGTTCAACTCCTCGCCCCATTTCCCAGCGCCCAGTCAGTCTCCCCCGGCTTCCTATCCCATGGTAGGTGGACATTTGACCAATTATATTACGCCTGCTACACTAAAAAAAGAGCAACGAAGACAAGAGACAAGTACTAAAATAATCAGCCAATTTGTTCCATCTGCTGTGGATAGTGCAGCAACGGAGGAGGAAGCAAAATTCATTGACAACTTGCAAGGTCTCGAACGAGGCCGCGAGCCAGAATTCTCTTTGGTGTACTTTGCACCTCTCATTGATTAAAAATTGTCAAAAAAGTTGTCACCGTCCCATGTGCCGTAATTATTCATTGTATGTGGTATATCATATTCAACCTTTTGAAGCTCTGTTGTTTACCACCCATTCCATGTCAGCGATGTTGTACCGAAGAAGACTATAATTAGGCTTTTCCGACTGTTTGGATGACAAACAGGACCATTTATCATTTATTGTCAAGGGGAAGCAATGTGATGAAGATGCTAAACTGGTAACTGAGGCAGAAGAGGCCGAGGGGATATGATCAAAGAGAAACATGCATGTCAGAGTATGTTTCGGAATGTCATTCTTTTCTCTGCTCTCATTTCAAACATCCCCAACTAAACATATTTTTAAGTTTCAAAGATCTAATCTCAAACGGGGCCATGAAGATGATAAAATACAATTGTAACAAAAAACAAGAGACATGTAACCACAGGGTTAGGGGCTGGGAGACGTAGTGGTCCCTTTTTGAAAAAAGAATGTTGACAGTGTATCTTCAAAAGAAGGAAAAAAAATTTGAACGTAGTAAAATACAACATAACTCTATTTAAAAGTGTCCTTTCCGTGCAAGCTGTGCTCCTAGGGGTATCTGAAGTCATTTTCCAAGGGCGCGGAAGATGCTTTGCTCCGAGTTTCCTTAATTGGCAAGCAATCGTGACATAAACTTTGCCACAACATGATAGTCTTTATGCCCTGAAATGGAGATGTTATTTTGCTCAAAGGGTTGTCGTACCCCGGCAATCCAGCCTGCCTGCGGTAGTTCTCCACTTTGAAAAAGCTTGTAAAACCGCTACCTATGCAAGGTTGCATTGAAAACCAAAGTAGACTCGTCATTACTAGCTTTCTATACGTCCAGTCACGTATGGCTAGAAAAGTTCCTTGGGACGTCGCCACACTTATGTAATATTAAACCGTACCATCTTTTTTAAGTGAATCACAAGTTGAACTTGATTTTAAACACGACTTAAACTTTACCGAATTCCGAATCTGAAAAGTATTCAGTGACAGTAGATGACAAGGAAAAGTTCATCATGTTCTCTTATACAAATTAAAGGAAATATTGCGTTTAAAATACGCGAAATGTTCGTTATATAAAAACCATGATTTACAGATATAAAATGATAAACAGTTCAAAATTCTCACAAGTATTGTAATGAGTGTATTTTGGAGAACAAACGGTATTGATAGTACTCCTTCTAAGATTAATTGGCTGAACATTGATTAAAGCTATTTTCTGGGCGTACCATTTTTAAAAGCTGTCAACACAACGTTTCCCTTTGAAACAGGTATTGTAACAGCTCAAATATTCTTTTACTTGTCGTATTTCATAATTAGAAAAAGTTCTTTACGTATAAGTCATGTGACAATATGCTTTTTGATATGCAAATAAGTATATCCAAATTTCTTCTTGAGAAGGAGGCGATTCGTTGGAATTTTCTTTGAAAATACTTGATTGATAATGATAATTATCCCGATCACAAATTCAAGAAGTAACTCATTTTGATCCAACGCATTTTATGTAAACCTAACGTGACTGGAGTCAACGATGTGATTTTTTTTATAGAAAAACATTGATTAAACGCAATATCATGAACTAGTTCATCCATAAAGTGCATGTGCTCTGTTTGAAGGTGGTACACCCATGTCGTATCTTGATCAAGAACCAACAGGCTATTGGGTTGATTAATTTAAGACACGCACGTATAGAGGGGTTTCACCGACGTCACGTGACCGCGCGACTCTGGTTTTGAAGGGCGTCCATGTCACAGTAGTAGCTATGGTTATGTCGTGAGCGTGTGCTGTAAATACGCTTACTGCGTGTGTGTTTTGCCCTTCAGCTGTTCAGTGCCTGGGAATCCTACTCGCGTGACGTCACTTGTGATCCCTCTACACGTAAACATCCGTGAAAAAACTAAAACATGAATATAAAACTGGGAAATAAATACACTGATTTTTGCAAAAAAAAAATACATAAGAAGAGGTCAGACAAATAACGAAATGGTGCAAATTATGAAATATGAGAAATATTTCAAGGGCTCCCTCTTTTTATGAAGAACTTCTAAAGCTTATACAGGAGGCAGATCCCGAAATTTTCACAAAACATTTGCCAGAGATGTTAATGAGCTATACAATTACGAAATAGATGTATGTTAAACGTCCAAGTGAGTAGAGTTACTTATTTGGATCAAGTTACATCAAAACCACTAAAAATGGAACCTACTCCTTGAACTATTACTGTGAACGCTCACTGAGAGAAGCGACGCTTCATGGCCAAACAGAAGGCATAAGGAAGACTATAGAATAAACATATATCGTACTAGCCTAATATAGTGCACCTTAAGCAGGCTTTGATGTAACCTTCCCAGTAGGTGTCGAACATGTACGCCCTCCTTTCACGTACCGTACATACTTTTAGTGCAGGAGTAATACACGTCCGACGGGCCGGCAAGCTCTGATGTGGACACGTTGCGTGCTGTATAACCTGTTACTTGCTGTTATTCTACGTTATACGTACAGTTCTCAATTAATCGACTGTGGGTTAAAACCTTTACTAAACCTCATTTCTACAAATAATTGTATTCGTTTCAATAACTGATTGGTGTCCATTATGAATACAAAGAGACCATTGGTCCCCTTCATTAATTTCAGTTTTCGTTAATTCACAATTTGCCCATTTTATTGTCTTTATCTACCTCATGTGACGTCAGATGACGTCATGTAACTTTGGCCTCGATTTATGCCCCAAGTCATGTACCATTTGTTTGAGCTATCATAGCCTACTCTCAGTTGGAAGTTTAAACTCTAACAAATTCCAATTTTTAGTAATACATGAGCTTCCCCTGGGAGCAAAAATGACGACCGAATTAGAAGTTTGACTGATAGGTGTTCTTTCACATGTACTAAATTATGAATCCATTCACGCTACCAATAAGACCAACTTAAACTGTCATTCGTTCAGCCATAATTGTGAATTTTATAAAGATGCCTGTACAATGGGCCGTGTGAAACTATTAAAAGGCAAATCCCACGGAGTAGCATAGAGACTTGGTTTTCAAAAACAGAATAATTTAAAGCACAAACTTTCAGCTCACCTGCTTTCTTCGAAATGAAAAATATGGGATCTCGTCAGACAGATGTTTAGATGCAACCTACGAAGCATGGAAAGTGCAATCTGGGAGGCATTTGCTACCAAAATGTGTTAGTACTTTATGAGCTATCTGATGGTAAAGCCCCGCTAGTGTCACATACCACCTTCCCTGCCCCGAGTACTAGCTCTTGCCTAGCTGACAATAACATTCTGGCTAGGCTACTGTAGCTACGCCCCCAGTCCTGTTTGTTTCTTGCACTGAGGCCAGAATGAGTGATTCTTTTCTCAGGACGAATGGGGAACATTTGTTTAGCATTGTCAAAACTGACCCTAGTCTTAATATTATATTTGATTGCTCATGATTTCTCCCGAAATTTCTAAAAAACCTCTCCATTGGTCTTAGGAAAACTTATCGTGTGCCAGACCCTCCTTATAACAGTACTAATCTACCTTCCGTCAGTCCTCACTCGTTCCTTTTCAAGTTAAAACCCTTCATGAAACGAGAGAGATCAAGGCACGGTTATATCTTTTTATTTTTTGCAGATTAGATCATTTAAAGTAGGTTTGAGTATGTTATTTCATTAAAACTTTCAAAAGAAGCAAATTCAAACATTTCAGAGGACAAAAATAGGATTTTTGTACAGGTTTTTGACATAACTGAAAATTTGCAACACGAACCGTCACGGGAAAGTAAGGTCACACCCTACTTACAGCCAGGAGTTGCGACTCCGAAGTACTAGAGTCAGCTTACTCGCACCAACCTAATACATATTTTGTCTTCTGTACTATTTTGAAATAAAATTCGAAGCCACCAGTCTCATTTTGGATGCTCCTTTAGGATTTTCATGTGTTTTTCATTCAATTATAGTTGCGCTCATAGGCGTAGGAAGCTGTTCTGGACTGGGGGTTGAACGTTGTTGCGGACTACCGTCCTGGGGGGTCTTAGGGGAGGGTGTCCCCAAACCCCTTGGAAAATTTTTGAATATTTTAGGGTCATCAGATGCAATTTGGTGCAATATTTAAGCAAACTTTAAGGGAATTTACTGCAATTTTTTTACATTTCTTACAGAGGGAACAAATGAGGGGTTTTCGTCTTTGAATTGAGGGCCCCACCGACCAAACCCCTTTTTGACTGGGGTCTAACCCCAGACCCCCGCTTCCTACGCCCTTGCTTGAGCTTTAAATGCATTACGGTACTACATACAGGACTGGTGTACAAAAGGTTAACCACAGTGTTTCAGGCCAATATGCATTGAATTCAGTAAGGATGCACGCGCCCCGCGGGTTCATAAATACATCTATACAGAACAACATGGCACTGCGGTATAAATACAAGTAGCCTGGGTTAATTTTGATAAAATTAGTGGTGCATGTGGGTAGACTATGAAAACATTTGTGCGATTTCAAGCTTAAATTGTTCCTACGTTTTCAGTTTCAGCAACTCATTTGGATTTATGCCTAGATCTATAAACCTCTGTTTTTAGTATGGTGAGATATAAGTTACAGAGTAGATTGTCTTCCGGTTTTACACTTTTTTACACCCTGAATGTAATATTTTGTATGTGTTTTTGTGTTTTTTGTGTTTGTTTTTTGTTTATAGGACAAATCCGTACCTTACTCACCCGTTTTTTCGGGCTCTGATGTATGGCACACATGGCATACTTTAAAGCCTAAATCTTCCAAATAATTATAGAAGAGATTTGTCACAATTTTCTTCACCCCTCTAACAGCCTAAGAATTGTGATTACCCTTTCATTTATCCTATGTTACATGTGGAAAATTAAATCGCGTGGTTTGTCAGTCTGCCAGGTGCCTGATTTTAGATACTGTAGCTTTTGGTCATTGTGGAATGGTAGCTATGGAAGTAAAGTTTCTCTTGGTAAGTATCACTAATGGTTTCGGGAAGCGGATACAGTGCCCCTAAGTCAAAATTACACTCACTGAAAACTTGACATTTAAAATTCATTCGTTTACAATTACTTCAGGATACATGTTAAAAATTCTGAAACTATATTCGAAAGCTAGGCCCCACAAATTGAAATATTAGTGTCCAAATCTGCGGGGCATGCTTGATGGAAATCATAATTCAATTTGGGCGTTTCTTCTCAATCAAATGAGACACGAAATTAAAAAATGGATTTGCTTTAGATTATTTTTGTGACGAAGCATCCTCAGCTGATGTAACACTGAACTCAATCCGTTCCTATTTATCCCCAGGAGCTCAGAATGATCATCCATAACCGCTTCGTCAAGACAAATTTCCGTGATCTTTACTAACCACCAAGGGAATAAGTGGGGACAGACTTAACACGTTTTAATAATTACAAAATTGTTGCTACATAGCGTCCCCTGCTTGACTTTCACGGACAGGGTGATGAATCAACTTGCCGTAGCTTGTGGTCGTGGTATGACTTATAGCAAAAATCGAAACTTGATACATACAATTGAATGAAATGAACTTTATAAAATACCAAAGTTTGTTTGGTTTTTTCTAATATTTACTAATTTACGACAATCCGTATAGGTATTTACGCCGATGAACTCTTTATCCGGAATTTTTATGAAATGAATTGTGTGTTGTCAAATTTCCAGCAAAATTATCAGCTGTTCATGGGCGTCCGGAGGGGGGCAAGGGGGGCGCTTGCCCCCCCCCCCGAAAATCAAAAACTTGAAAAAACGAAGAAAATATAAAGTAAAAACGAAGAAAATATAACATCAACATTTCTTAACAGTTCACTCAGTGTGAATTTCTACTCTCAAAACAGGAATTGAATAAAAATATCAACACTCTGGCCCCAGCAGTCCCTCCCTCGAGCATATTTTTTGGTATTTTTAAAGTTTATATTTACGATATTGCTAGTGTTTGCCCTTTTTCTATGCGGTAAATAGACCTTGGAAGTGCCATTTCCAGCCATCTGGGAAGCATTTTGGGCCAAAATTTTCTTGCGCTCCTCGCCAACCCGTGATGGCGCGGAGCGCTGAGAGTCTGTCTATGCCCCTCCCCCTTGACTTATGCCTGGCTACGCCTTTGTCAACTTGACACTGTGTGAAAAGTAGCATCTAAACTCTTTTCTGGGAGTAAAATATTTCCCATGAAACAAGTTGGCCCCCTAAAAAATTTTGCCCCCCCCTGATTTTTTTCTGCGGACACCCATGCAGCTGTTTCTATTCTAATTCCGCCAAGTAAAAGTCTGATAATTTGTTTGTATTTTAAAAAAGTTCAGAATGTAACGTTTGACAACAGTTATATTTTATCTTACTATAGTTGTTGCAGTATAGGGAGGGCACCCTTTTCATATGCTCAAGTTCTTACATGGCGTTGCGGTGTTTTTCAATTATGTTATGGAAGCTTCGTTATACATTCGATCAATGCGTGTTGTCGTCTCAACTACTTCTTTAACACTCTAGACCAGAGAACTCTGCAGAAGACTAGCTTTTAACATACAGTATTTCAACGATAATCCAAGCTCAGTTGCAACCAGGTGCTGTTCGTCCTGATTGCGGTCGGATCAGATTGGGGTTAGGACCGGGTTTATAAGCACGGGCCAGTGAGACACTCGTATAAGAACCCCCCACACAAATGAGGCCACCACAAACTAGGATAAAAAATTCTTTTCGAGCTATCGGAAGATCTCGTCTATCCAAAATCGACAGTATTACCTAAATCGGGTGCTACCCTAACTTGATTGATATTTCTGGCCAATACCGTCACTTTATCTGTCCAAGTCAACACAAAATTCTTCACAGTGGTAGTAGGCAGACTAGACCGCTAGCTCCGTGTCGTCTTGTCGCACACTATTTTTATTACTATTTATCTGTATTCCTAGGTCTGTTTGAAGAGGTAGGTATCCGAACATAAATTATACCACATTTTCTGAAGAGCTCAATGATTATTATAGGCTCCCCAAATAGCTCCTTACCCAGGCCCCCACATTAATAAATCGGCCCTGGTTAGGGAAGGTGAAATGCTACTCGGCAGTATAGTAACAGGTAAAATTGAAAAGTTTAAGGTCCCCGTGACATTCGAGACGACATTGATATCATGGGGCATGGGAGGATGGGTGATGGGGGATAGCACAGAGTTAAGAAAATGTATTTTGTTGTTATTTTGAACTGTACAGAGTGTGAGTGTCTAGAGTTACCCCTTCCTCGACAGGCCACTTTAAACCTAAGGAAGAAAAGGATTGGCTTGCTACTAAATATTTGTCCCTGATCGATGCAATTTACAAATTCATGCTAATGTTCCGCGGGTAAGTGGAATACTTTCTAAATTAATTTTGCATTAGCGTTGAAAGAATTTTAACAACAGCAGCTCGTGCACTAGCATTATGTATCATCATTCGATCATACTCAGACACAATCGTTTCGTAGATTTCCTTCTAACCGATTTAGCAATGCTGCGCCTGATTAAATGTAATAATTTGAAGACATATGATGTTAAATTCATGAGACATTTTGTCTCTCTGTGATACATATACTGGACGGAAACGGAAGCAAAGGAACTCACACAAATATGGAATGACGTTAGTGTGTGTATTTCATATATTTCGACATTTCCGTTTCCTCTACTTCAAGTGAGAAGGTACTTTCCATTTCTCTGTGTTACGTTCTCAAAATTTTGTTGTTTGTTTGTTTTTACTGATCCTCCCTTGCGGGAACTCGGCAACCCTCCAATCGCGAAGTATTACGCCAAGCTGACAATGCCAGTTTCCTGAGACAAATTCACAGTTAACGTCTATGATTGAGGGATAGCAGACGACAAACTACAACCCAGAAACTAGACGACAATTTCTATGTCCGAGCTAGGATTCGAACTCACGACCAAATTTCCATAGCAACCAAAGGTAACAGGTATCAACCGATCAAGCTGCTACACTCATGAAGAACAACAATGCCTTAACTGTAATTCAAATAAATTTAAGATGTGAATATTCAAAGAAATGGTAGTTCTATGTAAAGGACAAATACAGATGAAATCACAAATAGCTTTGAATCCACGTTGGACGGCAACTGCTACATATTTTATACACAAAGTATAGCAATGAAAGCTTTCATTCAAACACTTGTACGTACTCACACCGGGATCGTGTGTGCACAAAACTGCGATTGCAGCTTCGAGTGTTGATTTTATAATACGGATGCCGTCAATGGGGTCATTCATTATTTTCATCATTTACAATATGTATGTGGGGGAAGGGGTCAGTAACCCCAGTTCTATACTAGGGTTAGTAAATAGAACTGGGAATTAAGTTTGATAGCCTATAAGTAGCAAATGTCCTCATCTTAAATCGTAGCCCGAAAAGTGATGACCCCTTTCTCAAACTGGAGAGGAAAATAACAAAACAACCTACTGACTGAAGGCTATATCAAGATGAGCATATTGCCATACTATGCTCTAACCGAACAAGACGTTGATTTTATTTGCTGTTCTGGGGGTGTAAACACTCATTACTCTTAAGCTAAACACTGAGAGTGCAAGTAACTTTGGTAGCCTGACACACTAGCAAACAATTTGGGAAACGTTTATAGGCAAACCCCTTCAGTCATTATATAGACAACATACCAAAACACTTATGTGAAAAAGTCATTAATCACAAAAACAATCCCGACCTAGCTTTGATTAAACAGTTATTTTACTACATTGACAAATGTGGGTGCGTCTGCAGGAATCTTGCAGTTAATTTGTAAATTGAAGCTTCACGCCTAATGGCTATCCAATTTAACGTTTCATTTCAGTTTGGCATGCGGTAATTAATCATATACATTCTAACTCACGGAGGATAAAACTAGAAATTGCGGGTGTTTTGTTGTACGTGTTATAGTCTCTTTACACCATTTCATAGAAGCTGTAGTGGTGGTAAACCCTCTCTCCAACAGAATCTAAAACATTAATTAATGAATGATAATCCAGTGATGTCTCCCTAATGTCAGATATGTGTATCCCTGAAGTCTCCCTACCCTTGGCCTCACATTAAACTACACGTGACACTTGTTTGACAGCGCCATCAATAATGCTTCTTGAATCTGCAAGTTTAATGTACATATAATCCCGAAGTTGTGCTGTGTTTATTATCTTTAACACTCTGACTACAATGAATGTCAAAAGTGACATAGCTTCAACACTGCCGACCCAGAACATTTTCGCCAATATGTGAAACTAATTTACCATTAGGAATGCACTTTTATTGAAAAGTGTTGTAAATAGTAGGTATACATTCTCCAAATAAAGGCATTCCATACATTATAATTATGGAAGACACACTTATAGTAACTCCCGGCTGTAAGCATGGCACATTTGAAACCCCTTACAAATTTCTAAATTATTCACACCTCACGGGCCACGTAGCCCAATGGGAGTCGAAATCTTATTATTTTCCACATGAAAGCCCCTGATTTACGTATATAAATGTTACCAATTACGGAATCCACCTCAAAGGCAATTAGAGAGCCAATATGACTTCCACTTTCGTATCAAAAGGTGGAAAATGAAATAAGCTTGACTTTCTAGCTGAGATAGAGTAAGGGAATCGTCTCGTTGTATATTGACGAATCAATGTTACTACTAAGAATTACATACCCATCTATGAGATTTGTCAAAGCTGTGTTCTCTGCCGTGCAGTTGGAAATACCATATATTTTCAAATATTTGACGAGATATACCTCAGTTTTTATTGAAATTGGCTTAAACTGCTCGGAGTAACGCCTTGTAAGAAGGTAGTATGGTTGACAACGATTTCCGTTCCGCTATGTCACCTCCGTCAGTCGCCGTCCCAAGCGGTCTAGCGTCCCTAGGGTCACCAGAATAATTGGTACTAGTAACAGGATCCTCGCAGCTACGCTGCTCTGCTTTTTGAGGGACTGGCAAAATCATTTGGAGTCTTGCATTATCGCACACATTTTTGAACGCCGCGCGGCTTGCGGCAGGTAAGACGTGGTTCACCCCGAAAATAAAATATATAAATTTACACAGGATATTAGACGAAGGAGATTTGAGTTACCTTGGACTTATATAGCTTGGAGATAATTTTTTTGTTCATACATAAGGAAGAATTAAGAACTTTTTAGGTATTTTTTGAAGACTGGTGATAAGATTGGAACAATGGAAGGCAATAATTCAGGAAAGCTATCAGCATGTTTCCTCGCCTTTGCTTTTTTATTACGTAAGTATTTAAATTTTCTCATTTTCCTTTTTGATTAGTTTAATATCAGGGTCGCATTAAGGAATATGAGAAGGGGGTGTAACCGTTTGCAGAAAGAGATCAAACCTTTTCCATGGGTTCGGAGATGTAAAATCTGGTTACGAAAATCCTTTCTTTGCTAAAATAGGGGCGTACGTCCCTTACGCCCCCTTGGATCGGGTCCTGAATATGATAGCATAATTTTCTCGGAGACTCTAACATTGTTCAAAATTTGTGGTATTGTGATACTCTATTAAAACCAAGCTATAAGTCAAGTCCACTTCTTGTTTACACGTTGCCAATGCACAAGGATAATCTTAAAAGCCTTTGATTGTCAACGTACAAACAAGATCGCCTCAATAATTGTGAAGCACTGAAGCGAAATGATGATAATAATCGCATAGTTCCCAAATTTAACAAAAAAGGTATACGCTCATTTAGTACTCCACTTTTTTTACGTTTTACCTATATGACACGAACAAATCACCTTGGTTTATTTGAATGCGTCACACGATGGGCAATTTTGTAAACTTCATTATAAGCAGAATCATTTTTCATATTTGTCAGTTGATAAAATCACTCAATAGTCCACAACACATCAACAGTGTTTGCGTTTGAACTGAAATTTTACTTTAAATTTTTGGTAGTGTTTGTTACATTTGATAACAAACATTGACTATAGTTTCATGCCCCCTTCTCCTTCTCCATTCTCCCCTCCCGCCTGTCATCCACTTACCTTTCTTCCTTGCCTGATAGTGCATTTTCATGATATTTGTGGTTGATGTACTTCTACTTAAGGCAACCACTTTATAAGAAATAATACAATAATATTTACAAAAATAATTTTTTCACAAGTTTTCACGTAATAAACCCTTTCTTACTTAAAGCTGAATGTTCCAGATATGTGATACTAAAACATCAATTTTTGGAAAATTCGTAAGAACGAAAGCTTTCACAAGGTGGATTTTTGTTTCATAAATAAACGATTGCATGATGAGTCCTCTCTTCTTCTTTCAAATGCAGCACAAACGCCAGACAAGGCTATCCCGTGCTCTCACCTCATTACATAAATATTTTGCAAAAATATGTGTATATATTTTATGTAACTTTAGCAAGAATGAGGACCAAGAAAAAAAAACAAAATAGGAACTAAAAACAGCACACTAGAGGTAAAAGTTTTTAGGACTGTGTGACAAAATAATATTTGTTTGTGCGGGAAGTATGTAGTTAAGTTACATTCGTTACTTGATACAACCTGACTTCTATATATGATTTTTCGGTCTCTTAATTTTCTCACAAATGTAACAGGATAAATTCATTATCAGTCTTTACGAAGAAATTGTCCGAAACATGGTTAAAGTAAAGGAGGTACGAAAATGTGTTGGAGATCCAAGACCAATGACAGCCAAAGAACGATTAGAAAAAGTACCAAGTTTTGAAACCTATGAACCAAACATGCAATATATATAATAGCCTGGCCGTAAATTGCTAAAATGTAACATATTCACAAGGAAGCTTAACGTTTCGTTCTGCCTTTTGGTATCTCCCGAGAAGCTGACAAAGTTTTCCGTGTAGCCTATCGTTTCACTATAACCATTGCTAGAGGGGCGTGTTCTCAGTAGGATAATCCAATAGTTGACGTCTTATTACAAATTTATATCACAATTTTCGTAAAGTTTTATACACTAGGAGATCAGCTACGCAGGTTCTTTACATTTTTTCTTTATTTAAAGTTGGAAAAACACTGCGTAGCCGTATAGAGGATGTTCATTTCGTTGAAAGAACAAAAGGTAGTATAACCTTTACCAACTCCCTCGGCCTCTCCTATCAATTGCTAATTATTTCTGTCACATAGGCTAATAGAGAAGAATGGCAACCATTTCGAAATTTATTCACTGCCTTGGGTACAGTACAATGTAAAACTTTGTCTTAAACTTGATAATACTCGAGAATTATGCCAAAAATTATAAAAATGAAACCTACGTTTGATTTGCTTTGCTTCCCATATGTATGTCGGTCTAGTAGTCTAGAGTACACCGAAATATGCAAAACAATTTGTACTTCAAGTTTCAAAAAGTAATGGAGAAAGTAATAATATAATGAGATGTACTTCACTGTAGCATCGCAAACATCTTTCAAAACTTCTGATGAATTTCAATAAAAATGAAAAGTTTGCATGTTTTCTGTTGGAAGCTGCTTCATAATTTAATTGAAATCAGGGAAATCCTTCCTGTCATCTTCTTGGCATCTGAGACAAACATTATGAAACATCGGTTTGACATGTTTAAAATATTTCTTGGTCAGTTGGTATAAACGAAATTTGAGCAACTTTTTATTGGGCCTAACATAAATTGTGTCAATGTGGCAACGACACCTATTTTCTCTACAGGGGAACTAAAATGTATTACCTAATCGGAGAGAAAGTCTTCCTTAGAATAAGAATATTGGATGACCCTCTCACGTCGTCCCATACTGCTAAGACAATAGTATGGGGTAAGCTTTAATGCAGGGGTGACGAACCTTTTTCTTCTGATGGTCCGTTTTGAGAATCATAGTCCACTCGAGGGCCGCAGTCAGCGAGCTACAAGATTTCTCCAAAGCTTCCGTTACCACCAGTAGTACAAGGATTCTGAAACGGTGGGCATGTTAAATTGTGCAGATTAGGGTTAATCATAGTAAAATGATTGTGTTAATTCGCATTATTTTTAAGGGAGATATCTGGAAAGTGGTAAAAACAGGATCAACGGTGGGCACGGGGGCTTAAAGATTATTCTCAATAACTCTTCAAGTGATTTGAATTTGAATTTACGATTTGCCCCGCTGGCCGGATCAAATGGTTTCGCGGGCCGTATGCGGCCTGCGGGCAGGTTCCCCACCCCTGCTTTAATGGCTATCAAATATTTCTTGAGATATGAAAATTTTACCTACATTAGTTAGAAGCCAATTACAGGATGTACATGGCGTAATAACGAGCAATAGTAACCACCGCATCTTTCCTATACTCTAAACGCCAAAACGAAGCGATCCAAATAAGAGAACAATTTTCAAAATACTATGGATCCACCTTTTAAGTAGTTTTACGTTTTTCGACAAGAAAAATGTTTATACTTATATTGTTTACTAATAAGATATGCAAACCTTCGATTAATGGCTACACTCCAATCTGACGTATATCGTTAAATATATATACTGGTCTTGATTGGATACTGTTATTTGAATATTCATGTATTTATGTCGTCATTGTTCCAGGTGTTTCCTTTTCTGTATTGTTAATTTTGCTAGGTTGGTATATGTTAACCCCATGCTGTGTCAGTAGCCTTGTAATTATAATTTTATAACAATTATTTCGTAGACTATACATTATGGAAATTAACATTGTCAAGCTTCTTGAATTGAAATTGTGCATCTCACCGTGCAAACAAATTAGTATTCCGTTACTCTAAAAATCCCTAAATGAAGTTCAATGAAAGGAACGATGTCTGAAATTGATTCCGTCCTTGAAAAGGTGTCCAACTTCTCACACAAATAGTGCTCCCAGAAGTGAATTCTATTCTGAGAATTTCATTCACATTGGAACTGATAGACTTGAAAGGAACATTCAGGAGTGTGTTGCAATTGAGAAGTTTTTTATGAATGTTGGAGGGAAACGAGTTACAACACAGAATTTCAAAGTTCAGAAAATAGGTTGGACTGTAAACTTTAATATTTCAATGTTTGAAAGTAACGAAGTTAAGGGCCTGCAAGGAGAAAGGGTTGTGGGGGAGGGAGTAATTAAACAATGTTTTTAAAACCTCAAAGTTTGGAGACTGGTCTCCATGTGTATTGCAAATTTGGGTAGGACTTTCAGCTGGACATAACTGGACGCGTAACAGTGGTTTGTGTTGCAGAATATCTTTCATGAAGATTCAGTGTAAAGGTTTGTTTCCAGCACTTACATTAGGCCTGACTAATGTCTGTCTCAATTCCCATAGGAATACTGTTTTAAAGGTGCGAGGGAATGCAACAGGAAACGTAATATTTGTACTCAACAAACATACAATAACAACCAAAGATGAACTTCCTTGGAACTACATAAAATCTTTTGCCATTTTCATGGTACGCCTCTTCAAATCACCATTTCTTAGACCACTTACTCTAGCTATATAAAGATATCCTTATTGTTAGCATTTCTCTTGGTAATACTTTATCAATTGTCATCTAGTAAGTTTGCCTGTAGAGGGTGCTATGGTCAAAAAGGACAATTATTACGTTCAGATTTAATCCCACGGGGCGTTCTTCGTCAAACTGCTGCTGAAACATCGCGGCGTTGAAATACTGAGTGCATTTCAGAACTACTTCAGTAAACTTTTTTAAAGGCCCTACAATCTATTCCCAAACATATTTAGAAATGTGATCATATCTCTTGATACAATTGGTGACTGCACTTGATAAACATTAAGTGCATTAGTGCAAACAATAGGCTCTCCCTGGTTAGTCAATGATGACTTGTGAATTAGAGATAGGGTAAGGGAAAGTAAGTTGTACCTACTGCAGTTGCCTTATACGTTTTAACATTGTACACGTGGTACATGTAACTCATCACAGCGTAAGAAAGTACGTGGTAACCAATCACAGCGTAAGAAAGTATCTGGTGACCAATCACAGCGTAAGAAAGTATCTGGTAACCAATCACAGCGTAAGAAAGTATCTGGTAACTATCACTGTACTTGTAGTAAGTTACTTCCAAAATGCAAGACGGTCAACTCAGGCAGTCGGAAATCTTTAAGTGTTAATGGCGACGACACGCACAAAAATCTATTCATTTTTATGACTAATAATTTTAATGTGTGTAGAAGGTGAGAAGGAAGTGGAATGGAAGGTTATTATGTCTCTTAGGAGCAACTGGGTGGGTAGAGGTGGACAGGGGTGGGTAGGAGTTAAATCATTTCCCTTTTCTCCAAGAAGAATAAGAAAATAAGGAGTCACTTGCCTCCATCTTCCTTCTCCTTTCATTTTCAAAACGGACATGAGACAGTGAGATGAAAATAACGAAGATTGAAACTAGATAATTCCAGAGGAAAAGTCACATAAAACCTCACTCCCCCTCTTAATGAATTATTGACTTCTGGTAACACTCATTTAGGCTTATCAATTTTTAAATATCTCTTATACTGTATCTTCATAAACGTCTCTTCTTTCCTTTTTACACCTGCACAAACTCTAGATAAAAAGATAATAGGCCTCCTATTAGCATCTAAATGGAATATGGAAAGTTAAAGGAAATTGCTCATCTGATTTGCCTTACTAGGATACTAATGTTTAATATCAGGTTCCGAGGAGATTCAAGTTCTATGAAAGAGATATATCCTGCATAGTCATCGATAAATATCTGTGACTGCTTTCATAAACTTTATATAGAGGGGTTACAGAATCACTGGAAATGGGATAAAGATAACTCACTTCACTGCTTTATGTCATGATCATTGCCAGATGGGGGTAAGAGGGTAAGGGATAAGAGGTTCGGGCAACCCCCCCCTTCCCCGCGAACCCCCTACCCATCTGCTCTCGCACCTTATTTTACTTGGATTGTATACTGTTATAGGTAAGTCCACTGGGTGATTATCACTTACAAAGTATTTATATTAACTGTCAAATCACGATCAAACAAACTAAACGAGGCCAGAAACTCCATTTATATTTGCTTCACAATTAAAACAAATCAAACATATTTCCTTACATGTCTTCGTGGAGGTCCCGTTTCCTTTGGTTTACTTCCTAATATTTACTTGTGGCTGAAAGGTAAAATACCTCAGAGGAATTTAATGTCCCATCGCTAAAATTTTAAATATCAGACATGTTCCTATTTATGACAAAGTCTCGTGCAGAGGCTGTAAATCGGAAGACCATATTTTCATTTCCATTTTTGTTCTAATCGTGACCATACGCTACACCCCCTTTAATATAACAAAACAAACGACCAAAAGAACAATTTTCAAACAGTTTTTGGATCTAGCCAGGCGCCTTCCTACCGGACAGCTAAGGGAATTTAGTTCCCATTTTTCTTATCCCTCCACTCTTAAAACTGGGCAATTTACTTACCATAGAAGTAACCATGTAGTCAAAAATGGGAAAGGGAGATCAAATCCCACTTTTTGAAGTGGGCGGTACAATGTTTAAGCCCCCCCCCCCTTCTAGCTGTAGAAGCAGATTCCAGATTCATATACCTCATACACAATTAGAAAAAGAATGTGGATCTCATAATTACCGCCGGACACAAATATTCATATTAATCAGTCATTATGCTACAAGGCCCCATGGCAAAACGATGAAAGAAATTATACAAATGTATTTAAATTTGTCGTTTTATTAGCTCGCTTCGCCCGCACCCATTGCCAACAATTATCTCGATGTTACGTCCTGTTGGACAGCTAGAGTGGAAACCGTAATTGCCTTAACATAATCACACCGAAAGGTATGCATATCCTCTACAGATTCCGTCAATTGAGGGTTAATATATCTTTTCGAATGCACGAGGAGTTCACCTTTTGAGAGTGAAGAAACATGTTTTTTTTTTCTTTGTAAAAATTCAGGCCTTGAAGGGCAGTTGCTTTTCTACGAAACCACGAATGTGGGGGAAGCTTATGAGTTATGAAATGAATTACATCTTCATGTCGGATGGATGACCAGCTTAACAATTTAGAACAAATCTGGCTTCTTTTAAAAGGCCAGTTCAGATAGGAAAACCGTAGATTGCTCTTGGAAAAAAAAATTCACCATACTTTGACCCATGTAGGGATATAACCACGAGCCTCCCGGTCACTAAGCTATATCGCTTCAAATGCCATCGTGCACCTTTATCCACTTGGCGATGACAGTGGTTAAACCTCAAGCATTCATAGGCGTAGGAAAAGGGGAGGGGTGGGGAAGGTCCCCCACTCTGATTGGTGGGGGAGCGAAAACTCGTTTCACCCTCCCCCCCCCCCTTTCACCACTTTGGATGACATGCTGCCAAAATATGGCATTGAATAGGATGAAATTTCTTCAAAGTTTGTCAAACATTGCACCATTTTGCATCTAGAACACTTTAAATAGTCAAAAGAATTTCCAGAGGGGAGGGGACACCCCATCCCCAGGGCACTGATCACTAATATTCACTTCCGCCCCCACTTTTAAAAGGCTTCCTAAGCTTATGAGCAATGGAGCTATTTGCCAACTGTTAGCTTCTTTCGTTACCCTCTATAAAATATGGGATAAATTCATTGATCGAACAGGTCATGAAAACGATTTCAAACAGATGATAAGAATTTACGGTTTGCATAATGTATATACATTATATTTTATGGTAGCCTTTCTTTGCTTTCATGGCCATGTAAACTATGAACACATATCAAGCTTAGACTTTTGACAGCCTTATGTACTTTAGACGGTGTAATCGTAGAGTGAAAAAAGTGGTCACCTTTTAAATAATGGTTTCGACCTCCAGCTAGGTAACGGTTAGGTTTTCACCATATAAGAGCGATACGAAAAGATTCCAAAAAATGGTGAATTTGAAGTCATCCGCAGTGGCGTAACTGCTATGGGCTCTACGGGGGCGAACCCTCGAGCACTCGGGCTAAAGGGGCACCCGGCGGGTCTGGCACCCACGATGATACTTTGTTTGCAGGGAACTTTTGGAAGTGGAAAACTTTCCCCACCTGGGCCTGGCATAGGATTACACTTTTGACCATAACTATCGAAATCTTGAGAACACATCAAGCTCTCTGATCATAATTACAGTATATTTTAGCAACTAGGCACCCAATTTTCGAACTATATGCCTATACAAACATGAACATGACGACCCGTCATCTTTAACATGATTAGCTATTTAAAAAGTAAATAAAAATTGATTAGAAGGTAAGTATCATTTGTTAGTCCACGTGGCCTTCAAAACTGAATTCGCTCTGCTGCGTCATGCGCACATGTCATTTGGCCAGGGGGCACCCAACCCATTCTTGCTCCCGGGCACTCTGAACCAAAGTTACGCCACTGGTCATCCCGGTCATCCGACTTGGATTTTTAACCCCTAAGCTTATTTCCACAAAGAGTTTTATTAAAACAACTGTCTCAAAGCCTGAATTCGTGTCTATATTAAAACAGATTGAACTGTAGGATTCTTTCCAACATGTAAATATTAAATTACTTATCCACTCCTGCAATTTCTGCATGAAAATACATGTGTGTTTTCTTTGACCGCTCCAGTGTTTGAGGTTAATGAAAGACACAATGCAGTAACGTCTCTCTCCTGTCCTCACAAAAACTAATCTCTAAATAAGGTTTTCTTTTCCTTCTCTTTTGATCTGCTCTTTACATCTTTTCATATTTGTCCAAACACTTGTTTCAATCATTTAGAAAACAACACTTGGATTTGTTTGGATGACTCGAAGATGATTGTAGAAGGAAGTGTTGCTATAACAAATATACCTTAAGAGAGTAATGGGATAGAAAATATCCCCTTAGCACGAGACCCTAAAAAGAAGCCCTTTGAAATGAATGCAACTTCCAGGCACTTTGAGTAATAGAAAATTATATACGAGAGAATTAAATAAGGAAGCCTAGGGGACTTTTTGAAAACAGAGATGCGCTTTATAAACAGGAGTTTCAAAACCTTCATCAAATTCAAGTCCGGTAGTTACCATGACAACAAATTCTTTTCAATAAATGTCAATTACCTTTTGCATTAGAAAGTCTAACAACAGGAAACAGAAAATTATTTGTCTTTATCTTTCGGTTCCAATTTTTGGGTGCAAGTGGTAGCCTACTTAGACTGACATGGACATATACCTTATATATCATTTACCTTATGCAGATAGGGACACTTGCACGTTTTCTAAACGTGTGCTCTTGGCGACAATAAGTTGGAATTATATCGGATCTGAAAAGGTCTTGAAATGGAAAAATTTGATGGCGGTTATAGGTCAAAAAATGCAAAACACTCAAAACCTCACTGTACTTTTTCATTTATAACAAGTCAAATGTGAAAACAAACGAATTACGTCAATAGTTGAAAACTGTTGTTACTCAGGGAGGCTTCATGTAAATAAAGGAATTCTGACGAAGGGAAGAGCCTTTTAACTATTAAATTGCCCTATTATAAAGGCAATAAACAGTCACTGCAAACTTATTTTGAAACACAAGCCAAATCTTATCGATTTTTTCTTCCTACCCTTGAAAGTATCTTTCATGATGTCTAGAAACAGGTAGATACAACATATTAAACGTAATCGTGGGAGTTATCAATCAAAGTATTCAGTGAAACAAAAACGTCACATGATTCAAAAGAGTCATACGCGACTAAAGATAATGGGTTGTACTTATTCAAATTAGAGGGACTGCTCGTACCCCTTAACGTCAAGGAAGGAAAAATAATCTGAAATATGGGACATTGACATCAATATAGTTCACTTGATAAAATTGTCTCGCCCTCTAGTAATAAGAGGAGCAAAATAATGTAAGACTAAATAATTTTCTGCTAAAGGGTAGAGTAAATGAAAGTATTGGAGAACTATATAACAAGGAACATAGAGCTAAAATTTAGGGAAGGTCTGGGATGACCGAATATAGAGACTTAAACTTCCAAACCCTATATTTTTGTCCCTTTAAATTATGTTACAATTTGTATTAACAAAAATCTTCCATTTTGCTCCACTTTTGCACTTCTTGATCCTCAAGGTTGGTTATGGCCAAACGAACTAAGCTTCGCCTCCCACGTGATGGGGGGGGGGGGCATTGATTCGAATCCAAATGAACCGTTGAAAACAGAATTGGGTGTATGAACTTTCGAGTACAGAAAGGGCGGCGATTGGTTTGGGACAGTTGGGGACAAGGTAGGAAATCTTACAATGATGTATGAATATGTATACGTGTACGTAAACGTATCGGTTTATGTATACGTAAGCTTATATTGACACATTAAAGCATATGTATACGTAACTTTACATATATATTTACACGTATGCACCTGATGCTCCCAACATATTTAGACGTATAGCCTCACGTAGGAATATACTCTGTGAAGCTGAAGGAGCACACATCGTCAAATCAGGGAGTTGCTATTAGCAACTCCCTGGTCAAATTGTCGGAAACACCATTGAGTGAGCGTTTATCAGACAGTAGCATGCAGTCTATCACCATACAATTGTATATGGAACAGCTGGTTGATTAACATTGTTGCCAGGAAGGATAAAAGATCAGAACTAGCAGGGTTTTAAAAAGTTGATATTTCTGAATAATAATTCCCGATATTGTTCCTGTCGATGACACAGTAATCTGCACGGGCAAATAAAGAGCGCAGGAAAATCGTTTTTTGAATAAATTATGTTGACTTCTAACAACATTCTGTGGGTTTACGGTATCGAAATACTCATATGACCATAATGTTATCATCTGGCTATTTCCCGGTTATGATGACCCTCCCCCTACCGGAGACCGACAATTTTTTAACTTCATCATCGATGGCATACCAGAAGTTTTATCTTTCACACCTTGGAGAAGGCTGCCAGTTTCAGGGTGATGAATTGAGAGAATAAATAAAGGGCGACATGAATTGGAAACTTTAACTTCTGAATATTAACTTGTGATTTCCCGATGTTGCTGTTGGGCATCTGTAATGGGGGCATGTACCTTGTGAAAGAACGCATTTCTAGAGCTATTCAGAATGCTGTTGGGTTAGGGACGTTGAGGTGGTATACAAAACAGTCACAGGTTTGGAGTTTTATAAGTTCGTAGGCATTATTCAATTTTAGTGTCCAAGTTTGTCTAGGGCGGGGGCGAAAAAAAGAAACAATGCAATATGAACAATCGTAGGGGTCCAAGGAGTTTAAGCATGCAAACAATTTTCACTTTAAATATCCTTATAGTTATCTGGTAACCATTGCATAGCCACTAATAACAGTTGCGGGGTTGGGGGGTGGTGGCAGCGCCTAGAAAAAATGGGAACTTTCCCATTCGGGGTGTTAATTTGCAAGTCCTGCACGTGTGTTTGTACGTTACATTAGCCTGTGTGTGTCTAAGAACGTCTTAGTAAGTTCTGCACGTGGTCATACAGCTAAGCACCGGAAAATGGCTTTTCATGATCAACTGAGCCAAATATTAAGGTGCTTGACAAAAGAAGGACGAAAGACATCCCATTACCCTTAACCAAATTTCTGAAGGAACATGTAGTGTTCTCACAATTTTCATCAAATATTAGGGTCTTTTAAAATCTATGCTTTGTTTCCTTTGTTTTTTTAGTCTATTGTGCTGACCTTGAAGAAACAGGGATAGGGCCTCTCCATGGGGAATTTTAGATTGTAAAATTCCCATGCCTCTCATGCAATCACTCTCCGATCATAGGCGTAGGAGGCGGGGGCTGGGGGCTGCAAAAATTTTTGTGAAAATTCGGGTAAAATGCTGAGAACTTTTCGGGCACCTACTAAAAGTAAAATAATGCAATGATGTAGCTAAAGGGTATTAATAGTACAAAAAATTCCTTGGTAATTACTATAAAGGTCTGATTTGAATTGCACCAGCACATATATATTTCGTATTAATTCATCAGTGTGTTTTTTAATGGTTAAACTTATATTATGATTATCAGTGGTGTATTTGAGGAGCCACATCGCCATGCCCAACCCTAACTGAAGCTGATTTTTTCTACCTAATAAACGTAAATTTTGTTAGACAAATTTTACTTCAAAGGCAGCATATGTGGCACCAGATCGCATGTAAGGACACCTAATTTTTCAAAAATTTTCAAAGGGGGGGGGGGGGTAATGCCGATTTTTTTTTAAGTACCTAAAATTCGTAAATGTTTTAACACAAATTTTACTTCAAAGGTAGCATATGTGGCACCAGATTGCATGTAAGGACACCTAATTTTTCAAAAATTTTCAAAGAGGAGGGGGTAATGCCGATGTTTTTAGTACCTAAAATACGTAAATGTTTTAAAACAAATTTTACTTCAAAGGTAGAATACGTGGCACTAGATTGCATGTAAGGAATCCTAATTTTTCAAAAATTTTCAAAGAGGAGGGGGTAATGCCGATTTCTTTAGTACCTAAAATACGTAAATGTTTTAACACAAATTTTATTCAAAGGTAGAATACGTGACACCAGATTGCTAATTTATCAAAATATTTTCAAAGGGAAGGTTGAACCCCCTCTCCTTAGACCCCTCTCCTGGCCGGCGATCAACGACTTTCGCCAAAATTAAAACCAATAAATAAGTAGAAACAAGGCAAATTATTGTATGTTATTGGCATGCGGTGTGATAAAAGATGAATGCCCACATGATATGTACATTACTTTAACATGTCGAACGTGCGTGGAGCGCGCGGAAATTTTTGGTTATATTTTTCGGGCAAGTCGTTCCAGCCCCTCCCCCCCCCCTCAAATCAACTTGGGCTCCTACGCCTATGGCTCCGATAACATGGGATTGCGGAGGAGAAAACTGGTTGTAAAGTTTAAAGAAAAAGCAAAAGACTTCTCACCAATGTGAGGCTGTGACGTCATATGTGCTTGCTTCAAGTTCACGTGTGTTGATAATGTGACAACTTCAACTGCTAATATTTTGAGAACTACACATCGGATTTCAATTCAAATTTCACCCCTCTAACATATCAAAATTTGATTTGAGCTTAGAACCTTCCTTTAAAGGCATTTCATGATTCATCCTATTGAAACAAAGTGGTGATAATTGGTATTTTGTTTCACACTCACAAAAACGATTAAACATCAGTGTTGTTGACCAAATGTTGGAGGAGTCTGTACCCCAACCAAATTATTAGTAGATTATACTGCCCCCTCCCCATCCCCCGTGATCTCCTTCCTTGGTGTTAAGGCTGCTCACCTTGTTTTAGGGCGTTCTCCACGGTGTATATAGAGAGCAAACCAATGGGATATACTTTAAACGCTTCTCATACTTTACATAAAGTTTAATAATCCGTAGAGGCGGCCGCAGAGAGCACTCTGACCTACGGCATCCACAAATGACTTGACTCGGACCTTCGGAACAGTTTTCACAATAAACGAGTTAGTATCTATAAATATTAACATTGTAATCAAGGATTGACCATATTCTGCTATACAAGAGTTATTGCAGTAGTTTTACCTGTGTCTAGGGCAAGAAAGAGATAATAGTATGTAGCTCTGAATTTGATGACAACTTTTAACAGGTATGTGTTATGCATCTGTATGTGTTTGTGCATAATTCAGTACGAGTGGACTGTGTAAAGGCCGGTTTGTACTTCTTTGGAAAATAAGAGAAAAAACGGGATATGGTTATAAAATTGTATGGAAACTTATAAGCAGGGAGTTGCTATTCAAGTAGCAGCTCCCTGTTATAAGTACCGTAATGTTACAGCCAGGATGCGAGTCAGTGTCTTAATACTTTATCAGTGACAAGCTTGATTGGGTGAAAGTTATAGTGATCGGCAGTTAGAAAAGTTTGACCTGTTAGTTCACCTCACCCGATGTAAGGTTCCAACGTTATATGGTTAAAAGTCATCACTCTGTGCCAAATAAAAAATATAGCTTCGTCCATTGATCTGATGTTTTTAACAGGCTATATTGGAAAAGAGGAGAATCACTCTTATTAATGAATTTAATTTTGCGATTAAACGTACAATTTATTTTTTTGATTCCAGGAGTATCATATTCTTGATGAGGAAAGCAGATTTTATGATCCATGTAAATGCTCGTGCAGGCTCTACCATAGACTACAGTCGGGGTATCACGTTACGTGATCTCGTAAATTTATTTAAATTGCTTGGAGGATGGGAATGTTGCTCCCCGTTCTCTGTATTCAGCGCCTGAAGGATATTTAAAACCTGAACTCAGGCAGGAGAGGTGACAGAAGTAATTACCAGGTTTCATCCGGAAATTATTTAGTTCATGGAGCTCGCCGAGTTTGAAAAGAGATTGAAATATAGGAAAGAGCATACATTTCATGATAATAATATGGATACCGAGAAAACTATGGCCTCTTAGGAGAATAGGAACGTATACCATCGTGGGATTTTGACCGCGCTGTAGATACGTTCTGCTACAGTAGATCGTTCTATTATTTCCTCCTTCAGGGGATGTTGCTTGTTATGTGTTAGGATATATAGCCTAATGTGTCAAATAGAAAGTATTCCTCCAGTTATTCTGACACTTTCACCAGTGATCATCTTGTAGTCATACGCTTATTATGAATATACTTATTTGAAAGAAGCCGCAAATTTCACTCACATGTAAAACTAAAATTCAAAATTTTCTCGAATTCTGGTTTTTATGTTCGTGGGCCCATATACGGAACTACTTTCAGAGAGTGTGTGGGGTGGGGGAAGTTTGCAAGAAAGTTTGGTGCAAAAGTTGTTACAAGTTTTCTGGAAAGCTGGCGATATTCTGCATGAATGGGACCACCACTCTTCGCTGCCTGTAGCCAGTGCTATTTATTATTTGTTCTCCTAGTGCCAGTGTAAAAATGACTATGTAATCTTCAAATTACTGTGAAACTATAAAGTGGAAAGTTTGAGAAACTGTATTAGTTACAAGCCAGCAAAGCATCCGTCACACTTTGTAATAGGCCTATTGGAAGTTAAAGATTACGTCCAATAAAGGCCTAAAGCTTATTAGAAATGTTTCGAAATTTATTGGGGTTATGAGTCCACCAAAACTCCTTTTTCCCACGGCTGGGCCCAGTTTTGACCCCATTATAACAAGACAATTGTTACAGTATAAACGTATGCTGCAACTCTGGGTTACAGCGCCGACTAATGGACAAAAGTTTGGAATTTTGTGGTCATTGCCATCTACCGTACAATTTCAGTCACACCAGGGTTTTTACGGGGTGTGAAGATAGCTAATTATATGTCAATTTTCATTTCGACTCACATTTTGTCGCCAATAATTAATCACGGGTGATATGAGTGACACACTGAAGGAAGCTAGGTGTGTAATATTCAAAGAATCGTTCAAGGAATGTAACTTGCAAAATATTTCTCGTTGAAGGCGATCGTATAAGTAAGTGAAATGATGGTGTCTACTGAGCTGTCGGTGGATTTTACGCATATAGTTGCATGTGGGCAAAAGTAAAGTAACTCACATTTTTCAGGCATGTGAAATAATTAAATAGTTGACCAAAGGGGAGGAAACATCATCCATTTTGTAAAGCCAAAGAGACATTGGCTTACTAAATGCTCCTGTGTTTGCATAAATAAGCAGACGCCATTTTTTCACGTGATGGATTTTTGTTCAAAACTGTTACAGTTGTTTTCTTTGACTTTCAGGGGTATGATGGCATCGATCATCTTCTTGACCCTATCTACATTTCCCTGGATTAACGCCTCTGGTTGCAGAATTTCCCCGTTAAAATTTGCCTGCACGATAGAAATCGCGGTACAGTTTACAGTCCAGTCTTGAGAAAATATTGGCTTTGACAGACTGAGGTAGATCAATCATGAGAATGTAATATTAGTTAGGTCATAGACGGAGGCGGCAAATCTTGAAAGGTGGCCCCCACTCGTGTGGTACAACTTATCGCTGAAAGAGGCCGGGATCATCCCTACAAATGAGTTATTCATGGCAGCACGATTGCACTTTAAATAAATAGGGCATGAGGGCCGCACAAATCGTTTGCTTTCTATTATGGTTGCAGGAAAATATATTTCGATTGATTTTCAATGTTTACAGCTTGAAGCTCCTCCTGATGCCATGCAGTTCCCTGTCAGTTATTCAATCTACACTTGCTTAACATAGACTGAGGAAGCGGGGGGGGGGGGGCACCTCCAATAATTTGACGGAAGGGAAAGATACCTTTCGACCCCCAATATTTCAGGTTAAGTCTCCCGGTATGTAAACAAATATAAAAAATAGCTTGGAAGTTATTGCAAACTAATAATCGTTATCATATTTTCCTTTTTTTCATTTATAGGACACAAATTTAACCGTTTTTAACAGTGAATAAGTCACAAAATCTTGGTGCGCTTCACTCGCGAATTTACCCTCACAATTAACTATACTATATCTTAAACAGTGGTGGCACGACGAGGTCATGAGGGGTGATTGGTCACCTCAGATTTTTCCTTGTCCCCACTTTTCCCCAAATAAATATACAACTTGTCCAAAAATATGCATAGCTGTCGGCTCCCTGTTCTATTAGCAAGAGCTATAAAGCCCCAGTCCCACTATTCTTATCCGAATGGAGATAGAACCAGAAGTTTAATTTATGCTAATACTTTAAGACCTAATTAAATGTGAAAAGATTATATTCCAACTATTAGCGGTTGATAAGGCTTATAAAAAACTTAGGCCCTTTATTTAATGCATTCGATTTGATTTCTTTCTCCTTGCGACATCATTCATCACTAGTAATACTCTAACAAGGGGCTTCGGGCACTCTCTATTCGCGGGAGGGTCACGACAGTCACGTTTTGAAATGTTCAAACAGGGAGGTATTGAAAACTCCCTGGTTCAAAACATTCGTGGTCAAAGCACGATTAAACTATGTTCGTACTGCATTCTTACTGTGTTCGTATTGTTGCGTACATGCATTCTTCCCATATCGTAGCGATTCGTAGTGGTGGCTGTCAATCATTTTCCCACGCTTCGGGCAGAATGTAGTACGCTATACTAAGAACTACTGCATATCCAGTACAAACCCAGTACGAACCATGGCGAACACAGTCCGAATCACGAAGAATGCATATGTCACGAACTGGGAATAACCCAGTGCGTTCTGACACGAGTCCGCTCGGCATCGGTAAGAACCACTAACAACCCGCCACGACCCCAGTACGCGTGCCCCACGAATGTGACACGCATCACGTGCCAGGGCAAACTGAAAGCACGACACAGTTCGACACAGTTCTCTTTTGCTTCCAGAGAAAGAGAGCAGCACAGATTTTTGCCATTTTTTCAAAACTTGATTTTTATCAATTTAAATCTAAATACAAAATCCACAATCATGTCTCCAAGACAGAAAAGCAAGGCAATGGTCAGGAAGCGGCCGGAAAAAGACCATCCCCAAGTTCTGAAGGGGGCATCAGAGGAAGAGCCCCAACCCCAGTCATACGCCCAGCAGACAGACCCAGAAGTTCAAGATAAAAATGTGGCAGGTGAGACCAGAAGTTATACTGTCAGACAAACAAAATGAACGGACCATTGTTTATTCGGAAGCGTCTGTACGGGATTCTTGGGAATTCGCCTGTGTTCGTATCACTTTCGTGTCGTAATAGTGCTGTCTCACTGCATTCTTGTCGCTGCGTACAACATGCGGACGGCATGCGTGGGAAACTCTCTCAGGGATCAGTACATGGAAAAACACCACGACTTCGTCATTCTTTCCTTTTCGCTGGCATTCGTGCCCAAAGTCGTGATGGTGGGACTGGGCCTTAAGGTAATTAAATGCATTAGACATTGGATAATTACTAAAGTGAATTGAAAAGGCATTTTTCAGTGGGCACACCCGTACCAACTTAGCAGTGCTGTGGCCTATTACTCGAGACCGGTCTCCGGCTCGAGCTCGAGACCGGACTCTAGTCACGATTTTAAGGATTCGGACTTGGGACCCCGACTCGGAAAGCAAGGACTCGGACTCGGTCTCCTACAGTCCGGACTCGTGACTTGGTTATAAAGTTCCTGTGGGACCAGGCTCGAGACCAGCACTGACTTTTGTTACACTTTGAGTCTGTTTCCACATTACATTAACCTTGCATTTAGTCTGCAGTTCATGTACAACCCCACACGGTATTGAAATAAGCACTACCCAATTATAGAGAAACCAGCATTCTTTTTCGCGCGACTCCTGCGATTTTGTTTCTCCGTTTTCACTTCTTTGTACAAAAGAAGGGAGGCTATATGCAACTTTCGTCTGTCTAATGAAACCTATGATGGAAGATTATAGGGGTTCATATTTTTAGAGTGATCCCTTTGCAGAGATAGGCTTATGCCGTAATTTTGTTAGTTGGTTTCTTGACACTTTAACATATGATCATATCGCATGCAACTAAAATTAGCAACTATCAAGTTCATCAGGGGTGCATTGAGAACACTCGACCCGTCAGCCTTTTGTACCTTGGGAACCTCAGTGGACGCAGGTCTGTTGACCTTTATGTCCGCATCTTCTTAATCTTCACCGTCGGCAACTGTAGCAACGATCAAGAGCTGTGGGTGACTGCCTTACTTAACTTACCCAGAATCTGCCTTGTAGTTATACAACATCTCATGGCCAGCCCAAAACCTATCCAAAGCCTTCTCAAACTGAAAGACAGTGGTGGCTGAAATTACACTCTCAGGGAGGCCATTCCAAATTTCAACAACTGTACTGACAAAACTAAATATTCTTGTTTTGAGTCTACATAAATCTTTGAGTAACTCCCGACTACGTCTACGGTTATGAGTAATTGTACTTAACTTGAAAAACAAACCTTCAGTTGCATCTCTATCGTACACACCTGACACAATTTTAAAAACCTCAGTCATATCACCTCTAGTAATCTACGATACTTTAGAGTTGGCAGCTTAAGTTTCTAGTTTCATGGTTGTTTTAGTGAGATTGGCACGATACAATACAAAACAAATTATCCCAGGCATGTGGAGGTGGGTTCCATTTTTGCCCACCATCAATGCAGATTTTTCAACAGATATGTCAATTTTGCCGCCCTTCGCAGTTCTGCAGACCATTTTATAAAAAATAGCGAAGAATTAACAGCTCTGGTCTGTTTATGACGAAATAGTGTCCATTGTATAATTATTCCAAAATATGTGTTTGATTTCTTTCACAAAACATGTTACGGTTTCCTAAACACTAAAGATGGAAAATTCTAGTGCATGAACACACGTCAGTAAATAAAACATAATAATCTTAGCACCATAATGCATCTGAATTTCTTCAGGTAAAATTTTTCACTGAGGAGAGTGGCTCACCCCTTCTCACAAATACCTCTCCAATGAGGGTCGTCTCAAATTTCCCAGTTGTCTGTCATACAAAAGATCCCTTACCAGGATTATACCTGTAACAAAACATTAATTTACCTTTCTTTTATAAGTGTGCTTAATTTCTACACAATGAGAAATCAAAATAAAGGACTCTTCAATGCACTTACAAGGTCTGGAAAGTGCTACTTCCTACAGTCTGGGGCCATTTAGGGTGGAAATTTTATAGGCAAGCTACGTGACAACTTACGGTATTGCTCCGTTTAGATAGTATTACAAACTCCTCAAGAGGTCACTGACTATATATTTTTATTTCGCACCGTACTTCAGTGGACCTTCTACGCCTGTTCCTTATTCTAAGTTTATACGTCTCCACAGAGAGATCTCGGACTGGGACTCGAGCCCTGTGATTCGGACTCGAATGCCAGTGACTCGGACTCGGTAGGTGGGGACCCGACTACACCATTGCAACCTAGTACGTGTTCCATTATTACTTTTAAAAAGCTCATATGATATTATTGTTATCAAATTTTTTGGCAACCCCCACCATCATTGATCTACCACCCCTTCATAATCCCCAAACATCATCAAAACGTCCTCCGGGACTTAGGGTCAGGCTACGATAACAAAAATATCAAATTGTGATCTTTGTGGTCTAATAAGTGCACAATGATCAAATGCATTTGAAAATAATCTAAAACTGCCGTTGGACACACATGAAAGACCAGGGACAGACCCCTGGGTCATTTCATTTGTATCCTCCACATATTCTAGGTACAGTGCTGTCTTTATCAAAGTAAAGACTCTAGCAGAGACCCTGACCTTACATGAAACAATAAAATGATATTATTCCCTGTATTTGTTTCCAGAACAACATAGTTTTGCTATGGACATTTCAATAAATATGGCTAACCACTGCGGTACCTTCTTGTCAAATTCAGTCCATTAAAATTCTGAAAAATGAGACCAAATGTGTTGGCCAATTTCCTGCGTAAATGCCACCATTTTGCATGTAGGTATCATTATAATTAAAGCCCCCTTATACCCCTCTCTCCAGATCTACCGACAAATATAAACACCTTCCATGGCTCAGCATTTCTCAGTAAAATATCTTTCTGCATATAAAGGAGTTATATCAAGTTTATACAAGCTTACAGAGGAACACCCAGGACTACTAGGCCCTAGAAAATGAAGCTATCTTTTTCTGGCGGCATAAATTTTTACAAATACTGAATGTTCAGACGTAACCTACAGTACCTGAAAAGTGTCATTTCCTGCAATCTAGGCTCGGAGGCATTTTGTCCAAGCACGCGTAAACTGATGTTGCAGCTTCGTCGAAACAGTGTCACGTATAAGTCCTTCAATCTAGCCCCCCCCCCCCATCATCTTGAAAATCTTCCTAAGCCTATGCTGTACACATAACGTGGTATTATTAAACGCGTTCACCAGCGGCCTACAGCCCAAAATTTCTGTAAAATTCCGTTGGGTTTGCTTTCTTTGCAACCTCATTCTCTTCATATGGATAGAAGAGGATAAGTATGAGAATGTAAATTACTCTTATCGATCAGCCGTCTGGGAGCTGGTCATGTGACCTGCGTATCTCGTGGAAGATTAATCACACATCAAAGGAACAGGCTATTGGTGACCCATCAGATATGAAAGCAGAGAAATGTTTTTGCATTTATATGGTCTGCCTCATACCTTAGCTCCTCATGATTTCACTTGTGAAATTATTTTTATTGCTCATCGAATTTGTTCCCCATGAATACCTTTAACTTCGAGTAGGATATTGCAATATTGCTGCGCACGATCTCGACAAAGTTGTGAAACTACATTACAAGGTCTAATGAAATTATAGCTTTAATCACACGAGAAGAAAGCTTCAACCTAGACCAATCTTTGTTGTCATTCTTTTTAAAGTGTCATCTATGGGGGACTTAAATGGGTATTTCCCTTTTCATATTTTTCTTTTTGAGATAGTTGGCAATAGAACAGTTAACAGAGCTTAAACACTTTCTGAGTTGTACGGTAGACGAGAGATTCCATTAGTTACAATATCACAAGAAAATGCTGCATTTCCAAGTTCATTCAGTTAATGAAATAAGGAAGTCGAAAGTACTTACAGAACTTTGACTCAATTGTAACAACAATCACAAGTCCTTTTATAACTATATCAGGTAAAGCATAATATTTTGTTTTTTCGTTAAAGAAGTCTTACGATTGAATTTTGAAGATTTTGATCACTAGAACCATTTGCAGTATATCAAATCATTCGATAACATATAAATATTTTCAGGTATTTCCAAGGAGCGAGATGGAAGCATGATGTCAGGCGCATTTTCTGGCCTGAAACAGACGGGAATGACCCAAGTTATTACCTTAAGGTTTATGTTACAAATTCAGGGGTTATAAGGTCATCAATGGAGGGCGTGAGGGTGTAAATGTCTTCGTCGCCCTGGCTTTTTGCAGCTTCTAGCCCGACGAGCCTACATCGTTTTTTATTCATTGAATTCATAGAATGATAGTTGAAGAGGGTTCATTCACAAGCTGGACCTGGGCGTTTTTACACAGCCTTGAACCGGTACCTGTACAAGTTGTATGCTTAAACTGTCAACTTTTCTACTTGTGAGTTGCTTTTTAAATACTGGGTTGTCGAAATCTGGTTTTGTGAATCTCCCAAGTATGCAGATACCCCGCGGAGCGGACGAACTTTTTTGTCCAGCTCATCGCTATGAAAAAACTAACCAAGGGTGGGGGGGGGGGGCGGCAGCCACAGAGGCGCTACGCAGGCTAGTATGCAGATATCTTGTGGTATCTTGTGGCCAATGTGTTACCATTCCCCTCTTGTAATACTTTATTTCAGTGAGTGTAAAGTTCATGTTGAGTCAAATAAGGACGTCTCTAGAGAGGGATGTGCTCCTCCCCCTTCTCGAGGTGTCTTTTCGAATGACTAATGGACATCTGTCGATTTTCTATAAAATCATTTTAAACTATTAAGTTTCTCGCGTTTTTGTATTGTTTTCTTCATAGCATTTAAGAGGAAAAGTGAAAATTGGTTGCATAAGTAAGGTCAGGATCTGATCTAGGCTGGGGATCAGCTGGCCCGATTTCCCCTTTCCGGGCTATTTTCGCATACAGAGTGTATCTTGGTCTAACCGGGGTACGTTAATTTTGGTATTAATTGCTTCCACAAATGCTGAGAATTTCATTGTCCTAATAATGTCTATAAGGCCCTCAAAACTCGGAAAATCGCAGGTAAGGTCTCCTGCTTTCCAATTTTTTCTGGGATGTCCCGGACCACCAGCGATAGATATGTCATTGGTTCGTATTTGTTTTATTTATTTTGAAAGAAAAAGCTTGAACGACTTTTGGAACAAACAGTTGTCGGCGAGAGGTGAGCTGTCTAAATCCAGGGAACTGTTTTAGCCAGCTTTTTGATTTTAAGGTAAGATATGATTGATGGAAACTGAGTGTGTCAGTTGTAGTAATTCCCTGTGACCGGAAAATTCCCTCCGGAAAGTTCCCACCCTGACCAACGGTGGTGCCAGGATTTGCCCTACAGGAAGGCCAAACTCCCGATGGGGAGGGGTGGGGCTGGAAAACGAAGCCCCGCCAACTGCGACTGGTTGCGAAAGGACAACAAAGCCAATATTTCCAGTTTTTTATTGAAGAAAATTTGAAAGCTGAGGCCTTTTAGTGGAAGAATCTGCCCCTTGAGGATAAAAACATTAGTAAACTGTCGGGGTAACCTGTCGCCGTCAGGGATCATACCCAGTAAGGCTCCCGGACGTAACTGGAAATTTTCCCCGAGGAGGTAAGCCTCTTCCAACGGGACAAGCCTTTTCCGAGGAGGACATGTCCCAAGTCTCAAGCCCGTAGCCAAGGAGGGGGGCAGGTTGAGCCACCCTCTAGAAAAATTCTTCCCTTAGAATAAAAAATTGTCATTGCCTTAATCCATTTTAGTCCATCCCCCTAAAATTGTTTACCCCTGGAAGCTATCTAAACCCCCCTTCAGTACCTTGTCTGGCTACAGGCCTGGCATCCTCCTACCCCAGCCTGGGGACAATGAAGATTTCCAGCCGGACTATACCCTTCCGACCACATGGAGTTGTCGGGACACGGGTTTTGCAGGAACGTAAATCCATCTGGTTGAAATTTCAGTGTTGGTGGGCTTACAACTTATTCCGATCAATAGGTTCTTGCTACGTCCCCGAAGATGCATTCAACTATCTTTGGTGACTGGCTTCATGCGACGGGACTTAACCAAATCCTCATATGCAAGGTCGTTTTCTAAAAATAGTAATCACGCTACTTTGCATAGAAACCCTAGGCCCTAACCTTGATTTCTGAATATTGAAACTGACGATCCATCAAGAAGAATACAATTACTGAAACTGCATGATGGGACGTTGTGAGTATTTTAGGCTCATTTCATCTAATTTGTGGAAGAAGCAGTACACGATTCTCTCTGTGACTTGGGATTCCATATTTCGATAAAATGTGTAACCTAGCCGCTACTTGCTATCAGTCAGTGTCACACGTAGACTTCGTCTTTATTTGCATCGAGTCAAAACGACTGCCCATAAATCTTTGAAATTCTCATTATACATTTCTCGAACTCCCTAACACTAGTTCTGATGGTGCAGCTCAAAGATATCTAGAGTAGCGTCACCAGAGTTTTCCTTTTCCCTCTTGAAGGGAACTGACCAGGTTGTGTTAATATCCGTAGGCTGGGAGAGAAAAGTAAGGGAACCCTGAGATCCCTTCCTTTATCGTAGATTACGTAACTGCAGATATCCACTGTTTCTAATACAGTACTCTTGAAGTGAAACAATGAAAACACATTTGATCATGTGTACACTACTACGCTTTCCGACATTCACATAACGGAACATCGTGATCATTGCAGCAGAAAGCTCTCCTTAACTGTGTGGCGCATGTGTTGTTATTGCTACATATTCGCCTCTCAAATGATCAAATTAGAACGTACCAACCTAGTTCAAACGGGTTTTGAAAGTTCAAGATGTCTCCTTTCTATTCATGTAACATTTAACTTGATATTATGGCGGGAAGGTTACGCCAATTTTTAATAAAAAATACAAATTTCGACATTTTTCAATGGAGAATATCCCAAAGAGTACGTTTTTGAAGGGTTTTCCTCCACTTAAATACACCTAACTTTCGTTAGCTTGATTGCGCTTTCGGGATAAGAGACAAAACGTGTGATGTATGAATTTTGGCACTAGAGCCAAGTCCGGGTGCCCCATTCGAGCTTGGGACTGCACGTACGAACTAATACCCTACACAAGGTATTAGCTCAATAATTTGATACTAGTTTTGAAGTTTCCGAGACTGCAATTCTCGATTTTTATTGAAAGTTCCTGAAATCACTCAAATTTCACTTATTACCTAGGTTAACTAACGTATTGTGGTAGCTCATAAAGAACGAATTTCATTTGAATTTACTTCTGTGAAGGTTTGAAAAATAAAGTGTAAGCCCTGAACCCATGTCTTATTTCTCCATGTCTTATTTAGCCTATGTCATGTAAGTCGGGCATAGATTAATCGTAAAGTGTCTAGTTTACATCATTTCATCGTTCAATGACATTCAGTTTGACCAGCTGAGGGTCATCTTTGAACCAAAAATATCCATCTGTACCTTTGTTTGTCTACATTTCCTAGTGGATTGCATAGTTTGTACATTGCCTTTTATACGTAGCTTTTGTTACAAACTTGGTTACAACTTAGGCTCCAGCAACGTTCTGAGACTATAATCGATGTTACTTGGCAACGTTTTGAATGAAAGTCAATGTAAGTGAAAGTCTTAGCAGTAATACTACAAACGCTTATCCAACAACGTCTTTACTTTGCAATGCTGCACGGATACATTCCCAAAATTTTAAATAACTGAGAAAGCTACCACAAACGTTGACGCAACATTCGTCAGACACCATATACGCATAACATTCTTTTAAAATCACAACGTTAATTTGAACTAATTAAAGTTACTCATATCTATAGAGAGTTGCCAATTTAGTTTTCTTTTCTCTTCTACAGTTGCTGTCTGTTCAACGACAGAAAGGATCATACTATGCAAGAATAAGACGATTCGAAGAAAAGTTCCTGCCAGATGCGCTGAATATTTAGAAAACTTACAATGTAATAAATTATTACGATGTATAAAAAGCCACTATTCCAGAGGTAATTTAGAATTTATTTCATTTTAACGCTCTCTGGGTTAAATAGCCATGCGGTTATAAAAGTCAAATACTGTCACTTTAAATTGAATTAGTATATTCTAATATATCAATTTATATATGTCTATGTGTAATCACGTGACTATACTTTTGGCACAGAATTGTTCAATTTATGCAGATTAACTTCTGGGTCTTTATGCAATATTTAGGTTCTGAAACTGCATTAAAAGATGTTATAGGGAATAGAGGGATTTAGCGTATGTTTCAAAATAAGTTTGGTCGGTCTCTTACTTTCTTCAGCTTTAATGTTTTATCGTTGTACGGCTATGTATGAAATTGGAAGCAGTCGAATCGTAGTTTATGTGAGGTTTCAAGTTTCAAGTTTATTTTTCACCTCAGAATACTAACAGTTAACATGAATGTACAACACATCATATTAACAAAACTTATTAGCATTAAAGGTGAAAGGAGCGAGAGGGAAACAGAGTTGGTTTCACTAAGCCTGGCCTCTAAAAACGAAAGAAACATGCTATAGAAGTAGGCAAAAAGATAAGAAAAAATGACAAGCGGAACCAAAGAAAATTTATCATAACAAAAACGGTTTAAAACCCAACCTTAAAGGCAATAGGCAGTCGCCCCAAAATTTTCTTTGAAAAATCAGCAAACTCTTGCGAATCTCCTCTTATTGCATTACAAGCACCTCTGAAGATGTTTTGAACATAACTATTACAAACAATAGGTAAAGCAAGGTGAAATTCTCCTTGAATTCCACAATTTACTAACAAAAATACTGTCACATGATCAAAATAGACCATTCATGAAGTAGAGTGACAGGATTCACTCTGTTTGGGGTGACTGCCTACTGCCTTTAAATGTTTGAAGTGTCGAGATGAAGCTGTTTATACTTGACTTTAAAAGAATAAATGGAAGTGCAATGCTTAATGTGATATTGAAT
Organism: Holothuria leucospilota; assembly: GCA_029531755.1. Classification (NCBI taxonomy): domain Eukaryota; kingdom Metazoa; phylum Echinodermata; class Holothuroidea; order Aspidochirotida; family Holothuriidae; genus Holothuria; species Holothuria leucospilota. The sequence continues at coordinate 12,707,885 of CM055964.1, forward strand.
TCCACAACCTGACAACAGCTCCCGAGTGTCTAATCTGGCATTTGATGAGGCACGTTCTAGAGTAGGGAATAGCGAGCAGATGGTTTTTCCTGGTGTCGCAATTATGATAATGCCTGTTCTGAACATAAAAAAAATTGGTAAATTACTGTAGCATTTTAGCAACTTGTAATGAACGAAATTATGCATGAGAGCATCAAGCTGATATTTGTAAAGGTCGAAGACCGAAACAATGCGGAGTGATCTGAAGAGAGGGCCTGTATGATGAGTAAACGATACATTACAAATGTTTCGTACAGAAGCTTTTGCAGCAAATAAATGTACTGTAGGTAATCTTTTTACCATTCCCCAAATAAGTAAGTTATAGTCACGTGTGAAGTATGAGTGAATTGTAAAATAGACGAAGGGTAGCTTGGGGTACAAATATGTTTCAGATTATTGAGTACACCTTTGACGGATTCGAGACAGTTTACTACTAATAGACGAAATATATTTTGCCAACTGAGTTTACAGTCAATAATAATGCCAAGAACCTTTGTGTGGCGACTTGGTGGGGGGGGGGGGGGGTACTCTAGTATTATTCAAAGTAAGAATTATATTTTCAGTTATTAGAACTACTGACTTTCGCCCTAGGACTGATATACACACTTAGGGGTGGTAGAAATTAAGAAAACTACCTGAGTGAACACAGCAAGCATGTGTCCAATGCAAAGCAACGATTTCAGGCTAAACAAGGAGCAATTAGGAAGCACAATTATTGTTTGAACTGTAATTTAAGTACATGATCTATTTGAATAAGTTTTTTCCTATAAACGTATACTAGTTCATGTATTGTCCGTTAATCTTAGCAATATGTCTAATGATCGTGAAATGCGTGAAAGGTAACTCCTCAGTTTACTTTAAATTTGGGATCTTCCTTTACGTATCATGAAAAATAAACTCCCAGAGGAAGTAAGAAGAAATTCGAAAGGTTTAAGCGTTGTTTCAAGATAAGTCTGATTGCCTTTAAATCGAACTGGATGTAGGCTATACCGTGACAGCACCGGTCACAGTAATATATACAAGCAGTGATAAGTACCATCACCCTTGCGGAAATCCCCGAGTCCTGAGGTTACGGTAACAGTAAAAAGTACAAACATCTATGTGAATGCCATTACCAGAATACAGGAAATCCATTAGTAGTCATTATGAACGAAAAAAATAAGGCGCACCGCATGCAGGGAGTTGTAATAACAACTCCCTGCCGCATGCAATACAGTTACTTCACAGAATAAGATGTATGCCTACAGAAGATGTAGGCTACACTATACACACTCTATAAACTGTTGGGTACGTATACCACCTGACAAAGTGTTGGGTAAAGACAATGCCCACGTTGGTCAAAAAATGACCTATTGGGCAAATTCTTTACCTAATACTTTGTCAGGTGGCATACGTGCTCAACAGTTTTTAGAGTGCAGATGAAAAATTCGATGAGTATAGGCCTAAATCAAGTGAGTTTTCACTATAAAATTCAATCTTAGTGTATAGCTCACATTATTATAATAGATGAAATTCTGGTCAGATTTAAATCAATACGTCCTAAATAAAACAAAATTATGTTTGTGAACTGTGAGTTTATCCTGTAATCCGTGTCTAAGGTTCAGATGAGTATGCACACGACAAACAGATACCGTCCGTGACGATGAATGGGTACGAGGAGTGACACCAGATTTCGAGAAGTGTTAGGGAGAAATCTGTAAACAAATGTTAATAGGGGAAAAGATGTGGGGTGGCACTATAAAAGCGGAGTTCGCCACCCCATTGGCTCGTAGCCTACCCTACCAATTTTTTTCTCTACGTCGTGCCATTGATCTGTTGTATCGCTCTACAGCATGTCGATAGTCTGTTGCAGTACCACAGGCACATAACCATTTTCATGAGATAATCTTCAAAGGCCCTTACCATTAATTGTTTTTACTAACAGAACGGTCACTCAACTTCATTGTGAAGAATTTTTAAACTTCCCTTGATCAAGCTAGGGCCTACAAAAGCTGAATTGGCCAGGGCTGGGCACCAAATTAAGATTTGTCCTATCTTTCTTTACATATCATGGGGTGTAATGACTTTTTCTAACGAACTGATAGGCAAAAAATAGCTAAAAATAGACAATTTGACCTATGATGCACGTCATCAGTTTATGCATAAGCTTTCATGGTCAGGAACCTACGTCCTAATTTTTAAACTGATCAGACTTGCGGTTTAGAAGGAGTGCGACACACGCTTTTGCTCACACACTCACCGCACACAGCCTCGCATTTCTGTTAGGTGAAGTACATCTCATCTCCCTCTACTTATACATTAGGGAGATGGGGAGATGAGATCAAAACTATAGAGAATTCTGAAATGTTCAAAATCTCATTTAATAATGACAAAGCATTAATTACATTATGTTAAATGATGGAGACGATTAAATGAGGGGATTCACCTAATGGTTGACCCCTGGTCACGGCTAACTTTCCATTGTTCAAGTAAAATTCCATGTCACGGTGTTCAAGCAGGGCGTTACTAGCAACTCCCTGGTTCAAGTTCCCTTTATCAAGCCAGAAGTGAATGAAATGTCACAATATTAAGCCTTCGTATTTTCAAGCTGCCACAGATAGACCCTCTTATATTACTCCAGATGTAGATGGAAGGTCTTTCAACTATACCGATATAAATGTCTTATGAAGTCGCTCGCATGTATACGTTTACTGCAGTTTAACTGGCGTGGCCATGTTGTCGGGCAAGAAACAAGGTCAAAAGTCCCTTTTAATTTCGTAGATAAATTGTACTTTGTGAACCCTCCAACGTGCACTAGTCTTACACATTATTCTCTTGTCCTTCCTTTCGGGATCCCGAACCTTCTGACATCGGTCTGAGTAGGGCCCTTCCTAGTTTGAGATTAGTCTAATGTTGAAAAAGGACCATGATCGAGTTTTAAAATCAGGAAGTCATTTTAAAAGATATTGGGAGGTAGCCCTGTCCCAAAACGTCGAAGACGAAGTTTTAACTAGACACGCAACTATTTGCATGCAAGTTTAGAGCTTCGGTAAGCGGAGAAGGTCCCAGCAAATCTATGCCAGACTGTCTGAGAAATCCACAACTGTTTGTCGCCTTTGAATTGTTCCTAGATCCTCGCACTTATCCCGCTTATATAGAGACTTATTTCCTAGAATCCTCCCTGAAGAAGTCTATTTTGGTTGCTGTGGGGTGAAGGTAAAAGGTCAAATTGGTCTAAATTTGCAAAAAGTATCCCAAACTGCTCCTTAACCGTCTCAGTCCGGAAAACTTATCGGTCGGTACCTGACCATGTAAACTTGTGCATGCGTCATTGATGATGTCATACGTCAAATGTCTGAATGTTAAATTAGCTAAAAATTGGTTTTGGCAATTTTTGCCTATCATTATGTTAGAAAACCATTTATAAACCACATGATAGCCTATATAAAGAATATGCAGAGAAAGATAAAGCAAAATTTAAAATAGTGGTTTTGGATTGCTAAGGGTTGAGGTCAAAGGTCATATATAGGCTACATCAAAAGTCAAATTGGTCTAAATTTTGGGAAACGTGTGTCGCAACGTTCTCCTAAATCGTACCTTTGATCAACTTGATAGGTCGGTACCTGACCATGTAAACTGTTGCAGGCGTAATGGATGACGTTACAGATTAAAGGTTAAAATAGCTAAAAAATGGCTGTTTGCCATTTCTTGCCTATCAGTACCTTAGAAAAACTCATTAAAAGACTTGATATGTATAAAGAACAATAAGACATTTCTTAAAATAGTGCTTTATGGTTGCTAAGGATCAAGGTTAAAGGTCAAATGTAGGGTAAAGGCTAGAGGTCAAAGTTCAAATGACGTAAAAGAGGTCTTTTCCTATCCTTTGTTCATCATTATCTGGAAAAATTTCATTAAGTACATAACATAGGGAGAGATGAGATTTGCAACTCCATGGATGGCCCTCTTGTTTATTTTGTGTCAGTCCCTCAATGCACATGCAGCACTTCAACTTCACAAGGGTATTGCCATTACCCCCTCCCTCCCCCATTGGCGTCTTCATTTGGCACTTCGACCCGATTCTGGAGCCAAGTTGCCTATATTCCTAAACGCTGGCAGGCCGCCCGAGTAACAACCAGCATAAACAAAGATGCGATTAGAACACTTGAATTTTAATACTTACATCAATCCGCCCATGCCTACTCAGGGCTATGCTTGGTACAATTACAAAATCATCTTTCAAAACAAAGCTAACGACGCCTTCTGTATTGTTCATTTGAAATTTAAATAACGGAAATAATTCCTTCAACCGGTTCCTTCGGCCGGTTTTATCTACATACAACCCATGGTTTCTGTTATCGAGACTTCGCAGTACGTTAGTTGTGCATGTGGTTTAGGACGAAGACTGTTAAGTTTTCACAGATAAGCGTCACAGTTGATTTGGTAAATAACACGATAGACACCTGGTATATAGATTGAGGGAAAAAAACGTGAGAATACGACAAGCCGTTATGGAATTATAGTTCACCGCACTCTATAGAGTTACTTACAAATTCATAGCTGTTGAAGGAATGGACTCCGTTAATGCTCATATAACGAAGAAATCGGATGTGTTTTAAATTACTTTTCCTGATACATTAGGATATTAATTACAGGTACAAAAAACAAAGGCCGGTTTATGAAACCCTACATATCGTGTGGCACATAAATATTTAAAAATATGACAGAAACAAGGCTATTATATAGTTTTTCATATATACATGTCTCGGATGTCGGTGTTGTTCTTTAGTATAGATTGAGTTTGATTTTCCACGGTTGTTTCTGTTTTGTTTTAAAAAATATAGCATTAGAATAGAGACAGAAGTTGAGCCAACTTACATTCAAAGCATGATAGCCTGGATGCATTGCTACATAGCCTAATATTTAATAAAAAATGTATAAAGTATACGTATAACTATACGCTTATGTCATATCATATAACGGAACGGTAAGTAGCTTACACTGGTAACTACACATGATGTTCAGTGTATCTACATCAAAAGTATGGCACAGCCTTCAAGTTGCAACACATTCAGACAGTCTGGGAATTATATTTTCCAGCTCGCGAGAGCTGGTTGGTTATTTATGTCAGTGTCATTTAGGGTAGAGGATCTTCATATGCCTACGACTTGTAAAAACCTCAGATACAAACTTGCAGAGCTGCCGACTGCCGACCCGGGCCCCGGTACAAAATTTCAATGCGGGCCCACTCTCACCAAAGTAAGTGTGGTGTTCACAAGGAAATAATTCGATATGATATAATATATTTTATGACCACTTTTCCCGCCCCCAAAAAATTGCCCCGTGCCCCGGGACATTTGTTCCCCTTGCCCCCCTGTTGGCGGCCCTGCAAACTTGTCTCGACATTTAAACCTACCTTTTCTACATTATGCGTTGAAAACACGTCAAATGAATTGGGGAATGTACATCTGTTACAGTTTTCCCAAATGTTGATTTCTCGGCTAAAAAGTGTGGAAAGAAAAGTTTAGTTGCCAAACTTAAGGAAAGCCTACAAAGTAGAACCTCCTGGCCTTACACATTACGGACTAGTAACTCATCTATGTGAGGGGGTTGCTAGGACTGGGGGTCTACGTGTCTACCACATTCCTGAGACTAGTCCACTTAAAAACCTTCTGATACTTTGCCCCAGTGAGCCGGAGACGCAGGTTATGTGAATTAGTGGTTTCCGGTGGTAAATATCAACATATAAGCAACGGTACACTCAAAACGATCAAATGATGGTGTGCCTAATGGGAAAAGGGTGTGAAATCATTGGTAAGAACACTCCAAATGGAAACACCACGGAACAACGGTATGAAAGTGTTTACTCAGTCTTGTTTAAACTACCCCCCCCCCCCAACACACTAGTAACATGAGTAAGTATCATGACTTCAGTGGGCGTTAATACCCCAATACATCATACATACGAGACGTGTACGTATATTCTGACGTAGGTCTGACAATTTTTGTAAGTAATAACGATACTATATACTCAAATAATGTTCTTGTTATCTTCACTGTAAGACGTCCGACCTTCAGTTCATGCCATGACTTACTGATTTTGTCCTTCACACCACATATAGGCCCTATATGTGATTTAAACTAGTTTAAGTTTAAAGATATATGAAGCATCCCATACGTACGGTAGGCACTCCATAAGAGTATGCTTTTCAATTAGTAGTGCGTAACCAGTAAAATATTAATTTTCATAGACACCAAAACAGAAGCAACACAACCGTGACGGCCTTAACACTTATTGTCATTTCATGATTGTACACAAACTTTGATCAAAATTTAATTAATTCCAAGAAATGTGAGGAATTTAATTAGAAAAAATATCATAACAGATGAACAATTTGAAGAGAGTTTGTTCTCGGTGTTGGTAGAATGCACTGATAAGGACAAAATATGGGTCAATACTGCGGACGGGTGATTGTTTTATGGACTTACTTAAGTCAGCGATGTAAAACCATGTTGAAATAGATCACGTGTTATAGTGATTATATCACCTGTCTTGGCACACGGTAAGTCGCCTATGACGAATTGGATTCCATGTTCTTGTGGGTAATATTAGGCCTAGTAATTAGAATCGAGTTCCTTTTCTGTCCCCCATATATGTGTCCATTGGGATATAGTTTACAAGGAATTTCAGCATTTTAATTCCGCTTGCGAAATGCATTATAAATGACCTGATTACCGAATTTAAATCAGAACAAATAAGATGTCTGTAAGGAGTAAAGGAAACATAAAACTTGTAATAAGTTTCGGTCCAATAAACAGTAACTGTAAGGGACGGTGGTCGAATTTATTTCATCTCCGAGTAACGTGAAACACCGAAATGGTAAACCAGATAAATGTCACAAAATAGGCAAGAAATTTGACGAAATCGATGCTAACCCAAAGGCATTCTCAACGTGTCTCGCGACAAATATCCCGTTTCGAATTTCAGTCCTTTAAAATCGAGATTACAAGAAACTTCTTTTATAAAATAATCTAGATTATTTTGCTGGAAACTACATTTACAACAGTGGCCATGGGTCAAGAGAGGTCACCTTCGTAGCTTACCCCAACAATCCCTCAGCTGCTCAGTCACCAGTGACACACAAATCGATTATCTGAAAATCCTTGAAGGCGTGGGCAATTACCTGCTTCACTGGGGAAATGAGTGTTGGTCTTTTTCGTTACAGGAAATATTCTACTGATGCCAAATACCTTTTAAGTGTCATTGTGACAATACCAACATACAAAAAGGGATAGCACTACTTTTAACCTTACTTGAAACCATTACTAATAAGAAATTAAGGAATTAAGGTGGTAGGCATATATATATATATATATATATATATATATATATATATATATATATATATATATATATATATATATATATATATATATATATATATATATATATATATATATATATATATATACATATGTAGATAGATAGATAGATAGACAGACAGACAGACAAATAGATAGCTTCTACTGTAAGCTCACGTAGGGTCCATTAGCTCACTGTGACATTAGGTCTCATGGTGGGGTCCAGCTGCAGCTTGCTGATTTGGATTCGGGAGCAAAGCCATATTACTCCGAACATTTTTGTGTCTTAAAGTGTGGAATTAAGTATCGAGTTCAGATGGTATTTAGATTAAGCATGAGAGCCACATAATTGCAATATTAAAGCTAATCACCCTGTGAGTAATGGGTAAGTGGGTATTTAAGATGCATGTCGACGGGCTAGAATACTCTATAAATAGAACGATTTTCACAATGAGAATCCACTCAATTAGAGAGTGTTTCAACGAGTACGCATGAAGTCCTTCGATGGTATACTCGTTGAAAACTTCTTTATTGTACTCTGAATTAACATTAAAGGGAGAAAGCAGTCGCTCCAAGTTTATTTTCAACAATCTGCTAAATCTTATAGATCTCATCTTATTTCGCTCACAAGTACCTTTCAGAATGTTTGTGTACAAAAACATTGTATATTGAAGGTAAACCAAGGGATCCTTCCGCATAAATTTAACAAATAAGTAACCAAAATATTGTCACGTGATTGATACGTGCCATTACTGAATTAGGATGATGGGGTACACTAACTCAAATGGGGGGACGGCATTTGCCCCTTATGGCTGTAGAAGCAGTCGTGTGGTAGACACCCCATCTAATCTTCATGTCAGCTGTTACGTTAATAATGAATGCACAAGGCGCTTGCATTGGGTTGGAAATGAGAAAAATGTTAACTTTAAATTTAGGTACAAGTTCAGTCTTCTGGTGACAATTAAGCAATTAAAATACGACCCAACTGAGAGGAGAACGATAGAAATGACGAGGGCAAACGGATAGCAGACTCCTTGTGCTATGCGAAATAATTTACGGAACAAAGCTTACATTTGCAGAATTCCGGTAATATTTGAACTGATGTATAACTTGCCATAGGCATACAGAATATTATGTTCTAGTGGCTGAACCTTCTTTTCCTGAGAAAAACCAGGGGAAATCGCAAAACTTGCCTATTTTTTCAACAATTTGCTCGAGAAATTAATTTGCGCAAAAGTCTAGGTGAGCTGTAACCCCCTAGTCCCCGGCTCGTACCGGCATTATGCTTTGTATGGTCGAATTATTATGCATGCAATAAAACGGAAAATTTTCAAGTGATATTGTAGTGCAAAGAGATAGACGGAATAGCCCAAGCATAAACAACCTCCCCCTTGGACCTCTTTTTAGGTTTATTCACAAGGGATTCATCTCGTCCTCATGGAATAAGAAAGCAACCGCATAGAGCTGAAAATACTTGATTCGAAATGATGAAAATATGAACTTAAAGTTAACGAAATTAAGTTTAGCAGGAGGGATCGAATTTCATTTTAGCAATACGATTAAAAATTGATTACCATCATCGGCATCGTGTTTTTACCTCAACAGGCATAAGTCTGAGGAGGTATTAGTATCGTGACCATTAACGATGCAATAAATTGTTGTGTCGATATAGAAAATGGCTCCCTTTCTAATTTTTTAGGACAATAAGAGCACTACTTTTGTCAAATTTTAATGTGTGCCAAACAACGGGCCAGGTTAAGCTCCGTTGAAATAAGTAAAACATATTTTCAGTCTTCCCTCACGAGACTGTCTGCTGAAATATCTGAATATCTAACACAAGATCAAACCTTAGACATATTTAATACAGTTTTACAGCCGACTGGATCAGGTTAGTGGCATTGTAAGTAATATTGCATACCAACCGGAAGGTTAGGGCATCGAATCCGGCTAGGTCCGAAGGTACAAGGTTTTCAGTAAAGAGGAATGTGAACAACCAAGTGAACAAATTGTATAAATTTGATTCTTTTTAACCATTGGTAATTGTCCGATATAAGTTTAAAGCCACAGGCAGGGCTCCTGCTCACTCGTGGTCAATAGGCCAATAAGCCTTAGTAACTGGCATTGAGCTCATGACTATATTTATACGTTTAACAGTTTAACATGTTTATTTTTCTAGACAGTAACAATTACCATCAGACAGTCACAGGCATATATGGGAAGACATTAAATAAGGAGGTCGGAACATGTCTGCCCTGAAATATTTCCTCACTGGCAAAAAATCATGACATGAATTTTGCCCTGAAAATTGCATTTTTTTGCCCTGAAAATGGCATTTTTGCTCTGAAAATGGCATTTTCTAACCCTGAATCGACAAGTTTTTGTTGCTTGGAGTGTCTACCTGATCCTCAGATTCATAAGCCTATGCAGACATACAAGGTCTCACAAAAAACTCTTTGAGGAAGTGAGAATATGTGATAACTTTAATAAGAACTTTATTATATCATTGTTCCATGAGGATGAGAGACACTGCAGTCTCTTGGCCAGTTGAGCTATATATACGGCAATGCCAGCTGAAAAACAACCGTTGCCATGGTAACTGTCAATGTTTCCAAGTTACTATCTCAGAGTCTAACCCAAGGTGGCGTATCCCAGGGTGACCGGCAGTCCATGACTGACGGAGGGGTCAAAACGTGTCCGTGTGTGAGTGTGTCCAACTTGTATATTGCAAATATCTCTAAAAAATTCAGCCGATTATCTTCAAACTTGGTGAAAAGGTACCTAGGTAGAACTCATGTGCCATGCTCACTACCGGAAGTAAAACTCAAAGGTCAGAGATCAAAGGTCACATTTTGTGAAAATCCCTTTTCCCCTGTATTTGATAAAGATGATATGATATGATATGACTTGATATGATAAAGATAATTAGTACTACCAAAATATGTGGTTACCATGGCAACCAAGGTAAACGGTTAGATGATGGAAGGAAAAATGTATATATATTTTTAAGCGAAAATTTGTGTCACGAACTCCTTCGTGTGGGCTGGACCGATTCTTCAGACTCGGTGGGAAGGACCCCAGGGTGGGAGATTGTGTTTCGCAGACCCCCCGGAAGTAAAGGTCAAAGGTCAACTTGTGAAAAATCGTTTCTGTCTATAATTGCAAGATAATATATTGCACTGACATGAAACTTGACACGCATAATAGGATGACAAGTTCTAATAAAATATGTGATTGGCAACGGAGGTCAAAGTTCACGTGACAGAAGGTCAAATGTCCATTTTTGTGTCAAAACTCCTACTAGTCGGCTGTACCGATTTTCTTTAAACTTGGTGAAGAGGTGTCCCAAGGTGCGAATTTGTGTCTCGCAGACCGCCGGTAGTACACTGTAAAAATAGACGTCTTCATTTTTTAACACATTATGGCGTTTAAGAATTAGAAAACGATCAACAAAATGGATAAGCACAGTAAATGGCTGAACGAATACTAACACATGATAAAGATAATGACCTCAATTAAAGTGCACTCCGCAAACACATTTATATGTTTGATATATATGCTAATTTTTCTTTATTAAAAACAACTTGATGTTTACAGTTATCATAAAATAAAACGCATAAACGTGTTTACGAGATGGCGTTAAAGTGGCGTCAATGAGTTAAAGTTGGCGTTTTAGACGTTTAATTTGCTTATGTATTTTATTGTTTTTTTCGGTTACATAAACGCCAAGACGCGTTTATTATCTGTTACAAAAGAGTGTTAATCATTTTTTAGTGTAAACGTTAAAGGGTGTAGAAAACTTTATTCATATGTATTAGATTCGATCGTGAGTCGATAGTTTTTACTGTTATTACATTGAATGACATGTGTGCTACCGATAATATGTGCAACTTCGTGGGTTGCTCTCTTGCTTATGCTTTCACTTTCATCAAAAATAGAGAACGGAAGTGCATAGCGTATTTACGGAAATTTTCGGCCTAGAATCAAAATTTAACAATAGATTCCAGCTTATAGTCAGTTTTCAAAAAAAAAGTTATTCTGAATTTATTCATTCAGAAGCTAATATAAAAAGCCAGTATTTTAGAATTTTTGACTTACTTACTTTCACAGGAAATGGTTCCATGGCCACTGACATTAAGACATTGCCCGGGAGGAACCCTGTGAATAGCACAAGGGAAGGTGAGACGGTACATTTTGAGTGTAAAATATTCAACGCAAACGAGAGCAGTTACCACGTGTCATGGTGGAGAAACGGTAAGCCTTTTTGTTCCTTTCCCTCAAGTTGTCTCTACAAAGTATATTTCTGTCAATAGTCAATTGAATAATAAAGAAAAGTTTAATGGTATACTGTCTACGTGGCAGGAAAATTTCACAAGTGTTTTTTAAGTTGACTGATGTGATTCGGTCATTTGGTCATTGCATTGATTTAACTGTAGCAAATAAGTTCAATGTTCTTAATTGTCTCAGCGAGTTGATTTTTCATTTTAAAAGTATACGTTTTTTAAATTTAATACTCAAAAGCATACACTCCCTTCATTATTACGAGATAATGTTCGTTTGATATTGACCTCATACTATTTCTTCGTTGTTATCATGTCGATAACGCCTGATGTTGAAGTATTCACAAGACCGTCCACGGGCAATGTATGTTTGTGCAGGGAGGTGTTATCTAATAACACCTCCCTGGTTTGTGTATAGAACAAAATGTTGGATTTGTCGGCCCCTACATCCATATGACGTCACGATCCTTTCTGACGTTACGTGTGAGGCAAAGGTTACATAATCTATACAAAAAATACACTGCGAGAACACTTTCATTTCAACGTCATTTCGACATACATTGTAGTGTACTTCCTCACGCACAGCTACCGGTTTATATAATATAGGCTACTATGTACTTGGGTCGGTTCTTTACCTTGTAGTATAGGGATTGATGGTGTGTACAATAAACTAATGACGTAGCTGTACAGCCCCTATTGTGGTTCGGGCCTCAGAGCTGTATCCCCGGCCTGTGTAGGAATTCAGCTCTGGGAATCGGGTCACGGGAAGCAACATTTCACTTAATGTATTACTTTATAATAAGTCCAAGAAATTCTTTTGTGATCAAATCATGCTTTAATATGGCACAAGGCCTGGAAAGTGCCGTTTCCAGCAATATGGGAGGCATTTGGGCCAAAATTTTCTTGCGCTTCGCGCCAACCAATGATGGCGCGGAGCGCTGAGAGTCTGTCTATAGGCTTCGCCCCCCCCCCCCTTGACAAATTCCTGGCTACGCTTCTGCACAAGACTCCCTTTAAGGTAACTAAAAAATATTACATTTTAAACATAGGCCTATAACGAAAGACAGTTCTTCTTGAGTAGTATTGTTTTCTTGTAGATAGGTACGTGAATATGTCTTTAGTCATTAGAAATGTATTCGGTCTCCATTCGACACCCGACCTTACTTAACCAGATCCTTTAAAGGTTTAAATGACCGTCAGAGGAGGCGTCCTTCTTGATGGCCACGTGACAAAGACACATTGAGTTGCACCCCTACCAGTCTTGGTCTCAAAAATGACAAGTTTGGGCCTCTGCGACCATGAAAAATAATGGCATTTACGACGAGTTAGATAATTAACTATGATAGCCACATTGGTATTGACAATTTTAACAGATAATAATAATAGAAATGGCAAAAGTAAATAAATAAATAAAATATTAGCGATAACACCAGTCTTCCATCCCTGTAGTTTTCCATTTACATCATTTTGCATTAAAAATGAAGAGACAAACTAAGTTACTTATACAAAATTATGGAAGCGGTACACGTCAAATTGTGGAAACGACTACAATTATACCAACCCACAAGTTTGGATACATTAGAATTGGAAAACAGTTTACGTGAGATATTTCTATCAATTTCCGAATTTAGAGTCAATAACGCTTGCAATGGGCCCTATCAATATTTAATGAAGTGCTCACGGTCTTGAGGGAAAAATGCGCCAACCCGCCAGTCAATGTCATCACGGAACTGGAGATGCGTGAACTGAGTTGTAGAACGTGAGACGAAACTAATGTAGCCTACATAACACGATTTCACGAGATAGAGCATTGTTTTAAACTTTTGGGAGCAATCGGATTTGGGGGGAAAAGGTTCAAAGATGAGAGAAGAATGTTAAACTGGTTGATTTTTTATAAGTGTGCAGGAGGAGTGGACTGATGTTTCTTTCAATTGAACTTAACTATCAGTCATCTACAAGCCTAATACTGGTCTTATGGAAACTTGCTTCTTGGAAGTAATGATTCCAAGTATAGTGCAGAGGGGCAATATTTCAACCAGGTATGGGTGTTGCGGGTTACCGTGGAATATTGTATGGAAATCAATCGGAGAGGGGGCAATGATTGGCTACATGTAATGTGTTTTAGAAAAACAAAACCCTTTACTTATCATCCTTCTTTTTATGTTTAAGTTGCTACTTTTGATTTCTGTTGCCGGGGACAGACAATCTTTTCTTTTGGAGGGGTGGTGTGAAAACAGGCAGCTTCACTTTTTAGCAGCCGATCACGTTTGATTTATACATTTTTTGGGAGGTGGGAGAAGAGAGAGGGGTCACGGGGGTTAAGTGTGAATTCACCCTCTTCATCCTCATCGATGGTCATGTCACTACACGGCCCACACCCATAGGGCTATATAGTCGTATGAGTTAACAGGGGAAACAACTCGATTCCTTGATGGGAACATACAGCACAGTCATGCCACTCTAAACACGTCTATGATCTGTGAACATGTGTGTTGTGAACAAGTTACACAAATCTTGCCACGTCTGTTGGGTAGGTACTATTTAAGCTACTCATCTCATCTTCTTCAAGTTTTACGTGACTTCTGAGCATGCGTAGAAGAGTCGAATTTTATTATGAACGAATGTTCTTCTTGTTACCAAGAAGCAATATGACAAAAAATCAAAGTCAATTTCTCATGTCATCTGTTCTACAACGTTAACAATGCCGATCGCCCAAACTTGAAAACTAGGCCTATATGCAGTTTAGCAATCTTAGACTACTAATACCCATACCACTGGGTGGCGAGGTGACGATGTTCGTCGAGACAACTGTAAGCCTATTCAAATGATCCTTCCTCATGAATATGCCCAACTATTTCGATCACCGACCCACACAAAATTGATTCTTTTAAGTGATTTTTTTTTTTCAATTTCCTTTTTTTTTCAGGAGATATTTTATTCCTAAAGGACACACTGGTACCTCTAATGGACAGAAACGAGTCGAGTCGATACCGAGTACATATGTCTGGAAACAACACACACGTACTAACAATACTGGATATATCCAGGCATATCGATGAAGGCGTCTATGCGTGTAAATTTAACGTCAATGGGAATCAAGGATTTGAACACTTCTTCCATCTCAACTTTATTTGTAAGTCCATAAAATCTGTAGAGGGTACATCTAGGGGTGCAAGGGCGGATCCAGCCCCTAGCTGAAGGGGGGCAGTTTGAAAAGGGGGGCGCCAACATCATGCAGGGGCCGCATACTCTTGAATTTGACCGACTACATTTCGGAGACCAACTCCCATTGCCATGGTTATATATAGCTATACGGTTCGAAATTCTGGGGACCTTTTTTTTTTTTTTTTTTTACTTTTCGGGCAGTTTTTACTTAACTTTTAGGACGCAGGGGGCGCATTTTTCTTGTATTGAGGGGCGCTAGACTGGTCATAGGGGGCAGTTGACCCTAGTTGCCCCCCCTGGATCCGCCTATGAAGGGGTGGGCCCTGGAGGGGGGAGAAGGATACAGGAGAGAGTAGGTACTGAAAGTGTGGAGGCAGACCCTAACTACCCCCGTTTCTTTCCGGCGGACACTAACCACATTTCAATTTTTTTCAATATGTACTTTCTGTATTATCGAAGCCTTTGGAAATTATTTAAATAAGGTGTCAGCTCAAGCTACACGTTCATTTTTTTCTTCATGTTCCTTTTCCCATCAATATTGCATCATTTCGTGATGTATACGTCAATGATTATTTTTAAGTGAACCTATCATTATTTTCACATTAGGTACGTAAATACTTTATCAGAATGTAGCTAAGTATTATAATTATTATTCTGCACTTATTCATAGATCGGAAAGATGTGAGATTGTTGTAAATAAAACAGTGAAAGTCTGTTGAGAATATGTACTGTGATTAAAACATTGTTCTATGGCCTGAAACTTCTGCTAAATAAACCATTGTGTTACTGTTAAGAACTGATTATTGAAATATGCGCATAGACAAAATGCCGCGGGGCTTAAATATATATACGTGTTGGAATTGAGGACACATGGACACAAGGAGACGATTCATTTCTAGAGAAACTTTTCACGACTGCAATTAGGTCACCTCCCTTTAAAACTGAAAGATCTGGAATCGCCTTAATACAAAAGCAAAAGAGACCAAGAATCAGTGACAGAAATCTCATTTTAACATACGATAAGTTTTGAAACATCCCATCGCTGACGTCACACTCAGCGTTTCTCGCAATGGTAAACGATAACAGCAAAAAAGCTTCTTTATCTTACGTAGTTTTAATATTAAAATAGAAGTCTGTAAAAAATTGGGAATTATGTAAATATTTCACTTTAAAACATATTTTCTAACAAGCTTCAATATAGCAATGGCATTAGTTAACGCATTAGGAGTCCGTTCTTTTATCACGGGCATAATTAGAAAAAGAAGCACAAATTTTACCTGAGTGCGGACGAGTCGGCGGTACGTTCAAGTTGCCTAACGTAGTGACTTTGGTCTATTTACATTCCTGTATCAAGGATGGGAGTGATGGTATCCGAGTATCAAATGTAACAATTACAGGCAAGAGGAAGCCAGTGAAGCCAGTCGAGTTCGAACGAACCCCTTCTCAAGGGATTCGAGAAGTTTACTAACTGTAAATGTTTTGAATCATTCATTTTTCTGTGACAGGCAGTTATCCTTAAGATACGTTAACTAATTGTGTCATTTTGAGTTACTGAATGTACCGCAGGACTTGATATTGTATTTTAAACGATTTGGAGGGGCGATAATCCGGTATACGGAGCAGAACCATTATCATTTCATAAAGTGCATCACTATTTTCTTGCAAACTGCTCTTCTTCAATATTTTTTCAGACTCACCGGAAGTAGATGAAGTTGTCTTAGAAGATCCTTTGCTGGAAAATCCAATTCATAGACCAGATCCTTTGGCCAACATTTTAGTTTTTAATGAAACGGCTAACGTGACCTTGAGATGTCTTGCATCTGGGAATCCAAGTCCTTTTATCAACTGGACCAGATCAGGAAGCAAATTACCTCTGGAAAGGATTATACAAACTACAGGTAAGAATCTTGGTATCGTCTTCATGGGTGACACACCTATTTGGTAGGAATCGTAAAAATCATGCAAAAGACTGAAATAATCTTTTTGTCCATACGTTTCCAAACGTGTATTTAAGGTTAGGCAAGGTGCCACATTCCCCACTGTAAAGAGAATGACGGTTTCGTTACTTATAACTAAATTTAGCACAAACCCTTTCCATCTTTTCAAGTAACTCAATAAGTAGAATACATAGATTTATGTAAATATCGGGAATTACATCTCATTTCGCTCAACTTAGTTAATGTTCTCTTGTGTCTGTCATGCGGTACGGCGAGTGACTCGAGGAGGGAAGTAGGCTACAATGTAAGTTGTGCCCGATAGGGTCCAACTGCCAGGACAATTGACCTATATATAAGCTATAAATAAGTATAAATTCTTTTAGTGTCGACTTACCAAACAAAAACAAAAACAAAAAAAAACAAAAAAATCGCGCGCTTCGCGCGATTTTTCACAGTTTAGATTCCGGGAAAAACATTAAACCAGCGTGGAACTATTTCTCTCTACTTTATACAAATTTTATGCAATATATGCCCTGCAATGGCATAGTGTAGTACACAGTACCCGCTATGAACATGCTATGAAAATTGGTTGTACACAGGTTTTCCCCAAATCTTCCCTTGCCAACTCCTCGACACTATCGGGGCTGTCGGGGCTTCGGGTCATTTTCCCTCCCGTCGGGCAAATCCTGGGCCACCCCTGGGTGGATGGAGGGGGTCACGGATGCGGGGGTGACTTGTTAAGTGATAACCCTCTGAAAAAGTGTCGGTAAATTGACTTTATGCTGTCGGTACATTAACCTTATTTTCATCCCTGCTCCCCCACTTCTATCACCCCAGTTACGCTACTGGTCTTAATTGTCTTCATGTGAATACTTTTAACACAGAGCAGCAGCACATAACTTACATTCAGCCAAACAAACATTCAGAAGAACAAAAGAGAGCTCATGAATGTGAGGTTATGATGTCACATGTGCTTGCTTCAAGGTCACTTTGGGTTGAAAATGTGACACCTTCGTCAAGTAGTATCTCGAGAAACACACATCGTCTTTCAATACAAATTTCACTAGAATGCTTGAATTGAGTAGATTGATTACCCAGCTAACATATCAAAACTCCATTCAACCCTAAACCCTTCATTTAAAAGATTTCTATATACTTCAACTATAGACAACAAAACATTCCCATTTCACACGTGGTTCTTCCCCTTTATGGGGAGATTTTACGCGTGCAAAAGTCAACTAACGCAACCACTTCTGGGGGACAAGCAAACACACGCTGACGCTAGGTCATGTACTAAAGCAATGTGGTGCGTGGCGCAGTGTCCTCCAGAACAACTAGAGCGTACGCTGAATTTGACCTTTTGTGCAAACTCCCTATGGGTTTGTTGATTTTTTCGTAGCGATGAGTTGAACGCATGGGCGTCCGCAGAAAAAAAATTCAGGGGGCCCAACTTTTTTCATGGGAAATATTTTACTCCTAGAAAAGATTTTAGATGCTACATCACACAGTGTTGACAAAGGCGTAGCCAGGAATTGTCAAGGGGGGGGGGGCGAAGCCCTTAGACAGACTCTCAGCGATCCACGCCACCATGGGTTGGCGCGGAGCGCAAGAAAATTTTGGCCAAAAATGCTACCCGGATCGCTGGAAATGGCTCTTCCAAGGCCTATTTACCGCATATAAAAGAGGGAAACACTAGCAATATCGTAAATATAAACTTAAAAAATACCAAAAATATGCTGGGGGCTTCTGGGGCCTGATTGTTGGTATTTTTATTCAATTACTGTATTGAGAGTAGAAATTCACTCTGAGTGAACTGTTAAGAAATGTTGATGTTATGTTTTCTTCGTTTTTTTCTTTATTTTTTCTTCGTCTTTTTCAAGTTTTTGATTTTCCAGGGGGCAAGTGCCCCCTTGCTCCCCCTCCGGATGCTCATGGTTGAACGAAAACAATTCGTCCGCTCCGTGGGCTAGGTTCACTAGCGCTTTACGAAAGCAGTGCAGAAATTATTTAAAAAAAATGGTAGACAAGTTGGATCTTTTAACTTTTACTTAAAGTGTCACAATGACAACGTCTTTGAGCTGTCCTTAATGATAATAGTATAGTCGATATTGCAACGCTGCTCGTTAGAGTCTTGCCTTATAAAAGATTTAGGCTATAACTTTAATGTCTCTCCTATGTCTCATTTTGTAACATCGCGGAAGGGCAAAACAGTACAATGTATTCAGTTTTGTTTTGTTCCAAGAATTTTGTGTTTGGCACATTCCCTGAAGAATTGTACCAACTAATTACACTGTCAAATCCTTTGTATCATTAATGCATCATTTCAACTTAGAGAGCTGCATAACATGTTTTGAAAGATTTGAAGGCTTAAAAGATTATTTGGCATATTCCTCATAATTTGTCTTCTGATTGATGTATGTACGTAACATACATACCAAACATGACAGTTACGTAGACTAGTTTGTTATCGCGCCTTGATCATGTGGGGAAGGTTATATGTTCTTTTGAGCCAGTATCGAATGAGACTTCTCTTGACATACGTATGCTGTAGACAGATAGGAGTCTGAAGGCTGAGCGGTTGATCACGTCCCGTTGTGTACCGAAATTATGGTTGATCTCAAAAGGGGGTAATTTGCGATTAATTTCCACTTTAAAAGGATTTCGTGTTCGCATATAATCTATTTAATATCGTCATTTAAATTAATTAATTAATTAATTAATTAATTAATTAATTAATTAATTAATTAATTAATTAATTAATTAATTAATTAATTAATTAATTAATTAATTAATTAATTAATTAATTAATTAATTAATTAATTAATTAATTAATTAATTAATTAATTAATTAATTAATTAATTAATTAATTAATTAATTAATAGAGATAATAAACTCATGACTCCCTATTCGTCCATGTCTAAGGTCCTACATTAAATCGAATTGAATTTATTTATAATCCACATTAAATCAATTAAGACACAATAAAAAACAAGTCTTGTTAGTGGTCCGATATGGCCTAATTAAATCGAATTTAAAGGAAAATATTGCGTTTAAAATGCACCAACATTGCATGCAAAGGAAATTTTAGGAATAGCTTATCTCCTGAAAGTATTATACATTACAAGTGTAACAGATGTTGCATCATTTGAAGTTTTGAAAGTTTGGGTGAACAAATTACTTTTATGCAACAAATAACCGAATTACTTCAAGTAAGAGCCTTATTTCTTGAAAAAAAAGTTACCGTATACCTTATTTTGAATTGTTTATCATTCTGTGTCTATTAATATTGGCTTAAAAATATGAAAATATTCTGTAAAGCAAACGCAATATTTCCCTTTAATGGCGAAATATATTTCATTTAATGCTGATGGTGAATCGACAAATCGCCGTGTACAGGGAATAGATTTCTATGCGAATATTGAGCCTCAGTCGCGAATTATGTCCCCTAACGACCAATTATATTGCCAAATTACAACTAATATATTCGCTTGGTTGGGTCCATCAACTGAAAACGACTATAATTTGTGAAGTTTAGATGATCTAAATGCGAAATGCTTCTCACGTCATAGTTTCGTAAGTGATGTTGAATGCTCGAGCACAATTTTGAAGCATTGCACGTGTTTGATACGTTTTACTTGGAATTATATAATAATCAAACCCTGGGATCATTGACATGACGAACGGGTCTCCCTAAAAATTATGAACTGTTACATTTTTTTTTTTTTTTGCCTGTGGGGGAACAGTTCAGGGTGAGTAGTAGCCTCGAAGACTGAAAGAAACAGCTACCATGACAATGCATTTCAGATTTCCTTACATTTACAACGGCCTTATGGGCCATGGGGTTGGTAAACATGATATGCCCTACTAAGACAACAACATGTTCGGGTTAATAAAAAAAAATTAGCGCTATCAATTCAGCATGAAGATACGAATCTGGTTGTCGAAAGTAGAATAGCGCGCCGAGTTTAAGTATGGATACCGGTAACAGATCCCAAATAGTCCCCATACTGATGGGTCGAATTGCACCCCACCCCGTCCGATCCCCGTAGAAGTTTGTCTGTAAATTTATGAAGGTGTACATTGGATTCAGCTATTGCATTCTTCCATTAGACCCATTTTACGTGACATCGTGTTTTGTTTCCGCTGCCATGTTTAGAGGTAAAAAGAGGTAACGAGATTGTATATCTTGTGCACGCTAAACCCATAGACATGTATAGTAAGCAGTCCGGGAGATTCCCCAGTTCGGGAGAATCTACTTTTCTCCCGATCGGGAGAAAAATTGCTCATGAGCGCCGCCATTTTGTCTGTTTTACCCTCAATCCCAAGCGTATTTTGCGTACATTGCCAATTGCGAATGGGTTTTGGTACCCCCTTGCAAAATTGTCGGTCTAATGTAATGAAATGAAATGTATTCAGAAAGTTTATTGTCATAGCTACAGAAAAGCCACGTCCTAATCGGTGGTTCACCACGCCGTTTTTGAGTTTTTGAGGGATTTTCATTCTTGCTTAACCTTGTTTGTTAGGCTGACAAGCCTATACAATGTCTTGCATAAGTTTTCCCCCGAGCGGGAGAATTTTGGTTTTCTCCCGAACGGGAGAATCTCCCGGACTGGTAAGCGAGTATACTCGATATGTTGTTAGCGCATACGTTAAATCACATCACTGACTGACTTATATCCATTGGTCACTTTGTGTAAACCTAGATCTGTGCATCTCCCCCTCCCTCCCCATCCCAACATGGTAGCTTTTGTGATTGTCATAAAAAAAACTTGACTTAGCTAAAATGGTTCTATATCACCTTACGATATGAATCATCTAAGTCCCTCGGGACCGGGGAAGACATCACGATTTCCAAAGGCCGGGATCACATTTAAAATATTGTTGGGAAGACTGCGAATACCCTTTGCAACCGTAGTTACCAATCTTTGTGTGAACTTCAATAGTTCGCCTAGAAATAGCTTTCATCGAGTATATGTATGGGAATGATGTATAAGCCTAAACCGGTCAACTGTAGCAACCGTTGCTGTTATGGTGATAAAACCTTCATCAAAAACTTAAGGTCTAGCAACCCCTAATAATTCACTGCTGCATCAAGTATTACTCCACATGTGCAGTCACAACCTATCACAGACAGTTTCCTTGTGTGCATTTCTCCCACCGTATAAAATATACAACCGTTTATGAAAAAAATGTCAGAATGTAAGAAAACATCACACATTGCCTCGTAAAAATGAGCGAAGTGTAGTCAATTGAACCAGAAACCAAAAATTCAGGTCTACGTGGCTCGATCGTCTGTAACCGCACTGTCTGTGGAAAGGGTGAACGACAAAAGTACACGAAGCCAAGCATAATATCACACCCTCCTTGCTTCAATGCACATAGCATAACCACAAGATGCGCACCCATTTATTAGTGATTTTGGTACCTCACGATGTCGCTTGTAAATAGGTTATGCAGTTAGAAGTGAAGTCACGAAGAGTGTGTGGCTGTTATGCGGAAGGTACGGACATGTGAAAAGGGAAGGCAAAGGGAAGGCAAACAGAAAAATCGTCAAAATCAGGACAAAGCACTGTAATGGCATTGGTATTACGAGTATACATGGATTTTCCCTCTGTAATTTGCCTGTACTTCTCTGGTTTAAAGGTTCTATACTTCTCTAAGGCGACTGGGCCATTTAAGTTGTCATTTTTTATTATTTCCTGCTCTAAAAACCAAAGTAAAGATTGAACCAAAGTATTCCAAGGAAATTAGAAAAATAGTGACCATCGTAGCAGCTGTATTTGCAAGAGTTTTCACTTTTTTTGCAATTTTTTCCTTAGTTCTTTCTGTTTCTTGTTGATGAGCCTGCTTGCACACAATGAATATGTTTGCAACGTGAATGTCACGTTTAATACTATTTTCTGGTCTTTTTGTAGCTTG
The DNA here is from genome assembly GCA_029531755.1 of Holothuria leucospilota. NCBI lineage: Eukaryota > Metazoa > Echinodermata > Holothuroidea > Aspidochirotida > Holothuriidae > Holothuria > Holothuria leucospilota. The sequence continues at coordinate 12,730,561 of CM055964.1, forward strand.
CATAGGCTAAATCGTTACCATGACGCATACAAATATTGAGTATAGTAAAGGATTACACTCACCCTACGAGCTACACGATAACTCAGTGCCCTGTTGGATCTTTGGGCACATAGTGAGTTCAATTATAGATACGTGGGATAAGTAAGGAAATTAACTTATGTCACGAGAAGAAAATGGGTATGCAATATTTTTTTTTTAAATGGCAAAAGGAAAACTGCTGCGTTACGAACAAAGACATGAGTAAATCAATTGAGCACATTAGTCTTATTTCTTTTCTTGTATTTTTTCACCAGATGACGTAATCACAATCGTAAACGTATCACGTTACGATAACGGAAGATATACATGTCAAGCTACCAACTCACTGGGGGAGAGTGCTTCCAATTATGTGGATCTCAAAGTTCAGTGTGAGTTTCAACTTTTTATCTGCTATGGATGGCACAATTCTATTTCTCCGTGGGGTCTACCAGATATTCATAAGGTTTTTCAGTCATAAGGGTCATTTTCATAAGGGTCGTTAGTCATAACGTGCATTTCTACAAAAATAAGGTTCATTATTCATAAGGTTCGTTCGTTATTCATAAAAATAAAGGATCAAAAAGGTGTCCCCTTCCCCTTTGAGAAATTTTTGTTAATTTAAGGTTGCTTAGGTGCAAAATGGCACCATCTTTGGGATATTTTTGAATTGATCATATATGGCTGGAAAATATCCATAATTTAGTGAATTTTAAGTTTTGGTTAGGTGGAAAGAGGAGAGTACGGTTAGGTGAAAGAGGAGAGTATGCATCCCTGCGATAGTATACAGCAGTGATAATCCTTCCTTTGTCAATTCATAAAGGTGCCGTCCTGGGGAAGGGGTCTAAGGGGGAGGGGGTGTTCCCCTCCCCTTTGAGAAAGTTTGTTAATTTAAAGTTGCTTAGATGCAAAATGGTGCTATCTTTGGGATATTTTTGAAACTGATAATATAAGGCTAGAAAATATCTATAGTTTAGTGAATTCTAATTTTTGGTAAGTAAGAGAAGGATATGTTGTCAGCAAACCTCCTGAAGCCCCTCTTTTGGCTACTTTAATTAATACCTTCTATTCAGGGAAAGGTTTTACGTAAAAATACGTGCGTGGAGTCCATAGAAACATTCTTGGACAATTACGAAAATTTTCCTTTGCTTCATTGTGCATTATAAAAGGATATCTAAGGCTGGCAGACAGCGGTATAGGGCTTCCTGGAAGCTCTGGATTAATTGTATAAAATGGAGCACTGACATGATGCTTATTACCTGACATCCAAATGATACTGTAGAGTACGATGCCGAGCGCTTTACAACTATTCTATGTTTTGTTACGGCTTGGTCGCAAGTCAAACCAATAACAGCGAAAGATCACAGAAGAACGAGATTAAAATTCAACAACTTAATGATTATTTACGATCTCCTTATCTTACTTAAATTTACAATAATTAATTAGATTTACTCACAATCCTTTACTTAATATAATTCTGGTCTGGTCCAAGGTTTGGTAGTGCATGCACGACGACGATGGTACAGTAGTAGACCTGCAGCGTGCCGTAGCGTAGGAACTGGTTCCACGAGCGAATAATGACAAGGCTAGGCGATGATGGATGATAACAATCTCAATACACAGCGTAGAAACGGCGTAAGGCAATTTATCACAAGTGTGCAGTGTCAGTGGCTGGCTTCAGGTGATTCGGTCAGAGAATAACTTCTCAATGAACACAGCAGTATGACAGCGTCTGGTCTCGATGAAGTATTATGATATCTCTCTCTTACAACAGTTGTCGAACTGTCTTTTATACGCTAGGCTTTCAATCGAGAAATCTCCGGAATTTACTAGAAACTTCCAGTGCACAAATTACAAGAATGTTCCTTGCATGCACAGTAGTAGTAAACAATGGCACTGTTTCTTAGAAGTGTCGCCAGGCCGCTGCTATAATTGGCACATTACGTAAACAGTTCTCCTCCCACAGGATTCTGGAATTCTCTGGAGCTTTCCATTCGCTCGTCGACGGATTCAATCTGGTGTTCCTGACGAGTCGTCTCGTAACAGTTTACTAAGTTTGAAAAATCCAGACGAACAGCTTCCAGTAATGGGGAATGGGAGGGAGAGTTTAGGTGCAGGGAGGTGATACTAGACCTCCCTGATAGGTATAGTAAAAGGGGTTAAGGCTTTTTCGTCGTAAGTGTATTAACAGTCACCATCTATACCGGTAATGGCTGCATTTGAAAAATGTGTAACGGCAAATACGTACTTTCAACCTTTCACATCATGCTACAAGTTTGACTGAAAGATCCCATAGGCCTACAGAGCTTAGAGATGTAATGTTTCTCGGAAAAGTGTTGTGATCAGAATAGTTGCATGTATTATAACCAACTTACCTTAATAAAGGTCATAAAATAGGGTGCAAAACGTGACGAATGCGCGCGAAGCGAGCCGAAATTTTTCATTAAATAAGATTACCATGACAAAACCTGCATCAATGCTCTGCATCGAGACACTTTCAATTCCCCAACAAACCTATATGCCAATCACAAAGCCAATGTCTTACCTGAGAATTCGTAAACAGCCTTCAACTTTTGTTACCGTGCTTCTGCGGGAGTTGCTACCGGAAATTACTGACAATAAGGATATTATTGAGGTAAGTAAGTTTTGGAGCGCGCGGAGGGCGCAAAAATTTTGATAGTGTGCGAAAGATTTCCGATAATTCTGATAGTTTGAGAACCATTTGTGACAGAAAATGATTACCACAGATCTATCACTCGGTCGAAAAAACACCTCACCCTACCCTACGTAAACAGTTCTCCTCCCACAGGATTCTGGAATTCTCTGGAGCTCTATAGTAATCTATAGCTTAAACGCCTTTTGAGATCATTTTAAAATTTTCAAAAAAAAATTTCTGAAATCGATGGGGGGGAGGCACGCGCCCCCATGTCCCCCGTGCCGGCGCCACTGCTTGAAGGACTCACTGACTCTATAAGGATTTTGAATGAGAGAGAATCGGGACGATAGAAGGAAAACTACGCTGTCAGCAAGTTATTATGGCATGTTAACTGCATTGTTGTAACTGAAAATAACCTTCAAAACATACCGGGGAAATAAACAATATGTAATACAAAATGAAAAAATCCTCGAAAATCAAAGGGGGTTTAAACCCCCAACCCCCCTTAGATCCGCCCCGGGTAAATGCCTCACCCTCAACCCTCAGTCAACTTGATAACATCCAGAAGAAGGCACTCAAAATCATTGGTGTTGATGAGGTCACTGCCCGCACCTTGGATCACAGACGACGGGTTCCTGCGGTCACCACGCTTTACAAGCTGCACACAAGTGATTTGTCCAACTGGTCTCAATGCCATAGACCCTTTTCCAAATAGCAAATTGCAATGGCTTGTGGGATAAGTTCTGGTACGCGATGTTTTTGTCAATGGCATTTTGCCGTGGCAAAAAATGATGCACACCAAAAATCTGTCCTACAATCCTTTGTAATTCCTATTTGGAAAAGAGTCTATGCGCTACCCCCTCCGCTCATAAGATGCCTTGTTGCCCGAACCAGCTTGTCTATACCAGACCATGCTCTCACCGTTCCAGATGCTAAAACGCACACTCTGGACAGAAGCTTCATTCACTCTGCTGTTAGAGCTTGGAACAGTCTCCCAGAGAGGGTGATTGGTGAAATTAACGACACTGGTCTTCAATCCTTTAAATGTCCCGCACATGGGCTTCCTAGTTTCTTCTTTTGAGCTGCAGTGAACTGTTGATTGGCCCCTCAGCAGTTTAACTTTGCTCTTACTGTCTGATGTGATCATGTGGCTATTGTTCACATTTGCTTTTTATATACAAAAAACTGTATGCAAATTTTGCCATCAGCCTTCAAAAGGTGGTGTGCATGTCACCGTCTGCTGACACCCTCGATGAAATATACTTTAAGGGAAAAGAGAGAATATATGACGAGTTTATCTAATGTTTGAGAGTAAGGTTACATAGATTGCAATTATTTGCATAAACCCTTATATTCGCCAGATCATGTCTTTCAGCCATGGTTTCTTCTATATGCGAGCATAAGAGTAAGAGGCTAGTGGATAGGAGTAGGGTTGTAACGAGCCCGAGACCGGACTCGGACTTAATTTCGAACTCGAGTTCGTTTCTTACTGGACTCGAAATGAGAGGTCCCAGAATCGCAAATGGGATGCAGCTACAATACTGGTGCACACTTCGACACATAAATGGTGATATACAGCTAACTAAAATACATGAAGGCCAGACTATGAAATTGACCCTTAAAAGTGACCTATTTGTTACTGAAAACTTGTATAAAACATTTGATATGTTGCATTGTCAAATGGCTGGAATCGGAATTGGCTCGGAATTGAAGGGTACTAGACTAGGAATTGGCTCCAAATGGTGGTCACTGACACTGGAATTGGCTCGGAGTTAGGAGGTCTCGGATACAGCCCTGGATAAGAGTTGCACCGCCATTTGTTCATCATATTTGCTACCGTACTTTTGGACAATATTTAGGCTAGATATAATTTTCAGGCCAGCTTGTGACATGATTGCATTAAAATATCGGGGGAAAAGGGCTCAGTCGACAACATTTTATAGAACTCTGAGGCTCTGCTTCCCCCTCCCCCATTGAAAGGAGTCCCGACGCATATGTTTATCAATCATTATCATGTATTTACGGGAAAATTTACTCGCCTCAGCCAGTTAAAATTCTCCCAACTAAGTTTTTTCCCTTGCCCCTCCTCAAATTAAAAACTTAAAACTGTTCTGGCACCTCCCAGACATATGCTCAGTGCCTCTCCTGCTGAAGATTTTATGACAACATCCACATGTCATATGCGCACACTATCTATTCCCTTGCTCACCGGGAAATTCTAGGCGGTAACTTCATGGTCTGCTGTGTAAGGTATAGGTATACAATACGTTTCGAGTTTCATAGACATTTGATCCGGTATGATCGAATTTGAACACTTTTCTATGCCGATCAAAGTACGTGCAGTCAGCAATAGTGAATGCTGGTTGCTGTAGAATCTAAGTTTATTTAGATGACGGCTGCAGTCTACCTTTAATTCATTTCCCATGAGCTTCAGTCAGCATAAGAAGGTCATTGACTGTAGGCTGGCATTACATTTTCCCAGATGTATGCGTTCAATCATTTGTATTGAAAGAACGTAATATCGGAAGAGCTTACCATTATTCCATGATTATTTGTGAATGTTCTTATCAATGACTCGGTAAAGCATCATTATACCCACCCGACTGGGGCAGTAAGGATCAGGTCTCGCGCGCTTTGAGTATCATGTATTGGTCTCTAATCAGCTTTAAATGATGTAACTATATACAAATAAGTACATGATTTACATCACAAAGTTTCACCATAGACATTTCCTAATAGGAATTACAAAGGATTGTGGGATAGAATTTTGGTGTGCACCGTTTTTTGCCACAGTAAAATGCCATTGACAAAAACGATGAGTACCAAAACTCTATCCCACAATACAGGCGCGGATCCAGAAATTTTGAGGGGGGGGGGGGGCCCAAGATGGAAAACCTCATGTGCACCGAAGGTGCACCACGAGCGCGAAGCGCGAGTCCCTACGCGTGGGGTCCAGGGGCCCGCGTTAGGGCCCCTGGCGGGGTCCAGGGGCGGAGCCCCGGTGGGGGTCCAGGGGGCGAAGCCCCCGGAAACTCTCGCAATATTGCATTTTAAGAGCACAGAAATCGGCTCCAGTTCTTATGTCAGTGAGATTTTATACCTTTTCATGTTGCATGAAATTTGATGTGTATGGCTCATTTTAAGTTACTATATGTACCTGCAGAAGTTACGGAGAATCTAAGGTATCTTAAAACTTACACGCCAACATTATGAGCCCGGTGTAGGTAACTTGAAATGATTTTTGCCATAATGAGTGTTTTATTTTCATTCTACGGTATTCGGGTATAGGACGTTAGATGAAACAATTGCGCGCGAAGCGCGCCGAAAATTTGAATTTACATTTAAAACCATTGCTATGACTAACGGTGTCAATTCCCTTTATGTGTTTTTATCAATTAGAAGGTGGGTTCGATACTAAATTTTCAGTTCTCATAAGAAGAGGAAGGTGAAAAAATGAATATCAGTTGTTTTACATCCTTACAATGCTGACTCTGAAATCACGTTTATGCACACGAATAATTGGCTTATAGTAGAACCCCACCGATGAGTAATGCGAATACGTTTGGGACCTTATTGATAGTAAAAGGAGCAATTCAAGGCGAACAGTGCGCAGATCAAGCAAAAATCAAGAAATATTGAGAAGACTTTGCAAAAATCGTGAAAGATTTCAAATGATTTTTCGTAAAAAGTGATAAAAATAAATCCATCACTCAATAAAAACGTACCCCTCTCCGTGATCGTAAACAACTGCGCGCGAAGCGCGCCGAAAATTTTCGGTATAGTGCGTCCCGGGAGCTCTGCATTAATTGTACACTGAAAAGGAGGGCCAACAGAACTCTCACAACCTTACATCCATATGGGAGGAGAGATGATATATCACCTTCTTTATGGACTATAGGTTATAACCTTCAGAAATCTATGACCGATGGTGCCGGCTGGAGTTGGTGATTGGTGGAACCGCAGATAACTGCTAAACCGTGCCTTTTTAGGCAGTGGGATTTTGTATACGCTATACACAAAGGCGGGAGAGCCTTTTCTTATTTGTACATGAGAGTGCAATCCCAGGAAGGGGTTTACCCTTCCCTTTGAGAAATTTTTGTCAATTTTAGGGGGCCTACATGCAAATGGTGGTATCTTTGGGTCATTCTAAAGTGATTGTATGTTTAGAAAATGTCCACAGTTTAGTGAATTCTAACTTTTGTTCGGGTGAAAAAGGGGAGTAAGAGACGGTTAAAATATTGTCTTCAAACCGCCGTAAGTCCCAGGAAAAATCATGGGCGTGGATCCATCTCCAAAAGTGTGTGCGGGGGGGGGGGACCTTTTTCACATTTGTGAATCGCCGTCCTGTGGCGTGGAAGAAGCAGTTGGTGGTAGCCAGAATTTGCGTCACGGGTAGGCAATAAGTTTTGTGATCTTCGGCATGGGGGAGGGGTCTAAGGGAAATTTTTAGTGTACGATTTTTAGGCCATTTTTCTTCTAAAAATTTCGTTTTCCTAGGCATAATTGCAGTCTGTTCCATCATTTTTGAAAAAGTGAGGGGGACTTTTTGACGATGTCCCCCCCTTCTAAAAAAGTGAGGGGGACGCGTCCCCCACGATCCACGCCCATGGGAAAATTGTACACGCAATTATACCTGCGTGGAGTCCACAGAAACATTCTTGGACTATAATAAAAATTTTTCCTTTACATTTTAAAGGATATCCAAGGTTGACAGAGAACAGTATAGAGCCTCCCGGGAGCTTTAAATTAGTTACAGTATACAAAAGAGGAACCAACGGGATTCTCACTACCCGACATCCATATGGGGGGAGATATGATATATCACCTTCTTTTTAGGTATAGCAAGAGGGATGGTGGACAGGCAAAATTCGTTTCAGAAAAGATTTTCGTCATTATTGAACGACGCGGTAAGATGTTTGACCGGAAAATAAGCAACGGCAATTACGTACATTCAATCTTTCAAATCATGTGCTAGACTAGATTAGTCAAAGATCCCATAATGATGAGAGCCCTACAGAGAAGGAGATGTACTTTTTAGAAAAATGTTGCATTGGAATAATTTCTTGCGTCAAAGCTTTGCCAATTTTATATAAAATCGGGTGCAAACCTTGTCGTATGCGCGCGAAGCGCGCCGAAATTTTGAATAAAATATTAGTCCATGACATTTCAGAACCTGCATCGGACACTTTCACTTTCCCACCAACCTATGCTATTCAGTAACGAATCTTCTGACTGAGAATTCTTAAAAAACACTTTTGCTCCTTTGTTCCCTGTGAGTAGTTACCGAAAGCTATTGATATAAGGACAACTCTGACACAAGGCTTGACGCTAGCGGAGCGTGCGAAAATTTGGAATTTGTCAAGAATTTCCAAAACTTATGATAATTTAAGAACAGTTTGTAAAAGGAAATGGTTAGAACAAATAAACCAGTCATCAAAAATACATCTCACCCTAAACCCTCCACAGAAATCTGTAGCTTAAACGACTTTTGGGACCATTTTAAAAATTTTCAAGAATCGATGGGGGAGGGGGACACACGTCACCCATTGACACTGTGCCGACGCCACTGTCTGTAGCTTAAAAGCCTTTTGAGTTCATTTTAAAACTTTTCAGACAGTTTCGAAATCGAATAGGGTATCATGCACGCCGTTACTTTGCCTGCAACAGCTGGTGCCCCTGTGCACAATAGTAGGTCACCTGACAGCTTGTCTTCTGTATTCATTCTGCAAGGTCTGTATGGCGAAAACTTTGCCTCTCAATCCCTCTAGATTACAAAAAAATTTCACTCTTTAACACAAAATTGTTACTAAATTTCAGTGCAGCTAGCCGAGCCCATACTACAAATGTCACGATGTTTACTTATTATCTTAAGTCAAGGATCATTACTCAGCTATTCGCCTGTTTTCGAACATTGTAGCGCTCCTTTCGTCGCCAACCACTTTGAAAGATATATAAAGAGATAATCCAGCGATAGCTTCACCCAACCCCTACAGAAATATATACTTTGAATACGTTCTTAGACACTTTTATTCATTTTTTGCTCTTAATTTTTCTTTCTTCTTTTCTTTTTTTCTTTTTCTTCTTTTTTTCTCCTTTCGTTTTTTTTTTCGTGGCGAGGGGGGGGGGCCCGGGCCCCCCAGGCCCCCCCCCTGGATCCGCGCCTGCCACAATCCACTGCAATTGCTATTTGGAAAAGGGTCTATTCAGCGCTCTTACACCAGCTAGAAGTTCGTCTACATACGATGCCCTTTGATTCTTTGTTATGAAAGGGCCTTGTACTTGTGGTTTGTATACTGCAGCTGAATCTGTATACGGTAAACAACCGCAGTAGTGCTTTCATCGCGTCAACATATTAAATTTTAGGTCTTGCTTGCCGGAACAAATCTCCGGTTAAGGTCGGCTGATTGCGAAGTCTGGTTTTCCTTTAAAGTATACCTGCATAGTGCCTTTCAAAATGTGGCGTTTTTATAATGAACTTCCACAAAGATCAGCTAACCCATGTAGCAGATACTATGAAGTGATATTCGTAACTGTCATCCAAGTGACATACAATTTGTAATTATAAGTATAAGAATTATATGACCTGATGCTGTTGGATCATTCAACGAGAAAAATACTCCTGGAAAGCTTCCAAATTTCCAAAATGAGTTTAAGAATAGAGGTCTAATCAGACAGACGGGGAACATCGTTCAAGGGTACAACTGTTTGCAGCAATTTTTACAACCATGCATGTATTTCAAACAGAGGGTGATATTAGACCTCCCTGTTTCAAGCAAAGGGACAGTCCGAGCGGGGAAGAGGGCTTGGGGCTTGGGAGTTTCAGTTTGAAGAGATTTTGTCTTGAAACTTCCAAAGTTACCTCAGAAAATGCCAAAACCCCCAGATTTGAATGGTTCAGCCACCCCTTCTGTAATATTAGAAACCTTCCAAGAGCACTGAACAATGCAAATGTTATACAGGATGACATTCCAAAATCTTTTCACAGAGTTATGGATTTGTTGCATGCAGTCGTTTGCTTAGCAAGCGTATAGATTATACCTGACAGAAATGTGTTGGTCCCTTTAATACCACCCACTACAACTTATCTCTAAACGATCCTTTCTCAGTAAATAATTTACTACAATATGACAAGAAATATGAATTAACCCACCTACAGGCGATGGGAAAAATAGTTTTAATGGGGGTGAGCGTTTGTGCTTGTTTGTTTGTCTGGCTGTGGCTGTCTGTGTCTGTATTTGTCTGTCTGTGTCTGTCTGCGTCTGTCTGTCTGTCGGAGGCGAAAACTGAGTGCTCGGCCACAGTTTGACAATATACAGGTAAGTTTTGTCTTTTCCTGTAACAAAATGCTTATACTTTCTTTCCAAACTCCATTAACAAGATCATAACTAATGAATGTCAACATCTTAAATTTAATTAGGGAGGTTTTTGGACTTCCCTGATTTATCGTTACCATAAGGCGTTATCATCTTTAACACTTTTCTTGCTTTCATTGCCATCATCTCCAGTCATCAAAAACCATGACCACTGTCAATCATTTTCTTCTTTCTAAATCAAGGTCGATATCGAATTTATCATAAATGTAAACCATCCAAGTCTATTTTGTTGTTTGTTGCAATTCATCCCTTAGAAAGACTTCCTCGTGGAAATTCTGTCCTTCAGGTTTGCAACAATACGTTTGTGTTCTCACTTATAGATCCTCCAATCATAAAAATCCCCGCCACACACATAACAGGCGTAAAATCAAAGACGGTATTGCTTGAATGTAAAGTGTTCGCCGAACCGCCAGCAACAAAATTATGGTTCAAAGATGGGGTACTTGTCGAAGCTGGGATCAATCAGAATCGTCTCTTTATTGCCGTTGATGAAGACTCCACGAAGTAAGTTAACATTTACTGTCTGATTCCTTTGATCCAACGAAAATTGATTGGTGTAGACCACGTGCGGTTACGTCATCTTCCATTATGGAAATCACGGCACCGCGATATGCTTTGCAAGCAGGGTGTGTCTCATATTGACCAGGGAGGTGATATTAGACCTCCCTGTATTGACATACTTGATTTTTTACATGTATGCGAGCGTATGGTATGTACGGTCAAGGAGAACTTTATTTGGTGTCTAACGTGGAGTAAAACCTATCTCTGACGTCATCTGCACGTCTCTATTTCTGGTTGCTGTCGTCATCGCAACCGTCGTCGTTTTTCTTGTCCTTTTTGAAAAACTATTGATTTATCGTCCAATAATGAAAATGATTTAAACATTAAGATAACATTTCTCTTTTGTCGCTTTCCCAGATTGGATATTTTACGTGTGATCCCGGATATAGATTACGGAAATTACACCTGCCGAGCCACGAACATGTTAGGATCAACGGAAGGGTATATCAATCTTAATGGTAATAAGATAAATGGCACTTTTAACTTAATAGACTTAAAAAAGTCCCATCTTTTGTGAAGCAGGAGGAGATGTGTTACTTGGCAGCATTCATTTACATGTTTTGTTAAATGTGACATTCTGAGCGGATATATATTCTAGCAAAAAAGAGGCTTGGGTCACTTCCTTGTTGAAAAATTCTCATTAAAGTGTGAACAGGCTAAGCTCAAACACCTGCCGTAATTAGGTATTCTGGTCCTTGCACCATTATTTGAAGTCGGCATTAACTTACTCAGGTAAAACAGGCCTTTCGAGCCTTACCGCGGCATTATAGATTCCACCCACATGATGCTGAATCTGATAAACTGTAAAATTCGAATCATTATTGTGCCGAAATACTTTAATAAACATTTGAGGGACATTTCTTACAGATAAGATCAAAGATGTGAAAGTTTGCCCTTTTAGCTGTGGGTGGTCGGAAGGAAAACTTGACAGCCTACCTTCTGATGCTCCCTAGCAACGACTCATATTTATGAGTTATTTAAAACCTTGTTTCAAGTTGACACCAATAACACACTATGAACAGAAAATATCAACTCTCCCTGTGGCTTTAAACGTACTTCGGAATAATAATCATAACATCACCAAATGTAGTGACAGCTTTTCACAGGTCATACTCGAGAGCCATGGTTGCTATTTTCCTACCTTTCAAAGGCAAAAAGTCGCCAATTTAAAACCCGGGTTTCAACTAGCATGTGTTAATGTAATCCCTCTTGTTTTGTAGCCAATACATCACTGAATGTTTGGTTAGACTGACAGTGAGAAACTTTAAGTAGTTTTGTGTAAGCGTGAGTCAATCGTTAAGGCATCGAGCCAGTGACCTCTCTTTGAGGGCATAAGAGCATTACAGTGAAACTTATCACCATTAAGGAATCACGTAGCTGCATCAAGAGCGGATCCAGCCTCTAGCTCATGGGGGGGGGGGGCAGTTTGAAAAGGGGTGCGCTAGCAAGTGGTAGTTTTACTTAATTTCTTAGGACGCAGGATGGGGGCATTTTTCTTGTATTTGAGGGCGCCAGATTGGTCATGAGGGGAACTGCCCCCAGTTGTCCCCCTGGATCCGCACTTGAGCTACATGCACTTTCAACCAGTTCTTGTGCCATTGTATTTGACTGTGTATTGTAACTAAACTACAATGCCGTGATTAATTGTGCTTCAGATTGGCATATGGACATGAAAAGATAAGAATGAAGGTTCGGAAGATAATGCAAATAGCTGAATAGTGGTGAAGTGTAGTGTTCACTAAGAAAAAGCTACATTTGGTTGACGTCATTACTAGAAAAATCGAAACCTAGTTTTTCGGAGAAGTGATCATTGTTCGATTTTCAGAAGAGAATTTAATGCAGTGCTGGTAAGATAGGCTGGTGACGAAGACGCTGAATGACAGAAATTTATGTACATTCAGTACCAAATTCTGCCTTCTAGTTACATGATTGTCAAAATAGCACTGGCTCATATGATCCCCAATCATGCACTTTTATCAGTACTGTATAGGAAATTAACCTAACAGTATCGTGTTAGTAGCCTATAAGCGCTTTCTTCCCAAAATAATCAAGGTTTCTCATGCATGGCTTTTTGTATATATATAGATATATATATATATATATATATATATATATATATATATATATATATATATATATATATATATATATATATATATATATATATATATATATATATATTCACACACTGTGGGAAAAAGCACCTGCACATATACACGCAAGAGAAAACAAAAAGACTAAGTGAAACATGGAGAATTCTTTGACTTTTGGGACCTCCGGTCCCTTCTTCAGAAGCACGTTTAAACGACAGAACAGAAACATTCCAACCAGTGGCGTAGCCAGGATTTTTTGAGCAGGGGGCACTGGGGGGTCACGAACCGTCACAAACCTTTCCTAGTGGGGCACAATTTCTGAATTCTCTCCCTCTCTATAGGGCTTATATATAGAACTGTGCATTCTAAAATTTTCCACGGGGGGCACCTGAGGAGGCAAGGCTTTGTCGTGGGGGACGTGCCCCCTCATGCCCCCTCGTAGCTACGCCACTGATTCAAACGGAGAAGAAAGCCAGTATAAAGCGATCAAAGGGTCAAAAGTTCAAAAGCAAGAACTCTATAAAACCTAAAGTGATAAACAAGACCAATGAAAGGAATTACAAATATAACAAAGGTAAGACTAAAACCTATACAAAGGAGTAAAAACGTGGGCGAAGCAAAGTACAAAATAAAAAGCAGTGACGAATAAAATGACAAGACTACGTTTTTCGAGAACGGCGTTTACTATTTTGGCATTTAAGGTCCCAAGGTCATCATGAATATTAAGGCCCTTCGGGTGCAGTCTAGCCTCCAAATCCATTCCTTTTCTTCCTTTTTGTATCCAAAAATGCATCCCAATGTGTATAGCTACTGGAAATAACTCACAGTACATCTAAGATTTGCACATAGAACAAATCAGGGAAATGATCTCTGAGATGGTGATCTAGCTCCGTACAAAGGCTAGGATTTAACTTTTCATTAACACATTCAGTTAAATCAGACTTAACAGCAATCCATACGAAATGTGAAATTATTATTCTGCCCTACGTACTGAGCATTACATATGGACAAAAAATACAATAAATAGTCCCCACTTCGTCACACGTAGTATCAAAATTTCGACATTTGAATTTCCTTCAGAAACATTACAATGTACTCCTTACAAATGAGGAATTTACAGAGCTAACAGGTTTTGGTTTTGTTCTTTCCACAAGGGGCACAACGAGTTTCAACACGGAAAGGGATTTTTAAGTTTTGCCCTAAGCAACAACTTTTTCAGGTGGGGGGTGGCGAAAACTAACAATGGGGGATGGGGGTGACATCCTTCATTCTAGAGGAACACTGTAGAAGGGAAAACTATTTTCGAAAGATACCCCCAATATCAGGCTTCTGAAGAAGGGACCGGAGGTCCCGAAAGCTAAAGAATTATCCACGTTTCATGAGCATCAATTTCACATGAACCTGAAGCAAACAAGGTTTGCCATCCTAGCATTAAATGAGTAAATACATTTCATTTAGTATCACTTGCACATGTACAACTAGTTCTGTTACTCGTACTTTCTTCCTTGTTTTCTCCTTTATCCCACAGGGTTACCAACAGATCCCAAAATTGTGAGCAAAAATTTCAGCCATCATCGAAATTCTTATACACTGGAATGGTACTATGAACAAGCAGCAGATGAAAACAGAGTTCTTTACTTTACTTATTGTTATCTCAATAAACAGGTACTGAATACTCATAATTGTTTTATCAAAACTTACTCTTCAGCAAAGCGATGCATATTCATAAGGTGCAAATTACTAACCAAATCTGAAGTGAATAAAAAGGTGTTTTTTGTAAATGTAGTTTAGATGCGTGCGCTACATCATGTTAAGTTTAAAATTATGAATGCACAAATACACTACCTAAATTTATGCAAGGGAAAGTGACCGTTTTAGTAATACGTGATGTAACAATCACCAAGCCGGGTTGTAACTACACACACTGTATCTCTGCATGCACTATCGAAAGGATAGTGGCTTCTTATTACGTTTCGTGTCCTTGCAGGGTCGCAACTCCTTTTGGGAGTAGCTGCAGTGGGAAATAGTCTGTACGACAATTTTGTTAGAAGGCCCTGTAGTTTTGCGTTCATAAAATCACAAATCGTGGTAAACCTGAAGTTACTCTGAACATTGGGGTTGTTCAATTGCAATTGAATGTTAGGCCTATTTGTATTGAAAATAGTTCGTTGACACAGGTCAGTGTAACTTGTTCTGTGAAAATATGTTGACAAACTCCAGGCCACATTTTTGGGATAAAAATTTTCCTCTCAAGGATCAGTCTCTAAACGGTTATGAGAAACAAAACGAGTGTGTATCCAAATGTTGATCTGTTGACCGGAACGGGCATTGAACTTTTTATTTGCTGTAGATCTACATGTAAAGAAAATACATGTTGAAGTTGTAGAATTAAGGGCTACTAGCTATACCACGTATTCACAGATTATTTTATTTCAAGAAATAACTTCTAAAAATTCTTTTGAATCTCAGTGAAAATTTAACCTAGATCGATGCTGACACATATAAGCCAACGTGTTTGTCCTGTATATCACATTAGTGTTATACGATTGTAACAACCATGTTGCGAAAACTTAATAATGAATCGGAGTTATTGTTATCCCTGCTGAGAAATCATCAATTAAATTAACATTTTAATAAGCCAGTTGTGATAATTTGGTTATATCGCATACACGTACACGCACTTACTTAGGCCTATATGCCCATCACCTCGCATCCAGTCACATCCTCCGTGCTTAAATATGGATGAATAGCCTACTATATATGAACTAAGTCATAGGAATGTCCTCCGAAATGTCATCTGGGTGAATGTGTACAGAACGTCTGATGTTTATTAGAGCAAAGGATGAGTTCGGTACGCAAATAGCAATATAAGAGACAGATGTGTCCTCATGGAGTTAACATATGACATTTCTTTCAAGTATAGGTATGAAGGGAGGATTGTTGCATAAAAATCACTAGTTCATATATACATGTTTGTAATGACCGACAATCGTATATGCTAGGTTCAATACTATGATGATCATAAAACTTTTAATGATTATTTGTTTATTTTTAGCCAAATTTGGTATCTGACAGCGTTTTCAAAGGGCGCTCAAACATCTTGCATGCTTTGAGAACAGTAACTTGTGCTTAATGTTCTTTTCACTGCATTAACTTTTTCATTGCGGCTTGTGCCAAAGTGCCCTATTTAAAATTTTAAGTGGTTTTGGCTCTACAAAAAACTTCAAGGATTGCTAAATCATTAAATACGTTACTTTTAGGTGGCCACGGGCTCAATCTGAATGATAAAAAAGCCCAGCGTTAATTTTGAGACATATCAACAGAAGCTAAGTGGCATATAAGGAAACTTTAACCCATAACGTCGAGATGGGTCTGACACAATGCATTGCTTTTAACTTAAGAAAATGCGGACTCTGAATGATATAAGAACGACTATCCATTAACATGTCTACAATTAATTTCGAGCACGGTCAGTGGCAGATTAGGGTCTTCCCATCATAGGGAAAATGGGGATTACCCTCAGAGAGCTGGAAGAGCAGGGCCCGCCAGCCTAAAAGACTGCAACTAAGGAGACTACGATGTAGGCTGGGGCCCTGACTAAACTAAACCTTGAGGCCCGGGTGGTGGTTCCGTCACTGGGTATAAAAATTGTTAGTCTGTTGATCGTCTTACGCCTAGTAGAGTAAATTATACTAAGAACTATCGCTTGTCCCACTTAATTAACCCTTCATCGCAATTTAAGTACAACATGAATAACTACGGATAAAAAAGTGATTAGTCATTTGCTGATAGCGCAAAACAAACAAAAGAAACAGCAGGCATAGTAAAGAAGTCCTTATTTCACTTATAATGGACCACACATACAGACCTCGGTGCCTGAACAATGTACGACTTTAAATAGTTTTTAGCTTAACGTTGTTTCCGAAAGATGTCATAGTGACCATGTTCCTACTCCACACTTACCTACTTAGCAGGCTGTACGCCATACTCATTCATCAGTCATGTGATGGTTTGGGAAGCCGTGATAAAGGGTTTAAGAAAACATAATCCGCTCCATGGGCAGATTAGCCTACGTAGCGCCTCTGTGGCTGCCGCCCCTTTTGTAGGCTGCCGCCCCTCAGTTGGTTTTTTTCGCAGCGATGAGCTGAACGAAAAAACTTCGTCCGCTCCGCGGGGTATGGGCAGATGGGGTTACTCCGCACTTCCCTGACCAAGGATCTGCAGCCACCCACATATCTGCAACGGGAGAAGAGAGCATAACCAAGTGTAATGGCATCTACGATACCACACATTTAAAATATCGATGCAAGGCTATACTAATTTCTAAAATACGTTGGAAGTTTTGTTACCGAAGTAAAGTTCTTATTCGACTCTATGAAAACTACCTAATTTGGGTAAACTTTTATGCAAAGCAGGGTCATTTTAATAACAGTCGTGTATTCAGCCCACCAACTTGAGTAATTTTATTCTAAGTGATGCCTACGCGGCAAGCTGTGACCTACAAAGCTTCACTAAAAGCTAACTCAGCAGGTTTTTAAAGTGCATAATTGAAATTTGCATGACCTGAAGGGGTTCCAGTTTTTTTTTTGGGGGGGGGGGGAGGGGGGGGGATAATTTGGATTGAACAGGGAGTTAGCATAAGACAGGGGGAGTTGGCATAGGACAACTCGTTGAACAGTGTAAACTTATTACAAGTTCAGTGGCATGCAGGTGCACGCAATCAATACAGTAACAGATAAAATAATTAGAAATGGGGATAGGCCTTATTACGGCGAGATTAACAGCATAAAACAATAAACGGAAATAAAATCATTTTGCAGACATCGGACGCATTAACCCACGTTCCCCAATCAGAATCTACACTCTAAGAAAGTTGGGTAAAAATCTCACCAACACTGGGCACGTATGTGAAAGTACTGAAATTGAGTAAGTTTGCCCAATAGTTAACAAATGCTTTCACCAAGAGGCTATTTTCCACTTAATTGGGTAACCATCCTCTTAAGTAACCACATAAACGACAATTATTGGGCAAGCTTTCAGTATTTCCACATACGTACTCAGTGTTAGTGAGATTTTTACCCAATTGTTTTTAGAGTTCACGAGAACCGCTTTGCCGCACATACCATATCGGTGTTCTAAAGATTTCCTGGATTTAATAATTTCATCCGAGAATTTCTACGTGAAAGGTATGCACTCTGCCAATAAGATACCTCTCCCCCCATAAGATTACCTCTCTCTCCCCCTACCCCATAAGATACATTTTGCTTATACCCTTGTAACCACAGGCGTAGCTATGGGTAAGGGTTGGGGTGCAACAGCTTCCTTAACACATCCATTTAAAGTGACGGCTTTTAACGTTTTTAACTCACGAGGGTGAACTTGAATAAAATTGTGTGCTTTTCAAAACTTGACTATGCATTTCTTTATTTGTCAGCTTTGCCAGAAGAAGCTCAAGGCTGGAAGGGGGGGGGGGGGCATGATGACATTTTAGCCATTTTTTTTTAATTGACTTAACTTGATAGCCGACTTAATTTGTTTCTATTTTCCTCTAAATATACAGCTTTACGTAAATAGTAACAGGAGAAGTATCATCGACAATGTTAACGCACCTTGTTTCAACGTAACTGTTCCGCCGAAGTCAAAGCAAAGAATGTTTCGGAGTAAACTGATCGATCTGTTTCCCAATGCACAATATATGCTGGAATTATACGTAGTGAACCAGTACGGAAGGGGAGACGTAGCTAAGCATACCTTCGAGACCCCAGATGGTATGTACTTTTGAAATCTACTTTAATAAGGGAGCCAAGTCATCCTGTTCTGGCGTTTGACTCCGCCATACAACTGTACAATACCCTTGTGCCAGTTACTCATACCTTACGCAAATGCAAGCACTCCTAGGAGGGTTAATTCTCTGAACATGTACATTGTATATACAAAGATATCATGTTTGGTTTCGCCCCTTGGCTCTTCGCCAGAGAGTCGAGGGGACTTTTGAAAAAGTAAGATAGCATGTACATTGCCGAAACATTTACAATGCCCCTTTTACGAATTAGTTTATCCACGACAGAATATGCTTATGTAAGTCATGTGAAAGACATCTAAATGATAACCCGCAATTTGCAAGCAGTTCTGATTCTTCACGAAAGAATACCAAATATTCCTATGATCACATTAAAATTACAAACTTTTCCGATCATCTACGGATGACATTAAGAGCAAGCAAGGGTGTATTCGTGTGTGTGCGTGTATGTGCGTACATGCGGTGTGTAGGTGATAGACGAGAGACAGGTACTGATTTAGGGGGACGTAGCCCCCCCCCCCCCCGCCGCGAAAAAAAAAAATGAAAAAAGAAAATAAGAGGAAAGAAATAACAAAAGCAGGAGAAAGGAAGTAAACAGCAAAAATGATCAAAGTTGTCTGAAACGTATCCAAAATATATATATTTCTGCAGGGGTTGGGTGGAGCTGCTAGTTGAAATCATCTTTCTTAAATATTCTTGAACGCGGTTGACGACGAGAGGAGGGCTACAATGTGCAAAAGCAGGTGAAGGGCTGAACAGTGATACCACCCCATTTTACAGATCTATCGACGTAAACATAATGATATATGCGGTGGGAGGGGGGCGTGGCTTGCTACATTGTAGTAACAAATTTGTGTTAAAGAGTAAAAATGTCTGCAATCTAGGGGGATGAAGATTCCAAATTTTCGCGATACAGGACTTGCAGGATAATTTAAGACACAAGGCTAGCAAGGGGACTTGCTATTGTTGGCAGTGGGCTGACATGGGGATTGAGGGCGCAGACCCAATTTCGGAATATTTTTTTTAAATGGACTCCAAAGGCTTTTAAGCTATAGACTTCTACAAGGGGTAAGGTTAGGTGTATTTTCGATTGATTAATGGATCTATTTCCATCATCTTCTATCACAAATTGTTTGGAAACTATCAAAATTTCACAATTCCTTCGCAATCTATCAAAATTTTCGCGCGCTCCGCTTCCCCCCCTTTAGCCACTTTGCTGTAATTATTATCAAAACATTCTCAAAACGTATTCGTATTATTCATCGGTGAGGGTTCTACAATAAAGCCAATTGTACGTGTTTATAGACGTGAATCACATCAGCTCCCTGATCACAGAGAAGCACAGCATTGTAAGAATTCGAAGCAAGGGATACCTTTTCGCCTTCCCCTACTTTTCGGGAGACATATTTTATGAAAATTGAAATCTTGAACCAATTACCAGACAGCAGACTCACAATCTATTGACAGACACATTTTGTGGGGGGAGGGGGTTGATAGTGTCCCGAACGGGGAAGAGTCTGAATGTTATAGAAATGATTTTTATTGCAGACTTTCGGCGCGCTTTGCACGCATTCGTCGTGGTATACGCGCTCTCATATTAGCAGTATTATGTAGGCCAGTAATACCGCGGAATAGTATTCTGACCAAAACACTTTTTCCTAAAGAGGTACTTCTCCAACCTCAATAGGGACCAAGCATCAAGAGGGTATTAATTTAAGGAGCATTCTAACATCAAGAGTAGCCTGTGCTAACATTTGTCAGGTTTGTAGAATGATGTGAAAGATTGGAATATGTATTTGTTGTCAGACATTTTAAAGCATTTTCACTGCGCGCTTCGGGTGCATGCCCATTACTGGTAGATGATGAATGTTATTATATTTTCATACTTCTTAGTCTACAACCCATTGGTTATTCCTACTCCTCACTCCCTATTGCACACTGAATTTTCATTGTTCATGTTAGTATCATCATTTTGTAGTTACCCAAAGCGCTTCCCTAGTATGCCGGTCTCATGGCACCAGGGTGCCATGCCACAGCCTAACATCACTAAATAATGAGTGTTTCTAAGCATGTTATCAGTTCAAAGCTTTCATAAAGATAATACCATTTCAAGCCATCACCTTCAGTGCTTTTTCCATTTTCTTCAATACCATCTCAAATGTTGTTGCTCCATTCAAAAGTCAGTGCGTTGCATTTATGCTCTTCTGCTTATGCGTGACTATACAAGAGCAAAGTTTATAACTTCAAATGTCTTATAAACCTGATAAAGGGGGATTTCCCGCCTTCTTCTAGTTTTGAAAAGACAAACGTATCTGAAGCAAGCTGGCGTTCTCTGGCGAATTACAAAGCATTGATAAACAAATAAATAAGACTTTTCTTCATGACAGAACCATTTTGGTTAGGGAATGGAAGTATGTCAAAGTACTGTCTGAATGTAATTTTACCATAACAAAATGATTTTTTAAATGGAAAATTTTCGGCGCGCATTTGTCGCCGTTCACCCCCATAATCATATAACGAAAATAAAACACTCTCTATGGTAAAAACCATTTCTAAAATTTCATCTTTACATTTCGCGCTTAATACTAGCGTCCAAATTTTGAGATGATCTCAGATTCGCCCTGGACCTCATTAAGGTGCCCTTATAGTAACCTGTACCCAGCCATAACTATCGAATTTCATAAAACATGAAATCATATAAACCTCCTTAACAGAGTGGCTGGAAAATTTCTGCGTTCTTAATATGGGACCTTGAGCCCACGCGTGCAAACTATCGCTTCGCGCTGATGGTGCACCTTCGGTGCACTTCAGGTCGCCCATCGTACCCCTCCCCCTTTTAATTTCTGGATCCGAGCCTGGGTGAAGGTGCTATATCCCTTTTACATGCCCCTCTACCATTGAAACGAAAATTCATTGTAGTGTATTACGTACAGCTTTATGATCTGTCAATCTCCACGGAGCCCGAACTCGGGCTATCAATTGTCAGACAGCAGCGTTGCAGCTCTTTGATCGTATAGTCACTATAGAAAAGGACAGATATCATTTACTTTGATGCATATAACTACAATATTGCTATGCATATGTGAAATTTTCTCATTATCTTGAGGTATGAGGTTCTCTGCAATTGTGACATACGGTTGAGGCTTGGTGTCACAAACCTTCATTGACATACCACTCGGTCGACATATCCCCTCTCAGAGCGCATTTTAAATTGCTACGCAGAAGCAAAGGTAATCATCTTTGGTCCATAAAATCGTTCATTGAATGACTTCCGTGAAATTATTCACTTAATTCCCGTCTACGAGTGTCAGCTGTACTGGGTGTTACACGCTGATGTTCGCAAATGAATATCAACTTGGAAAAGAAAATACGCGGAGAGCGCAAATCACAGACTGTGCCTACATTCGTTTTCATACATGCACTGATATTGATAATCGTTTTGGAGAAGAAGAGAATGAAAAAATGAGAGGATGATACGATAGTTAGGTATGTTAGGACCAAATATGTCGCCTTTATAAGTTTTTGCAGCCTGGTGCTGATCCATCAAAGCAATGCTATGAGTAGTGAAAACCAGCTTTGAGGTAGAATTTTCCTGCCAAAATTTAGCTATCTAAATATGATGACTTCGCTGTGTATTGAATAATTACTTAACAATTAGCACTGTCTTTTCTCATCCAATTTGGTCAAAACAGAAGAGCAAGTACTATTCAAAAAATGTGCACTGCCATAAATTTATGGGCATTCATTTAAAAAAAACATTAACTAGGAGGGAATTAAGGCCCCAGATAATTTTTAGTCCCCCCCCCCCAAAAAAAGGTGCCCCAAATGTTCTCTTTTTCTGAAAGTATCTCAAATATAGAATATTTAAATACAACTAAAAAGGACTGGGTAGTACCATTTTAGGCAATCTTGGAGGCATTTTTGCGAAATTTTTCTTGGGATGCTGCGCGCAAACTAATGGTGGCGTTCAGCTCAGATGGTGCCACATGTTATACCCCCTCAAAAACGTCTTGACGGCGACCGTTTTGAATGCGCGGCCAAGTTTCTCCCCCACTGATGTAGACATGTCAATCAAACCCATTGATATCGATGGCAATAAATGCGCACGTAGAGACTTTTACTTTGAATCTCCAATAACCTACTTACTGACATTTTACATTTTTCACGAATGTACGAAACGTACTCTTTTTTCATTGACCCCCCGTCCCGTTTCTAAGACCTACTTTAAAAAACGTTAAAAAATGATTTTCGGGGAAAATTATTGTTGCTTATGTATGATTTTGAAAACTCGTAGGCCTAAACGAACCTTCGACTCACTCCCCCATGGACATTTTGAACGCTTGTAGAAATAAAAAAGATGACTGATTACTTTCGCTACGTTGCTCAGTCCTTCTGTCGAGTGCAGTAATAACCTACTAATAAAGACAGTGACAAGTGATCTATCGTTAACCTGTTGAGTAATTTACAAAGTAAAGTAAGTGATAACGGATGAACATAGTACACTTCACAGAGGTGGCGTCAGGTTGGGGAGAAGGGGCATACCCACGGGGCAGGGGGCATCCCCCGTCGGGAGAGGCTGGCTCCCTATGAAATTTTACATTTTCTTCTTAGGCCTTAACGGATACAAAGTGTATATATTTCCCGACGGGAACCAGTCGCCCAGACGGTTTCTTCTTTTTAACCTTAAAGAGGCCAGATTCTCACGAAAATCCACATTTTCAAGCTTCCTTCAATAAAAACTTCTCATTTCTAAATTTTCTTGCATAAACACGTTAAATTTTCTTCAATAAACCTTAAATTTTCGCGGGTGTTTAAGGCGCAGAAAATTTGCGTTCACCATTTTCTCTGTAGCTCGTCACCTTTGCCACGGTGCTTGGGTTGATGCCTCCCCCAGTCGGTGATATTGACCTCCTCGTCGAGAAAATCCTGGCACCGCCCCTTAAAATTCATTTCAGTAAATATTTACAATTCTGCTGTTTTTTCTGTTTTCAACAGTTGACATTTCCAGCACCCCTTCGACATGTACGTTTCACGTTGGTGGTAAGTTGGAAGCAAATTAAGCAAACAACGTCCATAAATTCATAACAAATGATTAATCTCACACGCATTGCATATATTTTAAAAGAGTTGAGTTATGCTGACACCTGACAACAACTCATCACCGTCAACTTTGGGAATACAGCACACGTAGTTATATTTAACGCTAAGATTGGTTTGTAAAGTTTCTGCACTAATAACGTGACGCCAGGTCGACTTCGAGAACTGAACTTAACGACACTTGAGCAATCACTCAGTTACCGCAGATACCGAAGGTGATGCACGGTTAAAGCTAAAATATATCACTCCGTATGTATGAAACTGCAGTACGTAAGTATTTAAGGAAAGCATAGAGTAAAGCAGGGAGAACAACTCGTTGCTATATGTAGGGCCCATATATTTATTATTGCTGTGTACCATATTAAAATTTAAGGTATATAATGGTGAAGCCCAATTTCATTATGCAGGATCAAAATATAATAAAAATAAGTCATTTCTCAGAGTTTGTTTCTACAGAATCGAATAAACAATCGCCAATGTAATTACCTTCATTTACAAAGCCAATTGAGTGCGTCTATGAAACGGAAACATATATCAAGCTTTCTAAGTGGCGAGAAGTGTGTAAAAATTTTAGTTGTACAGAAAGAGAGAGAGAAAGGAATCCGAGGTTTACCCATCCGCAATATAAGTGTTATGCCCAAGAGAGCATAGAAAGTTGGTGAGGTATATAATACTGGAATGATTCTCATACACTCTTGATTTTGCTTCATGTTTCCAAATGTAATGAAACAAAATATTCTGAACAGTGCTAGTATCAGAGCAAAACCACGTCTCACAATTCCCAAACCACACAGGTGTCAACTCACTGTGGCTATACGTGAAAACATACTGACATAAAAAGGTTTTTAGACAGTGTTTCCTAAACTGCGACTAGGAGCAAAAGAGCAGTTTTTGAAGAAACTCTACCGTTAAGGATATGAGGTACCATCTCTTAAGAGATGCATTAGGCGTTGTCTTTTCCTTACAACTTTCATTAAGGGAGAAGCATTCATCCAAAATTTATTTTACAATGTCACTTAAACCCTTAATTAAACCTATTAAACTTTTATTTTCGCGATTTCAAGTTGCTTCACTACACACATACTGTACATCACTGATAGATCAAACTTTATAAATAATACATTACAAGTAAGACTTTACCATGATCAAAGGGACCGTCATTAATGATTTCACATTTCCAAATGTGTCAATTACTATCGGAGGGTATCAAGCCCGCAGCCAGTCAAGGTACTGAAGGAGAGGGGGCGAGACAAATTCCATGGGGACGAAAATATTTTAGGGGGAGAGCTGTACCAAAAGGCATTCGGGCTATAGTAATTTTTAATTTTCCAGGGCGGCAAAAATTGTCTACAGCCGTCCCTGCCCCCTTCCCCCTTGTTTACCGGACTGGGAAGGCAGCATTCACTTACTTTAAAATTTGAATGTTTTCCAGTTTCTATAAAATTTCATTAAGAGATGCTGTCATTAGGTGATAAGCTTTTTCAAAAACATGCGCACGTACCATCCTTCCAAGCACAATAACCGGTTTTGATTCGTTTCTAGGAATCTATGCAATCACGTTAGCGAGTGTATTTATGTATGTGTGTGCGTGTGTGTGTTTGTGAAGCTTGGCTTTGTAAATACGATATCTCAAGATAGCAATGATGGATACTTTCATTCTTGGCAGATAGATTAATCATACTAAGAGAAAGAATCCTGTTGTTTTTGGTGGAAGTCAAAGGTCATTTGAGATCACCAGAGGTAAAACCTAAAACCTTATAAGCACGATATCTCAAAATAGAAAGCACGGATATTTTTCACACTACGAATTTTGATACGGAACGCTTAGTAAATTAGCCCTAGCGTGAAACTACGAATACCGAGAAAGTCGGTTATAAACACGTTATCTGAAGATAGCAATGATTGACACTTTTCACACTTGGGATATAGATTTGTCATATTAAGAGGAGGAACTCTACTGTTTTTAAGGGGGCAGATGTAATTTGATGTCACACGAGGTCAAATACCGAAAACACGATTTTTCAAGATATTTGTTATGTTGGATACTTTTCTGACTTGGTACATAGAAGATCAAACTTGGTTTTGCTGGACATCCAAGGACATCTAAGGTCACCACACGTGAAACTACGAAAACATTATAAACTGCTGGTAAACACGATATTTCAAGAATCGACAGTGGACCCGCACCTCCAATTTGTGTCGTTTCGTGGCAAAACGAAAAGGGAAGGCTGAATGTTTGTACCATTTCGAGGATAAAATTATAGAGAATAACATACATTTTTTTAAAGCATAACTCTGAGTAAATTCATTTGTAATTCCAATTTTATTTACCTAATGATGGATTTGTGTGAAGGATACTGTAACCATATTATAATTAAATACAACTTACTGTTAACGTTTCCGTGGATGATTTATAATTGAAAGTATTAGGTTTCCCATTCTCTCGGCCAGGGTTCAAATCCCATTCAATCACCTCTTTTTCAATGTTTGCCTTCTGTTACTTATCATACTTGGGATATAAATTTTTGATATTGTTTTGGTGGAGGTCAGACGTCATTGGAGATCACCGGAGGTCGAAAACTGAAACCTCTTAAACACCATATCTCAAGTTAAGAGTCACGAAACTTTTCGTACTTGGAATGTGGATGCGTTACACTTAGAAAAGATACCTCTACTGTTTTCGGTAAAATTCAATGGTCATCTGAGGTCACCGGCGGTGAAACTACGAAAACCGTGTAAACTGACATATCTTATATACTTGAATGCCACAAATTAATTACAGGAACCCTTTTGTTGCGGTGGAGGTGAAAGTTCATTTAGAGTCACTACAGGTCGAATGATTATAACCTCGTAGACACGATCGGTCATAAAAGGGTAATTTGATGGATCCTTAGTTGGCATGTGGATATCCCCATATTGTGTTCAATAATACAATAATTTTTTCGTGGCGGTCTAGGGTCATTTGAGTTCAAAATTATAGGTCAAACTGTGAAAAACCTGGTATGTAACTGGGATCTAATGCAGCAGGGATTTTTCTGTGGAGGTCAAAGGACATGTGTGGTCATCTGAGGTCAAATTGTGAAAATACTGCAAAACATGATATCTCAAGAAGGGTAAACCTCAGTCGACAATGCATTTCCTTTCGGCAAGGAATCACTAAATCCTTTGGGCTTTGTGGGAAAACTTATAACTCAAGGCATATCAGCTTATGCACCACTGATCAATTGGTTGACACTTTTGGACGATGCAAGTCACACAGACTTCACGACGTCTTTTCTGAGAATTGTATACAAGTTGCAACTTGACGATATTAACACAGGATCGGATAAAGCTAAAAATCCTGATACTATAGCCATTCGGTAACTGTCAGCTTTCAGGAGTGGAGAAAAGCGAAGTGATGTAATGCCTAACAATGTCTGCTTTGTGATATGTGATTTATGTTTTAACTGAGTACTGCTTTTATGCTTAGTTAACAATTCTAACTTGTGGCCTTCGCTCACTTTGACCTCATTTGTGTTCACTTTGTACAGATCCACGGCAACTCTCTGATAACAGCGCCCTCACATCCGCAGAATGTAACGTCCAACTTCTGTTTCTGCTACTCCTTGCTGTCGTAATGCTTCGACTAAGATATGAAAATGAATGAGAAACATTGAGAGGATTTCAGTCAAGTCCATGACGTCATACATAGCCCATCCCAAAGATGTACAAAGAGCCGTTATTTATATCATTGGCCCATCCATTGAAAGGTGTAGGGTATTGTGTGTGGAAGCAATAGCGATCATGAGAACAGCACTATAGCTACTTCGTCTATTGATGTCACTGGATAAAAAGCACGGCTTGGATGAAAAAATTTAACACCAAACCGAGTTCTTTCCCCATAGAAGGGACAAAGGAAGTGAAAACTAGAGCACCAATGGTGTAGTAGCTCATACCAATGAAACCGTTGTTTGGTGCATTTTTAAACAATGACCTCAAGTGTCCGTTGAATCCCCTTTACTCGTACAGTCAGGGCCGAACACTTGATATAATGTATGCATAGGCGTATGAACCAGCCCCCCCCCCCTCCCCCAACCCCGAAGTTTGGGAAAAATCTGTTTCTTCCGGCAGATATATCCGTTTTCTTGGGCAAAAACGGTTCAGTACCCTCGCCCCATACATTACCCACTTCTTAAAGGTTTTGCGATGAATTCGTGAAAATTTGAGTACCACATTTTGTCACCTATTCGGAAAGAAATATAGAGTTCAAGAAGCCTCTTGCATTTCGTGGAAGTCAACAATTGTTTAAGGTAACCAGGGGTAAAATTGAAAAAACTCCTCGTGAACATGATATCTCAAGAAGGATAGCTCTGAGCGCTCTCCTGCATGGGACAGTCTTGTAGTCGAGACCAGCTTACCCGATACTGAGACCAAGAACCCATATTCTCGAGACGGAGACCGAAACCAGTCACAGAAATCCAAGATCGAGCCCTGGCATATTAAGTAGTACTACTTTGTTTTCAACACAGTTTTAATTTCCACTGTAACACCAAGCACAAAGGTTAGACTATAGCAAAACAACACCATTTTCTTCTATTCACACTAGACCTATGTTCTTGTTACATGTGAGAAACGTTTAACCTAGGTAATTAACTTATGCAGAGAGGCAGGGACGGTGCCCATGATTTTACCACTCCTATACCGAAAATGCGCTCTACCGGGCGGTGTACGCTGGTATGGATAAAACTTCATAAAACCTATCGCCTTTGTACCCAAATTTTATTACTGCAGAGTCACGTGACTTTAAAGAGGGCATGACACGGCCAGAATAACTTTTGTGTATTGCAAGATTGAATACAGTATTCTCTAAATATAATCTCATACACAGTTAAAACCGGTACCATTCGGCATTAAATGAAATTTGAAGAAAAACGTTCAAAATCCAATTTCGAAAAATGCCGCAACAGGTCACCTGACTTTTATGACGCAATTGGCGGCACAAACACTGCGCTATTAAGAACGCGCATCTAGATGTGGAACTAATGTAACACTTGGTAAATTTATCATACCTTAGCAACTTCATGAAAAGGATTACATCACAATACCCTCCCAACATACAGAGCGCAAAGCGCGGACCATGTTGGGGGCTTCGAAGCATATCATTGGCCAATATGTTCGCGTGCATATGCGTGCGTGTTTTAGCTTCCCTGTATACAATAAACAGCTTTGTTTTTGTGCCAAAAGGACGCGGTACAGGCGCGCTGTACAGAACAGCTATAAACATGTATGGACAGTCCATAACAAGAGCGCCTTTACTCAGTGAGCTGTTCAGTAACGGTGCTATCGTGAATGGTAAGCAGTCACCGCGCAACGGCGCATAATTCACAATGTGGTCACTGGTCAAGCGCGCTGCTGTAGTATCGTAGCACAGGTGTTTGCAATGATGTACCACGCGTTAGCATGCACATGATTCGATGTGTAGAACGATGGGTGAGCTGCCTGGAGTCTGGCCTGTAACTGGGAATTCACAAGGTCGTATTACTGTGTTTATGGACGTAGTTTAGTCGGGAAAACATTCGCTTTATTTCAAGCTCTACCCAAAGAATATTTACTGGGAAACTTACTTTGGCCGTGTCATCCCCACTTTAATAGACGGCTTAGTGCGGATACTACAATCAGTGAGTTGTTAGGATGTTCTTAACAACTCCCTGCTACAATGCTATCAATTACTACATTGTATATCTAGACTGTGTAGGGGAATGTCTTTACACTCATAGGTCTATTATTGAACGAAGGGAAGAAAAACTAGAACTTAATGGGAAGAAAGCCATCACTCCCTGGGTTAATTATAACTACTTTTTCCAGTTGTAAATGTTCCACATTAAGATAAAGAAGCCTGTAGAGTTTGGTAGAAGTCAAAGGTCTGTGACGTTATCAGAGGTCAAACTGTTAAAGCGTTGTAAGCATTATAGATCTTATGGAATGTAAATAGTATATGTCATGGTCTTTCAGTCTGCCAATACCCGGTACCGCCCACCACCAGGTAGAGTGAAAGATCGACGAAAATGTGGGATGAAAGTATGCTTCTGCCACCCTCAATTCAAGGACAAAAACCCCTTGTTTCATGTGTAAAAATTTCAAAACTTTGCACTCACTTTTAAAATTTGTCTAATATGTTGCACCAAATTGCATCTAAGAACCCTCAAATATTAAAAAATTTCCCAAAGGGGAGGAGGTGTCCCCTTCCCCTTAGACCCCTCCCCCAGAACAGATTTCCGAAGCAACGTTCAGCCCCTCAGTCTCGAAACAGCTTCCTACGCCTATGATTTGTAGGGACATTATAGGGGTTGGGGCGGTATGTGATTGAAACTAATATTGAAACAAGCACCGGAATCGTTTGACACGTAGTGTACCAAGAACATTTGTTGATCAGAATGTCTCGAAGATTGCCAGAAATGACACTTCCCGGGCCTTTTATAGCTGCAACCAATCATTCGCCTTTTGAGATCTCATGTTTATGGAATTAGCACATTTAAAATAGAGGGTTAAATTGGAAAAAAAAATATTTACACACAGGAGTTTTGAAAACGGCGTGAAAAGAGGGCGGATATCCGAATCAAGAGTTTCACAATTTTGTAACAAAAATGTCTGCACACGATTAAAAAGAGCTATAGGTATATTTGGATGCAGGTCGTTTACTAACTAAAATTAATTCACATTGGCGTGGTGTATTTGCTTTGTAATCGTTTGAAGAAGACTCGTGGTTCAGTCGCTCTGTATAACTTCCATTATAGAAACTGGCACTCATGGACGCAAAAATCATTTACGTTAACCTGTGTGTGATATTTAAGGGAGCTTAACGGAAAATTTTAAACATGTTGCGTATAAACCCTTGTACATATGATTTTACACACACTAGTTACAAGCCCATGCGATGTTTAAACTTTTCTCATCGAACAGTACCGGTAGCTATGCCTGCATGCATATTCACGAAGGACAAACGATGGTCGAATGACAATGATGTGCTAGTATATGACCATTTTTCACACATGACCATTTTCACACTTAATGATGTGATCTGTTTCAATCTTATAACCAATACCCATCCCAATACTCGCATGAAAAGATTCATGTACGTCCATAAGGGAACTCTTTATGAGATCTCTACCCCTGTAGGCCTCCATGACAATGTCACACCATGTTCGGAGGCAGAAGATAAAAGATATCGAACCCGCAGACAATTGAAAAAGTTGGAACCGTGACGGCAGTTAAGGTATGGGCTTTTTGGACGGGAACTTTCGTGGACACATCATTAGAATATGTAACATAAATCGTACCTGTTTCCGAGGGGGCACTAGCTTCCACTGAAAGTCCCACGTAGCGAATATTAACATGTTAAGAGACAGGGTTGAGGCTTTTTCTTATCAAAAACTCCGTGACTAGACAGGCATTCCCTTACCTTGAACAAATACTTCCGAAACTGATGAGTGTCACCTTTCAGGTTTCAATTACAGGAGTAGGGGCCAAGGATCTGATCCCCCACCCCCTCGTCCTCGCCCCCTGGAATTTGGGCAACACCGGTTTCTCGGGCAGATTTTTTTGGAGAAAATCTGGCAATTTTCTCGGGGAAGACTGGTTTTACTGGGCAAAAATGGCTCAGCACCAGAAAAACTATTCCTTACGCCAATGACAACTTCAAGTAGAAAAACTACAAGGGCATTTACTCACGAAGAACTCCAAAAATCTTCGTTCAAGTAGCTTGTAAATTTCAAGGTATTCTGAAGTTAGAATGCCAAAGTTTAAACAGTTGAAAATTTTCTGTACATTGTGACCATGAATAACGATCTTATCATAAGGTTCTTTTAGGTACACCGCGGTGAATAAAATAACTGTGTATCTTGAAACGATTTCAAACACCGTAGCCGGTAAATTACTTGGGTAAGCTTGTGATGTGTCCAGTAATGTCACCGGAAGAAAAAAATATCACGGAAAACAGCGTACCGCTGTGAAGTCATCCCCGAAATGATCTTCTTGTACTGTTTATCATTCAGATGGAACATTTTGAAGATAGAGTTGCAGTTTTGGGGAATGGATAACAGTTGTAATAATCTTTGTAATGGACACATTTAAACTACTCAAAAGCTGAACGAGCACTTCACTGAATTCTGAAAAATTCTCATACTTTCACTCTCATTCCGAGCATTCACATATACGTCCAGAGAGGTAAATGAAACTGCATTTTGTTTCTGTGTGGCTGATTTCTATTTTGTCCTTTTCTAGAAATGAATAATAATGACCGCAAAACAGTCCCGATTAATTTCAATTACTTGACAAGAATTCTTGAGAGCTCGTGACCTAAGATAAAAGCAAAGGTCACGCCTTACGATCTAGTGCTAATCAAACTTATTTTTATTTACTTATGGATAAAAAATTTAGGTGTTGGTCACAACTGGGAAAAGGAAACAGTTTAATGATTTAAAATGTATATAATTTTGTTCACAAACTGCTTCCTTATATTTATTGAAAACTAATTAAGTTTTTCATCGTTTTGATTTCATAAAATTTATTTTGTTTTTATACCAACAGACTGGAACTGTGGTGCTGAGCTGGTCTTAAAATGTTAGAAAAATAGGTTTACATAGTTTTTGCAAAGTAATTCTTGAATGCTCAGGGCAATGACGTTGCATGGGGTTAAGTTGCTTAACAATGCACATTAAACAATTTAATGAATAAGATGAAAGCAAAATAACATATAAATAATTGTAAAAATATATTATATATTACTAAAAAAATCTGCAAACACCTTAAGAGAAGCAAAAATGTATAAACATCAAAACTGTACTCATCAATGATAAAGCACTGTACTTAATAAGTGAATTTATACTTGATATTGTAATAATGTGATATCTGTCCATTTGTGATTAATCAGTTATCAACTTTATTGTAAAACAAAAGATCCATTGTCTTTTTTATATAAATGAGAGCAAATAAATATTATCCTGTGCCATACGGTTATCATATTTTAAATTCTTCTTTTGGTGATTTCTAAATCCATATGGGGTCGGTCAGTCTTCTGGTTACCCTAGAAACTTTGGAGTGAAAACAACAACTGACCACAGTATGACCATATGGGAACACTTTACGTGCTACACTGCTGCAGTGTAAACAATCACTGGACTACACTACGTGCTGAATACGCGCAATTAATTGTTTTCACTCCAACACATTGTGATTGTGCGGAAGTGACGTGTGACCGACGGACCCCATTAAGAACCAATTTATCTCAGCTCCTGTTCATTCGTACCACCGGGCTTTGTCACATGCGAAGACTAAAAACAAAAGGCATTAGCCAGGGTGGGACTGAAACAAACTGATAATAAGGTACTTACACTGTTTGGGACCATCTATTTTTTCATCACTGTCATACATGCACAAAAAGTATTTATTTTGAGGGAGCGGGTGAGGACCAACACACTTTCTTTCAAACCATAATCAATGAAAATGATTTTTTTGCCGTAAATCATTGTTTTTCACAAATTTCCAAAATACTATGGCAGGGAGTCCATAGAAAGAGTTCATTCTGAATGCTTGTGAAATTGATAATGTCATGACCCTTTAGTAGAAAAGTAGCCCATGTGCTTTCTTACACTGAGCTGGGCCTGAACATTTTTAATATTGACCAGCTTAACAAAGTTGAATACAGTTGACAGCTGTACTGGTCGGTCAGCTCTTTGCATCATGACAGAAGGAAATGTGGAGGGGCTGTGTGTCTTAAAAATATGCAATGATAACAAACATGTCATTCAAAAACTTAAAAGAGAATGCAAAACTGTCATTTGAAAGAACAGGTAAATACAATGGATTTATCATCGATAATTGCAAAATTCATACATAAGGTATTGTAAGAAAGAAAACTCTAGACCATGGGCAACTCCAATATTTTTGGAATGGGGTCCCTGTCGCCTGATAAGTTGCGATTTTGAAAGGAGACTCCTACAATGATGTCATAACTCACACACAAATGACCACCTCAACAGCTACAGACAGTTGATTACTAGTCTTCTAATGAGTATTAATACATCAGTAGGCCTAAACTACAGAGTTCTGCTAACTGAACCACTACACTAATGTTACAAGATTGCCAAAAACAGCCAAATGAACAGAAACTTGTGACTGACAGGAAATAACCAGAGGAGCCAGCTGTGTTTAAAATAAGTTATGAAACCCGCAAAGTACAGTAGAACAAATGGAAACCCAAGAATGCAATTTTTGGGCATACTTTTGACGATATTGAAAATTCCTTAGAAGTTGCGATTCAAAGGACAATGGAGTTGCTAATCAACCCTGTCCAGGAACCACGATTCTGAAGTAGAGTTGGGTAACCTCCCAAGCCTAATGCATACACACCCCAAAACCAAGAAGAAGATGTCATTCTGGTGCATATTTAACAGACATGGTGTGAAACTTATCTGAAAAGGAACTACCATGCACTTCATTCTTTATTGTAATAGGCAATCCTATCCTTTGGACAGCTCTCTGTGTAAATAAACGCCAACTTGACTATTTGGAAACATCAGAACTAGCCAAACTTCAATCAGGAAGCTGTTATAAAACCTGTGAGGAAGCTTGTGCTATTTGATAAACACATCTACAAATTGAGCATACTAGCAGTTTCATTAATTGCCTCTGGAGTGGGAGTGATACCACCCACTGGGGCCTTGGATTCAGGGACCGTGTGGGGGGGGGGGGGCTAGAAGGGCTTTAGTCCCTGCGTGATTTACTGGAGTTTGGAAATGTCAGTTCTTAGCAGGAGTGTCACAGCATGGACAAGACGATGGAGCTAAGGCTGAGTAAGGGCAAATAGTGCAAGAACTCTTTCAAGCCATTAACTGCACATGTAATTCAAGTATACCATAAGGAAAATGAAGTCTTACACAATTCTCTTTCCTTTTTCCTTTAAAACTAAATTTTAAGACTGTCAAACTCCCCATGTTCCCATCCCTGAGAACATAGTGTTTTCAATGCCCATACCCCTTTATGACATAGGGCAGACCATAGTAATATAATTATGGAGATACATGGATTAGTGCTTTTCAAACTTCAGTAAATGCTAAATCCACCAATTTTATGCTCGAGTTTGCTACAGGTAAAACAGTCCCTTCTCTTAACAACTTCTGTTACATACCACACTCTAACCGGGACAGTTCTAACTCCTGAGGCCATACTGTGAAGAGATTTCATCTCCTTGGTTGAACAGGAAACTCTGTTTCATTGACCGTACAGGAATTGATACCTTTAGCCTATTTCTCTAAGAACAGGGAGACAGGTTTCTATTGTAAGAGTGGTAAGGGAATGTACATGCTATGATGAACCTCACTCCAGCTCTTTCTTGTTTGAAGATGATTATACAGCCATAAACATTGGTGAGCAAGCAAATCAAGTCGATCTGCTGGAGCAGGAGTATTTCTGTCCTGTTACTTAGTCCATTTCACAGAACAGCACTATCTTTGAAAGAAAAGGAGTGTTGTGTTTACATTTGGCCAGATTTAATGTGACGTTGCTGGTTGGGCAGTTGAGTGTTATACTTACTCCCAAATTCCCAGCCACTGTAGTGCCAATTATATCCAAGGATGGCTGTGTGATGACCACAGTAGTTCTTCACAACTTACTAATTCACAATGTATCAAGATGAACAGGAAGGCTGACATGTACTGCGTTCTTTGAAATCTTATCCATCAATTTTTCTGATTGGCCTTTGAAAAGACTGTACCTCCCTTGTTCCACTCTAGCTTTCTTTTATCTGTCACCATCAGGGTTTCCTTTGAAATATCTAGATGCTGGTTTTGTCTCCAACGGAATGTTACCTGACAAACAGAATGGATACAAAAAATGAAATTTTAATGACAAAAGTTGGATGAATTCCTTTTCCTTTGAAAAATGCCTCTAAAAATACTCAATTCACTCAAATGATACACTGTAGCATTCAACAAATGAGTTAATTAGCAATACATTCAAATAATTTGGCATAATTTTTTGTTTCTAAATTGACTCTTTCAGTGAGTTTCGAAGTATACAATACTAGTCTGAGCGACAAACATGCTGACAAGGACTTTTTTCCATCCATCATTGGGTTAACGAACTAACCGTCCATGAACCATCTTATCCATTCAACAATTCATTCTCGAAGGTTTTAAGTTGGAATAATTTAGTTTTCTTTTTAAATTTTGTATAGTGATTTGGTATAAGATTTGTTGATTTACATTGACGGGACAGCCTAATTTAATCCCTTTATGGAAGCAAAAGTTTTGCAAATTATATCCTGTTGAAAAAAGTGTCAATAAAGGGCTTTTTAACATGCTAGGCATACACTTGTCATCTTGAAAGAATATACATACATATATCTGGCAAGGGGAATTACAAAATTTTATGAAGATTTGAAAACGTCCTACAGTAGTTTCACATGCATACAGCTGCTACAAATGCTTCCATTTGAAAAGCAATTTGACAACCTTATACTGTATCTGAAGCAAATGAGTTGGGTCGGATACAGCATAATTATTTCCTCACAAACTGTTTGAAGCAAGACATTCTCAAAAAAAGTTACTAAAACTGTTTAAGTGAAACTTGCAAGGATCATAGTCTACCTTTCACTAGCATAATAGTGAGAAAAAGTGTGTGTGTGTGTGGGGGGGGGGGTGGGGGATGGGGATAACAAGCCCTTTTACCAAACTTTATGGTGTGAAATGTTTAAGTCAATGGGAACCTCTCTATAATGTGGGGTGGGGGGAGGGGTATACATCCTCCCCATTCTCCTTTGAGATATGCATCCATGCTATGATGACACTGATCCATCTTTCACAGCACAGATTTGTTGAAGGCAACCATTCCATTAACTTAGTATTACAAGCCTGCAGGCTGTCATCCAAACCTGCAGTATGGGCATGTCATATATGCACTACTGGTTTCAAAGTTTGTTTTTTAGATGACTGTGTTTATTCAAAATCAGGCTTACAGTAACATTTAACAATTTTCAAAGAGTGGTTACAGTTCAAAACTCTTTGACTAATCTCCTCACCTAGTTTTCCTTGAAGAAATTTAAACCACTAGCACTTTTAGTTTTTTCTTTTATTTTCTTCTGTGAACTGTTTTAATACACACTGCATTGATTGACATGTGGATACAACAGCTGAATGGCAAAAATGTCAACAATACTCTCAATTTCACTATTACTAGTACTTTTACGGTATGCCAGAATTTGATGTGACTATGCATTTGTACAAAAGCAGTTGCTCATATTTTCTAATCACAATCAAGGAAATAACTCCATTTCAGAAAAAACAGGCACCAACCTTGAGGCCTGCTGACTGACTTTTAAGCAAAAAAAGTACACAAGTTACTTTGTTAACTTGTTGGTTTCTGAACTAAATGTTTTGAGACGAGTTTTTTACATGTACAGTTTGTAAGAGTGTCACCTGACCCTAAAGTCATGCCATGTCATAACTGCACAAATGACACAGTATAAGGGAGAATGGCTTCACTGATTCTCCCTGTCTCAAAAGACATCCTTAAAATATCAGACTGGTCAACATAAATTACTTGACATACACTAACATGAAAGAGGACGAATTCAAGCTAAACCTCCTACGTATTATAAATATGCCACTCTGATTGGTCAGTGGCATGTTAAGATCAGTGACATCTACAGCAGACTGCACAAAAGGGTAGTTGATGTCCTGAGAGGCAACATAATCATGTTGTCAAGTCATGTGTACAAAGGAGTATAAAAACACAGTTTGGAAAGTGCTGGCAAGCTAAATTACTGCAATGTCTTCAACAGTAGGGAATTGAGCTTTGGCATTCAAACTACTACATGAAAGACCAGTTCAAGGGGAGGGGGGAATCCCACTAGACTGAAGGTTCACTACACCGAAGATCCACTAGATCTGAAATCAACTTAAGGTTAGGGTAAGGATACAGGCAAGATGTAGACTTCTGGGTTATCGTAGCATAAGAACTAGTCTAAAGGTTTGGTTAGGGATAGGTTAAGTTTAAGGTTGCAATTGCTAGAACAGTAGTTACAGTAAGGATCTACAGTCTAGTGAAATTTAAATCTAGTAAACCATTGATTAAGTGTACGTTGCCTGTAGAAGACAGTAGTTCAAATTTGGAGAGACATTTGGAGAGAAGCTAAAGGCAATCTTTGTTGGGAGAACTTTAACCATTGGGATGAGTGATGCGATGTCTGCTGTGATAAAGAGCCTTGCAAAATAAATCACTTATTCCACATGATAAGATTGTACAGGCCCTTTAATATCATGCAGTCTATGTGATGTTTGTTGCAAACAACAGCCCTGCAAAACAAATCACTCATTTGAAATGATAAGATTGACAGCAGAATTGGTGAAAGCAGCATTATTCTATGAAAACAACGCATCTCATAAAATTAAATGTAAACCTTTTCTGAATCACGTACTGATGAGCCAATATGCATTCCAAAATTCATTTCTGCCAGGACAGTAACAAAGAAATGTCAAACAATGTACTGATGCAGTACAGTATGTTAACTTTACTGAATCTTTCCAAAACAGCATTTATAAATTCGTGCAAATTTGCAGCTGATATTGAACTTCTCATCATTAAGTTTTGTTACTTCAGGTGAAAAAAACAATTCGCCCTTTTTTAGGGAGTTCAGCTATCCCTGTAAATTATTTTTAAGTACAAAGTAATATACAGAGATACAAATAAACATTTTGACTATGAAAACAAAAGACACAATTAGTAGCAATTTAGGAGTGAAGACATCTTGGAATCATGCCCACAGGACAAGTTATGGTTCAGATAAAAACATCCACTTTTCAGGAATAATTAATGCCACAATAATTTTGTGGCATTGTTAAAGGGTAGTCTCTTCATTCAAAAGACAACTGCTCTGTCTTTGAATTTATGCATTATTTAGGCATTTCAAACTACTGAATAGAAAATGCTCAGGAAACAACACTAGTTTACAACAAGATCTAATTAAAAATACTTTATATCTTTGGGGATGAAAATCCCACTGCTCATCATACATCTAGATAATGGGTAATTTAACAAATGTTGCGAGCACACTAAATAAAATATGGTTCAATGTAGGCCTACTGTACACTGAAAGGTCAGTATCCTACCCAACCTATTCCATCATCTTTTCCCACCCAAAACTTACACTAATGCTGAAGTATGAAAATCCTAAAAACCAACAAGTTTGCAAGGACTGACTGAAAAGTAACACTGAGTTGCAGATTACTGTGGTCTCTAGAGAATATCATTGTATCATGATCGATTGCAGTCGGTATTAAAATATTCAAGCTTACATTTGAAATCAAGTAAAATGAAAACAAAGATTTTACACGCTCAGTAGACACTGAGGCTATGTGAAGGAGTCACATTCCTCTAGCAATGGGATTGTTATCAAGCAAGTGAAATGAACATGGATGGATTTACAGTGCTGTAACATGGAACTTGTTTCTCGCTCAAGGTTAACAGTGTATCAGGCAAGCCCATAGCTTGGGTGGGAAGTCCCCCTGGAAAAAAGTTTTGCCCCCTACAAGGTCAAAACTTACCATTGCCTTAATGCATTGCAGTATATCTCGAGCCAAAATAAAAATTAACCCCTGGAAGCTTCCTCACCCCCTTCAGTGCCTCATCTGGCTACAAGCCTGGTTACCAGGCTTGAAATAAGTACTGAACATAGCATCAATTGACCAAATACACACTTGTAGGTGGGAGAAAAATTACCAGGCACCAATACCAGGCACGAAAGCAAAACAAGGCACTATCAGGGTGGTGAAGTACAGAAAGTCAAATGAAAGGGTACATTTACAAAGGAAATAATGAATATCTTAAATGAAGGCAGTACTTGATGCCCATCTTTTATGTAGATAGATTTCTGTAAAGGGGCACTAATGCAAGTGATGGGCATCACTTCCATAGCCCACATTTCTTCTGGTTTTTTGAGCCCTTGAGTTCACCCCAGCACCAACCTTAAGTTCCAGGATCTTACACAGATATGGGGTTTGGGAAACGAAATAAACAGAGGAAGGAGACAGAGCAAACTGACCCTACAAAGAAGACTGAAGAAAAATTTTAGAATTATGTAACAGTATATAAAACCTGACGAAGAAGATGTTTTACACTTAGAAGATAAACCAGCTCACTGTATATTAAATACAGTTTACTGTAAAATACGTCATGAGTTAAAGACAGACAATCATCACCCCAAGTACATTTTTGGTTAAAAGCAATCAAATTTCTCAACTGGTGGCTACTCTTTGGCTGACATCGAGAGTTGCAAAATTCAACACAGCCAAATGGCTCACATTCACAGCATGCAGAGAGTAGTGTTTGCACGGGTAGTAAAAGTGCTACCCGGGTAGACAAAATAATTTTAGAGCGAGTACCCGGGTACCTGAAAACCGCAGAAACAAAAAGTTTATAAACAACTCACAATACTGTTGTACTACATGTATTGTTCGGAGGAGGTATCGTGTCGCTCAAATGGGGATAATTAATTAGTGCAATAAAAGCAAAGGATAAAATAGATTGGGTAAATTGATTAGCAGTAACTGCTTATCAAAATCTGAATTGACTAGCGATTACTTCATCTTGGTTAGCAGTATAAATAACGATGACCAAAATGTAGCAACATTTTGTAATTGGACACATACTCCATGACACTTGCCCGATATTTACACCTGTATCAGAGTGGTAGTGGCCACAAGTTCAAGAAGACTAAAAATCATCATAACAAAACCGCGTCGTTTCAAATAGAAAATTAAGAATGAAAGAAACGTGATAAAAACAACCAGTTAAGAAAATCACTATTTCTTAAGGCCTTTATCCTCATACTGTACTGAATTTGGGGGCATTTTTCGAATCAAAAAGCAAGCTTTTAGATTAAACCAATTTAAAAAATTTCAACCAATCAGAGCCTTCAGAAGTTACTGTAAGTATTCTCTTGCATGTCCAATTTTACAGGAAGTAAACAATGACGTCACTTTTATGATGTTTCCTACTACTAGTGTACGCACTATCACGGACAGCTTCCTAAGTTCGTACGTAGCTATCCATGTGTTGACGTGCGGGCACCTTACCTAATTAGCTTGTTTTTACGAATGCTATTATTTTGGTGCAAGCCAATGTTAGATTCAATAGCATGGTTAACTTCGAAATCTACGTAGATACTTTACACACGGTGGCAAGGTGTTGATTTGCACATCATCAGAGATGCATTTAACCATTAATCGAGGTTTTTTTCCCTTATGGCAAACACGAGGGGGAATTCCGTATTGAACTGAATGCACAACATATTGCGTAGTACATACGTAGCTAGCCTATGTACCGCACATGCACAGCTCAGTTTTAGTAGCATGCCGAACGTAATGGCACCTTGCAATGGGGAGGCATGGTCAGCTAGCTCAGGGTTCAGGGTTTTGTCTACTACATAAAACTGACCTCGCAGTGTCAGGCCTGGTATTGCAGCATTCGCCATACCGGATAGAACACTAACATATATGTGCGATGTACACTTCATCCCAGCCGTGTGTATTATGTAGCCAAACATGACATGTGCACGGCTCAGTATTTAATTGTTTATAACTTTTCTAGCTATGTGTTGTTGTCAGGCGGAAAAGAGCAGAAGCTGATCTTCTGGCTTCGGCTTCAAACAATACGACAATTGTTATACACCGCGTCATTGGGGATAGTTGAAACTCGAACATGGCTTGACAAAATAATGATTCGCATCTTCCGCGAGGCCAAATTGAAAAAGATTCGCAAGTGAGCAACTAGTCATTCTTGGGTAGCAAATTGCGATGCGAACCCGGTTATTTTGTCCCTTGAAAAGCGCAAAATATGTGAGAGCATAAGAAGAAGAAGAAACCTAAGACAGATTGTGAGTGAATGTAATAAGCATTGCTACAGGTTTATAGCATGAAATATCCAAAGTATTTTTAATGTGCTATTTTTCTGGAACCATGTAGAGGACACGAAACCTGGGTAGTAATATGACGGGCGGGTACCCGGGTTTTCGGGTAACCCGTGCAAACAGTAGCAGAGAGAGTGTTCCAATTACACATTAGGGTCATGTACCTGTATGCTCACCACGATATGACCTTCAGCAATAAACTAGGTTTGTGTCTGTATAAGGACTAGCTTTAGAACTGTCTGAGATGAGGAAATTTGCCCTTTAATGTGAGGTATTTATAGCAGTTGTTGCATTGCATGACTCCTAATGACCACAATCCAACACTACTATAAATTAAAACAAGCTGAAGGTTGCATAATTGAAGAGTTTTAGCTCAAAATGAAATTCTCTTCATTTTCAAAGGATTAAAAAAGATTTGAAAACTTCAGGGATGCCACTGGGAAAAACACCCTAGTTGTGACTATAGGCCAAAAAACTTATAGGCAGTAGGCAGTCACCCCAATCAGAGTGAGTGTGCCCTGTCACTCTAGTCCATGATTGGCCTATTTGGATCATGTGACAATATTTTTGTTGGTGAATTGTGAAATTCAAGGGGAATTTCTCCTTGCTTTACCTATTGTTTGAAATAGTTATGTTCAAAACATTTTCAGAGGTGCTTGTAATGCAATAAGAGGAGATTTGCAAGAGTTTGCTGATTTTTCAAAGAAAATTTTGGGGCCACTGCCTATTGCGTTTAAGCAGAAAACTATGCTAAAAAGGGAATAATGTAAGCACACTAGCAGGAACAAGTCTGCATCTCTATCCTTAATATATATTTTTTTAAATCTTTGCACATATTACAGGCCTAAATTTCTCAATAATCTCCAAACAAGAAAAATCAAATCTGTAGATGCTGTGACTGATAACCTTTACTGTCACAAGATTTTAAGTTACAAACACAATGATTCTTTTTATGGCTTTCTCTTGTGTCAAGTTTTCAGGTCAAATAAACACTTGAAGCATTTTTGTCAGGATTACTTAACATTTTGCAACCTTGGAGCAACTCCGAAGCATTTCATGACAAGAACATACCATCTTCAAACAGGATATTAAGAAGATAATAGTGTGTGATTTGAAGGTTATGTGATGAAAGTCTTTCCCTTTCAAAATAGGATACTCTTAAATTGTCACTGGAATATATTTTTTAAAGTACTGTATGACAGAGTGAAAAGGGAGGCTCATGAGTCCTAGTCAAAACTTCAATACCAGCATAATACTTTTATCTGAGTTCAGGGATATTAATAGAAGTGACTTGAGTCAAGTCTAGAAAGTGTTGAAGGGGGAAAAGACCTCGCTAGAGCTCCGCTATAACCTAGATAGATATAGGAATTGTTACAATGACTTTCAAGTCTCTCAACTACATCTTATGGTTTTCAAAGCCCCCACCTGTGTATGTACTTGCCTTGCCTGAGCACAACATGAAGGAATAAGAAAAAAAATCACCACTTGAGACAGAGAGACACAATAACATAAGATAACAGAGACTTGGAAAGCATAAAACTTGAATAATGCAACTTAAAGCCTTAGAGAGAAAAGCTGAACCTTATGCAGTAGTTTACTAAGTTGAACCTTATGCAGTAATCTATGTGAACCTTATGCAGTTATTATTTTATGTACACCTCTACTCTAGGCCCTCAGTTCTCAAGTGGCAACCAGTGGGCCATTTGCAACCTACAATATCCACTGATATGGCCCAAGGAACATTCTCAGAGCAACACACTTTCTTTTTCTTTCATTTTTTTCGGTGCAATTTCCTGAGTGCAACCTTTGGGTGCCACAATTTCCAGGCTTCAAAGTGGTCCATCA
The DNA here is from genome assembly GCA_029531755.1 of Holothuria leucospilota. NCBI lineage: Eukaryota > Metazoa > Echinodermata > Holothuroidea > Aspidochirotida > Holothuriidae > Holothuria > Holothuria leucospilota. The sequence goes on from CM055964.1 coordinate 12,773,942, forward strand.
CAGAAATATAGGAGGTTTTATAGGAAGGATACTGATGAATATATAGGGTTTTATAGGAATTTTCCAGGAAAATATAGAGTAAATATAGGAATGTCATACACTAGCAGTTCTAATTATCTTCAAAGTTCCTCAAAGTTGAGGATGAAGAAAACATGTTACCTTAGGAAACTAATGAACTATACTGTTTAAATGATACAAATGTGATTTAAAACAGTATCACAAGTGTGGGTTATGTGGCAGAAAAGTGTGGTTCTACAGTACCATCAACATGGAATTAAGACTAGAACAGCAATGCTGTTGTGTAGCTCACACAATTTCTATTGGCTGTTAAAAATAGGAACTCAAAGAACCAATTTTATCATTTACTCATCAACTTCCACAAAACCTCCTTACCTTACAAAGGCAAAGGCAAGAGAAGAGCATAATAATAAATGAACTCAAAACCCAACTGAAAAATCACAAGCACGTTTAGGCATGTAGGCCTAAACACTGCAACTGACACCATTTGATGACAGATCTACAAATATCACTGCATATTTTCTAAATCAAGAAGGCCTGTAAAGGTAACATACTTTAATTAGCAGCAAGACTGAAATAAACCTGATGTTATTAAACAGTTCAAGTTTGCAAAGTACATTTAGTTGCACCTACAACTCTATAGGCAAACACTGCATAGGTTTGCACTCAATCAAAACAAACCACAGACTCAAAAAGCTGCTACTGGGGTTGAACTCAAAACAGTTACAGTATTGCAATTACTTGACTTGACCATCTCAATTGATCCAGGAACAAAATGGGACATATCCCCACAACAGGTTAAACCATTTTCTTTTCTTGTAAGCCAAACTGACCACAGAGTTTGCTTCAAATTTTGTTATCATGAATCAAGTAGCTGCTCAATGCAGGGAGTTCCCATGGAACTCCTTGCTTAATGAACCTTGATAATACAATTAGCTATCCCAAAGCATTGTGATTTCACAGGCCACTTGATGAACAAAGACTGATGTGTGTGAATGGATCAAATTTCAAAACAAACCTGCACAGGCAGTTGCGAGACAGCCACTGAACACACAACCAAGTACACTGCTATAAGTGCAATGAACAAACAGGTACCTGTTCAGCAGGCACAGTGAACTCAGCCCTACAAAAATTGCTTAAAAACCAAATTTAACTTTTGTATATCAAAATGCAAATAGGCAAGTTTTATTGCTCTATCCACAAACAATCATGTACCAAAATTTCAGCTCTAAATCTCCACACATGAAAAGGCTGAAAACTTTTGTTGAAAAGTTGATGACATCTGCCCCATTTTATAACCTCACACATGTACTGTGTACAATGTGTGAGCTAAAAACCACCTAAATATTTTGGTGGAAGGGAAAGACTAAATCCCCTGAAGGTGTTGTATTTGCATATTTTGACCCTGGAATAAAGTATCCATAAATCTTATTATTTGTGCATACCAAAAAGGCACAAAAATTTGCAATATCAGAAGGTGAGAACACAGAATGTGACCATGATGGTGCTTTGAATGGATGGGTAGCCTGGTTAATGTGGACAATAAACTGTTGCTTATGTCCTAAAGTACACAGACAGAATTCACCTCAGCTCCAATAATAATGGGGTGGAGGTGAGGAAATTTTTTAATTCTTTGCTGCTTAAATAATTAACAGAAAATGGTCTCTCAATACAACATTTTGCTATAAATTATACACTGTATTGCTAGTCAATCCTGATATAAAGTGTGACACATGGGTGATGATAGTCAGACCAAGATCACAGGCCTATGACAACTGTATGGTTGCTATGAATACCTTCCAACTCACTTTCCCAGTTTCATAGCCAGAACTTTCTCATGGGGGCCATGCAGTTTATTCTGTAATTCCAACATGTTAAGGGGTCTAAGGGAAGGGGGTGCCCCCTCCCCTTCGAAAATTTTTCGAATGATTGGGTGTACTTACATGCAATCTGGTGCTAAATATGTTATCTTTTTGAAGTAAAATTTATTTTCAAAATCAGATTTTAGGTTACTAAATTTAAAAGAACAAAATCAGCATTAGGGAGGGAAAGTGGGCATGGCCCAACGGTCCCTCGACCTAAAAATACCACTGCTAACTTTGAATCTGTACAACTTGGCAGAACAGTGTAGTCCACATATGTCAAGATGCCTACAGTGTGCAAAACTTTCTGTGCATTAACATACTTAACACCTAAAATCTCAATTGAGGAAATTACATGACAAAATTAGGGAAAGGGCAACTTGGCAAGTGCCCCTACTTGTCACCAATGATGGGCACTGCAGCACCAGACAAATACATAGATTAGATTTTCCACTTTGGTCTGTTGGACAAATTGATGTGGCATCCAGAGACCTACCACAGAGCTTCTAGTGGGGTTTAGGTAAAACCTCCTTAGAGATCTGCACATTCTAAACTTGTAAACATTACAGTGAAATTCTTAATTTTCTCAAAGCACTAAGTTCTTATTCTTTAGGGGAAAATTTTAATTGTACAACACTTTGGACAACCAACTGATCTAATGGTTAACAAAGTTTGAGGAAAGATGGCAGATGACAGGGAAAATATTGGTATTTCAAGCCACTGTACTACAATATTTTGAATGAAAGAATCACTTATATCGCAGACCAGCTATCTGAGCATACAAAGCATAGGTAAGGGTTTCAAAATGTGGGAGACTGCATCATTACAAAGGATGCCAGGCAAAAGGCTTTGATCCACCCCTTACAATACCACTAAAATTCCTTCAAAGAGATGAAATGATAGAGTACTGAAAATCACAGGTGTGAGAGTGGAATATTTATGGGTGATGAAATAAGTGTACATTAGTGCCTAATGCTGTTTAATATGAGAATACTTCTGAATCCTATAATTGGCCATTGTGTACTTGCATCTAATTAAGATATTTGGCATCTCTACCCTGCTACCTGTCTGAGTTTAGCCACTCTGAGTATAAGGCACTCTGAGTCTACAAAGCTATCTTGGAAAAAGATCCATCTGAAATTTTCACCCCAAAACACCATATAAAAGGAAAACGTTTTTTTCTTTTTTTGACAAGATCAGAAAAATATAGGAGAAGATGGAAAACAAGCCTAAAATCATACAAATATAGGAAATATAGGATTTTTTGAAATTTATAGGAAATTATAGGAAATATAGGATCACTTTGAAGCCTGAATTTCTTACATAGGCCAACTGGTGATTCACACTTAATAGTAGACACAACAGTCCAGTGATAAAATTACGCTTAATGTTAGCTTTCCTCCAATCTAATACTTGGGGATGACAATTTTTCTCCCACACTGCTGATCCACTTATGATATACCCAGGGCTGTACTGAAAATTTGTGTTTAAAGAGTGCAATTTCCTATAATCTAGGGTTGTTAGGATGTGAAGTTTTCACCCCACAGTGGAGACACATGTGGCAAAAGACTATGGTGGCAGCTCAGCCCAACCTTGGTGGGGCTGAGGTCAGCTTTGATCCTGTCTGACACCCCATTGAAAAACCACCACCCAATTAGGAAACCCCTAGACTCGCCACTGCCCGCTGTGCAGGTACTTTCGGAGACCTTACATGTACAGGTTAAGTTGAGCCGCTTTTTTATACCCTGGATTCACCCTGGCTGGCTACTACAAAAATGATAAAGCATAAACTCAAGGAATGTGGCCCACAGTCAAAAAAAACTTGAGAACTCCCTGCTCTGGGCTGTAACACAATATAGAACCCTATTATCAATCTGCATCTCCACAAACCATTTGCTAAGGAAATACTCTAAGCAATCTGAAACATATTATGAAATGGAAGAAAAAAACATACTGAATATTGCAAGTATTTGCAAATAAAAGCCACATTGGTGGTTTTTTCTTCAAAACACAAGACTACCCCACAGTTGTAAGTTTTCTTGGTTACAAATTACTAAAATATTGTCGCACAAGCGAATTCACCCTCACAAAAGCAAGAAAAAGGGACTTGTAAATTAGATTGGAAAGAGAGGGACTTAAAGGGGTACCTTTTCACACAAACACAAAATAAAACAGACTGATCAAAAGAATTCCTCTGGGATAATGCTGCTGTTTTTTCAACAGCTTATGGACAAGTAAATCTCCGAGGTGGTGGACAAGGCAATTACATTTGGATTCAAGGTGATTTGTATACTCTGATGAGGAAATGAAATTAAATACAATGAAAAGCAAAAAACATGAGGAAAAGAAATGTGTGTCAGTAGGCATGGAATATCTAATGAGAAGAAAAAGTGAAAGAGAATTGTTAGCTCAGGCACTGAAAGATTATGTTTCAAAAGTTTTGAACTGTTTTGTATTAATATTGTGATTTGGCTGTCTGGATAACAGTGGTCCACAGAAAGTTCATGATCAAGTTTTCTACCGCATGTAATATCTGTATGTGTAAACCTAACAAATGAAGACTCCTCCTGGTAAGAATGAGAAAAGATTCACCATCCAATTCTACAGTAGACAGAGCAAACAGGAAGGTACCCCCTGCAAATAATCCCAAACAAAAGGTTATTAATCTTTCTCAGTATTCTTTCTACATTTGATGACAATGTTTAAAATCAAAATACTTTTTTAAAATTTCTTTCAAGAAATGTTTGATGAGATAAGGAGCCCTCGTCAGACCGTAGAAAGTGATAATTACATGGGTACTTTGTTTCACTCAAGGGACTGGCAAGTTTTGAATTTTTAAATGAAAGTCCTCTTGGAGGTTTATTAGAAGAATTAGTATTCATTGCAAAGGCATACAAAGTACATTTTTAAAATAAAATAAATCTTCCTCATTTAGGAGGGGAAAGAGGATATCCCACAAAATGTGAAATTGTCTTTTTCATCTGATTCCACTGAATACTTTACCATTGTTTCATTTTGTTTGATCACATAGTGACATCAGACAACTGGCGAGGTTTCACTCTTTCAACTATCTTGATTACCAAAAAACTGTTGCAAATTTGTGCTTGTGGGAATAAGACTTGAATACACATCCTACCAGTGGAGCGTTAGTACTGGGAATGTCACTGCTTAACCTGACAATTTTTATAACTGCTCTCAAACACTCAATGTGCACAACTAGCATGTCTTTCTACAAATCTTCCACCGTTCCCAAAAATTGCTACAAATTTAAATTTTACATGTCAACAGCATGTACTATCTACCAAATGCCAAAATTTTGCTCCACAACATAACCTTTAATTACTTACATCCTCACAGTAAGAAATGCATGCTTACGTTATGGGTTTATCATTTTCATCCTTAAAGAAGCTCATAACTGTTTGCAAACATAAATGCCTACATCTACTGGTGGGCAAGGTAGAAACGACTGTACACTGTTTAATGTCTTTGTAACACTGGTGTCATTAATACATGAAAGATACTGATTAAACACTGAACATCCAAATTTCCCTGTATCATGTACTTTATCTATTTCAAGCACTGGGACTTCAAACACCTACATGTCTTGGGTACACCATCATGGAAAGAATCCCTGTTGAATAAATAATCACAGCATCAAACAGAAATAAAGTATGATGACTCCCATTGTAGAGATGATGGGTGAACTACTTATCACACAATTATGCACAAACTGAGTCTGCCTGATGGGTGGATGGCACTTCCACAAGTACAAGATGTCACCTCAATCTTCAATTTTGATGGTAAAAATGCCATGTTTCTAAAAAAACTGAAAAAAAAAAATACAAGTAAGAAACAGATAAGTAAGAATGCCATACCTGGTGGTGCTACAAAGTAATCTTCACAAGTGATGGCAGCATTCTTCATTACATCTCCTTTACAATTGCCATCTGTTACAATGTCATCTCTCAGTCTGAGACACCTGCAAAGTGGTCATTTCAAAAGTCAATGATTGTCTTTGCCATTGACAGCAATGAGAATGGATTTGGGTGAAGCAGAATGACTCTTGAGTGTGGTGTTCACACTGATGCAACACAAGATGAGGAAATGGTATCTGCCTTCAAACAGCCCTTGCTAAAGCTGAAGGGGTAGAATTATGTCCCTCTCATGACCCTGTGACCAAAGTGAAACCCAACATGTCCTTTGGTACTTAGAGTAATTAGGAAAAAATAGCAATTATTAGCATACTATCGAAGAAAGGACAGCAGGCACTAAGCAGTGACTTTAATGCAATCCTTCACCTGAAAACTCAGTAAAAGATTTGATATCTGCATTATAAAATTAGCAAAGTATCGTATAATGGGTTGTAGTCCTGACAACATGCCACTCTTAGAGCCCTTTGCAGTTGCTGATGTCAGTACCTTACTAAACCTCAATTAGGAGTTTTTGTACTGTACAAAGATCTATGTTATGGTGGGTTACAACAACTAAATTAAGTACTGTAAGCCATAGATACAACTAAAATTGCATGTACAACACCTGTCTTCTAGCACAGAATCCATTGGTTCAATGCCAGTTGTGTCCACTACTTGGAGAGTGTCTGCCAGTGAAACTGCTTCCATTAATCTGTCCACACCAGCCTGGTTGTTAAAATCTACCAATGACAGCCTTTCCAGCAGTTCAATTGTTGCACTGTCTACTACTCCTCGCTAAAAAGAATAAAGAATGATACAGCATTTCAGGTCATTTAAACACATGCATTCCTCCAAAGTAGGTCATGTTGATTTGCTTCAATCTCAACGGAACACTGAACGAAACCACAATGAGATACTGTATGCGCATAGATCTCTTTTAACATTGCCAGTGTTTCAGCAGGACAATTACACATCAAATTTTTTCAACAGGGGAGAACAGTTGTTTTGAAGCTGTATGAGAAGGAGTGTTTAAAGATATAAAGAATGCTAATTACTTTTAGTACTTTCCATATTAAAGAATGTTTACTTCTTGCTTCTAACCAGTGGCTGCTGTCATTAACTGAGAGAAACAGTGGCCATTTTCTATTTGACTATATACACTTTCATTAAGACCACTTTCATACACTTGATTACAACTGAAGTAGTGCTATAACTAGTCGACTGTTTCTGGTGCAATGAGACAGAAGAATACGGTACCATCTTCCCTGGCAGCTCCAATAATTAAACTGAGTTGGTTTACAAAAAATTGCTCTCCCAGCTCTTCAACATAACAAAGAGTAACTGCAAGTTTTCAATCCTAATATCCAAGACTTGGGTAAAAAAGCCTTCAATCATGATTTTTTAAAGTCAAGATTTGTTTAGCAAGTTGTCAGAGCTCTAGTGAGTGTTGCTATTTGTCTTGAGAATTATTCTGTTCCTGGTTGTTTTTTGTACTTATAATTCATATGAAATGAGAGCTCTGAAACATCCTTGGAAGACTGATAAAGAAGGAATCACTTAAGAATTAGAAAGCTTTAAAGGGCAAATTTCATCACCCCAAAGTATATGTATATGTTCGGAGTGGAGTATCACAATTCTCAGTTGGTTACTGTAGATCACATTTCACGCAATACAGAGAGCGCACTTGGATTACACGTTACAGCCTTGTATGGTCACCAGGACATGGCCTTAAGCAATACAACAGGTTTGTGTCTGCACAGGTAGGAGCTTTATACAGTTATGGGAGGAGCTACAAGTTGCATAGTTGGAAGAATTGAAACTGTCTATACAGTTATGGGAGGAGCTACAAGTTGCATAGTTGGAAGAATTGAAACTGTCTAGCACGCCTGCAAAAAGCTGGACGCAAAGACGCACTGCGTCCGCGAAAATCATGCTGCAGCTAGAAGTTTTCATCTTAGTCCCAAATTAAGTAGACCAGGTGAGCTAGAAATTTTGGTTTTCAAAGTATGTGCACCCGCGAAGTTTTGCAAGTTTTTCAGCCCTGCTGTCGAAGATGATGAGATCTGCCCTTGAATAAACAAAGATTACTTCAAGATATGGTTGAGGTGACTACAGTACACAACCTTCACATCTTATCAACACTGAAAGCTACCGGTACTGTACTCCTCTTACCTTTGGCAACTTGCTTCTGTCAACATCTTGCCAAGTTGGCTCTGGTGGGATCTAGAAAGAAAATTACACATTATGCTTAAATTATGTGAATCATGCACAAAACAGTTTCACTTAAACATGGACTTTTCTATAATTTGTACAACTGATACTTCTATGATAGAATTTCAGAGGATTTTTCCAACAGCACTGGTCATGATCTATTTCTGCAAACAGTATGTTTAGATGAAATTCAAACTTTCTGTCTTGTCTTTGATTTTCCTTTCCAAATACCAGAAAATAAGTGTTAATGCTAGTTTTGGGAGGAGCTAAAAGTAACTCAGCGGGGAGAAATGAAACAGCCCTTAAGGCTGTATGCCTACAATTTTCAAAGGAATTTTGTTGATAAGTGCCATCTTTTCTCTCAACATAAAAAAAACTTACGTTCTGATGTTCGTTTTCACTTAAATACAGTCAAAGCAAGTGACAGTGGAAAGGCAATTCTTAGTAAAGGATGAGTTGGCATGGGACTAAGATGGCTTGGGACAGAGTTGGCCCAAAAGTGCTTTAAGTTTAACAGTGCTGTGTTTCTGTTGCAATCCTTCAACACAGCCCTTAGCTACAGAGTGAAGATGTACATAATACAGGGAATAATTTAGGTTTCAAAATGTGCATAGCAATTTTGAGGTTTGTGGGCTTCTCTATCACAACATCATTACAACCTCATAAATGTTGTATACATGTACAAAATCTGCTACACAATTTTAAATTTGTGTAGCAATTTGTCCCTCTTGTGTAGCAAAATGTGATGTGATACCAGACAAATTATTCCCTGTAATACAAATTATCAGGGCTGGAAAGTATAAATTTCCTGCGAAGGGAGTCATATTTTCCACAAAATTTTCTCTTCATACTGCCATTCACGTACCAAAAAGGTAAAGTTCCCATTAAGTGCCAAAATTTCCCCCCAAATGCCCAAATTTCCTGCGAAGGAGCCTCCCAGATTCCCAATAATGGAATTATTCACCTGTCTATCCACTTACAGTATAATCTAGGCCTAGGCCCAAGGATGTAGCTACGTACAGTGGCCGTTGTTGGGCAGCAGTAACCAGCACTGGATATTCCCGCCCACCACTTGCAGCTACAGTACAGTACTACTGTAGCTCTTCTTCTGCCACTCCTTTTCAAAAACATTCTAAGTATGAAATCTATCCAAGCTTCCCACCTGGAGATATCATGTTAATGAAATTTTCAGTGTCCGACCCCCGGTGATCCCAGATGACCTTTGACCTTCACCAAAAACAAGAGGGTCCATCTTCTCACCATAATGCATCCACATACTACGTATGAAATCTATCCAAGCTTCCCACCTGAAGATATCATGTTAGCATGGTTTTCAGTATGACCCCTGGTGACCCCAGATGACCTTTGACCTTCACCAAAAACAAGAGGGTACATCTTCTCACCATAATGCATCCATACACTACGTATGAAATCTATCCAAGCTTCCCACCTGGAGATATCATGTTAGCATGGTTTTCAGTGTGACCCCTGGTGACCCCAGATGACCTCTGACCTCCACCAAAACAACAGCATTCATCTTTTCACCATAACATATTTACATACCAAGTACAAAATCAATCCAAGCTTCCTACCTTGAGACATTATGTTTACAAGGTTTTCAGTGTTTCACCCCTGGTGACCCCAGATGACCTTTGACCTCCACCAAAAACGACAGGGTTCTTTCTCTCAGCATGGGGCATCTATGTATCAAGTTTGAGAACTGTCAGTTTCCCTTCTTGAGATATCCTGTTAACCACACACACACGCCATCGTGAATGCATATACTGTAGCTTCTCTTATCATCGAAACTACAAAGAGCAAACTTACTCAAAATGTAGCCCTACTCTACACCAAATAGATCTTTTGCCTTCAATTTCCAATGTGTCAAACATTGCAAATACTTTACTCAGTTAAATCCTAGCACTGAGTTTGATCATATTTACATGCATTTATCGTTGCAATTTCATTGAAGGATTATTACATCACAAAATTTTGTTCCTGTGACGATGAAATCCACTTGCTGGAAACAACCTCAGAAAACAAGACTAGCATTAGAGAGTCCTAACATTATTTAATATACAGTCCAGCCTAAGGCTGACTTATATGCAATAGCACGTGTATCCCTGAGACATCCCTGTAGCACAATGTTCACTCGATCTAAATCGGACTATCTTCCAAACTTTGTCCATTACATCGTTGCTCAAAAATACTTATTGTGGATGTGTGTAGGACATTTTTCATTCATTCATTCGTGCTACTGACTGCTACATATACTAAGGCCTAGACCAAATCTTCACAAAATATGCCACTAATTTGCATCTTAGCCCTGTAGGTAATTGAAAAATTTCCAATGGGGAGGGGGATGCTCCCTCCCCTTAGACCCCTCCCTCAGGATGGTGATAAGTACAGTATCTGCTGCCAGCTATGGAAATAACCGGAACTAATTCTGCCCCAGTTACAACCCTGCCTAGGCCTATACATGGGAGTAATTACAGAATACCCCACACTTCTGATATACTGTAAAGTTCTACTGTAACCATGGAGTCATGGAGTCACAGTGGCTGAAGAGGGAACATTACAAAGCCTGTCTTTCCACTTTGTTGTACCTGACTTCTTCATTTACAGTGATCAGTGTATATATTTGGTGTAGAAAATGGGACTTGTAATTTTTTAACTCTGCTTCACAGTCTTGCACTCTGAAAATGACACACAATCTTGTGCCCCTCTACAGTAATACTTGAATAAATTTGGAGTTGAGTACTTTTTCAATGTAGAATTGGAGTCGCTCGTGGGCGAGGAAATTGAATTACTAGTATTTCATGAGTGGAGTCGGAGTCGCAGACTAGTGAAGATGCAATTGCACTTGCTGCTGGAGATGGAGTCAGCATCAGGATGAAAGCTGACACTTCCCTTTTGATATCCTGATTGAGAACAACGCATCTTTGGGTGGACCTGTATTTGTCAAGTGTAGTTGGAGTCGAGGTGGGAGAGGGACTTAAATTCTTTTTATTATTTCTGTGAGAACAAAGCATCTATGAATTATTTTAAGAGTGGAGGCGGAATCACAGTGAAGACACAATGGGGGAATTCTGTACAGCAAATTAGGGTGTGACACATCAGGTCAAAATTTGAAACTCATTTTTACTGATTGAAATTTATACTCATAATAAAGTGTTATAAGCATTTATTAAAAAAAAGTACTTACATACAGCATTGTGTATACATGAGGGGTCTCATACATGCCAGTAAATTGACCAACATAACACTACAGGGACATCAGAGCAGCCTTAAGCTCCTCTTAGAAGAATGAAGAAACCCCTAAATGGTTGAAAATTCATAGCTGAGTGTGACTTTAGGACCCTTTGTAACAAGAACATGGAAACAGTTTGAAAGAATTCTCCAAAACTTAAGTCACTTTCATTTTTCTTAACGCTTTCAAATGTCAAAGGGTCCACACGTTTATACTTGTATATTTTGTACAATATTGACTATATGGTAAATCAAATTTTCCTCTTTGGCACCCTTCGATTGTTAGACTTTCCATTTGATATCTTATTTTCCATCCCTTTATGGACATACATGTGTGATATTTGCAAGATATTAGGCTTTCACGATATTTCCAGAAAAGACAATCGATATTATTGGACCGAAATTCGATTATAATCGTTTTTTTTCTCCACATACTTTACTTGTTAAGAGTAAACCCATTGCACCGAATGCAGCGTCACCAAACAGTGTGTACTGTATGTGACCTGTACATGATCGCCAAATTGGGGCCCAGTCTAGCCTTACAAACTGTCACAAAATCTTTACAGTAGTTTTTTGGTCTAAGAGATGATTATATACCCTCTCTCCACGATTTTTTCAATTATTTAACGATTACTTTGATTTTTATGATTACAGTATTTCGATTTTTGCGATTTTTCGATTTTCTTCTCATGCAATAATCATACTGAATCTAAACTGGTTAAAACCGGTGTTGATATAATAATCGGTTTACCGTGGGAGCCTACAAGATATTTCACTGGATTTAGACTGTCGCGTGTAACAGGGACACTGAGAATTGGTGTCCCCATTACACCTTACATGTAAATTGTCAAATGATAATAGTTTAATTTAAATGTTGAACTGACCTGGAAAATTTCAATGCAATATAAAACACTGTTTCCAGTAATAGGATACTATCAAAACCCCCGGTTTCATTGAATGATTGTTGTTTGTATATCGAGAATAACCAACATAACTATGGCAGCATGGTTGACACCAAAAAATCAAATGCCCATCAGCATTAAATACTTGGTTAAAATGACATGAGATCCTGTTTTCTGATAACATTCTGGTAACTTCTTTTCATGTGACTTAGCCTAATTCACAAAAAATTAGCAGTTTGTGCAAATGGTGAAGCATCAAAGTCTACCAACATACCTCACTGAACGGGGCACACCAAACTTCTTTTGATTATGAATAGCCTTGAACAATGTTTGTTTTGATTTTTTTTCCAAATGTGCTACTAGCTAAAAGCGTTGACCTAATTCTTACATCAAATGAATTTCTGCCATCTGGGAATGACCATATTTGTAAAAATGATGAAAAATACATTACAAACCAATGCAACTAGGGCCACCAAAAAGTTGCATCTTTGTGTGGACCTGTATTTGTCAAACGGTGGAGTTGGAGTCAAGGTGGGAGAGGGAAATAACTTTTTTCTTTGAGCACAAAGCATCTACAGTATGAATGATTTAACTTAAAGGGCAATTCTCATGATCCCAGACTGAGATGGTTCCAATTCTCCCAACTAAGCAACTTGTAGCTCCTCCCATAACTGTATAAAGCTCCTCTTGAGCATACACAAGCCTATTTTATTGCTTCAAGCCATGTCCTCGTGAGCATACTGTACAAGGCTATAATTTGTAATCCAAACACTTCCTCTGCATTGTGGGGCATGTAAGTTACTTTAGATCTGCATCATTTGAATTTTAGAACTTTGATGTCAATCAAAGAGCAGTCACCAACAGAGAATTCTGATACCCCTACACCAAAAATATACTTTGGGGTGATGAAAGTCTGTCTTTAAGTGTGGAGTATTAAGAGTTGTAGTGATGACCCAATTGAGTCAGAGTTGGGATGAAAGGACACACTTCCTCTGTACCGGCCACTGGAGTCTGAGTCACAGTGAGAAACTACTCTTAAAGGACTCTGGAGGAAGAGGAAATGGTGGAGTTGAAATTATATCCATAGGGTCACACTTAACATGAAGGCCTGCTTCATTTGGTCTTTTCTGCTTCTCCATGACCCTGCCAATGAAGCCTCCAGTAGCTCAACTGCAACTCCAACTCCACTAGGAATAGAGATGTTCTGGAAGGGAGGTATTCCTAAGAAACAGGAAGGGACTATGGAGGGTACAGTATTTCTGACACCAGCTGCAAAGCAAAGTAGATCTTTTGGCTTCTGACTGCAACTCTGACTCCACTTTGAAAACAGACCTTCTGGAGGGCGGGGTATTCTATAACAAGTGAATACTGTACATATGTGTGTGTTTTGCACTTGTCCATAGTAGGTAGCATGATTTTGGCTTCAGATTGCATCTTTTTGACACAATTTGCCAGGATAAGAGTATTACTGTATCTGCAGGTGAAACATGTGAAAGAGAGTTGATGGCTAAAGTTTGGTAAGAAAAAATTCTTATGTGAGAGCCTAAAAGGTCTCCAGACATTTTGGCCACAGTCTGACGTGACAAATTTGTACACTCTGCACAAAAGGCTGTGCTGGAGGAGTGCAGTGGAAACACACAGCCCTGTGGGTACAATAGAATATGTACCCCGCCAATAATAAACCTCACCTTGCCTCTGGAGGCACAGTCACAGTGAAGCACAAAGTAACAAAATAACTCGCATTCATGAACGGTCACTGTGATTACGACTGTGCCTCCACTCAAAAACTGGAGGCTCCGTGCACTTGGACATTTTGCAAAAACATTTACATGAAAACACACCTAACTACTGTGCTGCAAAATAACATAAAATCATAAACTGCCACTGCGACTGTGCCTCCACTCTAAACTGGAGCTCCGGTGGCCATGGAAATTTTGCAAAACACATTTACAGAAAAACACACGTTATTATTGTGTTGCAAAATAACAAGAATTCATAAACGGTCACTGCGACTGCAACTGCGCCTCCAGTCAAAACTGGAGGCTTGGTGGACTTGGACTTTGTGAAAACAAAATATCACAAAGCATGTTGCCTCATTCTCAAAATAACAATCTTGGGGACCATGGCTACTGCACAGGCGTTCGGAGCATTATATACACACATACATACACACTATGCTACATATATATATTAAAGGGATTTGCCAGTGACAAAAATCAATGACTTCAAAGAATGCAGAAAATTTTTTTCTTCTAGGAGGTGAAAACCGCACCTCAATAGCTTGTAGCGTTTGGAAGATACTAATTTTCAAAGAAATGCAATTTTTTCTTAAGATAAAGTGCATTATGGGAAATCTGTGATGTCATCGCAGCACATTAATTTGACAAAGCATTGAATTTCTTTATGATATTGACACTGTTGTTGGGAATATTTAGCAACTTTATTTGCTATGCACTACATATGGTGTAGATTTATGCTAAACCTACATGGAAAGATATTCAAACATTCCAACAGTATCAAATTTCAAGGACAACAGTTCATTCAATTATAAAGGAAACAAAAGAAATCTAAGGCAATGTGCCCACTTTACCAGCAGGGTTCTGCCCAGGATGAGTTGAGTGCCGGCAGGACTATCTAAGCGGAGCGCCACCATCGGTTGGCGCGGAGCGTACAAGAAAAATTTTGGAATTTACAGACCCCCAGATGGCCGGAAACGGCACTTCCCGAGTGTTTTAAGCTGTCTGTACACAGCCTTAAAAAAGGGATCTCATGTTGTTAAAATTTTTCAAATTATCAAAAAAAAAAATCTGTGAAAAATTGTAATATATATCAGATGCAGAAAAAACAAGATGTCACCTTTTATTGTTATTACTTCAAAGTTTGCGCTAACTTTGTTTTGATTTGAAGCAATTTCATGCCGTACATAGCGCTAAGGCCTAAGTTTGGGCAATATCTCCAAAATTATTTTTATCATAATAATTTCTTGTGATTTTATACAATTGTAAGAATTCAAAAGCATGATGTACTGTATGCTTGCGAAAAAATGTGAAATTATTTGGCTTGTATTGTTTCCTTTCTTCTTTTTGCTGTCCAGATTTATATTTTCTTCTTTTATGGCATTCGTTTTTAACACTGAACTAATGTATGCTGTGGTTGCCCTTGGATCAACTAACTGGAATCATGCATGGCATAGTACTGTTTTCTAGTGACAGCAATATGAGGGTCCTTTGTGGGGGAAGGAGTGGGGCAGGGGCCACGACTCTTTTCATACTCCTCTCATGGCTTTGGACACATCTTTAATTAAGAGTGGGGTAGGCTGCAGCAACTCTATTGCATTTGAATGGACTTGGAGACATGAGTTTGTTCCACGTAACAGTTATATATGGTAATAAAATTAAAATTTAATGAAAGTCATTTTCACAAGGAAAAAAGCCATCCTGTCAGTATAGCACCCCTTCTATGTTAAACAACCTTTTCTGGAACACATTACATATTTTTAAGCACTTTGGAATGAAATTTTATCAAAATTCTTGGCAATGTAGCTCAACTTGTAAGGGGGCTCCTACAAATTACACATGTGTAAGGCTAGGTTCTCAGTATACACGTACTACACGTTAGGCAACGGCCAATGTGCTAAGCCCACTATGAAGAAAGACACCCGGTAGAGAAAACATGTTTGACTAGAGCTTGCGATTATCATGCGAATTGTTGTTTGGGGGTCTTTTGCACATGTCAGGAAAATGTTTTTGGCATTTTTAATGATTTGGGCTATTTTTTATTCTTCTGACGATCAAATATGCTACCTGTGCTTTACACAGTACAAAGTGTATGCACAGGACTGTAGCTTGCTTTAGGGGTCGAACCAGTGTTCAGGACTGAAATCCTTTCCTTTTTGGATTAAAATAGAATTTGTTTCTATAATTAACCATGTGCCAAAACTGTCTCTAAAATAACATCAATTTAAGTCATTTTTGAAGTCGATTCAAATTGATACGGTCAACACTTTTATCGAGGTCTGATGGTTTCACTTACTATCAGTGCTTCAGTTTGGAGCCTTGGACTGTATCCAATCACAATCATTCTTTTATGATTGCATCTATGTATTGGCAAAACAAAACGTAATTCATTGATTATAGCCTGTAATTAGACACTTTCTTACCATGATATTTTTTGTCCCCTTTTCAAGAGTCTGCCTCAAATTAATTCTTGTTTATCCTCACTTTTTATGTAAGTGCATATCTTTCAAAAAATAAGTATCATTGTAGTGAATCCTCCCAATTTGATGAAAAAATTGGCTAAAATTAGCAATTTTAGGGGCAAAAAGTGTGACATTTAATCTACCATAGCAGAAATTAGATTTTCCCTTATTTTTACACTTATCTTGCTCAGTTATTTTAACTTAAATGGTTGATGAGGTATCAGTTGTACCCTTGAAACTCATATTTTATGAGAAACTGACATTTTTCTCTTTCCTGGGATTCGACGAAAGAGAGGTTCCACGTGTAACATTTGGTGTTACCGTTACAGTGTGAAATTTCAGTATCTTATTTTCCAAAATTTACCTACAGTAAATACTAAATCTTTCTTGTTTTAGTGGTTGATTGAAGCCTGTGCAATTGTTTAATGCATATATAGGTTTGGACAAAAGCAATTGTGCAGAAAAGAAAAACATAGCCATTTTGCATTTTGACAGGCCACTTTGGTGTCACGGAAATACGTTACATAGTGAACCTTTGCAGTTAAAATACTACTACTTCCTAAACTTGATATGTTGTCATTTTTAGCTGAACTATAGTTTTTAACATAGCTTTTAACTTACAGGTAGTAAAACTGTGCCACCTTGTTTATGATTTGAAATATCATACAATATTACTTTGGTGTTCTCCCAATCTAGGTTACACGTGGAACGTATTGTTTGTACCACAGAATTGAGATGAAACCCTTGACTAAGTAATCACAAGAGGTTTGAGCTTCAGACTGCTCAGATTAACTATAGAAAACCCATAAATGATATAAAATAACTCAATAAGTAGTCTTAGTGGGACAAACATATTTTTGGTGTTCATGTAACACTGTGAAACCTATAATTTCCGTGCAATGGAGCTATTTTGAGGTCAAACGTCATCTGAGCGTTCATAAAACAACTTGTACAACATCATTTAGGCCTAAGGGCACAATGAACTAGTAAATATAACAATTCCACCCATGGTTTCACATCAAAAATTATGATACATGAAATTAGGGCTATAAATGTCATGTCACAGTCTGGCACCCTAATTAAAATAAACACCCATTTATGATTTACGCAATAACAATACCTGAAAAGTAGCCCAGTGAGCTAGCTGTGCATGACAGTTTGTTACACTTGTATGTGCTAGCTGAGGTATGGCCGTGGTACAGTATAAGCACCATTGATTTACGCAAAGTAGTGAACATATGTACCTACGGATATTTAGTACGTGTATGCATTGCTTACTGCTGTAAGAAACTATTACTCGTGATAGCCTACACTCTTATGTATGCCAAGCACTTGCATTGAAATACGGCGTGCTTTGATGGTCTCTGTTTTACCGTTAGTAATTTTGTTAGCGAATCTGGCTATGATTCTGAGTGTTAAACTAAGAAGAAACACAATAGGCAAGGGGTTTGGCAGCATCATTTTACTCCTTATAGGCCTAGTTCTCATCCGCTAAGTGGAGGGAGGGCCTACCAAGGGTTTGCAATATTCATGGCAGTAGCGTGACGGGCTTTTAAATCATTAAGTTTCAATCCCGAACATTGGACAAAGGAGCCCCAGGCACCCGGCGCATAGGATTTTGTAAGCCCTGCTTGGGTTCGTGGTCGTACGTACTTCAATAAAAAAAGCATACTTCTGGCATGCTGGTTGCCTGTACATTGCTCCTTTTAATAACTGAAACTACAGCGCGATGATCAAGCATCGAGTCATTGCTCTGCCAGGGTGCATTCCATGTAAAGCCTACGCCGAAGGTACGCCGAGGTTTTCATGACCGTACTCCGGGATGTACGCCGGGATTTTCTGTACAGTGCACATACAATGCATGTACATAGCAATCCATAAGCGTGCGTGCATGCGTACAGTATACATGTACGTGATACGTACACAGTCACCCTACATTGGCAATGCACGTACAGGTATATAGTATACACACATTATAGCTAAGTCAGAGGCAATCCGTAAGCGATTGTACGTACGTATGTATACATGTACGTAATGCATACACCATTCATTGGCAATACAAGTAGGCCTACAGGAATATATAGCACAGTACTGTGCGTGAACATACTAGCTGGAGTTGACTGAATCGGCCCGCCGGTATGCCGGAAGTACCGTTTGCCCGCCAACTACGCCGGCAATCCTCAACTTACTGCATTTTGCACGCCGACAAAGGCTAGTTTCTAAGCCTCCACGCCGACCGAAATCGTATGGCCACGCCGAAGATCTTCGGCGTATAGTGCACTAAATGCACACTGGTTGCTCTGGAATGCAAAATTAGCCTATAGTATTTTTCACGAGGTGTGTTTTGGATATTATAAATGATTATGAACTGGATTTCATCCAGTCTCAAATTATGACCAACAAACAGTTTCTTTTCAGTCGATCCTTTGACCACATGGCTATTTTATTTGGTTTCTTATAAGGAATAAGTGCCGGTCGGAAAAGTTAGTTTGGCAGATTGTGGCGGTCGGCAATGCTGCGTCCTGGTCGGGCCCGACCAGCGCCGACCGGCAGCGGCAGATCACTGTACCAGGGTTCTCCACTGGTCTGTTTTCTGTCCGGGGGCTTGTGATTGCCGTCCTGGGGGGGGAGGGGTCTAAGGGGAGAGGGTGTCCCCCTCCCTTTTGGGAAATTTTGACAATTTAGGAGGGCTTAGATGGCAAATGGTGCAATCTACGGTCTTGTTCTTAGCCTTTCCTATGCGTTCAAATCTGGGCATTTTGTGGTAATCTTTTTTTCTTTGCAAATTGCATTTTCTAAATATCTTTGACTTTACTTGCAGATCTGAAGCTCCAGTTTCCACTTGGACGTATTCAATAATGAAGTAGTTCACTTTAATGGAAATTTCGGGTGAAAATCGGGAAATCTTTATTATACATTTCTTGTCATGAGTATTTGAAATCAAATATAAAAGGCAGTCAAATGACTAAGTTGTGGTGTTGGTGATTGAGTGTACAGCTAACTTCTTGACCGGGCGGGTCAATTTTCTGTGAGGGCGGCAAAGTTTTGTCCGGGCGCTAAAGTTGTGTGGCAGATTTTGTACGGGCGGAGCCCCCGGACATAACAGCTAGTGGAGAACACTGTTTACATAACATTCTGTGACCTTGATGAGAACTGGAGGTATTTTTTGACAAAAATAAGTAGTCTTTAATATTAGATATCTCAAGTTAGGAAAAGAGTATTCCTATGGGGTTTTGAGGGTATGAACTGAAATATTTTTCTCTTTCACATGGGATCCTTGTGAAAGGCCACTGGAAAATGCCTTTAACAAGGTAGGACAGCTTCACAGCAGTTGCGATTCACAACACTGACGTGCATTTTGATTGGCGAATGAAGAAGCCTAGCCTACATCTGCAAGGCGGACTTGCCTTCTGCTGTGCCTTACTTTGCATTGGGCCTATGCATTCTGTGAGAGAGACGCAATGAATAGCTACACAGGTAATCGCAACTGCCGCTAAGCGACCGTTGAAGCCGCACCTTGTTAACATATATAGTAATAGTGTGTATTGTTCAGTTAGGAGATTTGTGACATACCTTTCAGTCTACATAATACATAGTATATGGTATACTATACAATGTTAAGGGGCGCCTGTGGTCAGAAGCTACCATACTGTTTACAATGTTAAGGGGCGACTGTGATCCATTGTACTAGGCTAGGCTAGGCTATAACTCTGTACAAGAATACGCTAGGCCTTCAACTTACATTTCGATTGAATTTCTCTCCCTTTGACGTTTGGTATCTGGATGTAAAGTAGCTCCTCCTGCATACGCTACAACGCAAGATTGGCAAGAATTTTACAGCTACTGACATAATTTAACGGTAATAGTTGCGCTCAGCTTGAGAGCATTTTCGGCATTTCAAGTTTTTATGATCCTTGTTTGCTTGTTCTCTGTTTGTCTCACATCCACACTGGCATGTCGTCCGCTGATATGATGTGTTTGTTTCTGACAAAGACCGTAACCCTGTATACTACTCAGGGTAACCCTGCCGGAGGTAATGCGTTTGCACTGATCTTTTCAAGGGGAAGTTGTGAAGTAGTAAACCATAGAAATAAAAGTAAGGGAGAATGACGACAGCCGATATGGACTGAAGCCATTGATTTGGCCAGTCTGTATGGCAACAGAGCACCTGTGCGTAATACAAATATCACGTCATTGCATTTGCCCCAAGCATTGGCAAACCACTACAAGTTTTCAAGTTAGGAGTATAAAACAAAATACTTAAGGCACCATGACTTATTTCTTTTGTGAAAATTCCTCCAAATCGAAAATGCATAAAATAAGCTATAACTTCTGCAGCAGAATGCACACTGTATGATGGCACAACCTAACAAGGCCACTCTAAGAAAGTTTTCGTTTTTAAAAAACAAGACAAAAGAATGTGAATCTGTTTGTACCTGAAAAAGTTTTGGCAGACTTGACCTTATTTGAGAGCTATAAATCTTTACCACAGATTTTTCCTTTCAAGAGATACCATTACGACAAGTTCAGCATTTCCAGCTCAAGCCTAAAATCAGAAGTAACCTAATAAGTTCAGCGGGCGCTGTTTACAATTTTTGTACAGAGCTCTATGTACAGGTTCAGTGTAGGCAGTTTGTGCGTTCAATTTGAGCTGCATATCTTAGCGTGCGCGTGCTTGAAAAACAGGTTCACGCGCATTAGCAAGGGAGTTTGCTATGCGCGTGCTGCATAAAAAATTGACGCACTGATTGTGACAGTAGTTTTGACGCGCTTTGTTGACTGTATCGATGCACGACATTCGAAAGTGGCCTTATTAGGTCATGTCACTATACTAGTCCTCAGTAAAGGACTGTGGTCGTTCGCCTACAGCTCACTATACACAGTCCTTACACCGACCATTGAAAATAGAGGGGGGATTGGCCATCTGTGTAATAGTTGAAATTTGCTGTCTTCTCACAGCAAATTCTGAACGAAAAATCCTAATTTACTACCAGGAATTTTCTTCTCCAGATCTTACAGGATTATTGCAGCTGTTTTGGATCACCGAGAGTTTCCGGAAAGTGCCAAAAATGTGAAATGAAATCAGCAACTTTTTTGCACCGTAAAATTTACTGTGCGACTTTGGAACTTTGTTTACAACAGTATGCTAATGAGCTGCATCGTTACGTCAGTACAGAATGCCTGCAGAGGCAGTTGCCATGTGTATGTATAGGAACTACAGTAATCAAAATGTTGTGCGTGACATCACAATTTACGCACACGGCATTCTGATGTCAACAAATATTTCGAACGCTACAGTAAATTGTTAAGAAGCGGCAAAGTTGATGATTTTAATTCAAATTTTCGGAACATATTAGAGGTTTAAAGTGATAAAAAACAACTGCAATATAAGTGTAAGACATGGGAAGGAAAAGTTATGGTAGTTTATTAAGACTTCAGGTCCTACCTTTGCAATAAGAAGAAAATCAATTTCGAACAGCACTGTGCTGGTCGAAGACCCCGGGTTTTCAATGAGTCGGAGTAAGGACCGTGTATAGGGAGCTATCGGCGACCGGCATTACACGGGCCTTTACTGAGGACTAACACTGTACGTACGGAGAAACATCAATCAACCGGTCTTTTGCCGTACAACGAAAGCGCCCTCACTTTTTTCGTGGTTTCACCGGTTAAACATGCATGGATGCATTGTGTTAGCGTTCTCCCTTACTTTTATTTCTATGTAGTAAACACGTTCCCGTTCAGGGTTACCCTAACTAAGTCAATTCATGGAAAAGGTGGCGCTCCACCATTAATTGTTGCTATTGACTTACACACTATACAGACCTCCTTACTCGGTCTCTCATTCCTTATCAAAGTTTTCAACACTAGCTTGTGACCACGGACTTCAATACATGGACAGAGGATTGCGCAATCAATACTGTCGCCACCGTTCGAACAAATTTAGGCTAACCAAGATGGCCGCCGGGTTGCCACCATTTGCCCAATTTGACGATGAATCTGCAATATTTCAGACAAAATATCAGTATGAATGGAAGAAAAATAGCACAGTCCTTCATTCTATTTGATGAATTTGATCTGAGCTTGCATTCTTTCGAAAATATTACAAGTTTTTCACGCAATTTGTCGATACTGAGCCACTTGAGCAAGTCCAAACTTTTACACACAAGACTATGGCAGGCAGCCATATTGCTAAGCCTATTCGTGTACGTACGGTGGAGACAATTTACGCATAGGACGTTAGTGCAATATGCTCTGTCCATATATATAAGAAGTCCGTGCTTGTGACCCATCAATGCGAAGCTCACGTGTTGCTTGTTACTGGCACATGAAACTTCCCGTAGCATGACCATTGACTTTCCGAGCTACAGGCGTATGAATACAAAACAAGTGATCCGTCCCCCTTGTCACTCACCAATATATAAGATAGGTCCGCTGTCTTTCCAAAGCCTCGCAATCAGCTCAGGTGGAACCAATTTCAAACCATTTTTGCACAGCATAATCTCCAACTCAATCACTACCAAATAACATTCAACAAAGGATTCACTGCCCTCTCATAACACGGTCAAAAATCAATCCAAACAAAATTTATAGGGACTAACATGTAGAGGGTTCACCTTCTGGCCAAAAGTGCAATTCAAAAATAACATAGAAAAAATAAAAAAAAATATGTAATGGTGGAGCGCCCCACCGATTAGCAATTATTTTTTTTTCCCATGGACGAACGTGGGGCAAATCGAGTTTTCAAAAAATTTTTAAATTTGTTTCAAAATGAAGGTTAGGGTTAGATTTTAGGTAAGGGTAGCATGGATTGGGTTATTTGGCCCGTTCTTTCATAATCCGGCGTCAGAATTACAAAAAAGGGTCGAAAAGCTGTCATTTTGGAATTAGAGGTGTGGCCTATTTCCATGAAGCTGATTGGTCCATTGGCCAGATTTTCCCTGACTCGTCCTGGGAAAAAACTACGCACCCCGTTAAGACGGCAGGGAAAACGCGGAGGGAGACTTGGTCAAGTTTAAAGAACCGCTGTCTTCTTTTACAAATCATCACACCATGAAACGTGGACAATGGTCACCTATTGTTGGCAGATGCTTAGCCCTACCCCTAAGAAACTTAATCCATAGTTACAATACAAGAAGGGCATTTTACAGGCGGTCATTTATGAAAATTCAGTCCAGGGTGGCGGTCGTTTAGAAAGTAGAGTTGCTGTGGGAACCTAGGCCAATTCGGTATCAATAATGACAGGTCTCCCGGCGACTTACGGAGCCGGGAGCCCTGTCTTTATTGATACCTTTCGTATCAAATGCAACTCTACGATGAAAATAATGGAATCGATTTCATTTAAGAATGAGGAAAAAATTCATAACAAACTATTAGCAAATTTCAAGCGAAAAAAATGCAACTTCGTGGAGAAGGGGGGGGGGGGGTTGTACGACTTGATAATAGGCTACATGCCAATAGCGTGTTTAGTTGACTGATTCGGAAATTTACAGTAAGATATGATTAACAAAACGAAGAATAATTAAGAAAAGAAAAATTGGGGACAAAGCAGAAGTCCGATAAAAGCTACAAAAAGGAAAGATATGAAAGAAAAAGCAACTGTAAACAGTCGACAGTTCCTCAAACACTAAAACCGCCAAAACGAGAAAAAACACACTGCCCAGTCTCCAGGAGTTCTTGAACTCACGGTACTTAAATCAGTCGGAGTCCGAGCGCACTTACCAACAACGCCCACTCCGCATGCTTATTAATCCAGCGCATTATAATTAATTAATATTTATAGTCTATGGTGGTAAGTTGTGTGATATACAAGGTAGAAGTTGCCGGATGTAAGGGGGGGATCGGTGAGCTCGGAGCGAGCACCCCCTTTTCACTCTGCATCCTTAAATATTGGTACCGTACTTCACAAATTGCCTGAAACACGCCCCCAAAATTTGTTTCAGCATGCTTGAATGTTTATGCTACCTCATGTTTTATAGCATGGCTTATAATGAACGTTTTCCATAAAGAGCCTGCCACTATAACAATGACATCGAATAGGGGTGGGGAAGGGGGCAATGGAAAAGTTCAGGAGCCGTGGTCTTTGCCTGTCGCAAAATTTTCCAATTTCTTCTGTAAACGTGTAGTCGGGATAGTCCTAGTTGTACGATAAAATGTGTAATCCCGACGCTGGCCGAGGATAGCGCCCGCATCTGCGCGACATGGGTTAGTCCCCAGAACTTCCCTATATAGGACTGCAGCCTGAAGCATCGAAAAGGGAGACGGAGTGCCGTAAGGGTCGTGGAGGAGTAAAATTCAAAATTTTTGGCTCGCAATTTTGGTTTTCAGGCGTGAAATTGGAAAATTTGGGGGATTTTCCTACAGGACCTGCACTCATTTAAATCAAAATGTCAAGTAAACCACAAGGGACGATTGGCTTATGTGGACTACTTCATATTTTAACGTTTTCCCGACTACACTGGGAAATTTGAGGAAACGACCTTGCGGGGATCCGTCCTCGACGTCCGGAGGGACATACATGGCACCTAACCCCCATCTGATTTCACCCACTGACCGTCCGCTACGACGATCAGTCCCCTTTCTGACTTCCCAGCTTGGTCTCAAGATCATGAAATCTTCCAACTCGAACACGACATTTTCGGCGCCCTTCGGGCGCTTGTAGAGTTCGAGCTTTTACTTAATTGTGACTTTTGAACATGCTACAACTTTTTCAATACGGAACCAAAATCAAAAGGTAAAAATACGCGAATCAATGGAAGAATGATTTCTGGTACACGTGCGCCGCTTTCTGAAGTTTAAATAAATGCTAAGACTTCTCTTCTTGCAAATCCTTACCGTAATGATATGGTAATTTTAAGATCTACTGACGGCCAGCTTGTCGGCTGTTCTGTGATTGCTATCTTTAACCTGAAGGAGCATTTTGCATTCAAGTGCGTATCAAGGGAGGGAGGTGGAGAGCGATATGGGGGCGCCCCGCCGGGTTGAAGACAGTTTACTATACACTCTTCCATACGGCCGTCATACTCTCGGCATTTGTAAAACTTGAAGTCACCCCCCCCCCCTTCAATTCAATGATCCTGCATAAGCAGATGTACAAGGCTGTCAACGAACCCGTTACCATTCCTTTATTATTAGCTTCATGGAGCACTTGAAATTTGGTCCGATTTACACACTAAAACGGGCCTTAATTGTTACGCTGCCTCTCATTCCTTGGTCAAAGTTTTCACCGCGAGCATGTGACCCCTCTATACAAAGCTCACGGGCTGGTTGTTACCGTCACATAAGAATTTTCGCAGCATGGTCATTCACTTTTTGAGCTTCAGGCGCATGAATAAAAAAAACTTGTGATCCGCCACCCCCGCCCCTTGTCACTCACCAGTATATGAGATAGATCCGCTGTCTTTCCAAAGCCTCGCAATCGGCTCAGGTGGAACCAATTTCAACCATTTTTTCACAGCATAATCTCCAACTCAATCACTACCAAATACATTCAACAAAGGATTCACTGCCCTCTCATAACACGGTCAAAAATCAATCCAAACAAAATTTATAGGGACTACATGTAGAGGGTTCACCTTCTGGCCAAAGTGCAATTTTATGTAATGGTGGAGCGCCACCTTGATACAACAGAAACGTTCTGACTTTATTTGGCAACACATTAGGGCAGCCTAGATCTCCCTAGTCCCAGTTCTTGGACAGAAGTTACAATAAATTGGAAGTGGGAGTGAGCCCCAGCCATCTGCTTAAAGGTAAGTAGTTTTACATCTTAACATTATTACGCAGGATGCGGGGCCGCACGTGGCCTTTTGGCTCTGCTCCCGCTCGCCGCTGATGGTGCTCTCGTGGAACTAGGCCTAACGTTAGACTTAGTGGACTCGCTGGGTGGTATTCCAGAAGAACACAGGCGCCCCTTAACATTGTATAGTATACCATATACTATGTATTATATATGATGGCATAACCTAACAAGGCCACTCTAAGAAAGTTTTCGTTTTTAAAAAAAACAAGACAAAAGAATGTGAATCTGTTTGTACCTGAAAAAGTTCTGGCGCACTTGGCCTTATTTGAGAGCTATAAATCTTTACCACAGATTTTTCCTTTCAAGAGATACAATTAAGGGCCCGACTGGAAAACATGTATGTTACGCCGAAGATCTTCGGCGTGGCACTCAAGCAGTCACGCCAAATTCCTGGCGTATTTCATCAGCCTGAAGTCAGATCCCTACTTGGCGTGGCGTATAAAAGCTGTGCGGATATATTCATTGGCGTGGCGTGAAAAGCATCCGCTAAAAGAACCTAAATTCAAGACAAAGAAAAATGAAAATCCTCAAGAATTACAGCTTAACTTCTTCGACAAAACACTTGACATGCACACCTAGCACACGACGCAAAGTTATACAGCATAACATATGCAGCCCTGACCAATGAACGTTTCCGGCTGGAACTTACTTGATAGACTGACATCACTTCTAACCAATCAACGCTCAAGCAACGTTAATGTCGTAGGCCCGTGAGACAATGATAACATCGCAGCATTGCCGAACACCAGGTCAATAACACAGACATCGAGATAACAGAATAATTGCACTGTGGGCATGAGAGTGTTTTACCGCGTTACGAGTCAAGCTGATGGATGGGCTTGTGGAGCTGGGATTCGATCAACTGCTTGCAACCACATTTTACAGAGCCAGCAATTCTGACTTAAATGCGGAGAAATATTGACTGTTTTAAGTACAAGGTACACTTGTCCTATGGCGGGTAAGTCTGATAAACCCCTTGCAGGTTGGCAGATCAGTGGCACTTTGGTGTGTAGCGTGTGCCACAAAGAAACTTCTGGTGCCCATAAATGTTCATTATGTATGAAACATACACATGCCATATGTGGGCAACTGCAAGAAGGGGGTGAAGAAGGATACGGATCATCAGTCGTCTGTTTCAACTGTTCAAAAGGACAGAACAGAAGGGGTAAGCAAGGTTTGATTATTGTGCTTAGATTCCATTATCTGCTAAATTCGTGTGACATAAGAAAAATGTCTCAATTTGGGGAAGTCTTGGGGTGAACTCTCTAAGATACAAACATAACAGATTTCAGATTTTCCGCATCGTTTCAAAAATACGATTTTATCTTTCTTTTCTTTTCTTTTTTTTTTTTTGATATGGAGATATACTGACATGATTCATCCAGTACCGCTGCCTCTGTTAATGCGTGGATTGTCGTATTGTTTGATCTATGAAAAAATTGTTCTCCTTTGCACACGATGCGTTGTTTGCTTGGCATTGCAAGAAAATATGTGATGATTACAAATTTCTTATTTTTCTTTTCTTAATGACGAAAAACAGACATAAAGCGCAGATGTGATGATTAGAAATTCTGTATATTTCTTTTCTTATTGTCAGAAAACACGCATAATGTAAACTTCTTTGTTTATTATTTCAATTGTAACATTTCTCACCCTTTTTTTAGACTGTCAAACCGAGGCTGGTCAGTCTTCAACCGCAAGTTCTGAATTAAAGAGGAAAGCCTCTTCATGTAAGTAAATGTGAAGTGTTGTTTGACAAAAAAAAAAAAAATCATTAGTAATAATGTCAATTAATACATGCAAGAAAATTTCAGAGAATATTAGATGAGATAGGCCTATAAATAAAATGAATACCCATTTCTGGTACTCTTATTCCAGCCTCGGTCCTGTCATGTTCTTGAAGTCGTAGATATAGTCCGGGCGCGGATCCAGGGGGAGCTGGGTGCTTGGGGCACGCGCCCCCTTTCAAACCATTTACCTATAGAGGGATTTCATGTGACGTCACGCGCAATCGATTCCCGGGCACTGAAGGGCAAAACACACACGCAGTAAGCGTATTTGCAATACACGCGCACGACATAACCATAGATACTACTGTGACACAATGGACGCGTGTCCGTCAAAACAAAAAAGACGCGCGATCTTGCCCTTCAAAATTGCGTCTAGTTGGTTAAAGTCACGTGACTGAAATCCCTCTATAGAGGGGTTTCACCGAAGTCACGTAATCGCGCGTCTCTTTGTTTTGAAGGGCAAGATCGCGCGTCTCTTTGGTTTTGACGGGCACGCGTCCATTGTGTCACAGTAGTATCTATAGTTATGCCGTGCGCGTGTGCTGTAAATACGCTCACAGCGTGCGTGTTTTGCCATTCAGTGCCTGGGAATCCTTCGCGTGTGACGTCACATGAAATCCCTCTATACCTTTATCATTACAGGAACCTCTTCTTGAAAGGGTCTGGACATGTGGAGAATCCTATTTCCCCACTTCCTCGCGAAATCGTGGATCTTCAGTCTATACCGTTTATTAAGTTATGCAAAACCAATGAAAATAATGAAATTATAGAATTGAAAATAAAATCTTTGCATTTTACATCAATAACGTCAGAAAGCAGTTCAGAATTAGTGCGAAGTACAAGGTCCATCGAAGCAGTGGCGAAGCTATGGTTTCAGGCTAGGATTTTTTTCGAACGTAGTGGTGCAACTACAAGGAGGGGAGGTTAGGTAAACCCCAGAGGCCCCTAGCGGTAGGGGCCCCCAATCCATACTATGATGCAATCCATCGGCATAGACGAAACATTTATTGTACATGGAAGTCAGATTTGCAATCTTTCCATCATCCTCATCCATTTACAAAACTTACACAATATTCCTTTTTCGGGCACGTGACATGTCTCCCTGTTGGAATACAAAGGTTTCGTCCTTGGAACACTTCAACACACCAATTGCCCATTAAGGGGTACCTGACAAAAAATTCCCCACTGGTCCCGGACATCGTAGTTGCGCCACTGTCCAAACTGCATACTCTGATGAGACTTGTGAATTTTCCTTCTTTTTTTTTCTTGTTGTAAGCCTACATAATAACCAGATTTTTTCAATATGAAAGATGCATAAATTAAAGACAAAAAACATTTGAAAATTAGCTTTGAGGAAGAAGAAAATTGTCACATAACCACTAGGCTAGCACCCTTGCTATTGATCGTAAGTCACTGAATGTGAATCATTTATACAATAAATCATCGAGATGGATTCCAATACAGGCAAAGTGATTATCAAATTTCTTATTTTATGTGAACGATGAATTCGGAAATGCTGCCTACCATTCAACATGGGCCAGCCAGTGTGACACTATAGATAAAGTTATGTCTTAAATTGTTTTAATTCTTGTTCAGTTGCTGAAAAGTGGTGGTTAGTAAAGAAACCAAAGAAGGACCCCAAAGAAGCCTGGGCGTTATGTATTACTTGTTTCAGGTGAGTTAGATAGTTCAGCAAATTATGTTTTAACCCTTCCTAGTCTGCCTGTATAGATGAGATAGTGGAAAATGGGCAAAAGGCATATTCGGGATTTCGAAAATCCTGATTTATTATTTCAGGGTTTCATTCCATATCGGGATAATATCCCCTGGCCCCAAGATCATTTTTACAGTGGGACCCACAGGGGCTCGGGCCTCCGAAAACCCCACATTTAGCCCACACCATACTAGAGGTTTAATAGATTCGTTGTAATCTCTTTGGTATGTACATGTTTTGAAAATTTACTTAGGCCAAATTTTCTTTTATAAAAGGCGCGGATCAAAGATTCGTCGAAGGGGGGGGGGGGATTACGTCATTACGTTTTCGCTCGGAGACCCTTGAAAAAGATGTTGGTCTAATGATAAAGATATAGAAACAAAGTCTGAAAGGGGCGGCCCCGTGCACCCCCTGGATCCGCTCCTGAATAATAGTTTCTTTCAATATTGTTGGTCATAAATAAGTTTCTTGGACTTTAACCTGATTTGACCGTTATCTCCAAAACAAAAAGGACATCCTTATAATAATGATATTCATCACAATATGGATCAATACATAGTATTTATCAGAAAATATTTGTAACTTGGCATGTGCAGTCATCCCAATTGGATCGTCTGAATTAGTAACTCATGGATGACTCTTCTTACTCATGTGACAATACTTTTAATGCTTAATTGTAAATCCATGTAGATTAATACCCTGTTTACCCTTAATATGCAATTTTTATCTTCCACAATATAAGAAATATTTATCTTCAAAGAAATATGATGAAATTTGTAAAACGTACTTCATATTACAAAACGAGATTGGGATGGTAGTTTATTTTCATCAGTGTTCATACCAACTGAAAGTCAATTACTACTTACATCCATTCTCTCCACTTTCTTGACAGGGGGGGGGACTGATAGCAGAGCCTATTGTCTTGCTTCCTGATCAGATCAACTCTATGAATATATCAAACAGGAACTACAAATAAAACAAAAATTAATTAGTGTTACCACTGAAAAGAATTAGGGGTATCTTTTGAGAATGGGTCACATAAATGAGCATGGTGGACAGGGTGTGGGTAGAGCGGGTAGCAGAAGGGTGCAGGCTTAGGGCAATGTGGATGATATGGGTGAACTAGGTGTCGATTGTGGGTACAGGTGACATGATAGGTGTGAAAGATGGGTGCAGATGGTGTGGATGGTGCTTATGGATCATGGGGTAGGTGTTTACATTGGGTTTTGGTTATGTAACCAGTGTAGGTGGTGGGTGCCATGTGGTGGAGGATGTGACACATAAACAATGGACACAAGAATAGCAGTGGATAGCATTCTTAGTGGACTGATTTCAAAACAATTTAAGCAATTAAAGCTGTGACCCTTTCAAGTGATTACATATTTGATTTTATAATACATGTCCAGATAATAAAGACATAAAAGCTTAGTTCCAGAAGTCTGCCTGTTTAACATCACAAATTTACATCAAGAGGTGCAGCGCAGTGAACTTAACATTTGTTTGAAGATCAAAACTTGCATATCCAATGTGCTACTGAAATGCAGTCCACAACCCTATATACTGAGGAAAAACTTATGTTGACATTCTATCACTGTTAAGGTAAGGTAAAGGCAAAAGGGGAGAGTGGGGATGATGGATCTGGTAGGTGGAACACTTTCCAAATGGGTAGGATGCCAAGAAAAAGACAGAGACAAAGGTTCATATAATTCAGAAATGCATACATCTAACGTTATATTTAGTTAAAATACACCCAAACCATTTTGCAATTATGGGTTCATAATTCTGCAGCACAGAGTCCATTGCCTTAGGTTTACAATGTTTATTACTAAATTTTACAACAACTCAATATTTAATCAGATGAAACTGAGGTGTACTTTTATCCAATCTATGGATCTGGATCTCGGAACTTCAAGTAAAAGGCAAATGACCACTTCATTATCACTTCTTACCTCTGTGTATGTTGGGCCAACTTCATGGTCTGGATGAAACTGCAGTGAATATTGGCTTCAATTTACGTATGATTCCTGAAAGGAAAAAGAATATCAGTAATATTACTTAGCAATGATCACTGTAACTATGTATGTAAGACACATGTAGTATTCATACATCTCTTGTCAGCAGACACAAGTGTAATAGTCAGACATCTGGTTTAGTCAGTTTGACAAATATGTAATCACAGACATCTGTAACAGTCAGACTGACACAGCTGTTACAAAGGTTCAGTCAGCTCTATTATAGTAAGTAGTAAACATCTGCTATATTCACTCATGTTCCTATTTTGTAGTGCCACATATAGTAATAGTGTAATTAGGGATGTACCGGATCTGGAATTTTAAGATCCGGCCGGACCGGATTTTACCGGACAGTACGAACTATCCGGCCGGATTAAATCCGGCCGGACCGGATTTTTTCAATAGGAATCTTATAACTGAAATCAGGGTCCAAATAAAATAGAAGTACCAATGGTACATAATGGCAGAGGTGTCAGCAGGCTTAGAGATCACCCATTAGGCATTAAGAGTAAATTTTAATGATCAATACACAACTCCACTACAAATACTGGAAAGGGATCATCTTTTTCAATGAAGGATTAAGTCTACAGTATTCCCTTTCCCATCCCATCCAGGTACATGTGATAAAAGTCTGTTGATTTTTGACCTCCATGGATTTAAGAGACTTTAATCAATTCACTTATGTGTAGCTTTTGTTTTTGTTTAGTTTTCATTTCTTTTAACTTGGCATTAATTCAAATCATTTCTTAATTAGTTAAATGCAATTCAGTATTAAATTCAAATGTGTGACTGAGATAATAATGCACTTGTCAGTTGTAACCACGGTCCCCCACACCCGGGCATAGCGGGGACTTAGGCCGGGATGTGATTTATAGCAATGTAACAAGTGTTTGTCCTCCCTGGCTACATTTGAATAAAGTCCCGGTAGGGCAGGGCAGCATTTCAATGCACATCCCCCGCTAACTTCAATACAATGGCCCCGCATAGTGGGGCAGCAATTAACCGAACATGCAGTATTTTCATGAATGCAAATGCTGGGGTAACTACCCGGCCCATTTTTTTGCAATGTACATCCTGGCTAAAAGTCCCATTACATTCCCCCCATAGTGGGGAGAAATTAAACTGCACATCCCTGGCAAAAATGGTGCAACAGCCCCGCTATGGCCCAGATATGGGGGCCGTGGTTACAATTGACAAGTGCATAATCTCAATCAGAAACTAGTAAAAATTAAAATACGTAGTTTCGAAAGCCTACTAACTTGTTATGGGCAGGGCCTGGGCCCCTGGCATAAATTTAATAAAGAGTTAGCCTCTGAGATTTTGGTTTTTTTTGGGGGGGGGGGTTCTTTGTTTTTGCTTTTCTTTTTTTTTTTTGAAAACTAGATTAGACCCCTCATCCAAATATACACCTGACACCAGTATAATCTTCCAGCATTCAAACACAAATATCTGAAGTGAAATTTACCTTAACATATGTTTTAAATATTATCATACAGGGTGTATTCAGTAGCTACTGTAGGCTTGTTTTGAAGCTACTACAGAATTGATTGGTCAAAGATGACATAATTCAGTTTATAATTTCATTTCTTCTTTCGGTAGATCAACATTTTCCTTAACAACACAGGTATCTGGTTGTGCATACAGTAGACTATTTTATCAAGGCATGTAAATTGGGAGGGGTCTTTCTTAAATAAATGTAATTGGTGGAATGAGAAATTTTCTTGGTGTGGCATGCCCTGTTGTAGGGGATAATGTCTATAGCCCTTGCTCATTGATCCCCCAGCATAGTCCACCATCTCAATGGTCCAAAAGGGAACTAATGAGATATGGAACCAATGGGATTTATGATTATCTTTATACAAATTTTGTTTCATTTACAAGCAACTAGGAATCACTGAGATGTTTGTGTTTTTAGTTTTAACCTGAGTTGGCACAACTTGTGAATGGAATGTATTCCCTTCCATGGGAGGGACTCATTTTTGAAAGATAATCCCTTGTACCCGTCTCTCCAACCCCCTTTGTGACAACACTGGTTTAAATTAGTTCTTTTTATCTTGAACATCTCTTAAATGTACTTGCAGGGCATTTTACTAATGATTCACAAAAAGTCCGGTTCCGGCCGGATTTTTAAAAAAGTCCGGCCGGAACCGGAACCGGATAATTTTTGATTATCCGGCCGGATAGTCCGGCCGGACCGGATATCCGGTACACCTCTAAGTGTAATGCATATGTCATAGTCACAAATATCTGTTATTGTCAGTCACAAATATTGTCACGCAAACCACCTAACCTTCTGTTATCGTCAGTCCAGACATGCTCTAGTTACAGTCAGTCCAATACATCCTACAGTTAGATCTAGATGAGGTTTTAAACGCGCTCAGTTTTCTAACCAATTGGTTTAGTTGGGCCTAAATACCTCTGACCTCCACTGAAAACAATAGTGTTTCTTTCTTTCAATATGATAAAGTTCATACCACATACCAAGATTTCCAATCATTGCTATCTTGGAGATATCGTGCTACAAGCAAGCATCACAAACACACATACACACAGCACACGGGGCATCACCATCGTCACTAGATTCGTGTGACTACCGTCAGAGAATTAAAAAAGCACACCATTTTTAATCTCATATAAAATTCATAACCCACTATACAGCAACCTAAGGTGTTCTGTCCAACAAATTTTTCCTCTTATGTGATGGTGGATCACAGAATGGTTAGAGGCTGTGCAGGTGAGGGGTGTAGAAGGGGGGGGGGGGGGGTCAATGGTCTAAGTATATCCATAATGGTCCTGCATACCTTGGCTTGTCCCCTCTTTTCTGCTTATACAGGAGCCTAGGGCATACAGGTTCATATCTGAATCACCTTAGACTGACCCTTTCATTTTATTCAGATACCAAAGCATATTTCCATAGTGTTTGCATTCAGGTATAATCATTAATGTCATATGTTCTTTTTCATTTCAAACTATGCCTGCCTGAGGTACACTATGCTGTTTTTGAGAGATGTAAAACTTCAATATGACACAATTAATTGTGCAGATGAAGTTCAAAATTGAATTTTTATATAGCCTGTTTTATGTTTCTCCCATTAGCAAATGACTTGCCCAATCTAGGAAGCATGCGTATGCATTAGAGTAGTGTCACGACCCTAATGGGATTTATGATAAGACATCTTCCATAGTTTTGAGTTCTGAATTAAAAATATACCATATTCAAGTTCTTTCTTTTTCTAAGAAAGCTGGTTAATAACCCGACATGGAACCCCCCCCCCCCCGCCCAAAAAGAAAACAACTTTCACAGCCGTCTCCTACATAGTGAAGCAAAGAGTGACAAAATAGATGGTACAAATCTCGCTATGTTTGAAAAATTGTTGCTGCAGTCAGTGTTCTGACAGAGTAACATTTAATTTTTGGGGACAGTATCCCATGCAAAGTATACCTTTGAGCGTCTACTGTACATATATTAGACTCTTTTATATAATCTCACACTCACTACCTTACATATTTTTATCCCTTTCTAGTCTTCTTGCAAGCTAGGACATCACATTCTGCTGGAAAAATGTACTTTGTACATATGCATGATGGAACCATTTGGATTTGAGGGGGGCATAAGTTTTTTTTTGCCAAATCTGTGTACCTTTTAAGCCAATTTTGCCAATTTCTAATAATTTTGCCCATTCATTACTACAAATTTTGCCACCAGTTGCAACAACTTTTGCCCAATTTCTACAATTTTGCCTGAATTTTTGAGGTTGTTCCAAAAATTTGCCTAGTTCAACTATTGTGCACCTAATTAAGGGTTGTGAATGAGACTATCCTCTGGTCTGATATAGTGCAATGATGCACCAATTGTGTTACAAATCAAACAGGTATAAGTTGTATATGCCATTTTTGACGTCCTAGTCACTGTTTTCATTCCAAGTGATATTTGCACAATAGAGTTGGTAACCTGAGTTCAAGATTTCTGACGCCAGAGAATCGCACGAAAAGGTTAATTATCAAGAAAGACTTTACACCCAGAAGAACATGTCCTACACAGATATTTTCCTACTCTAGAATTACCATCTACTTTACACCTCACTGCAGAATTGTAAGGGTTTCATGTTACCTGTAACACAAAGATTAGGTTTCTTGGTATTGCTCACTAGACGGAGTTTCAGAAGAACTTTCATCCTCATGATATGGTGAAAATCTTTGGGAAAACCTCTCTAGTACTACTTGGAATTCACTGCCTGTCAAGTCTGGATTGACTGATCCAGTGGAGAGGATGGACTGATCTCAGTGGAAGTAGATGACTCAACCAATGAGCTGTATGGTCCAGTGTTTCCCTCCACTTCTGTGTGTGGCCTTCCTTTAGGTAGAGAGATATAACTTTTTTTGCAGAAAGAGGTCTGAGCTTGCAATGTGTTGGATAAGCTGGAAGGCTGGAGAGGTCAAACCTATAACCCAATAAAGTGTAACTCTTCAAATAACACATGGTATTCACCACAATTCTTCTGAAAAGAATGCCTGGTATATTCCCCACAAACAAAAACTATGCAGGGGTAAATTATATTCAGTAGTGTCATGTTCACCTTTCCAACGAACAAGCTTAGCATTACAGGATCTGCTGGGCCTAGCCGAGACTACCAGTGTGTCATAAAATACATCCACTCAACAAGCGAAACTTCTTATCAGTTATGGGTACAGCATTATGGATAATTCACCTTTTTGTCATACATTCCCCTGACATTATGACATAGACATGGTTGCTCCAACTTTAAGATGACTATCATATTCACTTCAGTTGGAAAATTGCAAAAAATCAGTGTTCAAATTTGTTTTTTTGTTTGTTTTTTTTTTGTTGCAATGAAGACTGCTTGTTGCTCGATTAGAACACCCTGTTGCTAACGAAAACCACCCTAACAAAGATGCTGTTTTCCTTTTACTTTTCCCCAATTTTGTTGAATGAACAGGGTTGTCATAAAAAGGAATCAAAACCAGTTTTAACCACAAAGCAGATGTTTAACCTGATTTAAACCAGGCAAAACCTAGGTTTAAGCCAGTCAAACTGTCGAAACCTTTATTTAGACTCAAAGGGCCAAGCTAGAATTCATACGATCCAACCAACTTTGCTATATGAATGACTTAGGATGTTTCATATTAAAGCCAAAGTTTTTATTTGCTTGCTGATGAATGTTTCTCATTGTGATTTGTTTTGTATACTCTACAATAATAACATATTGTGCAACTGGGGAAGTACCTACAGGTAATACAGATGACTGGTGCACTGCAAACTACTGTAGGGTAGAGCCTGTGGTTATGGCAATAATGACATGCACTGTGGGGGTTTATTTTATCAGAAAAGTCATAACCAGTGTACTACTCTTGTCCTTTTTTTCTGAGAATTACTATCACAGAGAAATGAAACTCATGCTGGTTCCCATATGAAAAGCATGGGCATAAACTAATTTCCACTTTGTTTTAAACTTTGTCATAACATATGGCCTAACCAATTAATTAAGAGCACTATTAACCTTGTGTAATTTATCATGACTAATTTATCATATGTATATTTTCTAATGTGCCGACATTTAGAATTTTTAATGTAGTTTAATTCTTCTATCTCCTGTACTACCGTATTTGAAGAAATGCTGTAGGCCTAGACCTGTGTTTTTACGCCCTAAAAGACAATTTTTACCAGCCTATTGGTTAAAGAGGAGCCATGCTTTCAGTGCTTCACTTACCATCAACTATAATGTTTATTATTGATCAATAGCTTTCTGCTTAGTATAACACCACTTGCTGTATCCCCAGTGCCAACATGGAATTATAATCTTCTTAATCGTTTGTCCAATCCCATTGAATAAGCTTCATCAATGAGCCCTTTTGAATGAAAGTAGCACGTAGTTTGTACCCGATGAGGTTTTATAATTTAAAATAAAATAGTTATAAATACTTGGATTGGGGGCACTAAAAACCTACCCACCTAAAAAATGCTACACTATATCCTTAATTAATATTATTTTCTTGGTCTTTGCCTTTAATTAAGGCTTGCAACATTTACTGGACAGTTCTGTTCCATTTTATGTCAAATAGCGCATTTTGCGTTATGACCAGTTTTTGACAACTTTTAGGGGGTCAACCTGCCTTGGTTTAAACGGGGTGTCTTAAACCCGCCCCGGTTAAACCGACCAACCCTAATGAAAAACTATGAAACCATCAAAATGACCATTACTGTACATTTCAGACGTATTGGATGTATTTTCATTCAGGTCTGAAAATAATCAAGGAGTTTTGCAGTGCGAACATCAATGTTCACTTTTTCTTTCGATGGAATCTATGAATGAGCGAATTTGGGAGTGGTCCAAATATATGATCATATTACATGGATTAGAGAAGGTGTTAGACGTTGGGAATCACTAAACATGAAGAGAAAAGTATTCCCTTTTCAAGAGGACACCAAAATATTTTTGTGCTTCATGAATATCACTTGTACTGCATATAATTAGCGGTCAGAATTAGCAACACATGCCACTACCTGTTGGTGAATTTAACCTCCCCACGAAAGATGGAAGGGGACTTCTTATTGGGGTTTTGAGATAACTGACCTAACCTGGCATTTCTCATCAGAGGAATATAGCATTGAAAGGTCTGCCTTATTATGTGTCACATCAAGCCAAAGGGCATAAAACATGGTTGTCTAATTCCTTATGTAAATTCATAAATATCCTTGTTTGGGAAAAGGGTCACTAATACAGCAATTTATTCATGAAAATATTTGCAACTTAAGAATGAATCAAGATGAATTAGAGTACTGTGGCATGAAAGTATAACTTCTCCAATGACTACACTTGATGATTGTTCAGTCTTTTCCTGATTTTCAAATTATATAATATCACTAGGTGGTTGTAATTAGCAACGGGCAATAATTACAGTACCCTTTATACCCTAGATCAGTGAAATCCCTATGATTATATATGTACACAAAAAGTGCTACACATTCTTTGGCACTTGAATAGCATTTACGCCAGCTTGTATGGTAAATTGCAATGCAGACCAGTAAATTATTCCCTTGCTAATACGTTACATCGATTACATCAGTAAAAAATGTTTGCAGATGTCAACTGCCATGTGTAGGCCCTAGGCTATGAACAGGAACTTCTTCTATGCCTACAGCAATCAAAATGTTGTGCATGGCGTCACATGTCACGCACGACTGCATTCCTGATTTCAACAAATATTTCGAATGCACAATCAATTTTACAAAGTGGCAAATTTTGAACAGTTTGTTTCAATTTTTCAGGAACTTTCAGAGGTTTCAAAGTGGATAAAAAACACTGTATTGTACAGTAAGTGTAATATTTATTCAAATTCAAATTATTTCTCATATGCACAACGTACACAATGTTCTCCACTGGCTGTTTGTTCTCGGGGGCTCCGCCTGTCGAAAATCTGCCACACTACTATAGCGCCCAGTACCACTTTGCCGCCCGCATAGAAATTGACATCCCCCCGGATCAAGAAGGCTGTCTGTAAGCTCAATCAAACACCAGACAATTAATCATTTTGACTGCCTTTTATATGTAATTTCAAAACTGACTGACAGCACTGTTAATAAAACACTGAGATGCAACCCAGCTCACTTGCACTGAGGTCTTATATCATTCAGCCGGTTTTTTCCCTGGCCTTTTGAACGTCGCCGGTCGCGACGTTCAAACTAACCTTCAAAAACAGAAAAGGACCTCGACGTTCAAAAACAGCACCGCACGTTCAAAAATTCCTCCGCTACCCTAAAAAATGTTACTTAAACTTTGTCACGAGTCGCCGTTTTTGGAGTAATACAATGTGCAGTGAAACCACGAAAAGCTTATTCCAAAACCTTCACGGCAAATTACTGCCATGGTATACTACCGTCGCGGTAAATCCTTTCGTGCCTAACGTACCCACGTCATACCGCAAGTCTCAAGATGCAAACAGAAAGCTAAGCGTCGGTGTGTATGCATGCCACACACGTACACGGAGTCAGCAACCCTCTTTCATCTCATCACTAACCCTCAAGTTTAAGTTTACATGTCATTATTTGGTAATGATTATGTACATTTCCACGTGAGCAAGTCGAGTAACTATACCTGAGACGCAAACCATAGGTATTATAATTTCTGTGGACTGGCAACTTGCAAAGCCAAAACCAAATGCCCGTTGGCAGGTTATAGCTAGGCGGGGCTTGTTGTCTCGAATTTTCAACCCAACGAATAATGAAATATCTAAGCATTTGACCGACAATATTATTGATAACGTGTCCTTTGTAAAAATACTTAACTTTGGCATTATCAGGGCCCGCCAAAAATCTACTCACTTCGCATCTTGCTGCTTTCAAACTTCACAATAGAACCACATTTTTTGTGTCGAAACTGGGTAGAAAAATTCGTACACGGGTACCCAAAGAGCATTACCCGTCGGGTACCCGACCGTAAACCTTGCAAAACATCTAAGCCTAAGTTTAGTGCATTGGTATGCACATACATTCAAACTCCACCCATCGGCCCTTATCTCTGGTCGGATCGATCTTGTTGAAAACAATACGTCACATTTTCTATATCTACAGTGCCGTTGGTCCTTAACCTCGTGAAGTGTGAATCAGACGGGAAATTAATAATTTGACCATATTTTTAGTGCAGTTAGTACAAATTTTAAACCAAGTCCTATCACTAACTTCCTGTGGCTTTTGTGTTCAAGTGTGGCCGTAACGTTTTGCATCAGAAACCCAAATATAACATCCGTTGTCACTGCAACTTCTGTACTGTAATGTACTCTCAACCATGTGGATCAAATTCTCGTAAAATGTTTGCTGTTACCCTCTTATGAAAATCCACCTTCGTGATAATGACATAAAAAAAACTTTCTAATGCATCTACCTAGCCGAGATTCACCCGCACAGTAACACAGCACCGTTAAAATGGTACGGTAAGATACGGCAGACACCGTGTACGTACGGCTGTCCGGAGTGCTCTCTCTCTGTAGTTTAGCACCATGATTTGGCAAGTTCCATTTTGGCGCAATGGGGGGTACGTAAAATACTGGGAAAATATTTGCTCTTATTTTGCATATATTTAGAGAAACTTTGGAATAAACTTTGCAAGTATTTGAATAGGCATAAAAATTACGCATCAATATTGAGATAGGAATCCATTTTAGTATGTAAGGAGTGTACCTAGATCGAAGTACAGGAAAGAAATTTTTTTCGTGCACCACAACCGCAAAATACACCTTGAAAGAATTTGTACGATTTTTAAATCTGAGGGAGTGAATTTTGCTTCACAAAAAGTTTCTCCACCAAAATACGAAGTTCTGGGCGACTGATTCAGTCAAAAGAATATTATTGTGTTTGTAATAAGTCATATCTTTATGTAGACATAACTGTATCAACCAAAATTACTTCTTTAGATCATGAAAATCAGTCATGTTAATGTTAGGGATAAAATTGACAAGTATGAAATATAGCAACATCGAAAGTCCGAGCCACGGGTCCTATATCCATTTTTGAGTATGTGTGGGTTATACGGCAAAGATACGTGTAAAATTTCTAGTTCGGTCTTTCGCGCATACTTCTGGGCCTTATTTTGGAACTTTACTCCTCCACACGCAGCTGCGTGCAAAAATTTATGACTGTCTTTCGGAGAACGTTCGGTTCTAGAGATAGGCTAGGCATTATACAGTTAGTAGTCTATGTTGTTTCGTTGTCTGTATAGGGGCGGCTTGAATGTTAGAACTAACGCATCGCGTGGCAAAGTTGTTTCTGGTGAAAAATGCGAATGTAACAAAGCATGGTACAACAACAAAAGCACTTCATTTCAACATAATCGTGAATGAGATGGGGGTAAATACATTTTGTTAGTTGCAATTTAACCATGGCTATTCGCGAAGATCAAAAGGGAAAGGCTAAAAACTCTACCGGTAGCCTACAGTAGTAAAGTACTGGTGTGGCGCTCTGGACAATACTGAACTGTGCTGCATTAGAAATTTGCGTAACTACTAACAATAGCCATGATCCGCTATCATTTGGAGTTTTGTGAGGCACCAATGGTGAATATTTTGGGGCAGAAACTTAAAGAAATCTGTTTGAATAATTCGCCCTACAAAAGTGCCACTATTTTGCGTTTAGAACACTTCTAAATTCAAAAAATTTCGACAAGGTGATGGGGACACCCTCCCCTTATACCCCCCCCCATGCCGGGCATCCACCGTCGGCCGCGGCAGAGCCGCGACGGTCAAATTCTAAACCAGGGAAGACCTGATTCAGTATGCACTTACTGCATTTCTTTCATATGTTTCCACAGTAGGATCCCTTTACCAATCAAACTCATCACTAAACAAAGCCATTTTCATTGAACTGTCCCCTAAGGTTTTCCCGATTTTCAACCCGAAATTTTCCATTAAGGTCTACTTCATACTTGAATACGTCCCCCAAGTGTAAACTGGGCTGTCCAGATCTGCCAAGTAAGTCAAAGATATTTATAAAATGCAATTTGCAAACAAAGACCACAAAATGCCCAGTCTGACCCATATGAGGCTAAGACAAGGCCACAGATCGCACCATTTGCGAATCTAAGCCTCCTAAATTTTGTCAAAATTTTCCCAAAGGGGAGGGGGAACACGCCCCTCCCCTTAGACCCCGTCCCTCCATGACAACGTCACAAGAGTCCCCAGGACAGAAAACAACTCAGTGGAAACGCCTTGGCGACACACGTAAAGGTTGCATAAACAAGTATTAAGGACAGATAAGGACCATAAGAAACAGAAAACCTGTCATCAAAGCTTAGTGACCATTGAAAAGCACCAACAATTATAACGCAAAAGGGGAGAAAAAAGATCCAAAGAGAAATTTTAAAAAAGAGAAGGCAAGGAAAGGAGGGAAGGAAAAAAAAAAGAAGACAAAGAAGAGAAAAGCTAGAATTTAAAAAGAGAAGACGCCGGAGATTTAGAGCAGGGTCTCTGAAAATTTTTTGCTTTGGTGGCCCCATTTTTTTACTCCAGAATCTTGGTGCCCTCAAATTGAACGGGCAGTGAGAGGATTTTGGTTAGGCAGTGTTTAATAAAGCATTAGCACTGTTCTTTTTTTACATTAGAATCACTCCCATTCCTTATCTTTAATGAGAAATTTGACAATTATTTTTTGCTCCTGAATCCTTTTCGCGAACCCTCATCCATTATAGGGGTCCGGGACACCCTATTTTGCTCCCCTGATTAAAGCAATATAATACAAGTAAATGTAACATGACATCTGGGATAAATTAACGTATAATTACTGATAAGTTCCGCTTTAACCCTGCCAAGTGACTGATTACATTCACATAGATTTTATCGTAGAGGGAAGGACTTGCCAATACGATATGAATACATTATTTAAAATGAATTTTCCATGTAACTTTTATGAAGGTAACCCTAAAAAGATTCTTACGAAACGAGTACTTGGCTGACAGTCAGGTCTTTGTGGCATATAGCATCAAATAATATCAGGTAAGATATATGTTACAATGTTCGTAATCAAATCACACCTCAATAGAAATAATATCTTAATCATAAGGAGCGTTTTCTCACTATACAGTAATAATAAATAAGTTTGAATAACACCGACATGTTTAAAACTGTAAGTACTTTTGAGTACTTACAGTATTCGAAGGTCTGGAAGTGGCCTTAAACACTGTCGAGCTGTAACCGTAAATCTCTCTTGCGGTATCTTAACTTAGAATAAAGGGAACGAGTAATATATAGACTGTAGCGATGCTTATTGAAGAAAGTTTCTTTAAAGTGGTAGAAGATACCAACATATTTTACCAAAGTGTTATCAGTCATTGTATGAGCTTCCCAATTGTAATGTCTATATAGTCTATTATTAACCTAAGTACTTAATACTAGAAGATTTGATGATAGTTTTACCTTAAATACGATTTCATACAACAAGAATGGGCTTTAGCAAGCATGCAATATTAAAATTAGTTTTACCAAAATTTAGTGAGGCTTGTTTGGAGTCAAAAACCATTCTTTTACGCTGACTCAGAGCACAAATTCCCTTCTGAGCTAGAGTAAACAATTCTTATATACAAAAAGACACTAGTAATCATCTGGCTACAGACAACTGATATATTACGGAACAGCTTTACACTTAATTCATTAACAATAAATTTATAAAACATAGAGCCCTAAAACATATCCCTGGTGGAACACCCGTTTTCGACAGGGATGATGGTAGTAGACATTATTAACAAAAAACTCGGTCTTCCTGTTTAAGTAAATAGTTGACAGAGGTTTATTGGCCCCCCAAAAAGGGTAACCTTACAAATACCATAGTAATTGAAGTTTCTTAGCAAATAGTAGGTCAACATTACCAAATGCCTTCTTAAGGTCAAGATAGAGTCCTGAACAATTGTTTCCTATTTCAAGCTGTGAACGAAATGTGTTAACAGTTTTTAATAAGGCGTGGCCGTGGAGTGCCTTTCCTAACCGCGAACTTTATGGTCAAAATTTTTTTTTTTTCTGCCCAGAAAATTACCCAGTTGTTTTTCGGTAACAGTTTCGAGCAATTTATTAAAACAGGTAAAAACCTGATGGGTCTATAATTCTCTCAGCGCAGGTCACTTTTTAGCCTTTTTTTGAACAACATGATCACTTTGGGCAATTTTTGAGGGCCTCCGGCAAGAGCCAGTACTGAAAACAACATTGAAAATATAGTCAAGAGCCATGTGCATTACTGCTTGCAGATTGTTAACAAGCTTGACAGGGATTTTCAATCACTACCAGGGGCCTGTTAGACTTCAAAGCTTAATCTATTCTAAATTTTTGGTTCACAACG
Source organism: Holothuria leucospilota (assembly GCA_029531755.1). NCBI lineage: Eukaryota > Metazoa > Echinodermata > Holothuroidea > Aspidochirotida > Holothuriidae > Holothuria > Holothuria leucospilota. The sequence continues at coordinate 12,818,440 of CM055964.1, forward strand.
GGTGCAAAGGAAGATGGCTACATACGGCACACTCAAGATGCCTCCACGGGCTTACCTAGCACGATTATGTTGGATTAACATCAGGATTAATGTTGTGATTAACAGGCAGGATTAATGTTGGGATACAGCAGATTAATGTTGGGACAAAGTTTCTTTCCTATTGTAGAAAAGTAATTCATTAAAGCATTAGCCATACTCTCATCATCATAAAAGACTTTATTATTGCTCAAAATAGATGTGCTGGATGAGACTGAGACTTATTTCTTCTGCCTTTCATCCAAATTATTGAATGACTGCCCATGCTTGCTTGAGGAAATATTGCTAGAAGTTAAAATGTTCTGTAGTAGGAAGATTGTGCTTGTCCTAGATTGATTTAAAAATACAGCGATAGGCGGCCAGCTTTGCTTTTGTAGTGGAAGAGGGTTTGCAACATATTTCCTGAAGCAGGGTATTCTTAAAGGAGATATAAGATCTTTTTATACCGGGTGTATCCAGGTTTATCCTTGGTTTTTTCCTAGACATTTTACAAGGGAAATGCCGGTTATGGACGACTGAATTTCTTGATGAATAAACTGTAGAGTGTTGGAATCTGAGCATTGTAAAACAGGTGAAAAATCTGCATTATCAAGTGAGAGTAATAAAGCTGTCAAAAATTTTCTGGTTATAAAACCTGGATCAAAGGCCTGTCATTACTAAGTCTTGTACCTTCTATAGCAACCTAGAAAATTAGAAGAGGTCACTAATATCAGTATGCAAATTACCCGAAAATCATTATTCTCAAGCAATTCATGAGGCAGCCTACAAAATATTATCAATAAGAGTGGCACTGTATCACTTTTCTCGTTAGGTTAAGGTGATTGTAGGTGCAAGTTATGACACATTATCAGAACTAATATAATCATTAAAGGTCAAACACCATTCTAACTTTAGAACATCATATTAAAAATACCACCGATAATGCACATTGGGGAAATTAACATGGTAGCATTCTAGACTTTTTTCGGGGGATTCTAGAAATGCTTTAACGTTCCCTTTGGGTGACTGTAACATGTACAAATACAGAAAGAGTTTTTTACCATCGTTTTTTCAGACCTACCCAAAAATCTTCAACCTGAAACACTGGGGCAAGACATCTGAAGTTTAGAAGAGATGACTTGGTGTTTTGACATCATCTTTCTAATAAGAGTCTTGGTAAAAAATTCCACTCCCCCAAATTTGGAAGGAGAAGGAACATAATCAAAATTGTACCCAGTGAAAATATTCTGTAAATGATCTACACTTTTGGCGCCAAATTTCTGATAATAGAATGGCGTCGAACTCTGATTAATGTTTTCGCCAAATAGGCTATAAGTTGTAAATGCTTTTAGGTTAAACTTCTAATATTAAGATGAAAATCGGGAGGGCGAATATTTGTATTAGATAAAGGCGTCACTGATTCAGATTCTTGTAGAAATTACTTAAGACCACATTCAAGTTAAGAATGTGGGTTAGTGGTATTATCGAGGACGTTTGAAAGAGCCGTACAGTGGTTAACATCAGACATGGTGAACTGGCAACTCAAAAAAAATAGAGTAAATTTGTAGGACAAACTCGGCATTGCAAAGCTGCATCCGGAAAGCCCCCCCTAAGAGGGGGGGTCGATAACCGTTGCATATCAGGTTGTTTAACAAGGGGCCAACCCCAGAAGCTCTTGGCAATTCCTCAAAGTACACTTAGCCTAAAAATCCACACTGAAACGTACTTTCACGCATTCTGCCTTCCCCCCGTTCAAATACCCTAGTACAATTTTCTGATAAAAATAAACCTATGCAGCTGTCTTAGCCCTTGTTTTGTTACTTTTTGTCCATCTAGCCTACTTTTGGGCAGTCCCTGGAGGTCCTTTGCCCAACTGTACCAAGTACTGTGCCTGTACATATAGACCAGCTAGGCTAAGGCTCAATAATTTCGACTTCATGTATCACGTTAAACAATTCCCTGCTCTGAAACAAAATTCCCTTAAAGCTTTGTTGTAACAAAGTGGCCTAAACATTAGTATGCAACGTCACAATGAGAGGATGTTTTTTTCTTAAGTTTTATGATAATCACATCATATGGCTACTGGAGATCACTTAGACAGCGCTTCTCAACCGGTGGGGGGGCGCGAAGCTTCTCCCAGGTGGGCCGCCAGATATCCGCTATTAAAAAAAAAAAAAACTAAAGACAAAAGAATAAACTTTTTGTCAGGTGGGCCTCAGAAAAATCTGAGAGTCAAAGTGGGCCTCGAGTCAAAAAAGGTTTGAGAATCACTGACTTAGACCATACATAATACGTGTTAGGATAGCAAACTAGTGGGTGCCATGACTCACAAAAAGAAAGCATCGTATGTCAAAATTTTGCAAGAAAAACTCAAAAATAATGCGGATAGCTCTTCTAAAGTCTTTTGGCACACATCACGTAAATATTACCGAAAATGTGCACTGACTCACTGTGTACTGAATCCTCTGATGATCCTGTATAAATAGACGAGCCAACTGCCCTGTTATATCACTTGGTGGTACACAATTAGTTGTGTATTAATGCTGCGAAAGCACTAACCTGGCAGACAAATTTTGCTGGGTTAAAGCACATAAATATTTTCTGAATTGGCTGTACGAAAGCATGTGGTTGAATTGCAGTTAGCTAACGTAGGGCGCCCAGTGGCAATGCAAACTTCCCATATCTGATTGGCAGAAGTCCTAGGCTAGTCCTGTGGATAGTCCGCACTCTGCTGACTAGTAATTTGGGAAGCTTGGGCTTCCCACACTAGGTCAGCAATTATACCCTGTACCCATTGTCAAATTGGGCTACCAACCGCAACTTCAAAAAATTTTGAATTGTCATCGATCTTCTCAAATTCAGTATACTCCTACATAATTGACCTCTACAAGGGCCTTATATGTTTTAAGACCCTCATTCTAATAGATTATTAGCACTTAGTGTCTAAAGAAGAAAGGCCAAAAAATTTTGATTACGTGTACACAAACTATCATTTTTTGTTTTTTAACATTCTATGAAACTGCGAAATGAGTGTTTAAAAAGGACGTTCAACTACACTATTGTATCTAAAATAGCACGAGACTATGCTGTTTAATTGTGACATAGTCCTAGCTATAGTTACGTTCATACACGCATTATAGCAACAGGGCTGGTCATAGAAAATTTTTCAGGAGGGCAAGCACACTGCCGCCTTTACTTGAAGATGTTTGTGCTTCTAGGCGGGCAATTAGTTGCCCACCTAAGATTTCCGGCGGGCAGTTGTGTAAATATACAAGTTTTTCATTTAAATTTATCATTCTTTTCGTTTAACGCTCTTTGCCCCCCCCCCCCCCCCCGTGTCCCTCCTGTGGTTCCTACCCAGTTTCCCACGGGCATATATGACGACACAGTCTGCCACAAACGTGGGCCATATGTTTTCTGACTATCTTTAAATCAGTGAAGAAATGAAAATGACTGATCTCAACTGCCACAAAACCCCCATACAGCAACATCATGGCGCCCTTCAGGGTAGTGGTTTTGGCGCTCTCTTCCCTCTACCCATATGCAACCACTGTTTTTGTACACAAATCCGAGCCCAAGTCCAGGGTAAACATATGCGGAGCCACTCCTGGATGCATGCTAATAGGGGTCCAAGGAACCATTAACTGACATCCATGTACCCATATTCCTTTTCTTCCATGGCACATAGTTGGGCCCGAAGCCTACAGTTCGTGAAAATGGCAGTGACAATTAATCATCAAGCTTTTTTTTGTCCTTCTGTTGAGTTATCCTCAGGTTCCTGATTTTAAGTATTGGGGACAGGGGTAAAGTAAAAAAAAGTGCCAACTTCCAGCCTGAGGCTCACAGATTTTTGCTTGTGAGCCTATTTTGAAAGGACCAGATACTTTTGAATTGGGTGAATTGCAGTTTGTTTGCCTAATTAAAACTTGTGTTTGCAAGGGTACAAAACTAGGTAACCCGGGTACCCGATGCACCATAGTCCATTAGATACCGATACCGATATAATAAAGTAAGCATGCAAAGGCCGTAATGACACTTACCTGATATTTCACCTGTCCGGAGTGTAGTTACCCATGTGTTAGAAGACTAAAATTCTCACAACGAATCGTGTCGTTTTCAAATAGAAAATTAACAATATGAAAACTGATAAAAACTGCCAATTAATAATGCAGTACTTTTCGTAGGGCCTCTATCTATCTACTGCACTGAATTTTGGGCATGTTTCCAACCTCAAAAACAAGCTTAAACTCGAAGCTGTCTCGGTTAGTCCATTTAAAAACATTCAACCAATCATAGCCTCAGAAGTAAGTATTCTCTTAACGTCCGAAATTACAGAATATAAACCAACATGACTCAACCTATTGAAATTTGCTACACAGGGTGTACCATTATCACTGACACTTCGTGCGTCTAACGTAGCATATCCTTGTGTTTGACAGATCCGGTGGGGCCCCCCTTACTCACATTAGCTTGCACATGGAGTTTTTGCAATTTTTACGATCGTCATTTTTGGTGCAATAACTAACGTTAGATTACAATAGCACAGTTATTTTGAAACTTTTCTTTAGTTTTACCGCGTTATTATATCTTATGCTAGGTAGTTTACACATGGCGGGAAGATGTTGATGTTGTCACATAGTGACCGTTTGAACGTTGGGCGAGGTTTTTTATTTTCTTTTTGGCAATACTCAACGAGGCATGCCGTATTGAACTGAAGGAACAGCATTGCGTAATATAATACTGTACATGGCAGTGCTCTGTAGCACACGCCGAACATATCGAACTGCAATGGGGTTCGGGGCGGCGTGTCCTAGTATGCAAGCTACTGTAGCCTGCTACTGTTTTTACGTAATTTACTGGTGACAGTACAAGGATCGTAAGAAACAACGTTGCTTCTAACTCGACGATTCGTGTTCATGAGGCTGTCATTGCAGCACGCGCTAAGTGCCGGGATATTACGGGGTAAATTCTATTTTTGGAGGTATTTTTAATGTACTGAGTAAATATATTTGGATGTTTTTTAGCAATGCTCTTTTCACACGGGCATCTATTCTCAAGGTGGGCATTGTTGCCACCACACAATTTAAGGCGGCATTTTGATGCCGCCTTGGGAAGTAGTTTTGCTTCCAAGCCGGCGATAAGGCGGCCCAGGGAGGCGAATCGCCCGGGTCCATAATGACCAGCCCTGTATAGCCAACATTCCTGCGCAACGCACGCAGAAACGTATTACTCTCACAGTAATATGGTCAAAATTTGTGTTGCAATAGCCTGAGGCCTAGTTCGGGAACAAAGTGTACGTGAAACTATGCCTAGTACCCTATGCTAAGTCTGTGACGAACATGTACAGTAATTCAAGAAGAACGTGTACACATATTACAGTCACACTTTGTCATGATACTCGGAGGCGGGAAAAAAACGGAAAGTGACAAAAGTAGGCGGATTCCAAAGTTAAAAAAAACGGAATTCCATAAATAACGGAAGTCCTCACATGTCTTACATGCAGACTGCAGCCCCTAACAAATTATCCAGTTTACAGCTTTCGTAACATCGTTAAACTGGTGGTATATAAAATATTTACAGATTGAGAATTCATAAGAATAAGGATAGCACGAAAGAGACAGGATGGGAACTAAAGAAAAGGAAGAATAAAGAGATAGAAAAACTCTTAAGAAAGGAACATGAAGGGTGGGTAGGCCATGTAAATTTACACTTTAGGTCCTTGCTTTGCTATAAAAAGAAAATAAATTTCGACCAGCACTGTGATGGTCGAAGACCCTGAGTTTTCAATGGGTCAGTGTAAGGACCGTGTAGGCTAGGCTAGGCCTATATGGAGCTATCGGCAACCAGCTATAAACGTGCCTTTGCTGAGGACTAGCCCTAGCCTAGGCTAGGACTAGCTTAAGTTAAGATTTTACGTCCAAAATTTACTGCGAGAAGAAAGTCAATTTCAACCAACATACAGACGGCCGAGCACACTGCTATTTTCATACTTGTTGTAAGGGTATCCAGTCAAAACGTCCCCAGACCAAAACGTCCCCGCATTTTCGCTACCAAAACGTCCCCGCTTTTTACCAAAACGTCCCCGTACTATTATATACGGGAAGTCAAAACGTCCCCACCATAGAGACTTTGAACATGATTTTAGGAATCCAAATTAAACGATCCGGTTGGAAACTGTGAAGAAAACTTGAGACATGTTTAACCAAATTGAGTGGCAGAGGATCGTTACATAAAAAGTTAGGCAGGCCTAGGCCTAAGATAACGTTAGAACTTACTAACGTAAGAACTGCTATCCGACTAACGTTAGGCCTAGCCTAGGCCTAACTGTTAGTTTTACAACTGACGAACGTAGAATGATTACCACAAACACTTTGGAATTTAACATAAAAGGTTAAATTTCCATTTCATTCCAATAATTGTACTTTAAAAAATTATTTGAACTTCAGAGTAGGCATAGTGTAAGGGAAGATAAAGGCTACCAAATCCGGGGAGGTTTTTGCACGGGGACGTTTTGACCAATAGCGGGGACGTTTTGGTACGGGGACGTTTTGACTGGTAAGCGTTGTAAGGACTGTGTGTGTAGGCTATAGTGATCTCTCAGTGAACGATCACATGCACAGTCTAGTCCGCAGTCTGCTGACCTAGTATTTGGGTCGCTTTAGGGCTTCCCATACTACTAGTTCAGGGAACAAAGTATAGGCCTAACGTTACATGAGTTAACTACACTAGGCGGTATCCAGTCAAAACGTCCCCAGACCAAAACGTCCCCGTATTTTCGCTACCAAAACGTCCCCACTTTTTACCAAAACGTCCCCGTACTATTATATATGGGAAGTCAAAACGTCCCCGCCATAAGAGACTTTGAACAGTATTTAAAATCCAAATTAAAACTATCAGGTTGGAAACTTGAAAAAACTTGTGACATGATAAAAATGGAGTGTATGAGGAATCCGATTACGTTAAAGTTAGGCAGGCCTAGGCGCTGAGATAACGTTAGAACTTGGGGCCTACTAACGTTAGAAACTGAGAACTGAGATGCTATCCGCTAACGTTAGGCCTATAGGCTAACTGTTTAGTTTTACAACAGATGACGTAGAATGATTACCACAAACACTTTGGAATTTAACATAAAATGTTAATTTCCAGAAAATTTCCCGTTCCTTCCATAACATGTACTTTACAAAATTATTTGAACTTCAGAGTAGGCATACTGTAAGGGAAGATAAAGGCTGCCAAATCCGGGGACGTTTTTGAACGGGGACGTTTTGACCAATAGCGGGGACGTTTTGGTACGGGGACGTTTTGGTCAGGGGACGTTTCGACTGGTAAGCCACTAGGCTAGCACAGTCCCTTTTTACTGAGGACTAGGCCTTTACCCTATAGCCTAACGTTAGGCCAAACAATAACAGTCAGGCTGCTTGTGAGCTACTTGACAATAGGCCTAGACCTAAAGTTATGCTACATGATTCTACCTCCACCTCTTGTCTTCCTTTCTTCTAATAACCAACGTATACTAGCCCACAGTACCATGTGTAGGATACTTGGCAACGGTACGCCAAACAGGCCCCACATGTGTGGTATAAAGGGAAGATATGTGCCCAGGGGAGTGTTGTCATATTACTGAGCAATGTTGTCATATTACTGAGCAATGTCACAATATGTGCAACTGTGACATGTTACTCAAACATGTATGCCAGGGAGAGACAAAAAAGGTCCCTTGTTCTTGAAGAAGACCTGTCCTTTTTTAAGATGAGAAATCTAGACTTCTTCCCACAATGTTGTTTTAAAATGTCACAAAATTTTATCAACACAAGTGATCCACACTGAATCTTATTTAGGCATTTTGTTATGCTATTTAACATGTAAATTTGACACTGAATGGGTATATGGAGCCAGCCCAACTTCATTCTAGAATACAGTATCAACTAAATGTTTCCAGTCAATTAAATATTTGGTTTTTAACTTTCATGTTTCATTACATAAACATGGCACATTAAAGATTAACCAAGGAGGTAACTTACATGAGTGTAACACTTCACTAACAAAAAATACTGTCATATGATTAAAAAGTGCCATTCATGAAAAAGGATAAATGGAGTAAACTAATTCAAATTTGGGTGACTGCAGTTGTATTTAGGGATTTCAATTTTCCTGATATTGATTGGCACACTTACTTAAGTGGATCACATGGGAAGATATCCTTGAGGTACAGTAGTGTCTGACGGTTTCTTCACCCAGCATGTTATCTTCCTCACACATGGAGTTAATTGTCTGGACTTGTTGTTTAGCACAGAGGAAATGTGGTTAAGAATGTTGTGGATTCTGGTAAAACAGGGTCTAGTGACTTTATCAGCTTTGATCTTTGTTACTGTAGCAAACTTGACTGTAGAGCTTAACTTGTTCTAGATCAGTGGTGATCCTTATTAAGCAAATGAAACTGGTTGTCTGGGTTAGGTTAGGTTAGATGAGGTTTAACGTCCCACCACTTGTCCTTTCCAAAATTTGTTTTCCCCCACAAAAAAAAAACACAAAATATGTTTGCAAGTTTTAACAGTTCTTCATAGGGATACATTGTAACAGAATGAAAAATAAAAACATGCTGTAAGCTACTGCACTACAGTATGGTACTGAAAAGGTGAAACTTGAGACACTATGTGTATAGGATGTATAGGAAAACCAAAGGAGCATCTGGATGTGTCTCCCGCACACCTTATTGACATGTATGAAAATTTTGAAGATTTAATTTGCTATCCTGTCGCTCAGATTACTGTAGTTGACCAATCAGGAATTTAAAGGATTTATTTGGATGTGATATGGCTCTGTGCAATTGGTCTCAAATTTACACTAGCTGAAGTTTTATGTCTTCTCTAAGGCAATGTATTAAAGAAGAGAAGGATTATAACTCCATCTCAGTCTGACAGCAGTGTGGTTAACAATCAAAGCATTAAGGCCATTTTTTTTAATAAAAAATACCCCTTTTTCTCATGTAAAGAACTGAAGTTATTTACAATGCAAGCTCTGGCTTATTTTTTTGTTAAGTGTACCCAAATTATAATACTAAGATATCAATGAGGCACTTTCCCTGCTCCACCTCTGCTTCTGCCCTATGGCCTACTATAGCCCTTCAAACAACCACTGTAGGTTGAAAGGTCAAGTTGAAAGTCATGTATTAGATTTTACAGAGTTATGTTAGTTCTGTAGCTGATCTTTTGTAAAGAATAATTTGGTGGTAATAAATCTTGCTGCATTTCAACTTTATAGCAGACTTGTAGGCCTTCAGCTTTACTTTGCCTTCAGCTTTACTTTGCTTTTGACACAAAAAATCTGGTAGTCCACAGGACTACTTTGACAGATTTTCTAGCCATCCATCATACATTCTGGTCTTCATGGATGACCGGATGACCATTAAAGCCCACCACTGTAGATTTTAGTATGACTGATATTACACAGGTAAAAGAGCACCTTTCCATGGACTGGTATGCTACTTTGTCTCACTTACGTAATGCTGAGGGCTTAAAGTGTTTTCTGTAACATTTTTGTTGATACCACTAAGTTGTGTATTCTGCTTCAGAAAGCTTTTCATAAGCATAGGCCAGTGTGGGTTTCTACTGTAGGGTGGTCCTTAGAGCAGCTAGGAAAAAGCATTAATGTTGGTGTGGCTACAGGGATAGTGCTGTGCAGTAGGATTCTTCAGACTTTGCAGTCTATAAGAACCAGGAACTCTTAGTGAAGGATTTGGTTAAAGTGACTACTGTAAAGCTAAGTTTGAGAGGAAATCTGCTAAGGAGGTAAAGGTACAGTAAATCCTAGGGACCTCTCCAAAGTACTGTAACAGGGGTACTGTACATACTGTAGTCAGTGACCATCAGGATATGGCTTACTGTATTTTTTGAATGATTATTTTGTTTCTGTCTTTATCAAGGTGTCTTCTGTATTGGGAATTTGTGAAGCTTCCAACAGCTCAATTTGCCTTAATGATGTTTTCTCTTAAGAACTGGTTTGTAATAAACTAAGGAGTTTAAATGCTAACAAGGCCCTTGGACCTGATGGATCTATCCTGTCATTCTGCATGAATGATCAACGATTCATTCAGTTCCTATGAGCATTATTTTTCGAAAATGTCTTGGACCCAAGGCTTCAATCCTGCTGACTGGTGGATTGCAAATGTTACTCCTACTGTATTTTCCAGAAAGGATCGGAGTTTGCTTTGCAATTACAGTCCTGTAAGTTTAACCAGTGTAGTGTGTAAAGTCATGGAGTCTATAGTCAAGAATTGTGTGCTTTAGTATCTTTTAGATAATGGGTTACTGATTCTGTCTCAACAGGGTTTCCTGCCTAATATCTTGTGTTACAAATTTACTGAGCTTTCCTGAGAATGTCTCTTTGTCTCTTGATTCTCATCACAAAGCTGATGTCATGTACCTTGATTTTCAAAGAGCAAATCTGATAAAATGTGAGAAAGGGTTCTCTTCTTGGCCCAATTCTTTTCTTAATTTACATCAACGATATTGATAGCTCTCTCACATCTAGTACACGTACTAGTAAGTTTGCTGATGACAGTAAGCTCTATAGGAAAGTAAATGAGAAGGATGCTTCACTGTTGCAAAAGACCTTTACATACTGTAGGTTATTTTTATGGTCTCAGACTTGGCTTTTGTCTTTTTATGCTGATAAATGCAAAGTTGCACACTTTGGACCTAAAAATTTGAGTTATGACTATACCATGGCTGGTAGTAAGAGTAAGACTTTGGAAAATGATCTGGGAATTAACAAACTATGATTGAACTGTACCCTTCTAGGCCGTGTGCAGCTGCTGCTGCTAGGGCAAATAGGTTGCTTGGACTGATCAAGAGAAATTTCAGTAATTTTAGTAAAGATGTTGTGCTGAATTTGCAAAAGCAGTTGGTTAGGCCACATCTTCATTATGGTGTGCAGGCTTGGAATCCCTTTCATGAAAAGGACAAGTTTCTATTAAAGCAAGTTTAGAGGAAGGCCACTCGACTTATTCCTTAAGTGCGTTATATATCCCGTATCATGATAGGCTCAAATGTTGGGAACTTACCTTTCTTGAGTTAAGAAGGATTTGGGGGAATATCTGCAGGTTTTCAAATTTTTTTCTGGTACAAATTTTCTGTCCAAGAATTGTAACTACTTGAAGGTTCGTGCCAATCCCAGCGTTTGAGGCCATTGTAAGAAGCTGGTGAAGTGTGAACTCTAGGCTTGACATTAGAAAGTTCAGCTCCTCTCATAGAGTTTGTCAACGAGTGGAATAGTCTGCCTGAGTGGGTTGTAAATTCCATTTCAGTCCAATGCTTCAAGATTAATACTGACAAGAGTTCTACTGTAACTGTGGTAAAATCTGATTGTGCTGGACTTTGGTGGGTTTTTGGTTCTGTTTGAATTTTGTTTTGGGTTTGGACTGCACAGCATCTTATGGGGCTTTAGCCCTCCTTTGCCCTTTAACTTGTTATAAAAACACTAAACTCAGTGCAGGCTAGGATTAGGAACTGTGCCTGTGTTTTGGAGGTGTACTAGATAGTTTTTAAACTTGAGAAGGGGCTAAAAGTAAACTTAGTGCAAAGAATTGCTGCTGTCTGGGGTGTGAAGACTGAAACAGCTACAGTTCAACTGCCACAAATGCTTGCAGAAAATGCTAGCCCTTCCACTTTTCAAAAGGTTTTCAAATCTTATGAAATTCAGTGTTCAAAAATCGTTCATACTGATGCTAATATATACCTGCAAGATTTGTAATAATAACCAGAAAGCCCAAAGGCTTAGTGATTCCTTGCCGAATGGGGATGCTTTGTTGCACTGAGGTTTATCCCTCAAATTTATCTTTCTTGACTACATCATTTTATGTTTTAACAATTTGACCTCTGCTGACCTCACATGACCTTTGAACCCCACCAAATATAACAAAAAAGAAAATCTGAAGTGTCTTGAAAGGGATTCAACTCCAATGGATCTTGAAAATTCTTGGAAAATTTTGCTTTTTGACCTCTGGTGACCCTAGATGACAATCTTTGGAATACTTGGGATATTTTGCTGTTTGACCTCTGGTGACTCCTGATGACTATCTTGGGAATTCTTGGGAAACTTCACTTTTTGACCTCTGGTGACCCCATAATCATGATCTTGGGAATTCTTGGGATATTTTGCTTTTTGACCTCTGGTGACCCCATACATGTATAACAATCTTGGGAATTCTTGGGAAATTTTGCTTTTGCTTTTTGACCTCTGATAACTCCAGATGATGATCTTGGGAATTCTTGGGAAATGTTGATTTTTGACCCCAGTGACGCCAGATTACAATCTTGGGAATTCTTGAGATATTTTGCTTTATGACCTCTGGTGACCCCATATAACAATCTTGGGAATTTTTGGGAAATTTTGCTTTTTGAACTCTGTTGACCCCATATAACAATCTTGGAAATACTTAAGAAATGTTGCTTTTTGACCTCAGTGATGCCAGATTACAATCTTGGGAATTCTTGGGAAATTTTGCTTTTTGACCTTTGGTAACCCAAGATGACCTTTGACCTCCTCCAAAAACAATAGGGTTCTTCCTTACATCATGACAAATCTATATACCAAATATGAAAAGTCGGTCATTCCTATCTTGAGATATCGTGATTATGAGCTTTTCAGCTTTTTACCTCCAGTGACCTCAAATGACCTTTGACCTTCAACAAAAACAAAGGGCTTCTTCCTGTCAACATGACAAATCTATGTACCAAATAAGAAAAGTGTCGGACATTGCTATCTGGAGATATCGTGTTTACAAGACGTTTACGAGGTTTGCGCAGTTTAACCTCTGGTGACCTCAGATGACCTTTGACCTCTATCAAAAACAATAGGATTCTTCCTCTCAACATGACAAATCTATATAGGCCATTCCCATCTTGACATATGGCCATTTCAAGGTTTTCGGTCTTTGACCTCTAGTGACCTCAAATGACCTTTGACCTCCACCAAAAACGATAGGATTCCTTCTCTCAACATGACAAGTCTATATACCAAATATGAAAAGTGTCATTCCTATCTTGAGATATCATGATTAACCAGCTTTTCGGCTTTTTAGCTCCGGTGACCCCAAGTGACCTTTGACCATCACCAAAAACAATAGGCCTCTTCCTCTCAACATGGCAAATCTACATACCAAATATGAAAAGTGTCAGTCATCCCTATCTCGAGATATCGCGATTACAAGGTTTTTTGGTTTTTGACCTCTGGTGACCTCAGATGACCTTTGACCTCTACCAAAAACAATACGGTTCTTCCTCTCAACACGACAAGTCCATACAGGCCACTCCTATCTTGAGATATCATGATTTCAAGGTTTTCGGTCTTTGACCTCTGGTGACCTCAAACGACCTTTCACCTCCACCAAAAACAATAGCATTCTTTCTCTCAAGATGACAAACCTATATATCAAATATGAAAAGTGTAAGTCATTCCTATCTTGAGATATCGCGATTACGAGCTTTTCGGCTTTTTACCTCCGGTGACCTCAAATGACCTTTGACCTTCACCAAAAACAATAGGGTTCTTCCTCTCAACATGACAAATCTATATACCAAATATGAAAAGTGTCTGTCATTGCTATCTCGAGATAACGCGATTACAAGTCATTTACGAGGTTTTCGCATTTTAGCCTATGGTGACCTCAGATGACCTTTGACCTCTACCAAAAACAATAGGGTTCTTCCTCTCAACATGACAAATCTATATACTACATATGAAAAGTGTCGGTCATCCCTACCTCGAGATAACGCGATTACAAGGTTTTCGGTTTTTGACCTCTGGTGACCTCCGATGACCTTCGACCTCCTCCAAAAACAATAGGGTTCTTCCTCTCAACATGACAAATCTATATACCACATTTGAAAAGTGTCGGTCAATCCTATCTTGAGATATCGCGATTACAAGCAGTGTCACAAACACACATACACACACACACACACACATACACACACACACACGACATCACCATCGCATGGATTCCTTGCCTGCCTACGGCAAGGAATCAAAAAGTGAACCATATTTAACAAATTTTAGAAGAAATCTTGAAAGTTAAGAGAACTTTAGAGAATATTATAGGAGTATTCATTATATAGTGTGGAAGTGCTGAATGCTCTCCTATCAGCAGCTACCATCCTCAGACTGTTACTCCATCGAAATTTCATCCTTCAGACAATGCCACGTGAAATTAATCGGGAAAAAGAACTGCCTTGTGGTACCTTATGTACAAAAGTCTCGATATAGACAAATTTGGCGAGAAAAGTGCAGTAATTATGAAAGAAACTTAAGTTGTTTGTTCGAGCTAGGAGATTTGTGACATACCTTTCCGTCTATATAATACATAGTATATGGTATACTATACAACGTAAGGGGCGCCTGTGGGAAAAACAGTCCTGTACAGCCATGCATGCGGGTCACCATACTGACTGAAAAATTGAGAAAGCCAATTGGTATCCATGTACAAAGTGTAACAACTGACTCACAATGATCCACCCCCTGGTCACAACAGTGACTGACAATTGAGGTAAATATGACTCACCCCTCAGTCATGCTGGTGGCTGACAATAGTGGTTCTATGACGAACATGTGAGTCACACTGTCATTGGTCAAGGACCCACATTTGACTGACAATGCCTGGGGGTAGTGGTAGGTCATTCAATTGATAAGTGCATTACTCCTGCACCTATATTTGGCTGCACTTGTAATACCAACGTCCACAAACTTTTGCAAGAATTCTTTGGGAAACTGCATAAAACCTGTACACTATAAGCTATATTGCTAATCTCAATTGCACGGCATTGTGGGATACAAAAGGGAGCAACAGCGCCAAACCTTCAAACGTTAGTAGTTGCTCCCTTTTGTATCAGTAAAGTGCATCGCGTGATGAATTAGGCAATTAGCAATATAGCTTATTATTGCTAGGCCTATTCATATAGGCCTACAATCTTGGACAAAACTCGTTGGGACACCCCCGCTCCCCTTCACAAAGTTGACCATTTTCACGGCATACAGTCATTCTCTCTGCGCAACTTTGGAAGGGGGAGCGGGGGCTTCATGTAAACCTGGGAACGGAGATTCAAGAATATTATGACAAAGCGTCTCAACAGTTTTGTCCAAGATTGTCTGAGAAATTGGAGAAGTTAGAACTGCTCGCGGGCCACGGTAGAAAGTGTTTCTTTGCGTTGCGTTGATTCGCAAAAGGGTAGGTGTCTTTTCTTTAGGTATAAGAGAACAGTAACAGAGAATAATCAGCATATTCTGAGTCCATATTGAAGTTCTTGTTAATATAATACTATTGAAGCTAAAAGCATTGGGAAGGTAGCTAAATAAGTTCAAAGCGTCCTCTCGTTCAGGAAGACATTTTCAATAGTCACGTATTTTGGGCTCACACTTTCTGAACAGGTATCAAATAAAAAGAACATTCAGCAGAAGTACGTGTTGTATCCTGCCTATTACTTTATATTAAAGTAATTTACCAGAAATAAGTTAAAAAGTACTTGAATGTATATTCATTTCACCTTTATAACGCAGTAACTTTCATTTGAGTAGCTGAAACTATACAGAAATTATGCCATACATGCTAATTTGACGAGACCGGGGGTGAAGGCTACGTTAACCAAACGGTCTACCATTTGTTCTGAGGGCAAATTTGAAAGCAAAATGTAAAGAAATTGAGTCGGCTAAAATAAGGCATAATAGATACGTCATCAGCTTCATGTAACATGAAAAAATGTTGTCATAGGCATCAAATTCGCTTCAAAATATGTCTAAAACCAGCCCTAATTAACGATCTACCATCGTTATAATAAAAAGCTTGGCTTGCAGTTCTGCTTTTAACATTTCATGGTAGATCGTGGCGCTCTTTCAGTTAAAATCTTGCCTTCTTACCACTAGTTTGCAATAGCAGTGAGACTCTTCGAGCTATCTATGAAAGAAATTGTTTTGTTTTCCGTCTTACAACTTAAGAAGAGTTGTCATCCTCCTTTTAATTTGCTAAAAAATGCAACGCATATGGCTGCCATAGACGTCGTTACGGAACGTAAACATTTCTGCCTGGCACTCCCTGCGAATACCTGAAACAGTCCATCTATTAGGATCTCGCCAACCAACAATAAATCAGTATAAACAAATAAACAAAACAACACATTAAAACAATTTTAAATTATACTTTCATTTGGCTAAAATCCTCAGGCCTATAAGCCTCCGAAAAAGTGCACTGAATACAGCTGCTCGGAAACTTAACCATTTTTCTATTGAATTTGTTCTCGTAAATCGCTCACTTAAAACTCAGACAATCTTGGACAAAACTCGTTGGGACACCCCCGCTCCCCTTCACAAAGTTGACCATTTTCACGGCATACAGTCATTCTCTCTGCGCAACTTTGGAAGGGGGAGCGGGGGCTTCATGTAAACCTGGGAACGGAGATTCAAGAATATTATGACAAAGCGTCTCAACAGTTTTGTCCAAGATTGTAGGCCTATACCATCACAACAAACACAAATTATAAATAGGCTAGGCCTTGTCAACGAAAAATCGCCAAGGTCTAGGCCTAAAGCAAGTCTAATTACCATACTGTTTCAGACAACCAATGTCAATGGGGTTTTAGTTTGTGATTTCTCTTAAAGCTCACACAATGAAGTCCTATTGACTTTGGCTACTGTGTAAAAGTGAACATTACCAGGGGTCGAAATTCCCACTGTTCCACTGTTCCGAGAACAGTGCTTTTAGTGCCGGAACTGTAACTTTTCAAAAGCCACTGTTCCGTGGAACAGTGTTTTTCCACAAGAAGCAAAGTGCATATAAATATACGCACATTCTAATCTCTGATAAAGTAATGACGCCGTGTCCCGTGAATATAAAAATCCCTGTAAATTTTGGCTTAAGTGTGAAATGCAATCTCGTTCCACCGTTATCAATTAAAGTCAGTTACTTGCACGTGTTATTCTCTATGCTGCATGGTACAGTGCTGTGTAAACGCACATACTGAAGTTTTACTACCAAACACATAAAAACTTTTAGTACAGTATGTCATTTATTGCCCTACAAGCGAAGGTCATCTTGCATCACCCCTTGTCTTGCGTGGTATGTTCCAAATGGCCTCTTAACTATTCATTGATATTCCCTACACTTTATTGTGTTTTTAGGGGGTTTTGTATTAATATTCCCTCCAAGCTAGCAACTAAACACCCAAACTTGAAATGGCTAAAAGCAATTCTGACTGCTGATATCTCGCAACCAAAGTCAATGTGTCCTAAGTGTTTGTTTTTCCTCTTAAGATCTTCCCATTGACTTACTGTGTGGAATGATACTTAAATCAAGGCTACGACTAGAACGATTTCACGTAAATTTGCTGCGAGAAAATAACAACAGTATGTGCACTCATATGTTGGAGAACACACTCATTGCTTTGCTATAGCAATAAACCGCAATGCAAAGGATGAATCAAGCAAAAATATTCCTTTACCGTGGAACTTTTATGCTCTCACTCAAATCCCACTTGCCTTGCTTGATGTGCCTTCTGCATCAATTTTGAGTGTATTTCATCCTACAGTAGGTTGTGGGACACTGCAATGTTAGGTCTTGTGAAGAATGCCTAATATGGTACCATACAAAGTGTGTTAGCATGAATGACTGTTTGTATGAAGTGCACATGAATCATAACTCTTACACATGGGTGTGCTTTAAATGTGGTCTTCCAAACTTTAGCTCCTCATCTTTGTTTGCATCATTCGATGTCAAGAACTCTTTTCAAGCCCTTGACCATGTAGCTGGCGTCTCCGACAGCTTACATACTAGTATTGAAGGTTATCAGTCATTCGCCAACCAGGTCAATTTTAGACTGGATAGTGAAGGTACCTTGCAGCCTACTTCAAGCCCTAAGGCTAAAAAGAGTAGTGCTACTCGCCAACCCAAGAGGAAGGTGTTGAAAATCCTTAACATAAACTTTCAAAGTATTTGTAATAAAATTCCACAGCTTCAAGCTCTTCTCGAAACTGAAGATCCCGACATCATTGTTGGCACTGAAACATGGCTTCATGACTCTGTTTTAAACAGCGAACTTTTGCCTTCAACCTACCAAGTGCAACGTTTGGACCGTACTTCAAAGGGTGGGGGTGTTCTTTTGGCTACTAAATCCAACCTAATCGCGAAGGAAGAGCCTAGGCGGACTACAGGCCAAAACAAATGTGAACTTACCTGGGTCAGTGTTCATGTCAAAGGGAATCCTGCCCTCTATATAGGTGCATTCTACAGACCCCATATCGGTCTTACTACTCAGGACCAGCAGTATCTAGCTGAGCTTGACCGGTCAATTGCAGACCTCCCGAAGAACTGTCAAATTGTTCTAGGTGGTGATTTTAATCTCCCTGATATTGACTGGGCCAAGAATTCTTTCATCACAGGTGGTCGTTATCCAGCCACAAGTAGGCAAATGTTAGATATTGCTAATGAGCATAACTTGCATCAAGTAGTGAGTAGCCCAACAAGAGGTGATAATATCTTGGATTTGCTTTTTACGAATATCCCAACTCTTGTCCAGTCTGTTAACATCTTGCCTGGCCTTGCTGATCATGATATTGTCTCCACGGAAATTTTAACATCTCCCCAGAGAGTCAAGCTACCTCGTAGAAGGGTGTTCTTATATAAAAAAGGGAATTTTGACCTTATTAATGACGACCTTAAACTCTATATGAATTCCATCAGCAGTGAAATGCTTGTATCTATGTCTGCAAATCAACTCTGGATGGGTTTTAAATCAACCTTAGTCAAGGCAATGGACAAACATATCCCTTCAAAGATGTCTCATCCAAACAGCAGTGTTCCCTGGTTTCATCAAGATCACAAGCGCTTAGCCATCCACAAGCGTAAGGCTTATGATAAAGCTAAACAAACTGGCTCCTTGAGTGACTGGGAGGTCTATAAGAACATTAGGCGTCTCTTGGACCGCTCTTTGAGGAAATCTCGTAGCACCTATCTGCATAATGTTGGCGAGAATCTAGCAACAAGTAACCCAAGACCCTTTTGGAGATACATCAAAAGTTTGAGACAGAGCGCTGATAGGGTTTCCTCGTTAAATTGTGAACACAATATTGCTATCTCGGCCATTGATAAAGCTAACACCCTGAATAACCAGTTCCAGTCAGTATTTTCCGTGGAAAACTGTGACAGGATGCCTGAGATAGCCAGTCCTTGTACTCAAACCATACCAAGAATTGAAGTTTCTACCCAAGGTGTCCTAAAGCTCCTGGAGGATTTAAACCCTCAGAAAGCACCAGGACCGGATGGATTAACCCCAAAGGTTTTAAAAGAGTGTGCTAAGAATGTTGCCCCACTGTTACAACAAATTTTTCAAAAGTCCGTCGACACAGGAGACTTACCGGAAGATTGGAAGCAGGCCAATGTTTCTCCAATTTTTAAAAAGGGTAACCGCTCCGACCCAGCGAATTACAGACCTGTTTCGTTAACATCGATTCCGTGCAAACTTCTGGAACATATTATCTTCACTAGTATTATGGCTCATCTGGAAAAGCATAACATCCTTAACGATGAGCAGCACGGCTTCCGCAAGGGCCGCTCCTGTGAAACCCAACTTGCCCTAAATATAAATGACCTTGCCAAAATTTTAGATAAACAAGGTCAGGCTGACGTTATAATTATGGACTTCAGCAAAGCTTTTGACCTAGTACCCCACCAAAGACTGTTGTTAAAATTAAGGCATTTTGGTATTTCGGGCACTCTTCACGCTTGGATCAAGAACTTTCTCACTCAAAGGACGCAACGAGTAGTTCTTGACGGTGCTACATCTTCATCTATAGCTGTTACCTCTGGAGTCCCTCAGGGCACAGTGCTGGGCCCATTACTTTTCATTTTATACCTCAATGACCTACCTGATGGATTATCATCCCAAGTTCGTCTTTTAGCTGACGATTGTATCCTGTATCGCGAAATTACTTCAATGGAAGATAGTATCTCGCTTCAAAACGATATTAATAGTCTATGTCAATGGGAATCTAAATGGCAAATGAAATTTAATGTCTCTAAGTGCTTTGCTATGCGTGTTACTCATAAGAAGAAACCTCTATTAACTTCGTACAAAATGAACGATAGTGTCCTACAGACAGTTCCCAACCATACTTATCTTGGAGTGGATATTAACAGTAAATTAAGCTGGGCCGATCACATTAACGGAATATCTTCCAAAGCAAACAGAGTCCTTGGCTTGTTACGTCGTAACTTGTACAGCTGTTCCCCTAAAGTTAAGGAAGCTGCATATAAATCCTTGTTAGACCAAGGTTGGAATACTGCTCAAGTATTTGGGATCCTTACCATCAGGAGCATATTAACAAGCTTGAAGCAGTGCAACGCAGAGCTGCCAGATTCGTCTGTAAAGACCAAAGACGTAAAAGTAGTGTTTCATCAATGCTTGCTAACTTAAACTGGCCTACTTTGGAGGAACGCAGGATCAGTGCTAGGTTGAGTTTACTGTACAAATCTCTCCATCACTTAGTTGCCATTGATCTAAACGATTATATTCTTAAGCCCGATAATAATGGAATTTCTACTCGCAAGTCTTCATCGATCTCCTTTCATCATCCCGCTGTAAAAAAGGATTGTTACAGGTTCTCTTTTATTCCTAGGACAGTGGCAGAGTGGAATTGCTTGCCCTCAGCCGTAAGGAATTCCCCATCTATTGAAACTTTTAGAAATCAATTACGCAAACTGAACTTGACATCCTTGAGGAGATCTGAATCTATTAATCCAATCTAATTTGCTGGTCCGCTAGCCGTCACACACCTACAACCGTATATCCCGTCTGCGGAGAACTGCTTGTAGTATCCAACCAGAACCAGAACCAGGTCTCAAGACAATGCAAAATTATTGGCGATAACTTTGTGCTTAAAAAATAAGAACCAAAAGAAAATCAGGATATACCACTGGCTAATCCCCGCCGCAGGCAAAAATTCACCTGCCCACATTACGGTCAAGTCGTGCAGTCATACCACTCGAATGCAGTAGACAGCAATGCAATTTGCACCTTTGCAGTTTGCACGCGTGCACGAACTGTACGTATGCCGAGATACTGTGCTCCTGAACAGTAATTTTGGAAAAAGCGCTGTTCCGTGGAACAGCAGAAAAAAAATTAACTTTCGACCCCTGCATTACACTGCTGAAGCTTTACGGTGCAATATGAATATTGATACTATCAATATTCATATTGCACGGTAAAGCTTCAGCAGTGTAGGCCTAACGTTAGGCCTAACTTAGCCTATGTTGAAACATACTAATCAACAGTCGAGAGGAAAAAGTAAATTGGGCTCATGAATATTGCAAACGTGGTTGATCTCTGTCAAAAGAGGTGTACATATTCGATACCTGCTAGGATCCTAGGGCCTTACAAGTGAAATCGATTGGCCTAGCCTACCTATGGACTAGCCTAACTGACAGTAGACTTAACGTTAGAGCCTAACCACAGTAGGCCTACCAGACTTAGGCTATTCATTGAACGTCTCAGACGTTGTTGACCATTCTTCTCATTGAGACTTTACAACTTACAGGTTATAAATCTGCGCTTACCCTAGGACAAAATTTGCACAAGCTTTGCTCTCTTGAACTACAAGCAGTTGCAAATTCGAACTGTCGGGGACTGGGATTAGGAACTAAATTAGAGAGGCTCAACGACTCTGCATTCCGTGTGCCGGCGAGAAAGCTCAACACGACGATAAGCTTAGCTAGCTAGCTTTGTGTAACTTGTTACTAACTACTACACTGTACTACGGAGCTTTCAAGGTGTCATGCAGATGTTGAGATACTATTTCTTTTTGTCAGTAAACTATTTAGATATTGACATCCGAGATCTTTTCATCTCAATA
Organism: Holothuria leucospilota; assembly: GCA_029531755.1. Classification (NCBI taxonomy): domain Eukaryota; kingdom Metazoa; phylum Echinodermata; class Holothuroidea; order Aspidochirotida; family Holothuriidae; genus Holothuria; species Holothuria leucospilota. The sequence continues at coordinate 12,840,346 of CM055964.1, forward strand.
TTTTAGCGTAAAATATTGAAATATTACATTACAGGATCTCAATATCTTAATATCGTCACTGAAAGATATTAAGATATTGACATCCAAGATCTTTTCATCTCAATATTTTAGTATAAGATATTGAAATATTACATTACAGGATCTCAATATCTTAATATCTTCACTGAAAGATATTAAAATATTGACATCTGAGGTCTTTTTATTTCAATATTTTAGCGTAAAATATTGAAATATTACATTACAGCATTACATTACACCCGTTAAAACTCGCGCTTCGCCCTCGATTTCGCGCTACGAACAAAACGTGTTCTTTCCCCAACACTTCTTCCGTCCATACCTCCCCTCACTTTCAAAACCCTGGTACAGCCACTAAAGCCGGCCGGTACAAGTTTTTGCTCTAATTTCTGAACGTTTTCAGAAGAATTTTTACCTTATTTTTATACAGATTCTACCGAATTTTGGTTTGCCGAGAAATTTGGGGACAGTCACACTGCCCGTTTTCATACGCGTGTACCAACAGTCCCTCGGAGTTGTTTATATTCAGATTTTAGGCCAACTTTGTGAAGACTGTTCCTATCATTTCAAGCTATTTGAAGTGGTCTTAGTTTATTCACCCCATCCACTTCATAAATCATTTTGATTTAGCTTTCCACTTCTGTAAGTCTATTAGACATGTTGAAAAAATAGGAGTTTGGAGCTAGTTCAGTTTCAATGGAATTGCACCAATTATCTTTCAGTATGTTAATCAAGGTGCGCGGTCGAGTGGATAGAACGAATTGACATTTTGAAAAAAGGTATGCAGAGACAATCGGGAGGTTCGAGGTCTGATCTCAGGCTGTGTCAAAGTAATTAAAAGGTGGGTTTTTCATCCAAGATCACTCTTAAGGTTTTCACATCTAAACTTACCTTCAAAGTTTCACAAGAAAGTTAGATCTAAATTTGATCTAAATTGTTAATTTTGTCTGACACCCAATTTTAGGACATTTGTGGCTGCTTAGCGTAGTCACATGTCCAGTGGCGTCGCTAGACTTTTCGAAATGGGGGGGGGGCACTGACGGAAAAGCTGTCCGACGGAGGGGCACATCAAAATGAAGGACTGGGCGTCACTAAAGGCTTCTTAGTGACGCGCAGCGCTCCCAGCTGTAGGCGTTAAACCCCAGGGGTCCACTGTAGGGCCCCTAATGGGGTCCAAGGACAGCACTCCATTGGGGTCCAGGGGTGCAGCCCATGTGGAGGCTCTGGGGTATTTATAAAAATGTGATCATTAGAATAAAACATTTTACAATCTCCAAAATGTCATTGCAGCGCACTAAAACGGGCCGCGAAAATTGAAATCACAATTTGGCCATTGTGTTAGCCTTACTCGCACTAACGATTTTGTGATGCGGGGGGGGGGGGGTGGGAATGGGGACAATGGCTCATGTTAACGTTTGCACTGAGCTTAAAAATAAATCCACTTATGCTGCATAATAGGAATTCATGTTGAGGCAACTACCTTCCAGGTGTGTCACTGAGGTGAAGCCTTCAACTGGAGCAACCAATTGACGGCTACAAATGCGGGGCTAGTGGGAAAAATGTGGAAAAGCCCGCTTGAACGCAGTTCAGTGGGCTTTGGGTGCCTCAAAATTATAATTATGACCAATATATATTTTTGCATTTTCTTCAGAAATAAATGGAAGAGGGTGGGTAGCACCTGCTGAGACCATCCCAGGTGCACATGCGAAGTGGCCAGAAAATTCTGATTTTGAGCATCTATGAAAATTTTGTGCAAGTCCTTTTATCTCTTTCAGATCGAGGTACCACCACTTTATGATCCCTGGTGTGGTGCTTGGCTGCACCTCGGCTATGATGCAGGAGGGCAAAGTTTCGCCATGCAAATCTGAAGGCACTTGTATCTAAAACAAAGGGACGTTCGCTTATGAGAGTAAAGCTGTTTAATTATCCTCATATTTACTGGATAGGCGTTGAAAAAGGCAATGAAAATCGCGATTTTTTTACAACTTTCGAACATAACATATTGTTTGTGCATAATTTTTTCATACCCAAAATCTCATTGGGGCACACGGGGGTACAGCCAATCGTTGGGGGAATGTGTCACCCTGCCCCACCGTCAATGACGCCACTGCATATGACTGCAGTCGTCAAAACCTGAAGGTTAATATCTATAAAATAACACAGAAGAGTCCCAATCTCCCAACATCGTATCTTCTTACAAGGGCGACAATTATAGCGGGGAGGAAGCAGGCTGAAATTGTTCACCCAAGAATATGTTTAAAGGACGGATCCCCTTTCGTCCTACCCCAAGCATGGTCAACGATACTAATATTTGCTAATATTTGGGAGTGTAAGTGCATTTGGGTAGGGTAAGGTGTGTTTTCGACCCATTGATGGATCTATTGTAATCATTCTCTATCACAAATGTTTCTCAAGCTATCAAAATTTTCTCAAATCCTTCGCAAACTATCAAAATTTTTGCACGCTCCGCGCGCTTCAAACCTTGCCTCAGTGTTGATCCTATTATCATTATCCTCCGATAACAACTTTCGGAGAAGCAAAGCAGCAAAAGTTGAAAGCTATTTACGAATTTTCAAGTAAAAGACTGGCTTTTTGAGTGGCTTGTAGGTTTGATGGGCAATTAAAAGTGTCTCGTTGCAGAGCCGAATGCAGGGTTTGTCATGGAAATCTTATATTAAGGAAAAAATTTTGGCGCGCTTTGCGCGCAAGTAGTCACGATTTGCACTCCATCTCTTGACCAAGTTAAGGTAATAACTACGAACTACAGGACCGTACGCAGGAGTTTGCGAAGAGAGATTCGATCACGTGTGACTGACCTGTGTCCTTGGGAGGGGTCAAAGGACACCCCCTCCCCTATGGGAAATATTTCAGTATTTGATTAGGCCTAAGTGAAAAATGGTGGTACATTTGGCCGAAAAACTGTCTGTTAACTCATTCAAATTTGGTAGATTTACTTTGTGTTTTCAAACAAAAGCAGCACCATGTGTACTCTTTCCAGACCCCGAAAATTATAGTTACCTCTTTTGGTTACCGGAAGTTACCGCTCACATTTGAATCTCAAAAGAACGACTTTGTGAGGTAGGGAATTGGCGTAAAATGTTAGCATTAGTCTCATGGGCGTAGAAGTCAATTTGTTTTTTTTTGGGGGGGCGCTGTAACGACTTGCCCGAAAAATGTAACCAAAATTTTTCGTGCGCTCCGTGCGCATTCAACATGCTAATGTACATGAAATCATATAGACATGCATGGGTTATTACATCGCAATGATCGCATGTCAATTCCATTCAATCACTTTTGCCCCGTTTTCCATTTCTGTTATAAATTTGGGAAAGCTCTTACAACAATAATAATGATAATAATCAGTACCATAGCCAGAATTTATCCCACGCGGGGGCCATGACATATGTTGTGTGATTGCTGGTCTTGAATTGGGGTGGGGTCTAAGGGGAGGGGTTGTCCTTACATCTGGTGCACATTTGCTACCTTTGAAATAAAATTTGTGTCAGCTACATCATTGCAATTTATTGTTCTTTCAGTAGGTGCCTGAAAAATTCCCTGCATACTGCCCGAATTTTCACAGAAATTTTTCGTTGGGAGATGCAGCCCCCAGCCCCCCGATAGCTCCTACGCCTATGATTAGTCTGAAAGAATCAGGAGACAGTAACGGGAAAAAAATCTGCGACCAGGAGGCATTTTCTTAGGTGGAAGGCAATTGGCAGTTTATTTGTTCGTTAGTTACAGGTTAACAAAAAACAATGTAAGTCGTATTTTATTGGATACAGGTGTTCCACATTGGATGTTCTGTTTGAACTGGTGCTTATTATTACGGACCAGCGCCCAATAGCCTTCGTGATATGGTTAATCTAAATTCTATTACGCCGTTCAATATTTCGATCAACTATGTGTCGAACTTTATCATTTCAGTGACGGATCCAGGGGGGTTAGGGGTATAACCCCCCTTTGAATTTTTCTGCATTTTTTAAAATAGCCTATTTTTGCATTTTTTTCATAATTTGCTTTAATAGGCTATCCCCTTTGGACTCCCAATAAACTTTAAAGAATTATTACCCATTTTCTTAAATTCATGGTTGGTAAAACCTTCCAAACACTCCAAAGAAAGAGCTTGACTGGATTCTTTTTTATAACACAACATTTGAGGAATTCTTAGTTTCAGCTTCAGTGAGACCTCAGCCTCAAGTTATTGTGTACTCTTTTGCACGCAGTACCCTTCTATTTTACATGATCAATACAGAGCTATAGCCCTACTCTGCTATCGAGTTTATTGTAATTTGAGGGCCCTTACAACTTGTAGGCTATCATAGTTATCTGTCGCAAATTTCTGCTTTTCAAAACAGTGTTGTGAAGGCTTGTGCGGACCTCCAATCCAGGTAAGACCGGCTTTTGATTGGCATATAGTTTTGTTAGGGAATTGAAAGTGTCTCGACGCATAACCTTAATGCAGGTTCTGTCGAGGAAATTTTGTTTAATGAAAAAAATTTCTGCGCGCTCTGCGCGCATTCGTCACGGTTTGAACGCCATCTCGTGACCATTATTAAGGTTATAATAAAATGGAGCTATTCTGATCACGACACTTTCCGAAAAACAGAGGTACATCTTTAACATCTTTAGGGGCCTCGCATCAATATGGGATCTTTTAATCTAATTTGTAGCATGACGTGGAAGGTTGAAATTACGTATTTGCTACACTTTTCAAGAACTTTTAACCGAGCGCTTCGCGCGCCGCCATTATCGGTGTGAATGGTGATTGTTAATACACTTACGACGAAAACGCATTCTGAAACGCGCTTGTTAGTCCTTCACCCCTTTTGCTTTACCTATCAGGAGGTCTATATCACCTCTCTGCACCTATACTCTCACTCCCTCCCATTCCCCATTGCTGGAAGCTGTTCGTCAGGATTTTCGTTCAAAATTAGGAAAAATACGATAGTTGGGAAGTTGACGATGAGCGCAAACCGCGCAGAAATTTTTCATTAAGTAAGATTCCCTTGACAAAACCTGCATTCAGGTTCTGCATCGAGACACTTTTAATTCCCCAATAAACCTATAAGCCAATTAAATAGCCAGTATTTTACCTGGAAATTTTTAAACAGCTTCCAACTTTTGCTGCTGTACTCTCCGAGAGTTGCTATCGGAAAATATTGATTATAAGAGTTTGGATCGCGCGAAAATTTTTATCGTTTATGAAGGATTTGAGAAATTCTGATAGTTTCAGAACCATTTGTGATAGAAAATAATTACAGCAGATCTATCACTTGGTCGAAAACACACCTCACCCTAACCCTACAAAAATCTATAGCTTAAACACTTTTTGGGGTCATTTTAGTAAATTTAAAGATTTTTTTTAGAAATTGACAGAGGGCGTGTCCCCATGCCCCCGTGCTGGCGCCAATGGGCTATTCGGGAGAGGCCCGGTACTAGGAGTGGCTTCCTCTGGTGTATTTGCTTTGCTAAACCTTTTTTATTTCTACTTCATTTTTCCTTCTCTTCTTTCTCATTTTCCTCTTCCCCTCCTCCATTTCTCTTTTTTTCTCCTTCCTCTTTTTCGGGGGGGGGGGGGGGCCCTCTAAACCCCTGCCCCCCACTGGCTACGCCACTGGGGAACAAAATCTCGTATGTCAATATCTTAATATCTTTCAGTGACGATATTAAGATGTTGAGATCCTGTAATGTAATATTTCAATATTTTACGCTAAAATATTGAGATGAAAAGATCTCGGATGTCAATATTTGAATATCTTTCAGTGAAGATATTAAAGGCCGGTTCATACTTCCAAATTTCTCGCGCGATCAAGATATCAATAACCATATATGGTCAAAATATATTTGCCGCCAGTTCGATTCACGGTCATCGCTTGGAGTTGAACATTGTTCAACTTTTCTCGCAAGCCCTCGAGATATCGCAAAGGAAACGGCTTGTGATTGGCTGCTTGGTAGGTGAACGACCTTTTGAAATGATCTCAAGATCCTACTCGACAACAATGGTGGACCTTTTCAGATACCAGCTCATTACATGTATTCGGGTTCCGTGCGACTATCGGCGGCCTGATTGTGACAGTGAGAGTTGTTGGAATGGAGGGAAACAGTTATTGCTTTCCACGAATTAAGACATAAAGGTTAGTAAGGCAGGATTTTCTTGTGTTCCCTACAACTATCACGGTAATCAATAGTGTACTTTTTCGTAGAGCCGATCAAACCGCATACACATATGTACTGTACTTGGCCTTTGCATAGGCAGGTATTGGGAGACTGTGCATTGCATGGCAGTACTGCAAGTTGAGCTATGCGAGAAAACTGAAGTATGAATCAATTTTACATCGGCATATCGAGACCAAGCTAACATCCTTAAACACAGCTTGATAGCGCTATAATGAAGTATGAGCCGGCCTTAAGATATTGAGATCCTGTAATGTAATATTTCAATATTTTATGCTAACTAAATATTGAGATGAAAAGATCTTGGATGTCAATATCTTAATATCTTTTAGTGAAGATATTAGGATATTGAGATCCTGTAATGTAATATTTCAATATTTTACGCTAAAATATTGAGATGAAAAGATCTCGGATGTCAATATCTGAATATCTTTCAGTGAAGATATTAAGATATTGAGATCCTGTAATGTAATATTTCAGTATCTTATGCTAAAATATTGAGATGAAAAGATCTTGGCTGTCAATATCTTAATATCTTTTAGTGAAGATATTAGGATATTGAGATCCTGTAATGTAATATTTCAATATTTTACGCTAAAATATTGAGATGAAAAGATCTTGAATGTCAATATCTTAATATCTTTCAGTGAAGAAATTAAGATATTGAGATCCTGTAATGTAATATTTCAATATTTTAAGCTAAAATATTGAGATGAAAAGATTTCGGATGTCAATATTTCGATATCTTTCAGTGCAGATATTATAAGATATTGAGATCCTGTAATGTAATATGTCAATATTCTACAATAAAATATTGAAATAACGAGATGTTGGATGTCAATATCTCAATATCCTTCAGTGAAGACATTAAGATATTGAGATCCTGTAATGTTATATTTTAATATTTTACAGTAAAATATTGAGATAAAAAGATCTCGGATGTCAACATCTGAATATTTTACTGAAAAAAAGTCGAGAAAGTCACATAATATCTAAGTCGAGAAAGTCACATAATATCTCAACATCTGCATGACACCTTAAAAGCTCCGTACTATGTACTGTGACCTGAACGAGTCAATTTACACCGTACGTAATTTACACATAGCGATTCAGATTACAGTATAGCCTGCAAAGCAGACGCTTGCTCTGAGTAAACCTAAGAGTATTTATCGACAAATAAGTAGACCAAGGTCATAATGGCGGAAAGTCCATGCATGGAGCTGGCGTTCCACCATTCCATAAAATTGCGGTTTGGCTGGAGGGTGAACCCTCTACATGTCAGTCCCTAGAAATTTGTATTTGGTAGTGATTGAGTTGGAGATTATTCTGTCAGAAAATGGTTGAAATTGATACCACCTGAGCCGATTGCAAGGCTTTGGAAAGACAGCGAACCTATCTGATATATTGGTGAGTGACAAAGGAGGGGGGGGGGGGGGGCGGATCACAAGTTTTTTTTTTTTTTATTCATGTGCCTGTAGCTCAAAAAGTCAATGGTCTGCTACGGAAATTTTTATGTGCCAGTAACAACCAACTCGTGAGCTTTGCATTGATGGGTCACATGCTGGCGTTGAAAACTGACAGAGAATGAGAAGCAGCGTAACAAGGCCTGTCTTAGTGTGTAAGTCAAAGACAACAATTAATGGTGGAGCGCCACCGTAAGGATGGTATAACTATGGTAGCACGCCACTTATTCAAGGAGAATCCCCGCGGAGGATATTACCCTACGAATTCAACACCTTGAAAAATGGGGGTGGGGGACAGTATAGACCATGTTTTTGAAGTAATGCATCTCAATGTGTTATGTAAATCTCAAAGGTCATGGTACACAAATCTGAAATCATTGTGACAGGCCTACTCGTGAGCTTTCATATGAGGAGTAGCTTGTGCCCGTTGAAAACTGCTACACGGGGCTCAGAGGCGGCCACGAACAGACCAGAGTTAGTGTTTAAGTCAATGGAGAAATAATCAGTAGTGTGCTAGCATAGGAATAGTCGGATAACATTAATTCAAGACATTTTCTCAACGCCAAAATATTGCTTGCCAGATTAAGTCCCTATCATTTTTGGAGGGTGCAGTGTGCACTATGTTGTTGAAGGGATGAACACAACCTGTGACGTTGATGTTGTAGCAAACGAGTTCAAGCACTCATTGCGCAAAAATGTTGGAAACTGAAGGTATTTTATATCAACATTTTGCCTATCCTTCCGCTATGGAAGCAGTCTGTTGATAAGTGAAGTGTCGAATGGGGTGAGTCCCCATCCTATTATAGACGCTCTCGATGCTCAAAATTTCAATGATCATGATGTTACTGACATTTGAAAACACTATTGACAGCCGACTTGGAAGCTTTGGTATGACGGTGGGTTAGCTTGTGCCTGTTGAAACTTCTACAAGAGGAGTCCAGAGGCCACCAAACGGACTAAATTTTAAATGCTGAGGTTAGTATCAATGGAATGGTTTCGGGTTGTTAAATACCGACAGCCTTGTACATCCGCGTACTTATGCAGGATCACTTAATTTAAAGGGGGGGGGGGGGGGCTGACTTCAAGTTTGACAAATGCCGAGTATAGCGACCCATGGAAGAGTGTAGTAAAGTGTCTTCAACCCGGTGCGCCCCAACACCTTCCTCCCTTGATACGCACTTGAATGCAAAAGTTTCTACGGCAGTAGATATTTAATTACCACATCAATACGGTAAGGAGTTTGGAAAGAAGTCTTAGCATTTATTTAAACTTCAGAAAGCGCCTACGTGTACCAGCAATCATTCTTCCATTGAATCGGGTATACTTGATTTTGGTCTGTTTGAAGGTCTTTAAAAGTCGCAGCATGTTTAAGTCACAAGTAAGTAAAGCTAGAACTCTACAGCGCCCGAAGGGCGCCGAAAATGTTGTGTTCGAGTTGGAGGATTTGTTCTCTTGAGACCAAGGAAAGTCGGAAAGTCAGAAAGTCAGGGAGACTGATCATCGTCGGGACAGTGGTGACACTAGATGGGGGTAGGTGCCATGTCCCTCGTCGAGGACGGATCACCACGGTCGTTTAAATTTCCCAGTATAGTCGGAATACGTTAAAATATGAAGTAGTCTACAATAGCCAGTCGCCCCTTGTGGTTTACTTGATATTTTGATTTGAATGAGGGTAAATCCTGTAATCCCCCAAATTCCAATTTCACGCCTAAAAACCCAAAATGCGAGCCGAAAATTCTGAATTTTGCTCTAGACGACCTTAAGGCAATCCGTGGCCCCTGTCGGGTCTGCAGGCTGCAGTCCTACGTAGGGAAGTTTGGACCCCTGTCGTGCAAATTCTGGCGCTACCGACGACCAGCGTCGGGATTACACATTTATCTTACCTACTAGGCCTATCCCGACTACATGTTTTCCGGAGAAATTGGAAATTTTTTGTGACCGGCTTATTGGGCTTTCCCCACCGCCCCTCCCCCACCCCTACCCCTATTGATGTCATTTATAGGGCAAGTTTACAGGCCATGCTATAACTGACATTAGTAGGAAAAATATGTAACATTCAAGCATATTGAAACAACATGAGTTGGGCGTGTTTCAGGCAATTTAAAGTACGGTACCAGTATTTAAGGATGCAGGTGGAAAGGGGTGCTCGTTCCAGCTCAGGACCCCCCCCCCCTACACCCGGCACTTCTACTTGTACATCATATAACTTTACACTAGATCATTAATATTAATGAGATGGACTACCAGTGTTGTCGTGGCTCAGTTGGTATGGCGCTTGACTCCGACTATTAAGTACGTGAGTTCAAGTCTTCCCCGAGACTGGGCAGCGAGTTTTTCTGGTTTTGCCGATTTAATGTTGGGGAACTGTCGACATTTTACAGTTGCTTTCTCTTTCATATCTTCCTTCTTGTAGCTTTAATCGACATCTCTTCGTTCCCACTTTTCCTTTTCTTAATAAGGATTCGTTTTTTAATCATATCTTACTGTAAATTTCCAAATCAGATCACTACACGCTGTTGCATGTAGCCTACATTATCAAGTCGTGCACCCCCCCCCCCTTTCCAGGCAGCACTTTTTCGGTTGCAATTGCTAACAGTTTTATGAATTTTTTTTCCCATTCTTCCATATTTCATGTAATTAGCATTTGATACGAAAGGTATCAATAAAGGCAGGGCTCCCGGCTACGTATGTAGCCGGGAGACCTGCCTTTATTGATACTGAATTTGCCTACCTTCCCAAAGCAACTCTTGTTTCTAAAGGAACGCCACTCTGGGATGAATATTCATAAATGACCGACTGTAAAATGCTTTTCTTGTATTGCAACTATGGATCAAGTTTCTTAGGGGTAGGGCTATAGCATCTGCGAACAATAGGTGACCATTGTCCACGTTTCATGGTGCGATGATTTGTAAAAGAAGACAGCGGTTCCTTTAAACTTGACCAAGTCTCCCTCCGCGTTTTCCCTGCCGTATTAAGGGAGCGCTCCACCATTCCATGAAACTGTCCTTTGGCTGGAGGGTGAACCCTCTACATGTAGTCCCTAAAAATTTGGTTTGGGTTGATTTTTGACCCTGTTATGAGAAGGCAGTGAATCCTTTGTTAGATGTATTTGGTAGTGATTGAGTTGGAGATTATGCTGTCAAAAATGGTTAAAATTGATACCACCTGAGCCGATTGTAAGATTTTGGAAAGACAGCGGACCTATCTGATATATTGATGAGTGACAAGTGAGGGGGGCGTATCACAAGTTTTTTTTATTCATGTAGCTCAAAAAGTCAATGGTCATGCTTCTGAAATTTGTATGTAATTTGTAGTAACAACCAACTCGTGAGCTTTGCATTGATGGGTCACATGATGGCGTTGAAAACTTTGACAAGGAATGAGAGGCAGCGTAACAAGGCCCGTCTTATAGTGTGTAAGTCAATGGCGACCGACAACAATTAATGGTGGAGCGCCATCTTAAAGCAAAGTTAAGCCGCGGTCACACTACAACGAATTCGGATCGGATTCCGATCCGATTTTTGTGAGTTTTTATAAAGATCTTCTCCATTTCGGGTCAGAAATAGCCCAAAATTTGCCAACCAGTGTAAATATATGATTTGCATCAGAGGTTTATGAAAATGAAATGTTAACTGAGCTTTTTCGTGACGTCACACCGACAGACAGCTTTTATCGGACACGCGTAGTCCGATAAAAGCTGTCTGTCGATGTGACGTCACGAAATAATTCGTATAAATTTAATTTTCATAGCCCTGCGATAAAAATCATATAATTACACAGGTTGGCAAATTTCGGGTTTTTTCCGACCCGAAATGGAGAAGATTTTAATAAAAACTCACAAAAATCGGATCGGAATACGATCCGAATTCGTTGTAGTGTGACCGCGGCTTTAGGTCCAGATTTGCTGTGTCTCTACCAACCAGTCGTTTCTCCCTTGCGTGTACTTTCTCTAACAATGTGCTATTTATAGGGTTTGCCTGCACTTGCCTATGGGGTTCAAAGCGCGTACTTAACAAAACAAAAATACGCGTCTATAAAAGCCGAAGTACGCGCTCACGCGCGCGTTCTGTTTTGCCAGTTATGTAGCGTACATACATGTTACAGCAGAAGTTACGTTCGAGTTCAAATATGTGCTGCTATTTTTCTGATCTTACAAGAAGCTGTCTACTCAGTCAGTGTAAAATTCTGTACGTCTGGCGTTTTAGCTTAGCCTAGGATTTTTAGTTTAAGGAGACACACGAAGGTAAGTGCCTATTATCTATTCCAGTGTACATTACGGAGTTTTCGATTTCAGGACGGCAGACAAAGAGGACGGAACGCGCAGCAAAAAGTGAACTGCGCATGAGCAGAGCGAGCATCTCTCCGTCCTGTTGATTTTCAGGACGGTCGTCTACCGATTTAACGTTCTGATAGAAACAGGACGGTACAGGGGTTGCCATGGTAATTTCCCTCGTCCATGATAACGTACGTGTTTCTGTGACGTTAAATTTAAAGTTAGCTGCATGCAAATTACGTACATCATTTGTTCATGTGGCATGCAAAGCTCTGACAAAAATGAACATGACAAACAACAACAGTGCATATCTGATAAGCCATTTTAAAGAATAATTCCGTTCTAAGCTAAGGAAAGCTATCTTGAGGCAGAAACTTTCACAATTTTATAAAATACCCTGTAACGATGGCGTCTCTAATCCTGTGTAGGGGCGTCATTGTTACAACTTAAGTAGCGATGAGTGTGGAGGCCAACAAAACATCGCAACTTTGTTAATAAATGAGCGCGTCATTGTTTTGTTGTCATTCTACCGCACCGTCTTAAAATCGAAACGCCTTAAACGTCAGGACAGAACGCCGGGTGCGCATGCTTTACACTCTCCGTCCTATTGCTCTACCATCCTGAAATCGAAAAGTCGCTAATATCTAAAGCTTTCATTCGTTATCATCGACTAGAGTTTCGTAGTGAATCCTGTTGCTAAGGTAACGTTTTGTTACCTTCCCTGCTAGCACAAAACGTTTTTAAAACGTGCCAGTGGTGATATAATATGCAAACAATGAATGTTTATGAGCGTAATAGTATGAATAATTTCATGAGTTGAAAGATGGAATGTTCTATTCAACGAGGCGAAGCCGAGTTAAATAGAACGTTAAATCTTTCAACGAATAGTATGAATAATTTCATTCGTTGAAAGATTTAATTTTTGGGAGGTACACGTGCACCCCCTCTGGATCCGCCGCAGATTTCCATTTGCAAACATCGCATCAGAGTACTTTAACTCTTACAGTCTACCACCATCTGTCCAGGGGTGGCAACAGGATTTGCCCGACAGGGGGGCCAGCAACCAAAGCCTCGACAAAGGTGACAGAGTGCCGAAACCATGTCTGAAGGAAAATTTTGGCGCGCAAAGCGCGCCCAAAATCTTGGGCTCTTTCTGGAAGAAATTTGAAAAAAATTGGGCTATTTCCATGGACAGTTTGAAAAAAATTTGGGTTTTTAAAAAAGAAAATTGGAAAATTTGGGGTTTTTATTGAAGAATGTGCCCTTATTTATGGTTTAAATGAAGTAAATTGTCGGGGTGACTGACCGTTGTCGGGCTACATATTTTATCGTATACATAACAGCTCCCCGACAAAACCAGAAAATTTCCGCGACGAGGAGCCAGCCTTCCCTGATGGGGGCCATGGCCTCCCTGCTCCTTACCTGGCACCACCACTGCCTCTGTCATACCCGACATTGGTTTGTTCATTGATCGTGTCTTCATCGGTCAGAGATACAACAAAGTTACTTTATAAGGGCTGTTTTCTACCGTATGCGGTCAGTATACGCCGTTTATTTCCTCCTGCATAAAAGTCGAGGATGTGGCTTACAAGAGATTACGTCTTGGTTTACCTATAACCCGGATGTCAACGACCAACTCATGCATGGGCTTCATTGAAAAACATTTTCTGTGTGTGGACGAACCTATTTACGATCACTCCTTCAATGCGTAAGTGTCGACGGCGCAAGGGTAATTGAGGAGATGGACAGTGGTTTTGAAAAAAAGAGGGAGATGGGGATTCTACCTAGCTATTAGTCTATTTAAGATACGGCTGCAGGTTGTAATAAACACTATGGTGGCGGTTGTAATACGCGGTAAGAGTGATGGGTTTACCTTAGGTTATTCATAAAGGAAAGACAAAAAAAAGTATTCCAACAAGTCTTTGTTTGGTTTCTTAATCGTGTTTTTATTTGGTTTTCCTCTCTGTATATTCTAATGTATACTCCAAATTGACAGACGAATAATTGACTGCCCCCTCCACCATGGTATAAACTCAAAGAAATTAGTTTATTATATTGAATGGTTAATTTTGACAGAGGAATAATATGGGCTGCCCCCATCCACCGTGGCATAAACTTGTCTTCAACATGTCCCTTGATGATGTCATTGACCTTCGAGTTATCCATAGCAGAGACCTGCCATTTCCAGTAACTGAGACCAACTCATTCCTAGTCAGGTGCGGATCCTACAGGGGGCTTCCTCGGGCTCAGCACCCCCCCCTTTTTCGCCACATCAACAATAACAAATACGCGAAAATTAGCATAACGTTAATCTAGGAGAATATTCAAGGGGGCTTTCAGCCCCCCCCCCTCCTTTACGAAATGTCTGGATCCGCGCCTGCTAGTTATTGCATCACGGCCCGGACGGTGTGAATTTCTACACTTTGCAGCAGGTAGTCCTTCACAGCATCGATAACCCTTTTGTCTTTCACCAAATGCTGCAAGTTGCGAAATATATACATCAGTTTCTGGGATCGACGACCCGAAGTTCAGACAATGCTGATCGAGTTGGCCACCCCATGTTGCAGCCCACGCAGTTTTGTTTCAAGTATCCATATGCAACTCTGTCCATCATGGATGTGAAGGCTACCAGTGCCCTAACAGCTTCAGTACTTTTTTCTTTCAAGGCTACATGCTGAACGGGAGATACAATAAAAATGCTAGTCAAAGTTACTTTGTTTACTGCCGCATTGATTCAATTTACTTATGCGTACAGCTGCTTCCATTCTTCCACTCTTAAATCAGGAGCGTAGCTAGGATCAAATTTTTAGGGAGGCCTTGGTACCAAATGGGGGATCACAGCATTGATCGCAGTCCTTGATTCTTACAAATTGGTATTAGGACACACACGATTTCTGGCAGGTGGCAAACATTCAGGGTTCCAGGCCACCCCCCACCCCCACCCCTGTAGCTATGCATCTTTCTTAAATTGATACCTTTCTTTCCCGCAATCGGCAATCTATCTTTCGTTTCACCACGGAAATATTCTCTGATATTGATGTATGGTACTCCTCGATACTGCTTTATGACAACGTGACACTTACCTCCCACAGGGAATCTGATGGGGAACTACTCCAAAAGCTTCTGGTATGGTTTGCCTAGCGCCACCCATTTCTCAAAAGCCTTTTCCTTGTTCGGTGACCCTGCAGATGCTGCTGCAAGTTTCCTTATGGGCTCCCTTACTTCAGTGTAAAAGGAGGGGCAATGCCTTCTGTCACATCGATGGTAGAGTCTAGAATGGCACCATGCATGACAGACCCATGACACATAGGGGTCTGAACTTCAAGAGGTTTGTCATGTTAAGTCTTGTGTCCCTTCTGGGTGGCTGGGGATTGAATCCCGAACCTCTTAGTTGCTACGCTTCATTGCTTCAAATGCCACTGCCTTTATCCACTCGGCCACAACACTGAACAATGGCTTTGAAAGTACTTTTCTCTAAAAGTATTTGAGAGATTCTACCTTTTTTGAGAGATGTGTATGGAATTTATTCTAAATGTCTTTCACTAAATAATTAAAATTGTATATATTCAATACGAGGGTATGTTTAATGTCTCACACGATGCTGAGACAGACCTCTATCCCAGTTCATATGTCTAATTCGTTGTTCTGTTACCCAAACACTGAAACACTTATCAAAATTATGATACAAAAACATAAATAAAGAGAAGACAAAAGCATGTTTGACTGAGCAAAGAAGCCATCCCATTCGCACATTTGTTGACACTGATAGGAGCCTTCTGGTTTTTACTCCTTCTCCCCTTCATCTCCTCTACCTTCTACTCTTCTTTAAAAAGTGACTGGGAAGGGGTATTGCAGTATGGTGGTGGAGCATCATCTGTTCTTGTACTGCAGTAAATAGGGAAATAACTCGCCCTTCTCTCCATCAGCGGGCCCTGCAAATAAATCCAGTTCCATTAGATCCCAATCATTGCATGGATCCCCATTGTCTAAGTGATGGGCTCTATCATCCAATTGTCCTGACATTGTTAGATCAAACTTCAAAGAGGAAAGTCCCAGCACCAACATTTTGGGAATGCAATATTTTACCTCTTCTCTGCACCTGGCAAAACTCCTCTTTACATTAGCCAATTGCTATGTCAGTTCCTGATTTTCTCTTTCCAAATGCCTCACATCACAGAGACAATGGTCATAGCCCGTGCGATAACCCTCCATGTATCTGGACACCCACTAGACTGTGGACACAATCTCCTCCTCCTCTGCTGTCACCATCTCCTCAATTTCTTCCTCATCACTACTGCCCTCTATGAACCAACAATCCATCTCACCACCACTATCCTCACTTGAACACGAAAAGTGCTTTGGTTGCCATGTTGACAGAATTCTCAGACAAGAAAGATCTACCAAAAATAACATAAATAAAAAAGAAAATAAAGTGTGCTAGGGAACTGTTTCTGCTAAGTGCATGTGATTGTGCAAGACTGATTTTGACATAACACTTTTTAATAAAACACTTTGTCAGGGAGTTACTATTTAGCCAATATTATGATGGAAACCCAAAGCAACCAAAGCCGACTAAGTGCCAAAAATTTTGGGCATTGTTTTGAAGAATCTGTCATCCTTTTGAGCAAAATCAGTTAAACCGCAAAGAAGGGTTCTCCTCGGACCGTAAAGCCAACACGTATGAAATCTATCCAAGCTTTCTACCTTGAGAAATCATGTTATGGTTCTCAGAGTTTGATCCCTGGTGACCCCAGATGACCTTTGACCTCAACCAAAGACACTATGGTTCTTCTTCTCACCAGAAGGCATGTACATACCAAATATGAAATCTATTCAAGCTTCCTACATACCTTGAGATATCGTGTTAACAAGGTTTTCAGTGTTTGACCTCTGGTGACCCCAGATGACCTTTGACCTCCACCAAAAACAAAATGGTTCTTTCTCGGACCAAATGGCATCCACATAACATGTATGAAATCTATCCAAGTTTCCTATCTGGAGATATCGTGTTAACAAGGTTTTTAGTATTTGACCCCTAATGACCCCAGATGACCTTTGACTTCCACCAGAAACGATGGACTTCTCACCATAATGCATCCACATACTAAGTATGAAATCTGTCCAAGCTTCCTAGTTCCTACCTTGAGATATTGTGTTAACAAAGTTTTCAGTGTTTGACCCAGTGACCCCACATAACCTTTGGCCTCCACCAAAAACAGTAGGCTTCCTCTCAACATGACAAAGCTATATACCAAATATGAAAAGTGTCTGTCAATGCTATCTTGAGATATCGTGTTTACAAGCCATTTACAAGGTTTCCGCCATTTAACCTTTGGTGACCTAAGATGACCTTTGACCACCACCAAAAACAATAGGGTTCTGCCTTACATCAGGACTAATCTATATACCTAATATGAAAAGTGCCCTTCATTACGATCTTGAGATAGCATGTTCACAAGCCATTTACAAGTTTTTCGCAGTTTAACCTAGGGTGACCTCAAATGACCTTTGACCTCCACCAAAAACAATAGGGTTCTTCCTGTCAACATGAAAAATCTATACACCAAATATGAAGTGTAGGCCATTGCTACCTTGAGATATCGTGTTTACGTTTTCTGTTTTTGACCTCTAGTGACCTCAAATGACTTTTGACCTCAACCAAATACATTAGGGTTCTTCCTCTCAATAAGACAATGACAAATCTATCTACCAAATTAGAAAACTGTACGTCATTGCTAACTTGAGATATTGTGTTTACAAGCCATTTACAAGGTTTTCACAGTTTAACCTCTGGTGACCTCAAATGACCTTTGACCTCCACCAAAAACAATAGAGTTCTTCCTCTCAACATGGCAAATTTATATACCAAATATGAGAAGTGTCGGTCATTGCTAGCTTGAGATAGTGTTTACAAGGTTTTTGGTTTTTGACCTTTGGTGACTTTAGATGACCTTTGACCTCCCCAAAATCAATAGGTTTCTTCCTCTCAAACATGAAAAATCTATATACCACACATGAAAAATCTACATACCAAACATGAAAAATGTAAGTCATTGATATCTTGAGATATTGTGTTTACAAGCTAAGTGTTAAATAATGTAATAATGATGATGATCATCATCGTCATTGTCATAATAATAATAATAATTAACAATAACCAGAATGCGAAATTGCATTGTAGTTTCAATGAATATAGCACTCAATGTGTATCCCAAATAATGCCAAGATGTCCGGTTTCTTTCAGTCATTTGTTGAATGTGCTCTTAAAGTGCTGGAAAATTACAATTTTATGTTCATATTTGACCTTGGAAATTCTTGGGAATTTTTGCTTTTTGGCCTCTGGTGATTTTAGCTGGCCTCTGATTTCTGACAAAACTTGTTGTTTTCTCATGGATTAAATGCAACACCATGTGAAGTATCCAACCTTCCTAACTTGAGCTATCTTGTAAACAAGCTTTTCAGATTTTGACCCCAGATGACCTTTGACCTCCAACCTCCACCATAAATAATAGGGTACTTCCTCTCACCACAAGTCATCCACATACTACGTATGAAATCCATCCAAGCTTCCTAACTTGTGATATCATGTTAACAAGCTTTTCAGAGGTTGACCCCCAGTGAACCCATCTGACCTGTGACCGCCACCAAAAACTATATGGTTCCACCGCTGACCATAAGGTATCCACCTATGAAATCTATCCAAACTTCCTACCTCAAGATGTTGTGTTAACAAGGTTTTCAGACTTTGACCCTTGGTGACCCCAAATGACATTTGACCTCCACCAAAAACAGTATGCTTGTACCTCTGAAGATTATGCATCCACATGCCATGTATGAAATCTATCCAAGCTTCCTAACTTGAGATATCATGTAAACAAGGTTTTCAGAGTTTGACCCTCGGTGACCCTAAATGACCTCTAACCTCCAACAAAAACAATAGGGTTCTTCCTCTAACCATAATGCATCCACAAACCAAGTATGAAATCTATCCAAGCTTCGTAACTTGAGATATCGTGTAAACAAGGTATTCAGAGTTTGACCCCTGGTGACCCCAAATGACCTTTGACCTCCACCAAAAACTACAGGATTCTTCCTCTCAATATGGGGCATCTACCTACTAACTTTGACAACTGTCAAAGTTTCCATTCATGAGATATCATGTGAACAAGAAAAGGGTCACAAACATACACATACTGTACATACCCATACGCACACTCGATGCCTTACTGGGTACTGGCACAGGACCCCGTAAGGAATGCAAGGGAATTTCCCAGCAGCAAAGCTGTCTGGGAAGGAACCGAGCAGACGGACATGCTTGAGGGCCGGCTGCGCTCCAAGGCAGACACGTGCTGCTGCGCGTGACTTTTCTTCGCAGTGACCGAATTTTCGGGCAGCTACGCCAGTTTTGAGCTCCGCGTGAGCCAGGAAAGACGTGTGAGAGCGGAGAGCAGCTCTCTCTCCAGCTGCCCCGGTACCCGCTAAGGCCACGTTGGTGAGTGCACCCATACACATCATGACAGTGCACACCATGGGCACACACCCTCACACACACACACACATACACACATACATACACACACATGCCATCATGACAGCACAGGTTTCTCTTTTCATCGAAACCAATAACCAGAAAGCCAAAAGGCTTAGTGATTCCTTGCCGAAAGGGGGGGGGGGGGTGCTTTGTTACACTGAGGTTCATCCATCAAATTTATACTTCTCCTCTACATCATTTTTTATGATGTGGTCACAATTTGACCCCTGCTCACATCAGCTCATGTCACATGACCTTTAAACCGAAACTTGAATAACCAAAAAAAAAAAATAAAAACGTATGAGAAGGGATTTATCTGTGCTTCCTCCCTTGTAATGACATGTTTACAAAGTTTCAGTTTTTGACCTCTGGTGACCACAAATGGCTTGTGACCTCCACGAAAAACACTATGGTTTTTCCTCGCACCATAACACATCCACATACTTAGTATAAAATCTATCCAAGCTTCCTAACTTGAGATATTGTGTAAACAAGGTTTTCAGACTTTGACCCCTGGTGATCCCAAATGACCTCTGAACTCCACCAAAACTATAGGGTTCTTCCTCGCACCATAACGCATCCACATACTTAGTATGAAATCTATCCAAGCTTCCTACCTTGGGATATGGTATCAACAAGGTTTCAGAGTTTTACCTGTGGTGACCCCAGATAACCTTTGACCTCCACCAAAAACAATAGGTACCTTCCTCTTAACATAACACATCCACAAACTTAATATGAAATCTATCCATGCTCCCTACCTTGAGATATTGTGTAAACAAGGTTTTCAGACTTTGACCCCTGGTGACCCCAAATGACCTTTGACCTCCACCAAAAACTATAGGGTTTTTCCTTACACCATAATGCATCCACATACTTAATATGAAATCTATTCAAGCTTCCTACCTTGCGATATGGTGTAAACAAGGTTTTAAGAATTTGACCCCTGGTGACCCCAGACGACCTTTGACCTCTACCAAAAATAATAGAAATCTTCCTCTCACCATACCACATTCACATACTTAGTATGAAATCTATCCAAGCTTCCTACCTTGAAATATCATGTAAACAAGGTTTTCTGACTTTGACCCCTGATGACCCCAGATGACCTTTGACCTCCACCAAAAACAAGAGGGTTGTTCCTTTAACCATAACACATTTACATACTATCTATGAAATTCATCCAAGCTTTCTACCTTGAGATATGTTAACAAGGTTTTCAGACTTTGACCCCCGGTTACCCCAGATGAACTTTAACCTCCACCAAAAACAACAGGGTTCTTCCTCTCACTATAACCCATCTACATACTAAGTATGAAATTCATCCAAGCTTTCTACCTTGAGTTATTGTGTTAACAAGGTTTTCAGAGTTTGACCCCTAGTGGCCTCAGATGACCTTTGACCTCCATCAAATACAATAGGGTTCTTCCTCTCATTATAAGGCATCTACACACTAAGTATGAAATTCATCCAAGCTTGCTACCTTGAGTTATTGGGTTAACAAGGTTTTCAGCTTTTGACCCCTGGTGACCCCAGATGACCTTTGACCTCCATCAAAAACAATAGGGTTCTTCCTCTTACCACAACGCATCTACGTACTGAGTATGAAATTTATCCATGCTTCCTAACTTGAGATATCATGTTAAAAAGGTTATCAGAGTTTGACCTCTGGTGACCCCATATGACCTTTGACCTCCACCAAAAACAATAGGGTTCTTCCTCTCAATATGGGGCATCTATGTACCAAGTTTGCAAACTGTCAGAGTTTCCCTTCTTGAGATATCGTGTTAACGAGCAGTGTCACAAACACACACATACACACACACATACACACCCACGCACACACACACATACATACACACATACGCCATCATGAATGCATAGATTCCTTTGCCTTCGGCAAGGAATCAATAATAATAACAATAACAATGATGATGACAACAACGACAACAACAACAATACTAATAATAAATTAGGCTTATATATCGCCAATAAGTTCCAAGAGTTACTGCTCCAGGCACTTTACAAGAAAACAAAAAAGTTTATTAAGTATAAGCAGCATTGAACAAATGAGTCTTCAGTAAACTTTAAAAACACAGAGTTGCGTGCAAGTTCGTAAGTGATCTGGTAACATGTTCCATAAAGATGATGCACAGTACTGAAAACTACATCCATAGGTTTCAGGCAAAGTTTGGTACTTCAATTTCCAAATTTATAAACTAATATGAGATTTTATTGTGAAAGTTATAGATGTTACACATTTTGACATGACTTTTCAAATTTTCAGACAATCACATATCAGCTAAGCTCCATGATTTTTTACTGGCTTTCTCTTTTACATTCGGTAGATGGTATAACTACAAGTGAATTCTACACAATAGTAAATCCCCCCCCCCCCCCACCCCCCCCCCCCCCCACCCCCCCCCCCCCCCACCCCCCCCCCCCCCCACCCCCCCCCCCCCCCACCCCCCCCCCCCCCCACCCCCCCCCCCCCCCACCCCCCCCCCCCCCCACCCCCCCCCCCCCCCACCCCCCCCCCCCCCCACCCCCCCCCCCCCCCACCCCCCCCCCCCCCCACCCCCCCCCCCCCCCACCCCCCCCCCCCCCCACCCCCCCCCCCCCCCACCCCCCCCCCCCCCCACCCCCCCCCCCCCCCACCCCCCCCCCCCCCCACCCCCCCCCCCCCCCACCCCCCCCCCCCCCCACCCCCCCCCCCCCCCACCCCCCCCCCCCCCCACCCCCCCCCCCCCCCACCCCCCCCCCCCCATTGAGAGGATTGTGGTTAGGCTAAAGTTTTTATATAAATGCAGTACACCATCGGTATTATAGTGCTAGATCACTTAGGGACTCATATCATAATACACGTTAGGATAAGCAAAAACTGGTGGGTGGCCATGACTCACAAGAAAGGAAAGCGTCGTGTTAATTCAAAAAAATTTAGTGCAAAGAACCCCTCACAAAAATTAAATGCGGATAGCTCTTCTAAGTATGTTTGCACATTCACGTAAATATTCCCGTAAAATGTGCACTGACTGGACTGTGTAACGAATCCTCTTGACGATACTATAATAAAATCCGATGAGTTCCAACTGGCCACTGTGTGAGCCACACAATTTGTAGTGTTAGTTAAACACCTTCAATGCAGAAGCTAGACTGGCCGGCCAGGGAACACAATCTGGCGGGAGTTTAAAAAGCACATGAAACTTTGTACATAAAGCCTAGGTAATTGCAGTTAGCTACGTAGGCTCCAACGGCAATGCGAACTTTGCCATCGGAGATTGGTACTAGAGTGTCGGAGGGGGCTAGTTAGTACTGGGAGTCACTAGGATAAAACCATGTTACAGTATCCCAGGAGAGAACGTTGTACAGCATATTACAAGCACACTCTGTCCAATAATGATACTCAAGAAGCGGGAAAAAATCGGAAAGTGACAAAAGTAAGCAGATTCCTAAAGTTAAAAAAAAGCGGAATTCCGACTAAATATAACGGAAGTTCCTCACATGTCTGGTAAACAGGGGGGTACAGTCCTACTGTAGTCAGTGGGGGACCATCAGGATAGGCCCTTACTGTATTTCTTTCGGAATGATTTATTATGTGTTACCTGTGTCTTTTATCAAGGGAGTCCTTCTGTATTTGGGAATTTGTAAAGCTTTCCAAAATAAAGCTCAAATTTTGCCTTGATATGATGTTTTCTCTTAAAGATACTGGTTTGTCAATGGACAACTTAAGGAGTTTAAATGCTAACAAGGGCCCTTTGACCTGATGGATGCTATCCTGTACATTTCTGCATGAATGCTCTATAGATGTCTGTCAGTTCCTATGTGCAATTATTTTTCGGGGGTAACCCATATGTCTTTTGGACCCTAAGGCTTTCCAATCCGGCTGACTGTTGGACTTGGCAAATGTTACTCCATACTGTATTTTCAAAAGAAATGAATCGGAAGTTTGCTTCTGGGGGGGGGGGGGGTCAATTACACAGGGCATGGTAAGTTTGTATACCAGTGTAGTGTGTAAGAGTCATGGAGTCATATTAGTTCAAAGGAATTGTGTGGCTTGTTAGTATCTTTTGATGAATAATGGGTTACTGATTACTGTCTCAACAGGGTTTCTCTGGCCTTAATATCTTGGATGTTTAACAAAAATTTACTGAGCTTTACTGAGAAGTTGGTTCTCGCTTTTTTTTGTGTCTCTTGAAATTCTCATCACAAAGCTTTGATTGTCTATGTACCCTTGATTTGTCAAAGAGCAACATCTGATAAATAATGTGAGAAAGCGGTTTCTCTTCTTTGGCCCAATTCTTTTCTGTAATTTACATCAAACCGAGCATTGATAGCTCTCTCACATTCCTGGTACACAGTACGAGTAAGTTTGCTTGATGAACAGTAAGCTTCTATAGGAGAAAGTAGAGTGAGAAGGTATGCTTCACTGTATGCAAAAAGACCGTTTACATACTGTAGGTTTATTTTTAATGGTCCTCAGGACTTGGCTTTTGTCTGGGAAATGCTGAATTTTCAAAAGAGAAAATTTCAGTAACTTTTTAGTACACAGATCGTTGTGCTGAATTTTTGCAAAAACAGCAGGTGGTTAGGCCACATCTTCATGTATGTGTTGGGGCAGGCTGGGAAATCCTTTTCATAGAAAAGAAAGTTAAAAGTTTCGTATTAAAGGCAAGTTGTAGTAGGGAAGTGCCTACTTCGAACTTATTCCTTAAGTGCTTATCATATTCCGTATCCATGAATCGGGCTCAAATGTTGGGAACTTACCTTTCTTGAGTTAAGAAGGATTAGGGGGAATATCTGCAGGTTTTCAATTTTTTTTTTTCTGGTACAAAAATTTTCTGTTCCCTAAGAATTGTAACTTAACTTGAAGGTTTGTGCCAGATCCCAGGCATTTGGAGGCCATTGTAAGAAGCTCGGGTGAAGTATCATGAAACTCTAATGGCTTGACATTAGAATAGTTTCAGATGCTCATACTCATTAGAGTTTGTCAATTGAGTGGAATAGTCTGCCTGATGGGCGTTGTACATTAATTCTCTGAAGGTAAAAAGAAAGTGAATTAGGGGGGAATATCTGCAGGTTTTCAAATTTTTTCTGGTACAAATTTTCTGTCCAAGAATTGTAACTACTTGAAGTGTGAACTCTACGGTAGGCTTGACATTAGAAAGTTCAGTTCCTCTCATAGAGTTTGCCAATGAGTGGAATAGTCTGCCTGAGTGGGTTGTAAATTCTCTTGAGTTAAGAAGTCCAATGCTTCAAGATTAATACTGCAGAGATGCCAACATTTGTCATAGAGAAATAGTAATGTTTTTTAAATGACGTACGCCATTAATAATGCCGTCCTGGGGGTGGGGTCTAAGGGGAGGGGGTGTCCCCTCCCCCTCTCGGAAAAATTTTGCTTATATGAAGGGAGGCTTAGAGATGCAAAATGGTAGCACAGTCATTTTCGGCACATTTTGCAATCTTATTTTGTGTTGAAGAATTTCCATTTTCAAGTTAAGTTTGGCCAGTACATTTAGGCCAAATTTGGGCAGATTATTTGGACAGGCTTGCCTATATTTATGGCGCTTCAAAATTCTTAAAGGGAAATCCCTGCAAACCATACCCTTATGGGTATATGGATGTGTTGCCCAAAGTGATCCTTCACTGTAAAAAATTTCTGTAGATTTTACAGAACAAAAAAACAAAGAAATACATAAAACAAAACGGAAAAAAGTGCTGTCAATTTGTTTTGCAACAATAAGTGATACAGTAGGCACTTTTCCGTTTCCTCTTTGTATTTTCTTTATTTTTTGTTGTGTAATCCATACGGACGTCTGTAGACATTTTTACAGTGTTTTGTAATACAGTTGCTCACACAGCATGTGTTAGAACTTTTGTTCCCGAAAGGGAAATCTCCCCCAGAATGTGCACAATCAGTCTGTGATAAACGTTTTAGCAGCCTAACGCCGTATTGATAATACAAGTCCCACAGCTTATATCCCAAAATGCAAATTCAGAAGTCTGTAGTACATATTAAAAATTCATTTACGTCGTTACACAGTCCATTATTATTGATACAAACTGATTTTATGACTTATGTGTTTCACATAAAAAACTGTTCAACAAAAACCATTCGTTAAAATCGGGAATAAATTAAGTCAGCCTGTACATTGAATGATTTGAATCCTAGCTCAAATTCTGAGCCGCTGCGGTTACGGTAATATCCAGTCCTTTACCAAACTATAACGTAACAAGCGACCCTTACTTGCAACAAATGTCTAGGCTGTACGTTCATAACTCTCTCTGGGTCTTGACAAATTTTCTCGGCCGATCGTTACCACGGCCTTGTCGCCAACAAAAGTAACCGGAGTGATGGTGTTTCAATCTCCCTTAATTTCTTTCATACAACTCTTCTGAAAAATATCTCATAATACACACAGAATGCTGTTCTGGTGTCTATGACATTCATAAAGTTACTGATACCTAAACCAGGCTACTCATCTTGTTGGCAACGGAGCTCACTCCGTACACGTGTCCATGTAATGATATGATACGGCATAAATATAGCACACTACTGTACAGATATAGTGCATGAAAAATGATTTAGTACAGTAGAACGGCCATTTACAGTACGCCCAGACAAAGACTCTGAAGACCAAAAGGACACCAAACTGGCAGTACACGGAAACGGACATTGCACAGTTGCACATACATATCCTAACGTATGTTTGTGTATGTATCTACAGCCTATGTGACTGCACACGTGTTTCGTTTTTGGCTAACTTTTACGCACATGAAGATGACGGCATTGTTGCGCATGGCGATTCGAAAAATATGTCCGTACAGGCAACTTCCTACCATCACATGAAGTGAATCAACGATAGTGGCTTTCTGTCTTTTTTATCTTTCTTTTTGACCTCATCTCCAACCCGAGTTTTTAATTATACATTTTTAAAGCACTCCTTGTTTTACTTGAAAAACCGTAAATACACATGTAACAAGGATTATCTGATGAAGGCCTGTAAGAATATTAACACACCTATTATGTTACGCAAATCAAGCGGGAAAGACTTTTGGCAACATCATGCGTACAATGGCGTAATGCCAGTGTAAAAATCGTAATCATTACGGCAAAATCGTAATTGTTGTTATCTCTGATACTGATTAATACTGACAAGAGTTCTACTGTAACTGTGGTAAAATCTGATTGTGCTGGACTTTGGTGGCTTTTTGGTTCTGTTTGAATTTTGTTTTGGGTTTGGACTGCACAGCATCTTATGGGGCTTTAGCCCTCCTTTGCCCTTTAACTTGTTATATTATACTATGTTACACTAAGCTCAGTGCAGGCTAGGATTACAAACTGTGCCTGTGTTTTGGAGGTGTACTAGATAGGTTTTAAACATGAGACGGGGCTAAAAGGAAACTTAGTGCAAAGAATTGCTGCTGTCTGGGGTGTGAAGACTGAAACAGCTACAGTTCAACTGCCACAAATGCTTGTAGAAAATGCTAGCCCTTCCACTTTTCAAAAGGTTTTCAAATCTTATGAAATTCAGTGTTCAAAAATCGTCCATACTGATGCTAATATATACCTGCAAGATTTGTAATAATAAAAAGTGAACCATATTTAACAAATTTTAGAAGAAATCTTGAAAGTTAAGAGAACTTTAGAGAATATTATAGGAGTATTCATTATATAGTGTGGAAGTGCTGAATGCTCTCCTATCAGCAGCTACCATCCTCAGACTGTTACTCCATCGAAATTTCATCCTTCAGACAATGCCACGTGACAAATACTGCGGGAAAAAGATACTGCCTTGTGGTACCTTATGTACAAAACAGTCTCGATATAGACAAATGTTGGCAAGAAAAGTGCAGTAATTTATGAAAGAAAACTTAAGTATGTTTGTTCGAAGCTAGGATGATTTGTGACATAACCTTTCCGTCTATATAATACAATTAGTATATGGTATACTATACACAAACGTAAGGGGCGCCTGTGGGGAAAAACATATCCTGTACAAGCCATGCATGGTTGGGGTCAACCATATTGACTGAAAAATTGAGAAAGCCAATTGGTTATTCCATGCTATACCAAAGTGTAACAACTGACTCACAATGATCCACCCCCTGGTCACAACAGTGACTGACAATTGAGGTAAATGTGACTCACCCCTGCAGTCCTATATTGGTGGCTGACCAAATTAGCTGGTGCTATGACGAACATGTGAGGTCACACTGTCATTGGTCAGGGACCCACATTTGACTGACAATGCCTGGGGGTAGTGGTGCGTCATTCAATTGATAAGTGCATTACTCCTGCACCTATATTTGGCTGCACTTGTAATACCAACGTCCACAAACTTTTGCAAGAATTCTTTGGGAAACTGCATAAAACCTGTACACTATAAGCTATATTGCTAATCTCAAAATGCACGGCATTGTGGGATACCAAAGGGAGCAACAGCCCCAAACATTCAAACGTTAGTAATAGTAGTTGCTCCCTTTCGTATCCCATCATGCCGTAGTAAAGTGCATTGCGTGATGAATTAGGCGATTAGCAATATAGCTTATTATTGCTAGGCCTATTCATATAGGCCTAGGCCTATACCATCACAACAAACACAAATTATAAGTAGGCCTTGTCAACGTAAAATCGCCAAGGTCTAGGACTAAAGCAAGTCTAATTACCATACTGTTTCAGACAACCAATGTCAATGGGGTTTTAGTGTGTGATTTCTCCCGCTTAAAGCTCACACAATGAAGTCCTATTGACTTAGGCTACTGTGTTAAAGTGAACGTTACACTGCTGAAGCTTTACGGTGCAATATGAATATTGATAGGCCTCGGCTAGGCCTAGGCCTAACTTAGCCTATGTTGAAACATACCAATCAACAGTCGAGAGGAAAAAGTAAATTGGGCTCATGAATATTGCAAACGTGGTTGATCTCTGTCAAAAGAGGAGTACATATTCGATACCTGCTAGGATCCTAGGGCCTTACAATACAAGTGAAATCCATTGGCCTAGCCTACCTATGGACTAGCCTAACTGACAGTAACTTAGTTAGACTTAACGTTAGAGCCTAACCACAGTAGGCCTACCAGACTTAGGCTATTCATTGAACGTCTCAGACGTTGTTGACCATTCTTCTCATTGAGATTTTACAACTTACAGGTTATAAATCTGCGCTTACCCTACGACAAAATTTGCACAAGCTTTGCTCTCTTGTACTACAAGAAGTTGCAAATTCGAACTGTCGGGGACTGAGATTAGGAACAAATTAGAGAGGCTCCCCGACTCTGCATTCCGTGGGCCGGCGAGAACGCTCAACACGACGATAAGCGCAGCTTGTGTAACTTGTTACTATACTAACTACTACACTGTACTACGGAGCTTTCAAGGTGTCATGCAGATGTTGAGATACTATGTGACCTCGACTTTTTGTCAGTAAACTATTTAGATATTGACATCCGAGATCTTTTCATCTCAATATTTTAGCGTAAAATATTGAAATATTACATTACAGGATCTCATTATCTTAATATCTTCACTGAAAGATACTGATATTGACATCCAAGATCTTTTCATCTCAATATTTTAGCATAAGATATTGAAATATTACATTACAGGATCTCAATCTTAATATCTTCACTGAAAGATATTAAAATATTGACATCTGAGGTCTTTTCATTTCAATATTTTAGCGTAAAATATTGAAATATTACATTACAGGATCTCAATATCTTAATTTCTTCACTGAAAGGTATTAAGATATTGACATCCGAGATCTTTTCATCTCAATATTTTAGCGTAAAATATTGAAATATTACATTACAGGATCTCAATATCTTAATATCTTCACTGACAGATACTAAGATAATGGCGGACATCCGAGATCTTTTCATCTCAATATTTTAGCGTAAAATATTGAAATATTACAGTACAGGATCTCAATATCTTAATATCTTCACTGAAAGATATTAAGATTTTGACATCCACCATCATTATTTTAGCGTCTTTCAAGACATTCCCAAATACGTCGAACTCTTGTCTGCAAGTTGGTGTTAATATAAACCAGAGAACTTCAAAATTTTAAATCTCAGTATTTCTTCATCCTGCTCTCATTATTTTTTACTCTAAAAGTGGTAAAAAGAGACATCTCTCTCAAGACATTTTTGATAGGGAAGATTGTATAGTAAACCTTTTTCAACAGTCATCTGAGCATAGGCGTATAGAAGCATTTGGGTTTGAGAGGGTCAGTGGCGGCACCAAGGGGGTGGGCCGGGTGCAGGGGAAGGGGGATCGCCCCTCAGTCAGAACCTTTGCCCCTTAGTTGGCCCCACACTCGGCTCCTGAACTATACCCAGAGATATGCTAAAACATCAAAACTTCCGGGGCTGCAGCTGCCCCCGGACCCCATCAGGGGCCCGCCTCAACCCCACCCGTTAAAACTCGCGCTTCGCCCTCGATTTCGCGCTACGAACAAAACGTGTTCTTTCCCCAACACTTTTACCGTCCATACCTCCCCTCACTTTCAAAACCCTGGTACAGCCACTAAAGCGGGCCGGTACAATTTTTTGCTCTAATTTCTGAACGTTTTCAGAAGAATTTTTACCTTATTTTTATACAGATTCTACCGAATTTTGGTTTGCCGAAAAATTTGGGGACAGTCACACTGCCCCTTTTCATACGCGTGTACCAACAGTTCCTCGGAGTTGGTTATATTCAGATTTAGGCCAACTTTGTGAAGACTGTTCCTATCATTTCAAGCTATTTGAAGTGGTCTTAGTTTATTCACCCCATCCACTTCATAAATCATTTTGATTTAGCTTTCCACTTCTGTAAGTCTATTAGACATGTTGAAAAAATAGGAGTTTGGAGCTAGTTCAGTTTCAATGGAATTGCACCAATTATCTTTCAGTATGTTAATCAAGGTGCGCGGTCAAGTGGATAGAACGAATTGACATTTTGAAAAAAGGTATGCAGAGACAATCGGGAGGTTCGAGGTCTGATCTCAGGCTGTGTCAAAGTAAGGTGGGTTTTTCACCCAAGATCAATCTAAAGGTTTTCACATCTAAACTTACCTTCAAAGTTTCACAAGAAAGTTAGATCTAAATTTGATCCAAATTGTTAATTTTGTCTGACACCCAATTTTAGGACATTTGTGGCTGCTTATAGCGTAGTCACATGTCCAGTGGCGTCGCCAGACTTTTCGAAAGAGGGGGGGGGGCACTGGGGGAAAAGCTGTCCGACGGAGGGGCACATCAAAATGAAGGACTGGGCGTCACTGAAGGCTTCTTAGTGACGCGCAGCGCTCCCAGCTGTAGGCGTTAAACCCCAGGGGCCACTGTAGGGCCCCCTAGTGGGGTCCAAGGACGGCACTCCATTGGGGTCCAGGGGTGCAGCCCATGTGGAGGCTCTGGGGTATTTATAAAAATGTGACCATTAGAATAAAACCTTTACAATCTCCAAAATGTCATTGCAGCGCACTAAAACGGGCCGCGAAAATTGAAATCACAATTTGGCCATTGTGTTAGCCTTACTCGCACTAACGATTTTGTAATGGCTGGGGGTGGGGGGTGGGAATGGGGACAATGGCTCATGTTAACGTTTGCACTGAGCTTAAAAATAAATCCACTCATGCTGCATAATAGGAATTGATGCTGAGGCAACTACCTTCCAGGTGTGTCACTGAGGTGAAGCCTTCAATTGGAGCAACCAATTGACGGCTACAAATGCGGGGCTAGTGGGAAAAATGTGGAAAAGCCCGCTTGAACGCAGTTCAGTGGTCTTTGGGTGCCTCAAAATTATAATTATGACCAATATATATTTTTGCATTTCCTTCAGAAATAAATGGAAGAGGGTGGGTAGCACCTGCTGAGACCATCCCAGGTGCACATGCGAAGTGGCCAGAAAATTCTGGTTTTGAGCACCTATGAAAATTTTGTGCAAGTCCTTTTATCTCTTTCGAAGGTACCACCACTTTATGATCCCTGGCGTGGTGCTTGGCTGCACCTCGGCTATAATACAGGAGGGCAAAGTTTCGCCATGCAAATCTGAAGGCACTTGTATCTAAAACAAACAGACGTTCGCTTATGAGAGTAAAGCTGTTTAATTATCCTCATATTTACTGGATAGGCGTTGAAAAAGGCAATGAAAATCGCGATTTTTTTTACAACATTCGAACATAACATATTGTTTGTGCATAATTTTTTTCATACCCAAAACCTCATTGGGGCACACGGGGGTACAGCCAATCGTTGGGGGAATGTGCCACAATGCCCCACCGTTAATGACGCCACTGCATATGACTGCAGTCGTCAAAACCTGAATGTTAATATCTATAAAATAACACAGAAGAGTCCCAATCCCACAACATCGTACCTTCTTACAAGGGCGACAATTATAGCGGGGAGGAAGCAGGCTGAAATTGTTCACCCAAGAATATGTTTAAAGGACGGATCCAGGCGCGGTTTTACGGGGGGCTTTGGGGACTCAAGCCCCCCCAAAATTCGCTCAAGCCCCCCCCCCCCCAAAAAAAATTCCGAGGTTGTGTGTTATCTTCATACTATATTTGCGTGTATTGAGAAAAACAAAATTGTCCAATACATTTGTGCACATCTTAGTCCAGTGGATTTAGTTTCTCAAATGTGTCATGCAAGATAGGCATGTGATCACGTTTCTTGTAGCCACGTCCACGTACGTACACCGTTGTTTTGACTGCATGTAGTACGACAGCCACGCTTCGCCTTAGTACTGTATTACGACGGTAGGCGTGACAGTGCGGGCGCCTACTAGCTTACCCAGCTGCATTCTTACGTTCGACGCCAGTCCCAGGGGCGTAAATACGGGTGTGTGTGTGGGGGGGCGTGAAAATCAAAAGTCGGTCTCTGAGCGCAGGGCCGTAGCTAGGGTCATATGTTTGGGGGGGTGTGAAGGTCCCAAATTCCGACTGGATGGATATTTTTTCCAACTGAATGGTGGCGCGTAAATTGCACCATTTTTTATGCACCCTGCATTACATACAGCAGTGGGGATCCTTCCTTTGTCACTACATAAAGGTGCCGTCGTGGGGGAGGGGGTGATCCCTCCCCTTTGAGAAATTTTTGTTAATTTAAGGCTGCTTAGATGCAAAATGGAGCTATCTTTAGGATATTTTTGAAGCTGATCATATATGGCTAGAAAATGTCCGTAATTAAATGAATTCTACTTTTTCCGACTGGTTTGATTCTTTTTCCAAATGAGTGGTGGCCCGTAAATTACATTTTCGTTTTTATGGGCGATACTTTTGTATGATACAGCAGTGAGGATCCTTCCTTTGTCACTTCATAAAGATGCCGTCCTGGGGGGCTAAGGGGAGGGGGTGCCCCTCCCCTTTGAGAAATTTTTGTTAAGGTAATGTTGCTTAGATGCAAAATGGTGCTGTCTTGGGATACTTTTGGAACTGATCATATGGCTGGAAAATGTCCATAATTTAGTGAATACTAAGATTTGGTTAGGTGGAAGTAGAAAGTATGTTGTCTAAGAGAAGAATACGTTGTCAACAAACCTCCTGAAGCCCCCCCCCCCCTTTTGACTACTTTAATGCCTTCTATTCTGGCATCTAATGCTAGCATATACCTGTATAGGTCTCCTAAAAGCTCTGGATCAAATATATAAAATGGGGCAATGACATAATTCTTATTACCTGGCATCTGAATAATAATATAGAGTATGACGCCATGCACTTACATCTATCGTATTTTTACTAACTTTGAACGAAAATCCAGACGAACAGCTTCCAGCAATGGGGAATGAGCTGGAGGGACAGTACGATATAGATGCAGAAAAATGATACTAGACCTCCCAGACAGGTAAAGCAAAAGATGTTTAGGACTAAACAAGCGCCTTTTCAGAATGTACACCTAGTTTATGCTATAAAAGGTCACTGGTACGTTGTTCTTTTAATGTCCATAAGTGATACAGCGTGGATTGTGGGGATTGCGCGCGAAGCGCGCCGAAATTTGGGGGTATACTTCGATGCCAAAATGAAAAACCTGCACGCAGGCTCAGCCAGGGGTGGTGCTTTGATTTGCCGACATGGGGGGAAGCGCCCTGACTGAAGCGCCCTGACTGGGGGCCAGCTACTCTAAGTCCCGACACATGCAATGGGTTGCCGAACTCAAGATATAAGGCGCGCGAAGCGCGCTGAAAAATTTAGGATTATATTGAATTTTCATTAATGAAAGTTGAAAAAGTTTGGGCTTTTATTGAAGAAAACCAAGAAATTTGTTCGGGTGACTGCACTGCATGATCGTCGTCGGGGATTACATTCTTCACCTTACCCATTAAGGATCTCCTACGAAACTGAAAGATCTTTTCCTTACAAAACATGTTTGCCACGATGGCGAGGCTGAAGAACTTCGCAACGATGCATTTTCTTGTTCCTCTAGAATCACGCCTACACGGAAGAACAACATTTGTGGAAACGTTGAAATCCAATATGTTTGAAAGGGGGGCGTTACCACTAGATCGAACTATAGATGAAAGCGCGCGTAGCGCGCGAAATTTTTTTGAAGTTATAGAAAGAATCGTTACAGAACTTACTGGCTACGGGCCTGATAAATAGAAGTTTGAAATATTTTCTGAGTATATCTATGTCTTCACCAATATTAGTCTATATAAAATTTTGCGCAATTTTGTGGGGCTCGGAAAAATTTGGGGAGGGGGCTAAAGCGCCCTAGCTCCCATAGAACTGTGTCTGGTATAATAACCTTAATATGTTCATGAGATTGATTGTAAATCGTGACGCATGCGCGCGAAGCGCGCCCAAGTTTACATTAAATAAGATTTTCATAATAAAGCCTGCATTCAGAATCTGCATCGAGATACTTTCAATTGCCCAACAAACCAACATGCCACTCAAAAAGCCAGTCTTTTACCTGGTAATTTGTAAACAGCTTTCAACTTCTGCTGTTGTGCTTCTCCAAAAGTTGCTATCGGTGCTTTGATTTGCCGACATGGGGGAAGCGGAAGATATTGATAATAAGAACAACACTGAGGTAAGGTTTGAAGCGCGCGCAGCGCGCGAAATTTTGAGAGTTTGAGAAGAATTTGGGAAAAAAGGACAACTTTGACTTGATTTTATGTGAGGAAAATAACGTTTGATATTATTCTCACTTGGTCAAGTTGGAAAATATATACTAAGTTGACATAGGCTCAGTCGGAAAAATGTGCTAGACTGAGATATCAGAAATTCCAACTGGCATTTCAGATTTTCCGACTATCGTCGCTCTGACGAACTTTGGGGGGTGAGACACCCCCCCACACCCCCCCGGTCGCGACGGCCCTGTCTGAGCGCCAAAAAGTCGGTCTCAAATCCAGTGATTGCTCAAATCCAGTTCAGTATTCCTTTGCAACAGTAGACCAGACATAAACAACATTTGATACCTTAATCAAATTGAAATTCCGGCAGAGATGAAGTAAAAGTGAAAAGATTGCCCTAATTTTCTACTGAGTTCCCGAATTTTTGATCAAATGCCCGAAAAATGTGCAAAAATTTTCGCGGGCTTCGCGCGCCTGTAGTGGTTTAGTGGTCTATTTCATGCACCTGAACTGCAACGGATTTCTGGCAACTTTTTGAAAAGTTCGGGTAAAAAATTTTCTGGACCCCAAACTGTAAGAGTCCCATACGCCTACGATTATTACTATCAGTGGCGTACGCAGGGGGCCATGCCCCCTCCCTCCATGAAGCCAATTTTTTTTAGTTCCTAAAATACGTAAATTTTTTTAACACAAATTCTGCTTCAAATGTAGCGTATGTGGCACCAAATTGCATGTAAGTACATCTAATTTTTCAAAAGCTTTCAAAGGGGATGGACACCCCTCCCCTTAGAACGTCCCCGGGCCGGCGATCACACAACATACTGCATGCCCCCCCCCCCCGCCCTTAAGAGAAATCCTGGGTACGCCACTGATGGAGTCCTCCTTAGCATCATTCCCCAATGTCGGTATTGATAATGACAGAAAATTTTATTCTTCCGTTTCAAGCCCCCCCCCAGCCCCCCCCCAAATCTCGGTCTAGAACCGCGCCTGGTCACGGATCCCCTCTCGTCCTACCCCAAGCATGGTCAACGATACTAATATTTGCTAATATTTGGGGGTGTAAGTGCATTTGGGTAGGGTGAGGTGTGTTTTCGACCGATTGATGGATCTATTGTAATCATTCTCTATCACAAATGTTTCTCAAACTATCAAAATTTTCTCAAATCCTTTGCAAACTATCAATTTTTTTGCACGCTCTGCGCGCTTCAAACCTTGCCTCAGTGTTGATCCTATTATCATTATCCTCCGATAACAACTTTCGGAGAAGCAAAGCAGCAAAAGTTGAAAGCTATTTACGAATTTTCAAGTAAAAGACTGGCTTTTTGAGTGACTTGCAGGTTTGATGGGCGATTAAAAGTGTCTCGTTGCAGAACCGAATGCAGGGTTTGTCATGGAAATCTTATATTAAGGAAAAAATTTTGGCGCGCTTTGCGCGTAAGTCGTAACGATTTGCACTCCATCTCTTGACCAAGTTAAGGTAATAACTACGAACTACAGGACCGTACGCAGGAGTTTGCGAAGAGAGATGCGATCACGTGTGACTGACCTGTGTCCTTGGGAGGGGTCAAAGGACACCCCCTCCCCTATGGGAAATTCTTCAGTATTTGATTAGGCCTAAGTGAAAAATGGTGGTACATTTGGCCGAAAAACTGTCTGTTTACTCATTCAAATTTGGTAGATTTACTTTGTGTTTTCAAACAAAAGCAGCACCATGTGTTCTCTTTCCAGACCCCAAAAATTATAGTTACCCCTTTTGGTTACCGGAAGTTACCGCTCACATTTGAATCTCAAAAGAACGACTTTGTGAGGTAGGGAATTGGCGTAAAATGTTAGCATTAGTCTCATGGGCGTAGAAGCCAATTTGTTTTCGGGGGGAGGGGCGCTGTAACGACTTGCCCGAAAAATGTAACCAAACTTTTTCGTGCGCTCCGTGCGCATTCAACATGCTAATGTACATGAAATCATATAGATATGCATGGGTTATTACATCGCAATGATCGCATGTCAATTCCATTCAATCACTTTTGCCCCGTTTTCCATTTTTGTTATAAATTTGGGAAAGCTCTTACAACAATAATAATGATAATAATCAGTACCATAGCCAGAATTAATCCCACGCGGGGGCCATGACATATGTTGTGTGATTGCTGGTCTTGAATTGGGGTGGGGTCTAAGGGGAGGGGTTGTCCTTACACCTG
Organism: Holothuria leucospilota; assembly: GCA_029531755.1. Taxonomy (NCBI): domain Eukaryota; kingdom Metazoa; phylum Echinodermata; class Holothuroidea; order Aspidochirotida; family Holothuriidae; genus Holothuria; species Holothuria leucospilota. The sequence goes on from CM055964.1 coordinate 12,877,061, forward strand.
GTGCACATTTGCTACCTTTGAAATAAAATTTGTGTCAGCTACATCATTGCAATTTATTTTTCTTTCAGTAGATGCCTGAAAAATTCCCTGCATACTGCCCGAATTTTCACAGAAATTTTTCGTTGGGAGATGCAGCCCCCAGCCCCCCGCCTCCTACGCCTATGATTAGTCTGAAAGAATCAGGAGACAGTAACGGGAAAAAAAATCCGCGACCAGGAGGCATTTTCTTAGGCGGAAGGCAATTGGCAGTTTATTTGTTCGTTTGTTACAGGTTAACAAAAAACAATGTCGTATTTTATTGGATACAGGTGTTCCACATTGGATGTTCTGTTGGAACTGGTGTTTATTATTAATGACCAGCGCCCAATAGCCTTCGTGATATGGTTAATCTAAATTCTATTACGTCGTTTAATATTTCGATCAACTATGTGTCGAACTTTGTCATTTCAGTGACGGATCCAGGGGGGTGTGTGGGTTATGGGTATCACCCCCTTTGAATTTTTCTGCATTTTTTAAAATAGCCTATTTTTGCATTTTTTTTTTCATAATTTGCTTTAATAGGCTATCCCCTTTGGACTCCCAATAAACTCTAAAGAATTATTACCCATTTTCTTAGATTCATGGTTGGTAAAACCTTCCAAATACTCCAAAGAAAGAGCTTTGACTGGATTCTTTTTTATAACACAACATTTCAGGAATTCTTAGTTTCAGCTTCACTGAGACCTCAGTCTCAAGTTATTGTGTACTCTTTTGCACGCAGTACCCTTCTATTTTACAGGATCAACACAGAGCTATAGCCCTACTCTGCTATCAAGTTGATTGTAATTTGAGGGATGTAACCCTTACAACTTGTAGGCTATCATAATTAATTATCTGTTGCAAATTTCTGCTTTTCAAAACAGTGTTGTGAAGGCTTGTGCGGACCTCCAATCCAGGTAAGACCGGCTTTTGATTGGCATATAGTTTTGTTAGGGAATTGAAAGGGTCTCGACGCATAACCTTAATGCAGGTTCTGTCGAGGAAATTTTGTTTAATGAAAAAATTTCTGCGCGCTCTGCGCGCATTCGTCACGGTTTGAACTCCATCTCGTGACCATTATTAAGGTTATAATAAAATGGAGCTATTCTGATCACGACACTTTTCCGAAAAACAGAGGTACATCTTTAACATCTTTAGGGGCCTCGCATCAACATGGGATCTTTTAATCTAATTTGTAGCATGACGTGGAAGGTTGAAATTACGTACTTGCGACACTTTTCAAGAACTTTTAACCGAGCTCTTCGCGCGCAACCATTATCGGTGTGAATGGTGATTGTTAATACATTTATACGACGAAAACGCATTCTGAAACGCGCTTGTTAGTCCTTCACCCCTTTTGCTTTACCTATCAGGAGGTCTATATCACCTCCCTGCACCTATACTCTCACTCCCTCCCATTGCCCATTGCTGGAAGCTGTTCGTCTGGATTTTCGTTCAAAATTAGGAAAAATACGATATTTGGGAAGTTGACGATGCGCGCAAACCGCGCAGAAATTTTTCATTAAGTAAGATTTCCTTGACAAAACCTGCATTCAGGCTCTGCATCGAGACACTTTTAATTCCCCAATAAACCTATAAGCCAATTAAATAGCCAGCATTTTATCTGGAAATTTTTAAACAGCTTCCAACTTTTCCTGCTGTACTCTCCGAGAGTTGCTATCGGAAAATATTGATTTTAAGAGTTTGGATCGCGCGAAAAGTTTTATCGTTTATGAAGGATTTGAGAAAATTCTGATAGTTTCAGAACCATTTGTGATAGAAAATAATTACAGCAGATCTATCACTTGGTCGAAAACACACCTCACCCTAACCCTACAAAAATCTATAGCTTAAACACCTTTTGGGGTCATTTTAAATTTAAAGATTTTTTTTTAGAAATTGACATGGGGGCGTGTCCCCATGCCCCCGTACTGGCGCCAATGGGCGTATTCGGGAGAGGCCCGGTACTAGGAGTGGCTTCCTCTGGTGTATTTGTTTTGCATAACCTTTTTTATTTCTACTTCATTTTTCCTTCTCCTCTTTCTCATTTTCCTCTTTCCCTCCTCCTTCATTTCTCTTTTTTTTTCTCCTTCCTCTTTTTCGGGGTAGGGGTCACTCTACACCCCTGCCCCCCACTGGCTACGCCACTGGGTAACAAAATCTCGTATGTCAATATCTGAATATCTTTCAGTGACGATATTAAGATATTGAGATCCTGTAATGTAATATTTCAATATCTTATGCTAAAATATTGCGATGAAAAGATATTGGATGTCAATATCTTAATATCTTTCAGTGAAGATATTAAGATATTGAAATCCTGTAATGTAATATTTCAATATTTTACGCTAAAATATTGAGATGAAAAGATCTCGGATGTCAATATCTGAATATCTTTCAGTGAAGATATTAAGATATTGAGATCCTGTAATGTAATATTTCAATATCTTATGCTAAAATATTGAGATGAAAAGATCTTGGATGTCAATATCTGAATATCTTTCAGTGAAGATTTTAGGATATTGAGATCCTGTAATGTAATATTTCAATATTTTACGCTAAAATATTGAGATGAAAAGATCTCGGATGTCAATATCTGAATATCTTTCAGTGAAGATATTAAGATACTGAGATCCTGTAATGTAATATTTCAATATCTTATGCTAAAATATTGAGATGAAAAGATCTTGGATGTCAATATCTTAATATCTTTCAGTGAAGATATTAGGATATTGAGATCCTGTAATGTAATATTTCAATATTTTACGCTAAAATATTGAGATGAAAAGATTTCGGATGTCAATATTTCAATATCTTTCAGTGCAGATATTAAGATATTGAGATCCTGTAATGTAATATGTCAATATTCTACAATAAAATATTGAAATAACGAGATGTTGGATGTCAATATCTCAATATCCTTCATTGAAGACATTAAGATATTGAGATACTGTAATGTTATATTTCAATATTTTACAGTAAAATATTGAGATAAAAAGATCTCGGATGTCAACATCTGAATATTTTACTGAAAAAAGTCGAGAAAGTCACATAATATCTCAACATCTGCATGACACCTTAAAAGCTCCGTACTGTACTGTGACCTGAACGAGTCAATTTACACCTGTACTGGAGTGTACGTAATTTACACATAACGATTCAGAATAGCCTGCAAAGCAGACGCTTATTCTGAGTAAACCTGAGAGTATTTATCGACTGATAAGTAGACCAAGGTCATAATGGCGGAAAGTCCATGCATGGAGCTGGCGTTCCACCATTCCTTAAAATTGCGGTTTGGCTGGAGGGTGAACCCTCTACATGTCAGTCCCTAGAAATTTGTATTTGGTAGTGATTGAGTTGGAGATTATGCTGTCAGAAAATGGTTGAAATTGATACCACCTGAGCCGATTGTAAGGCTTTGGAAAGACAGCGAACCTATCTGATATATTGGTGAGTGACAAGGGGGGGGGGGGGGGGTCACAAGTTTTTTTTTTTTTTTTTTTTTTTTTCATGTGCCTGTAGCTCAAAAAGTCAATGGTCTGCTACGGAAATTTTATGTGCCAGTAACAAACAACTTGTGAGCTTTGCATTGATGGGTCACATGCTGGCGTTGAAAACTGACAGGGAATGAGAGGCAGCGTAACAAGGCCCGTCTTAGTGTGTAAGTCAATGACAACAATTAATGGTGGAGTGCCACCTTGAGCACAGTAGCCGCGGTCACACTACAACGAATTCGGATCGGATTCCGATCCGAGTTTTGTGAGTTTTTCTTAAAATCTTCTCCATTTCGGGTCGGAAAGAACCCAAAATTTGCCAACCAGTGTAAATATATGATTTGCATCAGAGGTCTATGAAAATGAAATGTTAACTGATTTTTTCGTGACGTCACATCGACAGACAGCTTTTATCGGACTACGCGTGTCCGATAAAAGTTGTCCGTCGGAGTGACGTCACGAAAAAATCAGTTAACATTTCATTTTCATAGACCTCTGATGCAAATCATATATTTACACTGGTTGGCAAATTTTGGGCTCTTTCTGACCCGAAATGCAGAAGATTTTAATAAAAACTTACAAAAATCGGGTCGGAATCCGATCCGAATTCGTTGTAGTGTGACCGCGGCTTTAGGTCCAGATTTGCTGTGTCTCTACCAAGCAGTCGTTTCTCCCTTGCGTGAGCTTTCTCTGACAATGTGCTATTTATATTGCTTGCCTGCACTTGTGTATGGGGTTCAAAGAATATTTATAGCCTCAACTTACGCCGTATCGCGTCCCATAATCATAAAGAAATAAAGCGCGCTTTTTGATTCCTTGCCGTAGGCAGGCAAGCAATCTATGCGATGGTGATGTCGTGTGTGTGTGTGTTTATGTGTGGGTGTGGGTGTGTGTGTATGTGTGTTTGTGACACTCATTGTAATCGCGATATCTCAAGATAGGAATGACCGATACTTTTCATATTTGGTATGTAGGTTTGTCATGTTAAGAGGAAGAACCCTATTGTTTTTGGCAGAGGTCAAAGGTCATTCGCGGTCACCAGAGGTCAAAGTCCGAAAACCTTGTAATCGCAATATCTCGAGATAGGAATGACCGAAACTTTTCATATTTGATATGTAGGTTTGTCATGTTAAGAGGAAGAACCCTATTGTTTTTAGCAGAGGTCAAAGGTCATTCGCGGTCACCAGAGGTCAAAGTCCGAAAACCTTGTAATCGCAATATCTCGAGATAGGAATGACCGAAACTTTTCATATTTGATATGTAGGTTTGTCATGTTAAGAAGAAGAACCCTATTGTTTTTAGCAGAGGTCAAAGGTCATTCGAGGTCACCAGAGGTCGACGTCCAAAAACCTTGTAATCGCAATATCTCGAGATAGGAATGACCGATACTTTTCATAGTTGGTATGTAAACATGTCATGTCGAGAGAAAGAACCCTATTGTTTTTGGCAGAGGTCAAAGGTCATTCGAGGTCACCAGAGGTCAAAGTCTAAAAACCTTGTAATCGCAATATCTCGAGGTAGGAATAACCGATACTTTTCATAGTTGGTATGTAGATTTGTCATGTCGAGAGGAAGAAGCCTATTGTTTTTGACAGAGGTCAAAGGTCATTCGAGGTCACCAGAGGTCAAAGTCCAAAAACCTTGTAATCGCGATATCTCAAGATAGGAATGACCGATACCTTTCATAGTTGGTATGTGGACATGTCATGTTGAGAGGAAGAACCCTATTGTTTTGGGCAGAGGTCAAAGGTCATTCGAGGTCACCAGAGGTGGAAGTCCTAAAACCTTGTAATCGCAATATCTCGAGATAGGAATGACCGATACTTTTCATAGTTGGTATGTAGATTTGTCATGTCAAGAGGAAGAACCCTATTGTTTTTGGTAGAGGTCAAAGGTCATTCGAGGTCACCAGAGGTCGACGTCCAAAAACCTTGTAATCGCATTATCTCGAGATAGGAATGACCGATAGTTTTCATAGTAGGTATGTAGACATGTCATGTTGAGAGGAAGAACCCTATTGTTTTTGGCAGAGGTCAAAGGTCATTCGAGGTCACCAGAGGTCAAAGTCCCAAAACCTTGTAATCGCGATATCTCAAGATAGGAATGACCGATACTTTTCATAGTTGGTATAAAGATTTGTCATGTTAAGAGGAAGAACCCTATTGTTTTTGACAGAGGTCAAAGGTCATTCGAGGTCACCAGAGGTCAAAATCCAAAAACCTTGTAATCTTGGTATCTCGAGGTAGGAATGGCCGACACTTTTCATAGTTGGTATGTAGATTTGTCATGTCAAGGGGAGAACCCTATTGTTTTTGGCAGAGGTCAAAGGTCATTCAAGGTCACCAGAGGTGGAAGTCCAAAAACCTTGTAATCGTGATATCTTGAGATAGGAATGACAGACGGTTTTCATAGTTGGTATGTAGATTTGTCATGTCAAGGGGGAGAACCCTATTGTTTTTGGCAGAGGTCAAAGATCATTCAAGGTCACCAGAGGTGGAAGTCGGAAAACCTTTTTTTTGTTTTTTGTTTTTTTTTTTTTTCATTTTTTTGGTTATTCAAGTTTTGGTTCAAAGGTCATGTGGCATGAGCTGATGTGAGCAGGGGTGAAATTGTGACCACATCATAAAAATGATGAAGTAGAGAAGTATAAATTTGATGGATGAACCTCAGTGTAACAAAGCACCCCCCTTTCGGCAAGGAATCACGAAGCCTTTTGGCTTTCTGGTTAAATACAGCACAACCAAGTACTTAAGTGCGCCCACAAAAGTTATCAGCTTTGCAGCGCGTCGACGCGCTGCACCTAACTGCATAACGTTTGTGCATGCACGCGTGTGTCCTTAACAAAACAAAATACGCGTTTCTATAAAAGCCGAAGTACGCGCTCACGCGCGCGTTCTATTTTGCCAGTCATGTAGCGTACATACATATTACAACAGAAGTTACGTTCGCATTCAAATATGTGCTGCGTATTTTTCTGATCTTACAAGCAGCTGTCTACTCAGTCAGTGTAAAATTCTGTACGTCTGGCGTTTTAGCTTAGCCTAGGATTTTTAGTTCAAGGAGACACACGAAGGTATAAGTGCCTATTATCTATTCCAGTGTACATTATCTATGTAGGCCTAAGACGACTAAAGCTTTATTCGTTATCGTCGACTAGAGTTTCGTAGTGAATCCTGTTTTTTTTTCAAAAGTCCCCTGACTCTCTGGCGAAGAGCCAGGGGCGAAAACCAAACAATAGTCCCGAAGGATATCTGCTCTCCGAAGGAGTAACAACGTCCCCAATTGACAAACTTTGACTTAACTGACACCACCCGACAGTGGTCCCGTTCTAGACTGGATGAATAGAACAGGTCCCACCTGGGAGTTTGCTTTTTACGTGCTAAACAAACAGGCACGGCCAGACCAGCGAAAGGATATAACATATGCAGGGGCGGCGCCAGGGTTTTTCGATAGGAGGGGGGGGGGGCAAAGCATGCTGGTCGGACCCAGCTTTATTGTTTGGGGGGTGCAGGCATTGAAGACTTCCGAGCCTCACCCTACGCCTACCGCCGTGTCAGAACCTGCATTTTTGGCGTTTTCATTTTCTCGGACTTTATTTTTCTCTCCCCCAAAACTTGGTTTTCTAAAATAAATACGAACTGTGAGGAGGGTTGTTGTCTGTCAGTGAAAATCGGCCCTTCACTGAATGAGACTTCAGCAATGCAGCAGGGGCGGTGGAACGAAAACATATTGGGGGAGGGGGGATGAGTGCAGCAAGACTATCTAAGCGGAGCGCCACCATCGGTTGGCGCGGAGCGTACAAGAAAATTTTTGGCTTCACAAACCCTCCAGATGGCCGGAAATGGCACTTTCCGAGTGTTCTAAGCTGCATGTACCCAGCCTTGAAATATGGATCATATGTCTGCAATTTCTCAATTAAGGAGAAAAAAATAAATCTATGAAAAATGGAAATACATATTTCTAAGCGGAGCGCCACCATCAGTTGGCGCGGAGCGTTCAAGAAAATTTTTGACTTTGCAAACCCTCCAGATGGCCGGAAACGGCACTTCCCGAGTGTTCTAAACTGTATGTATTCATCCTTGAAATATGGATCTCATGTCTGCAATTTCTTAATTAATGAGAAAAAATTAATCCTCATCATGTGATTTTTTTTTTACTTATAGAAAAGCCGAATCACTGAGGAAGGGTTATACGCAAAATTGAATTTTATAAAAGGGAGAGGAATCATAACTCTTATGAGATAACATCAAATTTTTACCTATAGTTTTTCGAGATTTTGAACCAACGATGTAACCAAATTTGCAAGCTAAAGTAAACTTTACGCAAACAGGAGTGACGTCATTTCCTCACATTAATGGACTGATTAATGTAAATCATTAAATTTAAATCCGATTTAGTGTCCTTCATAATCGTATGGTATCATTACGTAATATGCATAGGAGGTATTGAAATTTTGCAAATTGCACCCTTAAGGGTCTGTAAGTCAAAACGATTGAAAGGCACAGAAAAGGGAGAACTGCTCATCAATGTGAGAATGTGAAATCACTCCAGCTTGCTTTGAGTTCACTTTGCTTTGAAAATACAGTTAAATCAACTTTTTATATTGAAAGAAACGCACATAGAAAATGCATTTTTTTTGGTCTACAAAGAACTGCCAAATTTTAGCTAAATTTAAAGTGTACCTAAAGGCTAAAAATGCAAAAACATATGTTACAAAGCTTGAAAAATGAATCCAAATGGTCTAACTGCCATCTTTATAGGAATTCCTGAGCTGAGATATATAAAATGTTGGTGCTTATTCAATTTAAAATGGTAGATGGCGCAATAATTTGTAATGTCATTCTTGTACTACTCAAATTACATTTTTTGTTTTCTTTATTTTTTCGAAAGCGTCTGCACCTTGTGCCAAAATGTGATCACTTTTTCACTTTTATAGGGTGACTTGACTATACAAAACCTCTCCGTACAACAGTAATTTTTGCAAGGTTATATAAACATTTCAATTTCAAAAGGAAACAAAAGCAAGTAATGTGAGTTTTACAAGAAGGTCTTCACAAATTTTGCACAATGGACTATTTCAAATGAAGTGAATAAATTTTAACTTTTGATATCTCAGCAACAGGGTGAGCTATGAAAATGAGAGTTGGATGAGTGAAATTCGTTTCCAACGTCTAAAATATATATTCTTATAATTCTACACTTTAGATCCACTTTAAACTCCTAAAATGAAACGTGAATGTATGGGATAAGAGACAAAACTGATTGAAATTTATTTTATTGCAGTATTATTTTATGTAAAATTTGGACTTAAAACCTTAAGAATGGATTCACAGACAGAGGTATAAATAATTGGTTGGGATGGCGTCACCAGGGAGGGAGAGGGAGGAGGGAGGAGGGAGGAGGGAGGAGGGAGGAGGGAGGAGGGAGGAGGGAGGAGAGGGAGGAGGGCGGAGGGAGGAGGGAGGAGGGAGGAGGGAGGCGGGAGGAGGGAGGAGGGAGGCGGGAGGAGGGAGGCGGGAGGCGGGAGGGAGGAGGGAGGAAGGAGGGAGGGAGGAGGGAGGGAGGGAGGAGGGAGGAGGGAGGAGGGAGGAGGGAGGAGGGAGGGAGATACCGTACCATAACACACGTCAGTCTTTAAGCGCCTGTCACACCTCACCAAATTGCAATAACGGAGAGGAAACGAAGACCCAAAATGGCACTCCGTTGATGTACGTTAGTATCCGTTTAGTCTCGATCCTGTTCTCCTCCGCCGACTTCGTTTCATGATCGGGAACGGCGAGAGATTTTGAACATGCACAAAACTTGGACCGGACGTCGACCGAAAAAGGTCCCCCTTACGTATTCGTTACTTATCCGTTAAGCTTCCGTTTTATCATTTTCTCGTGCGTTTCTCATACTGGACTTCTCCGTTAGTATCCGTTCGTCTCCGGTGATTGCTATTTGCTCACCGGATCATTACCGGACAACAAACGGATGAAACGTAGAAGTACGGTACCTTTACCGAATGTTCGACGGACACTAACGCATAAGTAACGGAAGCGTAAAGGAATAGAACTGACAATGAACGGATAGGTAACGTACGTTTAACTGAAGAAACGAAAAAACACAGGCAAAGAAACGTATAGGGGACGGACATACACCGAAGATGCAGCGTACTTGCATCCTGTCCCCTCCTCATACTATAGCTCAACAAACTTTTTTTGGCGTTTTTTCTTGAATTTTTTGGGTGCGACTGCATCCTTCCCCCTTCATCCGCCCCAGGCATGAGATGAGTGATAGCGTTTCTGAGGGAGGGGTTAAAGGAAGGGGGTGTGAAAGATTTTTCGACTACCAGGAAGCCTTAGACGAAATCTGGTACAATATTTTGCATCTTTTGAAGTCACATTTTTTCTCGAGAAATCTAGTTTCTAGGTAAGTAATCCAACGTTCATTACTTTTGGCCGACTACAGTTTTCCAATTTTGTTGCACTTATTGTCCACGATTACATAAACGGGCAAGGGCGGCGATTTGTGTTGGCTACTGGGGTAGGGGCGCAGAATGGAAGTTGCCATCGAAGCGGAGCGCCATCATAGTTTGGTGCGAAGCGTACAAGAGAATTTTCGCCCTACAGACCCCCCTGACTGCATGAAATGGCACTTCTCGGGATCTTGGAGGCAGTTTTGAACCGTACGATACTTGATACGTGACGACTGACAGGCATGAGCGTGTGAACCGCGTTTGGTTGCGTTGGCATAGAAGCGGAGCGCCACTAACGGTCGGCACGGAGCGTACCGTTTAAAATGTTGCCAAAATGGCTTCTATATCGCAATTAAATGGTCCTTCTCAGACCTTTCAAATTGCACTGAAGCCATCTTGATATGTGGCATGATTTCTATTGACTGGCGCGGACTGCGCCGATAAAATTTTTGCCAAAACAGCTCCCAGATCGCAAGAAATGGCCCTTCCCAGATCTTTCAAACTACACTGAAGACATCTAGATATGTTACACGCCTTATATATATTTTCCCACTTTCACGGAACTGTTACTCTTCATCTGGTATAACCTTCCCTGCGTACCAATTTAACCATTTTGTGATTGTTGTGACATGATTGAACAATGTACACGGAAGTGAAATCCTACCACTCCCCCCTCCTCCCCTGGTTGGATACAATACTGCACTGCAGACATGTCACTGCATGTGTAGGGCAAGTGTACAACTAGAGCTGCTAGGTCCATGCGTACTGGATTTACACACTAAAATATGATGTAGGCCTACTTCTCCGTGAGCCACGGTCGTGAAGGTAGCCATGGAATTCGTAATAGATACCATATTCGCGCGTAGTTCGAGAATTTACAGAATATTGATAAATACGTCGGTCAAAACGGATTTGAATTAACTTTTAATCACTCAAATCAATCAGTTTAGTGTTGAATACTATGTATTGCTTGTTTTCAAATAGACAGCAATTTTCACAGAATCTCGCCAGGGGATATACTGTATTTTAGCCCCCCTATTGTTTACGCTACTAAGTATTAACCCTTAAACGAAAAAAAAAAAAAAAAACTCAGAGAGAAATTCAATCATGGGTCTTCTGGGATGTAAAAGAGGCCTAAGTGTAAGCTCTGAGGTGGATGAAGATAGGCTATATAGCAAATGATGAATGCGTGTATACTCGAACATTCCAAATATTTGCACGAAGGACTATTGCAGTATGGGGCGGATGTACAATGAGTTAGACAGAGAAGACAACGCGCGCGAAGCGCGCAAAATTTTGGAAGATTTACACCGAAAATGTCCTATATGCGACGGATAATGTATCACAATACTTTATTCCATGATACTGTTACACCTCACCCCACCCCCTACAAAAATTATGTGTCTGAAAACGTTTTTTAGACGATTTTATTTTTTGGGTCAAAAACCATAGGGGGGGGAAATGCCTGCCCTGCCCCCCTGTGGCGCCGCCCCTGAACATATGGCCAACAACCAAAAAACCGAACACCAACAACACCCTCGCACACGAAGTTCTTTTTTTCCCAAAAGTCCCCTGACTCTCTGGCGAAGAGCCAGGGGCGAAAACCAAACAATACTCCCGAAGGAGTTCTGCTCCCTGAAGGAGTAACAACGTCCCCAAGAGACAAACTTTGACTTAACTGACACTACCCGACAGTGGTCCCGTTCTAGACTGGCTGAATAGAACAGGTCCCACTGGGAGCTCTGCCTTGATGATCACAGAAGCTCCTGCGCCACGAAGTTTTTTTTTCCAAAAGTCCCCTGACTCTCTGGCGAAGAGCCAGGGGCGAAAACCAAACAATACTCCCGAAGGAGTTCTGCTCCCCGAAGGAGTAACAACGTCCCCAAGGGACAAACTTTGACTTAACTGACACCACCTGACAGTGGTCCCGTTCTAGACTGGCTGAATAGAACAGGTCCCGTCGTGATCACGGACACTCCTGCGCCACGAAGTTCACGGATACTCTTGTTGCTAACCTTCCCTGCTAGCACAAAACGTTTTGAAAACGTGCCAGTGGTTTTATAATATACAAATAATGAATGTTTATGAGTGCCACAGTATGAATAATTTCATGAGTTGAAAGATTGAACGTTCTATTCAACGAGGCGAAGCCGAGTTAAATAGAACGTTAAGTCTTTCACTGAACGAATGAATTATTCATACTATCGTATGAATGAAAAACATTCATTATTTGTTTTACATAACACCTTTTATATAACCCCTTATTTATTTCTCTACATTTGATTGGAGGATTGGTGGTCACATGCCATGGGTGATTCGGCACTATCATCACGGTCGTGTGTTATCCATTGTGCAATAGTCTAGTATAACACACGGCTATGACGTCACTATCACTGCGGTAGGTACAAACTATTCTGCAACTCAATAAATCAGTTTGGGGATCGCGCTTTGCATATCACGTGTATGTAATAGGCACACAGACGCGTAGCTAGCAAACGACAAACCATGGAGCTACCACACGGACAAACGCGAACCATAGTGACCGCCAAATTACACAACTTTAACCAATGACTAGATAAAGGTCACGTTAGATAGTTATAAGGTGTTATATAAAACAAATAATGAATGTTTTTCATTCGTGCGATAGTATGAATAATTTCATTCGTTGAAAGATTTAACGTTCTATTCAACTCGGCTTCTTCTCGTTGAATAAAACATTCAATCTTTCAACTCATGGAATAATTCAATATAACAGTGGCGTAGGAACCGGGGGGCAGGGGGCCATGGCCCCCAAAGTTTTGACGGGGGGCCAAATGTCATTTTGGCCCCCCAAAATCGCGATAGTTTAGTTTCGTTTTTACCCGGTTTTTGCTCTCATGAGAAGAATTTCTCTAATAAGAACCCAAAATTTTGGGCGCGCTACGCGCGCTATAGAGAGACCCTAGTGTCTTCAATAGTTCCATTCTACTGAACTAGATAGCGCAAGTCCTTTCCACCTTTCCAAGTAATATGTAGAGAAAGTAGTTTATGTAGAGGTCGTAAAACTCATCTCATATCGAAAAGCCTAGTTACTATTCTCTTGTGTGTGTCGTGCAGTACATCCAGTTGGTGAGGGACTCACGGAGCAATGTTTGGCTACCGGTACGTATTTCATCGGGTAGTCGGGATGGTTTCGATACAATGTATATTATCTCCAATATGGTCTACAACCTACATGTCAACCCCTAGAGATTTTCTTTCTTCTTTTTATTCTTAATGATTATATATGTATTTCGTGAAAACGTACCAAAAATTTTGCGCGCTTTGCAATTTTTCACTTTAGATTCCGGGAAAAACATTTAAAGAAAGCTGAACTATGCTTGTCTAGTTTACACAAATTTTATGCAATATATGCCCCGAATGACATGGTCTAGTACACAGGTTTTCTTCAAATTCCACCTCACCAATAACCGACGGCACTAGGGCTGTCGGAACTTCGAGTCGCCGAGCCCCCCCCCCCCTTTCGAGCATATCCTGGCGCCACCTTTACTCAACTTGATGATAGACTCTGGCTGTGGAAAATCTCCAGTCCAATTAATCCACTGAAATCCATGGGGATAACTCCACTCTGAATAATTTTGAATAAATTCGGATAGATTGTGACAAACTTAATGTGTTTTAGAATAAATTCAAATCAACCTTCACAAATTTTCTACAAAAATTGCACATCTTGATTGGTTGATGGCTGCTATTAAGGCCGGCAAGTGCCATTTCCGGCGATCTGGGATGTATTAAAATCTCAAATTTTCTTGGTACGCCCCGCGCCAACCTATGGTGGCACTCCGCTTAGATAGTAAATGAGAGCCAACGCCAACAAAATCCCCAGCCCTCCACAGCCACCAAAAATATCTTAGCTACACCACTGCTGATGTGTTGTTGTTGTTTCCCTTTTCTTTAAATATACTGCTTTGAGCAAATATGAAGTTGGAGTGTAGAAAGGGTCGGGGTTCAAGGTCGAGAAATCGCATCTTGTCTGCCCCCCCCCCCCCACCAATGCCAAACATCTTCCTACGCCGCTGGTACTTGCCGTGGAATGCTTGCGTTGCGAATTGTGGTGCAACCTCAGTGCCATCAATTTCAATGTGACTGTTCTGTATTTTCTTCTTCGAGAAAAAACAATTCCAATAAATTTTTAAAGAGAAATATATGAAACAATATTCTATGCTAACTTTAGTTCCAGATGACTCCAACCATTTAGTTCGTGGGATCATGAGAGTTCCACGTTAATCGAAATTCCTTAATTGAACGAATATTTGATTCGGCAATACACATGCATGTTTTTCACTTCCACGAGAATTTCTCAATCCATGCGTAAACTTTTTCTTAGTTCCTAAAAATTCTTAAATTTATTTACACAAATTTTACTTCAAAAGGTAGCGTATATGGCACCAAATTGCATGTAAGGACACTCAATTTTTCAAAAATTTTCAAAGGGGAGGGGACATCCTCTCCCCCACGCCGGCAATCACACAACATATTGCATGTCCTCCCCCTCGTGAGAGAAATCCTGTACGGAAGCGAGAACATCGCGGTGGTGTGAAATCTGACCTGCCGGTTTTCCCACCCCTTTTTTCCGTAAACATGGGAAGGAGAAATCAAGATACAATTTCTCCTTACCATTATCCACCGATAATGTGGAGTGGAGAAAACCAAAGTCAGTGAGGGGGTACTTCAAGAAAGGACCATTACACAGTGTCTATTTTCGAACACCCTGTCTTTTAATGGACGCGCCCGCTTATGACACGGATTGGCGCTATATAACTTTGGTTATATTATTACCAGCGAGGGATGATCCCACCGTGGAACGGAGAAATCGTTGACGACCGAGCTAGCTATTTTACTTAGAATGAAAATAGGATCCGTGTCATATGCGGGCGCGTTCATTTATGGACAGGGTGTTCGAAAATAGACACTGTGTAATGCTCCCTTCTTGAAGTACCCCCTCACTAACTTTGGTTTTCTCTACTCCACATTATCGGTGGATAATGGTAAGGAGAAATCGTATCTTGATTTCTCCTTCTCAAGTCAGATTAGTTACACCACCGCGATGTTCTCGGCTTCCGTAATCCTGGGTATGCTACTGGGTGAAGCATGGTCTTGACGGTGTGCGGTTCATATTCCGCCCATCGAACTGTTGTGCCCCCTTGTGCCCCCAGAATGAAAAGTCTAGTAAAGCCACTGTTCAGGGGACAATTTTGAATCTAAAATTGACCGTTCTGCCAGGTTGGAAGGAATTGCTCCTAATGGGAACAAAAAATTAACAATTAACTATTTAACTGATCTCAGTTTCTTTTAAATTTTGTCCATAATCTTCTCTGAAGATTTCGTTTCATTTCATCCAAGTATGTGGGAGAAAAGTCGAGATGAAATTTTCCATCTTTTCGTTCTCTCCATCCAAAGCTATCGACTCTGCCGAGCACAAACTGGATTTGACGACTTTATCCAAGGGCAAAGGTGGCGATTTGTTCTCAATCATTACCCCATTTTCAAATAATTTACTGTGTGAAATATCAAAGTCAATGGGCGATTTCTCAAATATTGGGGGACATACTCCCACCCCCAGGGATTGCCGACCAAGTCCATGCGTGCAAGCCCAAAGCAATTTCAAGATAATGCCAGTGAAGTTATTTGGCGATGGTGTACATGTATTGTCACACTTGTCCAAACAAAGCACATACGCTACATCAATGCATGCAGCTTTTCCGCCCGTGGTGGACATGTGTTACTCCTGCACCTATACTGACAATGGCTGCACTCGTAATAGAGCTTATGCACCTACGTCACGTTTCTCTATTTTTCCATCCAGGTGTACATTGTGCAACAATTGTTACTAAGGTGCTGTCGTGAGCGCGTATCGTTAACACACCTACTACGTATGGCAGTTCCATCCAGTAAGCCAAATTGAAACGCGCTGACGTCACGTGCATAAGCTCTATAGGAGCATGTAGGAGAAAATGCGTACATATTCGACACCTGGAAGTGATGGAGGTTGCAACGCATCAGGACTGAGCAAACGGCGGTCGTCTTGCCAACATCTTGTTTAATCTGACGTTTAAAAGCATGTTCTGGTAACCAAATTTGATGTTTTCAAAAAAGCAGAAAATTTTCTGTGGTAGGTAGTGAAAACCCTATCTAAATAGCATCTGGCATTTGGAAGATATGAATTTTTAAAGAAATGCTACATTTTCAGCTTCCGCAGTGCATGATGGGAAATCTGTGAGGTCATCTGGGGCAAATTGATTAAATATAACTTTTGTATTTCTTTATAATGTTTATATCACTATATTGAATTTTGCGTTACTTTACTTGCTGTCCCATAAGTCTGCAACAGTTTTACACTATATCTATACGGAAAAAACATCTAAACATTCCAACGGTATCAAAATTTCAAGGACAAACAAGGTATCCAAATATAAAGAATAACAAAAGGACTCTGAGGCAATTTGCCCACTTGGGATCACATTCTGTGACCTTGAGGAAACTTGGAGGTATTTCTTATTAAAAGTAACCAATCTTTAGGAAGGGGTATCTTGAGTTAGGAATGGAGTATTGGTATGGGGTTTGGATGGCATGTAATGAAAATTTTTTATTTTTCATATAAGGCACCTAAAATACCCCCAAAAATGCCTTTAAGTCTACGCAATGGCAAAATGGTCACTTTCCTAAATATACGGACTAGCCAAACCAACAGCTCCATGACCAAACTAATCGCACTGAAACCAGAGTTCAGATAGCCAGGAAGTTGTAACTGAAAACTCCCTGTTTGAGCTGTATTCATCGTTTACCTGTGTTTCTCAACTTTGCATCTCGTGATTGCGTAATAAACTACTAAGCGGTGACATGTTCTCATGTCTGCAATTTTTCAATTAATGCAAAAAAATCAATCTATGAAAAAAGTTAATATATATATTTCTAAGCGGAGCGCCACCATTAGTTGGCGCGGAGAGTACAAGAAAATTTTTGGCTTTACAAATCCCCAGATGGCTGGAAACGGCACTTCCCGAGTGTTCTAAGCAAGAATATGTTCAGCCCCCACTTTGAAATTCTCCCCTCTTCTTGGACAAATATTGAGGGGGGGGGGGGCTGAATGGAAGGTTTATTACCTTGTATCAATGTTTTCTTTATTCCCTTGAGTGAGTGTGTGGCTGTATATGAGAGTTACTGTACGAGTCACTGGGGCCGGCGCCGGCCCTAGGGAATTGTGTTGCACTGAAACAAAAGAATTTCTCATACTAGGGTCACTTGGGGCGGGTCTATGCTACCGTTGACTTAAATTATGCACACTGTTGCCAGTACGTCGTGTGGTGTTTGTCTCCCGTCTCGGAATGTGGCTGTCAGACCATGCTGTCCGGTAACGCCGTACTCATTGTACAGTACAACATTATTTGATAGGTTAGCGCGATGCATTTTGCGGTCGCTACAAGTGAATTACTTCATGTGGGACGTGGGTACGGGGAATCTATAGTCGTTGTATTTGGGAATACGAGGTATAGGATACCGCTTTATTCACTATTCACGGCATCGGTATAGGCCTATTACTTGGTCAGACCAATAATACGACCAATTAACCTTTCAAAATATTTAGCCCGCAAAGCAAAATTAGAGAAACCCTTCAGATCATGTGAGAAATACATGAAATCCGGACATTGTGGGCAATTTTACAAACCCGCCCGGACCGGACGTCTGGCAACCCTAACTCATGAGCCTACGGCTTACATTGGCTAAACCAGCGGAATTGACATTTTGCCCTGAAAAAACGCAAAAACTCCATTTAGGCCTAAAGAAAAAAAATACCAAAAATTTGGTCTGGGCGTGGGAGGGGGGAGGGGCTCGTGCGAACCCCCTGGCTACGGGCCTGCCTCATGTCAGGTGGCGCCGACGTCGAGTACAAAGTCGTAGTCGTCAAGGAAGCGTCTCTGTCAGAAAAGTGACTGAACTGAACCCAAGAGTGACCGTCGCACACGCTCGTGCTGGAGAGTCACTGCCACGTACCCGATCTGACGCGTGGTGACAAGTTCTTTCGGTTCCGACGGGGGGAGGGGGGAGGGGACATGTCGTTGGTGCAAGATCACATCTTCCCGAGTCAAATGCCCAAACGGATCATCGTAAGATGCGTGCAAAATACCGCCTTCAACGGAACGTATCAGGAAAACTCAACTTTTTAGCCAGGTATATATAATGGCGAACAAATCCCCTATAAGCCCCTCAAGCCAACCTTTACGGCGGACAGCGGTGCCCACTAAATCAGGGCCTACCACACACTTTTCTCTAGAACCGATCAAACGAACCAAGACGAGGAAACGCTATCAGTCGCAAGGATTATCCCGGAGGTTGCACACTGTATGCGTTTGATCTGACTCCCAATTTATCTTCTGGAGGACATTACAACCTCGTAAAGCACAGAAATCTTTGCATGGAAATGCAGTTTGAATGGCCTTTGTCTTCCACCGTCAACGTGGTTGTGTATGCCGAAATGGCAGGGCCGTAGCGAGCGGGGGGGGGGGGTGGGGGTGGTGGCAAAACATAATCTCCACCCCCCCCCCCCAAAGATAACACCTTCGCTACGCCCCTGCGAAATGGACAATATAGAAATTGACAGAGCTCACTGAACGTAGTATTTAGTTTTACCAGCTGAGCAGCAGAAAGGGATACTCACCAGAACGCACACCTTTTGCCTTCTGACGCATTTTCCAAACACTACTTTCAGGGTGTGTTTCCTTCCGCCGGTTGGCTTCGTTACTATCCGACCTCTCCATGTTCGGTAGTTGTCAACATGGAACAGGGCTCCTCCCTGGATCACATTGGATTGCTATTTCCTGGGGCGGTTTCAGGATTTTTGTTTGGAGGGTGCACTAGATTCACCCATTGTGGGAGTGTCGTCCATCTGAAGGACTTACATAAAAAAAAATGGTGCTCTCAATATGGTGTACGAGTTTCTATACAGGGGCGTAGCGAAGGTGTTATCTTTGGGGGGGGGGGGTGGAGATTATGTTTTGCCGACGGATCTGGTAATGCGTAGTGCGAAAACGAGCTTTAGCCGGTGGGGTCCTGGGCCCCGCCTAAGTACTCCTGGTTGGGTCCAGGGGGCGCAGCCCCCGGAAGCTCTGAGGTTTAGGTATATCTCTGGGTGAAAAGTTAAGTCTCAGGATGGATATATTTTGTTTCATAATGCATCATCAAATACACACTAGATCCCATTAATTTTAATGTATTAGGCTATTCCTCTCGTCAGGCCGCTATAGTTTAAGCGGTTGAGATCCAGAGGTCCGCCAGTGCTTTAGCTAGGACGTTTTCTCAATGCGACATTTACTGATCTGTGGCCTGGGGGAGGGGTCTAAGGGGAGGGGTATTCCCCTCCCCTTTGGAGATGTTTGGAATTTGAAATGTGCCTAGATCGCAAATGGTGCAATATTTGACTGGATTTCTGCCATAATGAGGAACCTCAACATTTACATCCGGCGGGTAGAAATTGCGTGTCAGATTTTTTTTCTTGTGCGACATTTGTCGCCGTTTATGCGACAGTGTCCTACAAATAGGGGCTGGCTAAAAAACTGGGCCGGCCCTAGGACCCCTGGTGGGGGTCCGGGGGGGCCTTCGCCCCCGGAAGCTCTGAGATTTTAGCATAATCCCTCGGTAAAAAATTAAGTCTCATGCAGGATTGGTATATTTTGGTTCATAATGCATTATCTAATGCAAACATTCCGGTTAATTCTTATGTGTTAGGCTATTCGTCCCGTCATGCCACTATACTTCAGGTGCTGAACCTGTCGTTCAGAATTGGAACACTATGTGTTCAGCATTTGAACACTAGACGCGTCAGGCGTTCAAATACGATAAGTGTATAGGCGTCCGGCGTTCATAAAGGGAGAAAAGTGTTCAGAATCTTAACACAAGCGTTCAAAATATGCTTTGAACGCCAGGATCTGACGATGGGTTCTGTATCTGTTTCATTTCGGTGTTCAAAAGTTAAAAGCCCGAGATTGCAGTGAAGGGAAGGCAAACGCGGCACGCATTTTTTTTTTCCCGGGATGTTTGTGTGTAAACCGGATCCTCAGAAGTTTGCAAAATGTGTTTGAAGTCAAGGTTAGTGTTTAGAAGACGGGCTAAGGATACCCTCTTCATGGGTAATCGGGTGCTGCTCCCTATGGTGATGATAATAAAAGTGAGGAATAATGTGCAGAAAGTGGTTTTTCAAGAATGTCATATGACCCGAAATAGTGCACCTATACGGAAGCCCTTAATTTCCTTTCTTTTCCCGCTTTCCCGACGGACTCAGTCACTCCCCCAATTACACCCATGGCCGTTGATACGGCCGTATAAGGCCGTCACATGCATAATCAATTTGACGACGGGAATTCAACTTGAATGGACCAATTAGATGAAGAGCCGAAAATCGAAATAGCCGATAATAGACTGGCCCGTTCTCTCTTTCTCCTTTTTCTTTTCATTCTCCGTCTTCCCTTTCCTTCCCTTCCTTTCCCTCTTTTCTCTTCTTCTCTCTTCTTTTCCTCCTCTCCTCTTTTCCTTCCCTCTTTTTGCCGACAGACCGAAAACATGCCAATGGGCGACCAAATATTGGGGTGTGTGACACCCCCACACCCCCCGCTCGCTATACGGCCCTGTTTCTATATCCAAACCATGACGAGGCCTCGGAGAGCAACAGTGAGACATATGCGGTAGAATATTAAAGGCATAGTCCACCTTAGTACATGAAAATTTTAGTCTTGGAAATTTTGGGGGGGGGGGTGCACGTGCACCCAGGGCACCCCCTCTGGATCCACCGCAGATTTCCATTTGCAAACATCGCTTCACAGTACTTTAACTCTTACGGTCTACCGCCCTATGTAGAGGGCTGGGTCCAGGATTTGCCCGACAGGGAGGCCAGCAACCAAAGCCTCGATCGACGAAGGTGACAGAGTGCCGAAACGATGTCTGAAGGAAAATTTCGGTACACGAAGCGCGCCAAAAATTTTGGGCTCCTTTTGGAAGAAATTTGAAAAAAATTGGGTTTTTACCATGGAAAGTTTGAAAGAATTTGGGTTTTTAAAAAGAAAATTGGAAAATTTGGGGGTTTTATTGAAGAGTTTGCCCTTACTTAAACCAAAATGGAGTAAATAGGGTGCTTGGTTTGATCAAGAGGAATTTCAGTAGTTTTAGTAAAGAAATTGTACTAAATCTATATAAGCAGTTGGTAAGACCCCACCTCGACTATGCAGCCCAGGCTTGGAGTCCCTTCTATGAAAAGGACAAGCTTCTTTTAGAGCAAGTTCAGAGGAGAGCCACTCGCCTTATACCCGAGGTGAGACACCTACCTTATCATGTTAGACTTAAGCATCTTGGGCTTACCACCCTGGAGTTGAGAAGGATTAGGGGGGACATGCTTCAGGTGTACAAATTTCTCTCTGAAAGGAATCCTTTGTCCTCTTGCAATTATTTAAAGGTTCAATGTAATTCTCGGGTTCGAGGCCATTGTAAGAAGCTAGTTAAGAATTTTGCAAGGCTCGACATTATAGGAAGTTCAGCTTTTCTCATAGAGTTGTTAACGAGTGGAATAGTCTGCCTGAGTGGGTAGTTAACTCCACATCTGTGCACTGCTTTAAGGTTAACATTGACAAGTTCTTCCATAAGTGTGGTAGAATCTAATTGTGCTGGGCTCGTTTGGTGTTGGTTGGTTCTTTGTTTTCAGTCAAGGTTGTATGGACTTCAGGGCATCTCATGGGGCCTTAGCCCTCCTTTGCCCTTTAACCTGTTATGTTATGTTATGTTAAATCGTTGGGGTGACTGACGGTTGTTGGGGCTACATATTTTATAGTATACATAACAGCTCCCCGACAAAACCGGAAAATTTCCCCCACGGGGGCCAGTCTTCCCTGATGGGGGCCATGACCTCCCTTCTCCCCACCTGGCACCACCACTGCCTCTGTCATACCCGACATTGGTTTGTTCATTGATCATGTCTTCGTCGGTCAGAGATACAACAAAGTTACTTTATAAGGGCTGTTTTCTACCGTATGCGGCCAGTATACGCTATTTTCTCCTGCATAAAAGTCGAGGATGGGGCTTACAAGAGATTACGTCTTGGTTTACCTATGACCCGGATTTCAACAACCAACTCGTGCATGGCTTCATTAAGAAACATTTTCTGTGTGTGGATGAACCTATTTACGATCACTCTTTCAACGCACAAGTGTAGACGGCGCGAGGGTAATTGAGGAGATGGACAGTGGTTTTGAAAAAATGGGGAGATGGGGATTCTACCTAGCTATTAATCTATTTAAGATACTGCTGCAGGTTGTAATAAATGCTATGGTGGCGGTTTGATACGTGGTAAGAGTGATGGGTTTACCTTAGATTATTAATAAAAGACAAAAAAAGTATTCCAACAAGTCTTTGTGTGGTTTCTTAATCGTGTTTTTATTTGGTTTTCCTCTCTGTATATTCTAATGTATACCCCAAATTGACAGACGAATAATTGACTGCCCCCTCCACCATGGTATAAACTACAAAGAAATTAGTTTATTATAGTGTATGGTTAATTTCGACAGAGGAATAATGGGCTGCCCCCATCCACCGTGGCATAAACTCGTCTTCCAGGTGTCCCTTGATGATGTCGTTGACCTTCGAGTTCTCCATAGCATCAACTGCCATTTCCAGTGACTGAGACCAACTTGTTCCTAGTTATTGCATCACGGCCCGGACGGTGTGAATTTCTATACACTCTGCAGCAGGTAGTCCCTCACAGCATCGATAACCCTTTCGTCTATCACCAAATGCTGCAAGTCGTGAAATATACATCAGTTTCGGGGATTGACGACCCGAAGTTCAGACAACGGTGATCGAGTTGGCCACCCCATGTTGCAGCCCACGCAGTTTTGTTTCAAGTATCCATATGCAACTCTGTCCATCATGGATGCGAAGGCTACCAGTGCCCTAACAGCTTCAGTAGTTTTTTCTTTCAAGGCTACATGCTGAACGGAAGATATAATAAAAATGCTAGTCAAAGTTACTTTGTTTACTGCCGCATTGCTTCAATAAACTTATGCGTACAGCTTCTTCCATTCTTCCACTCTTAAATCAGGGGCGTAGCTAGGATGAAATTTTTAGGGAGGCCTAGGTACCAAATGGGGGATCACGGCATTGATCACAGTCCTTGGTTCTTACAAATTTGTATTAGGACACACAATTTCTGGGAGGTGGCAAACATTCGGGGTTCCAGGCCACCCCCCGTAGCTATGCGCCTTTCATAAATTGATACCTTTCTTTCCCGCAATCAGCAATCTATCTTTCCTTTCACCACCGAAATATTCTCTGATATTGATGTACGGTACTCCTCGATACTACTTTATGACAACGTGACACTTACCTCCCACAGGGAATCTGATGGGGGACTCCTCCAAAAGCTTCTGGTATGGTTTGCCTAGCACCACCCATTTCTCAAAAGCCTTTCCTTGTTCGGTGACCCTGCAGATGCTGCTGCAAGTTTCCTTTTGGGCTCCTTTACTTCAGTGTAAAAGGAGGGGCAATGCCTTCTGTCACATCGTAGAGTCTAGAATGGCACCATGCATGACAGACCCATGACATATAGGGGACTGAAGTTCATGAGGTTTGTCACGTTAAGTTTTGTGTCCCTTCTGGGTGGCTGGGGATTGAATCCTGAACCTCTCAGTTGCTACGCTTCATTGCTTCAAATGCCACTGCCTTTATCCACTCGGCCACAACACTGAACAATGGCTTTGAAAGTACTTTTCTCTAAAAGTATTTGAGAGATTCTACACTTTTTGAGAGATGTGTATGGAATTTATTCTAAGTGTCTTTCACTAAATAATTAAAAAAGTATATTCAATACCAGGGCATGTTTAATGTCTCACATGATGATGAGACAGACCTCTGTCCGAGTTCATATGTCTTATTCGTTGTTCTATTACCCAAACACTGAACCACTTATCAAAATTATGGTACAAAAACATAAATAAAGAGAAGACAAAAGCATGTTTGACTGAGCAAAGAAGCCGTCCCATTCGCATATTTCTTGACCCTGATAGGAGCCTTCTGGTTTTTACTCCTTCTCCCTTTCATCTCCTCTACCTCCAACTCTTCTTTAAAAAGTGACTGGGAAGGGGTGCTTGCAGTATGGTGGTGGAGCATCATTTGTTCTTGTACTGCAGTAAACGGGAAATAACTCGCCCTTCTCTCCATCAGTGGGCCCTGCAAATAAATCCAGTTCCATTGGATCCCCATTGTCTAAGTGATGGGCTCCATCATCCAACTATCCTGACATTGTTAGATCAAACTTCAAAAAGGAAAGTCCCAGCACCAACATTTTGGGAATGCAATATTTTACCTCTTCTCTGCGCCTGGCAAAACTCCTCTTTACATTCGCCAACTGCTGTGTCAGTTCCTGATTTTCTCTTTCCAAATGCCTCACATCACAGAGACAATGGTCATAGCCCGTGCGATAACCCTCCATGTATCTGGACACCCAATAGACTTCAGACACAATCTCCTCCTCTTCTTCTGTCACCATCTCCGCCTCAATTTCCTCCTCATCACTACTGCCCTCTATAAACCAACAATCCATCTCAACACCACTATCCTCACTTGAACATGAAAAGTGCTTTGGTTGCCATGTTGACAGAATTCTCAGACAAGAATGATCTATCAAAAAAAAAAAAAAAATAATAAAAAACAAAATAAAGTCGGCTAGGGAACTGTTTCTGCTAAGGGCATGAGATTGTGTAAGACTGATTTTGACAAAACACTTTTTAATAAAACACTTCGTCAGAGAGTTACTATTTAGCCCATATTATGACGGAAACCCAAAGAAACCACTTTTTTTGGACTCGGACTTTGACATGGACTTGAGCCTTCTGGACTTGGACTTGGACTCGGCTCGGGCTTTCTGGACTCGGACTTTGGCTTGGACTTGAAGTCAAGTCCGTCAAGTCCAGCCTATTTCTTCATCATATTATTTTAAATTTCATAATCCTCCCAAACGCAATGGCATTTGCCATGTAATAAAGCATATAGTTTTCTTTGATGTAGTAGATCTTCTGTACTGTAGGTTATGAGGACTTGTACCATGAAAAGATCTTAGTTTTAGGAAAATTTATTAGTTCCTTATCAGCTTCTTTACAACCACTTGATTTGGTCTGTGATACAGTATGTAAGGGCATCAGGAAGCAGTTGCATGCAGTGCATGTGCATACAACTATGCTAATGCTTAATGTTGACTCTTTTATGTGTGTCTACATGTCTGTCTTTTTGTGGAAACAGGGTGGGAAAGCGAAGTTGTTGGTATCTGGAAGAGTCTTTTCAGTGTTCTCCACAAGGGGTTTTAGGGGGCGGCCCGCCCCTGAGTGGAAATTGCCGCCCTCTGAAAAGGCGACCACCCCCTAAACAATCCAGTCCCCTACAAAAACTCCTCTCCTCTCC